>JAHFWF010000030.1:0-621040 GCA_022545495.1 Chrysanthemum lavandulifolium
GGGAGAAACATCATCGGCTTTCAGCGCATGGTCGCACGCACAGGAATATCACTTGCACTTCCACAGTACCCTTGAGATCGTTTCCTTCGCATAATTTTGGATGTATGATTATATATGAATGGCTTGTGCACACATAACGATGTACAACCCGAATGTCAAGAAAGGACCACGTGGTGCGCCTCGGTGCCACAATCCTTATAAAGGCGAAAGCTTCTTATTTTGAGTAAAACCTATCAAACCTTTCATTTTCAAGGTTTTGCTCAAAAGACAAGTACTTCCCATATGATTTCAAAACCTCAACCGTTTATATCACTAGTTGAGGGGAGTATGATAACAACTTTGTTCCAAATTGTTCACAAGTGGTCACTCTTCCCCACAACACTCAAAATGGTCATATTTATTCTCGAAATGTTTCAAAATAACATCTTATATGCCATTTTTGAGGGGAAAAATTGTGTGATAAGAAATATGTTGTCTTTGAATGCAAATGAATCAGTGTACCTCGGACTTAACCAACGAATTGACGGTACTAAACTGCTTTGTAACTCGAAAAGACTTGTCACAGACGGGTAATAATTTCAAGCTAGTTCGCTAGTGATGTAAACGTGTCTATGAAAGGACTCGTCTTAGTAGAATGTACCATTCGAGAAACTTTTGATAGACATGAACTCGACGGGTTTGGCAACCTTCCAAGGTTTGTCTACACCTTCAAGGTAGTTATTAGAGCTAGTTGTCACCTAAAAGTCGACAATGTATCTCTTTAACTATTCAGCGTAACCGTGTCTCGCGGAGATTGTCTATCGTTAGTGGATCAATTCATAAAGTGCGCTCTTTCCTCATTGTGCATTTAACCTTTAAAACTATTAAGCACATGTGAGGGGGAGTATTTATGCAAAAACTTATCTCTCACTATGGTTCAAACATGTTTTTCATTAACAAACCCTTTGAGAGATATTTTTCACTTACTGATGGTTTAAATGGCAAACATAGGTTAGTCATGGGTTATAAGGTGACTAAGGTTAGGAATAACGTCCTATGATCCTTGAGGCGGAGGATCTACCAAGGATACTACCATTAGTTAGTGTTAGAAGTCCTTAGGAATGATTGTAAAAGGAGAAAATGAGAATCGGAGAAAGAAGGAGTTGAAGAATCAAAAGAAATGTAAAGTAAAGGGTGAAAAGAAATAGCCCTCCAGATTATTCAACTTAGGGCGGATAATCGGTTCAATTCATATGCCGGTTGTCACATAGTGACACTTGGTATTGAAGATTAAAAGTCGTCATGGACCCAAAGTGGCGCATGCACTAAACCTTCAGCCACTCAAGTTTCTCTTAATGAGCTTGTTTCATTCTCAGGAACCCTACATAAACTATTGGCTTTCTCTTAGAGATCATTTGGTATTGAAGGAGACCCTCTCCTAGTCTCAGCTCGGGAAAACCAAAAAGCACTATTGAGTCTAGAGCCACGAGATTCATCAAAAGATCTCTTAGGAACACTTGACATTTAATCACTTGTTGATCAACAATAAGGTCTTGATGATTGATGGTTCATATCGAGTCCTTCACGGATCTTAGCAATCTGCCGAGAACATTTATGAGAGGTTCACATCGTGATCCTCGATGATTGAATGGAAACTCCCCGCGGTCGACATCAAACTTGACCACGGCAGCGGTCGCTTCGGTAACTCCCGTGGATTACGCGGAGTGTGTCTCATACGGTCTCTGATCGTGAGGTGATGCTTGATGTACCTCCTCGACTCATCTCGAGCTGTAGATGTACTTGGTACATCGTGTTATCTCACTTGTGGGACTCCAGGTTCAGAGCGGCCTTTGTAAGAATTAGGTTGTGTTTTCACACTATCATAACACTCTCGAAATTCAAACTTGTAAGTCTTAGGAACCGCTTATTTCTAACCGTTTGCAATGTTTTCTTCTTATGGAAGCTACGAGGCGGAATGATCGTCTTGATTCTTCTCATACTCACGCCAACATCATCACTAATGGAAGTTCTATTCAAAAGCAACACAACCGTCGAGAATGATTCTTCGTCTAACAAAGAATCTACAAAGTTAAAGACTTAGAGAACTTCATCGATTATTGAATTCCAACGTCATAGGCGTGTGAGCATGTTGAAGAATGACGTGGAGACATTGGGAGATGAACAAGGCACACGAGATGGCCGATCACGGACAACAACATACTATCACTTTCACCACAAAGAACAAATGATCAAAGAACAAAGTTAAAGATGACGAGAAGCTTAACCGTTCAAAGATAACTATCTCTACCTTTGGGGAGATTGTTCGAATCAAGACTATTCTCTCACAAGAAAGAAGAATGTCGAAGGCGTCACCGCTACTATTACTTCAACGCCTTCACCGTTATTCATATATATACTTGAGGGGAGATTGTTGGAATCACTCCTAAACATGATATTTCAAGTATTTATATTTCATATGTAATAGGTAGCTTTATTCAGGCCTTTATGTTTGTTTAAGGTCCAGCTTATGTAGAAGGCCCATAAGCTGAGGCCCAAGCCCAATAAGGTATAGGGAAGGAGAGGGAGTGTTGCCCTAGCTCCTTGCCTATATAAACTATTGTAAACCCTCATTTGAGGGTTGGTTGTTCAAGTTATTCTCTTTCACTCACTCCTTTGCATAACCGGTCATACTATTACGTGTGTGTGTGTGTTTAACTTGTTCATCCGCCTTCATCTCTTTCTATATAAGCTTGTGTTGTAAAACTTGTGACCTAACAAACTTTCTAAAACAGCTAAGCAAAAACAAGAACTTCAAGAAAATGTGAAAATGCTTAAGCAAGAATTTAATGCAAAGGAATCAAAACTCTTGAGAGATTTTCTAATTTGAAAACTTTGAAAAACAAACTTGAAAACAAGTTGTATTTACAAGGAAACACCATTCGATTGCTCACATGATCACTAAGCATAGAGTTCTAGCGATAAGCATAGCGTTCCCTTAGAGAGAACCAAATCCGAGAGGTAATTAAAAGGCTAGAAATGCTCATAAGGTAATTTATGATGGTAATGAAGTCCTTAAACCTAAGGCGAAACCTAGTTGCGTTGAGTGCTTTGAGGAAGATAAGATATTAAATGAAATCACTAGGAAAAGATGAATAAGAAGCAAAATGATCCCAAATGCAAAGAAAAACATAATCTTCTCTCCTCATGATTACAAGAAGGAAAAGCTGGATTTCCTTGAACAAGTTTAAGCCTCGAGACTTTGTTGACTCCGAACAAGTCTTGGAAAATGGATTTAGATAAGCGAAAGCCGAAAATATTGTGAAACAAACCCTCCCTTCGGAAAATGCCTAGAACAGCTGTGTATCCTCCTAATACACCTATGCATCTTGTACCTAGAACAATTGCCACTAAAAGCAAGACATTAATTAGCCAATCGTTATATTCCAACTATTTGTTGATTTTGAGAAAACTTGCAAGAAAAGGATCACTCCAGCTGGTATAGCGAAGGTGAAAGAGGTTTTGAACAAATGAAAGAATGTTATTTAGCGAGGTCATGCCTTTCTTTAAACTTCTAAAGATCACTTTGAGAGTCTTAAAAGGGGGTAGAAGGCGATATTAAGGGTATGGAAAAGGAATTTGATGCAATGGTTCTTTGAAGTTAGTGATTATGGCGTGCACTAAAATATAATGAGATTGAGAGAAAGAACACGCATACATTAAATGAGAATCTTATTCTTGAATGTGTTGCTCAAGATGTGTTTTCAACGCTTCAAATTGCTCTATTAATGCTTCCAAATTTCATGAATTATCGTGGCCTGAAAGTCTCCATGATCGTGTCATTGAGCTTGAAAAACTAATTCTAAACTAAGCGAGAAAATTGAGCTGGATGATCACGACACGTTGGTTAAACATTTTTCTAAACTAGAAGTTGAGTATTTTAATTTACAACTAAAATATCAACATCTCAAAGAAAATGTCAAAACTTCAAATATCAAGACATCTTGGATGCTCGAGTTTGATGCGGTTTTCAAATTAACAAGCGTGATGAGCAGATTCAAGCTCGGTGCAACACGATCGAGAAAGTTGAAAGCCCAAATCTCTCAATTAAAGGGCCAAGCGAACAATATGACGAGCTCCCAAATGCCTCCTTCTTTAGATTCTCGAATTCTCAAGCGTTTCATCTTCAAAACCTAGTAAATGCTTTACAAAGGAAAGCGAAAGTTTTCTAGAAGAAAATGAAAAGGTTAAACGTCATTTCAATGAGTTGTTTGAATCAATTAAAGTCACTCGTAACAAAACAACGAACAAATAACTTCATTGCAAAAGGAAATCGAGAATCGAAGAGTCGGGGTAAAGGGAAAATGCCAATGATCAATGAGGAGAATGTTGTATCTAAGGTTCACTCCGATAATAAATATGCTTTATCGTGACATATGTCCCCTCATCTAAGGAACAACAAACTTGCCATTCAAACATATTTCTCATCCCTTAAGGATTGCTTAGAATACTGCGTGAGATTGTTGAAGAGGATAAGCTAGAGAAACCTCATGATAATGCAATTGGACATGCATGCTCATATGCCAAACGATCTCAAGAAATCTTAGAATGCTTGATCACTATATGCCCAAAGACATTAGGTGAGAGAGTTAACCCTTTGATTCCATGCTCAATGCCTAAGGCCAAACATGATATGGAATCGACTCCCAATGTTTTGAATGTGAGGAGTAGTGTACCATTGAGTAGTTCGATTTTAGATCATCGATGCTAGGAAAGTGAACTCAAATGTGCCTTCTAGGAGTACTAATCTCGGTACCTCTAGTGTTAAGAAAGTGAACCTTAGTGCACTGCATGTAGTTCGGATCGGCACATCTAAGCAGGTGGTGCAAGAGTAGTAAAACAAACTAATGTTCCCATTCCCTCTACAGGGAGTGTCGGTGACATTAAAGG
This sequence comes from Chrysanthemum lavandulifolium, assembly GCA_022545495.1. Taxonomy (NCBI): domain Eukaryota; kingdom Viridiplantae; phylum Streptophyta; class Magnoliopsida; order Asterales; family Asteraceae; genus Chrysanthemum; species Chrysanthemum lavandulifolium. Next base: position 4,927 of record JAHFWF010000030.1, read on the forward strand.
GAGCGGTCAAAGTCTCAAGACAATACAAGGAATGATAGGACCTCTCAAGCTAAGAATGTGCCTTTGGAAGAAAGTAGAAGAACAATCTAGGAGCGTTAAGTTTGAATCGAATAAAGCGAATCGTGTTGATTCTAGTATTAGCCATAAGCGTCTTGTAATTAATTGATTCGATACTATTTGCAAAACTTGTTACGATGTTTGCTTGAATTACATTTCTAATCATGGATGTGATGTCAATGCTTTGCCTAATGATGTTAATTGTCCGATTAATATTGTTAATGCTAAAATTCATACTAAAAAGGCTAAAAGGCAAAAGCGAAAGAGTTAGAAAACAATGGAAACCCGGGAAGAACATTCGTGAGAATAGGCTTTTATTGGATACACATTGGTCATAAGACTAATCGAGATAATGCCCACTAGAAAATGGATGCCTCTTGGTAGAACTATTCCCTTAAGAAGTGGTCACTTTGTAAATAGGGTTATCTGAGACACTAGTATTGCATCTATTCACAATGATTCCATTACCTCTTTATCGATATGAATGCTTCTATTTACGATGTGGGTGGTCCAGCTGTTGCTACTAACCAAATGGAACCCATTCTTGCATGGGGATCCCAATTATCGATTATCCATTCTTATGCATGTTCAGCTGCGGATCGTTCAAATCGTTACGTGGTACACGGACTCATTTGTTCAAACATATATATTGGAGACGGTCACGGCTCATGAACCGTGAGCAAATTCATCGGGGCTATTAGATTTGGTAATGATCATTTCGGTGCTATTATGGGTTATGGAGATTATGTTGTTGGTGATAGTGTCATCTCGAGTGTATTATGTGGAAGGTTTAGGTCATAATCTCATTCTCTGTTGGTCGATTACGTGATTACGATCTAGAAGTAGCCTTGAAAACATACACCTTCGTTAGAGATCTTAATGGTAAGAGCTGTTGAAAGGAACTCGTGGCTCAAACCTTTACACCATCTCTATCGATGACATGATGAGAGCTTCACCAATCGCTTGTTATCAAAGGCTTCAAAACAAAGTCATGGTTATGGCATCGTCGTCTCAATCACTTGAACTTGGCACCATCAGCGATCTTTCTAGAAAGGACTTAGTTGTAGGGTTACCTAGACTAAAGTATGAAAAGGATCATCTTTGTTCGACATGTCAATTGGGAAAAAGCAAAAGTATGCCCATAAACCCAAACCTACTAACTCGTCACGAAGTTCTTCATATGATTCATATGGATTTATGTGGACCAATGAGGGTGCAAAATATCTTTGGGAAGAAATATGTGTTAGTTGTGGTTGATGACTATTCCAGATTCACAGGTCAAGTTCTTAAGGACAAAGGATGAAACTCGATATCATCATCAAACTCATCAAGCAGTGCGAGTTAGACTAAACAAAAGCGTCGAATTATCGAGCAGACAATGGGCGGGTTTGTCAACAAACAACTTAGTGAATTCTATGAAAGCGTTGGAATCACCATCAAAGAAGTGTTCCACGAACCCCTCAGCGAGCGGTGTAGTTGAAAGGCGAAATCGTACTCTTGTTGAAATTGCTAGAACAATCTTGATTTACTCGAAAGGTTCCAATGTTTCTCGAAATTTGAAGCAATTGCCTTGCATGTTACACACAAAATCGTTCCTTGATTCACACCATTCATGGAAAAACTCCATATGAACTTGTCCACAACGAGAAACCCAATCTATCTTTCCTTCGTGTGTTTGGTGCCTTGTGCTATCCAACTAATGAGGTCAAGACTTGGGCAAACTTAGAGCTAAAGGCGACATTGGAGTATTTGTAGGATATGCACCAAACAAAAGGGATACCGAATCTACAACAAAAGAACCGAAATATCATGGAAACAATTCACGTTCGTTTGATGGTGACCGGTCAAATGGCTCTGGACACTCCAGCTCGGGACCCGCACTTCAAAGCAGTCCTATTGGTTCATCCCTTGTTCCAAACTCCTCTCAAGAAACACCATATGTACCTCCATCGAAGATGATGTAAAGAAATTGTTTGATCCAATGTTTGATGAGCTGTATGAGTCTACTACTAATGAGGTGCTGATCCCTACAACGAGAGGATGCTCGATTCCGATGAATGAAGTCAATCCATCGGTTTCAATATCGTAAGTCAAGAAGCACTGCTTGCGATCCTTGATCTCATCAACAAATCATCATTCTTCAAATGTACATCATGGAAATGTTTACGGCATCAATGATGAAGTTAATCCCTTTGCGACTCACGAAGATGCTCCATTTGAAAACATATTTGCTACTCACGAATCATCATCGAACCATCTTCTTGAGGAGACATCGACTCGACTACCTCGGTTCCTCAACAAATGCCACATGAACACCTCGGAAAATGGACTCACGATCATCCATTAGACAACATCATTGGTAATCCCTCTCGTCTGTATCAACCGGGAAGCAACTCGCATGACCGATGCCTTATGGTGCTTCTTGACTCCGTACTATCTAAGATCGAACCAAAAGATGTTAAAGCTGCTATGAATGAAGATATTTGGTTCAATGCTATGCAAGATGAAATTCATGAGTTTGATCGTCTTGATGTATGGGAGTTAGTACCTGCTCCAGGCGTGCTATGATTATAGCCCTAAAATGGATCTTCAAAGTAAAACTTGATGAGCATGGTGATGTGTTGAAGAACAAGGCTCGATTAGTTGCTAAAGGATATCGTCAAGAGGAGGCATAGACTTTGAAGAATCTTTTGCTCGGTTGCTCGAATCGAGGCAATCGAATCTTTCGGCTAATCTTGCTAGTAAGAACATGGTAGTTTATCGGATGGATGTAAAGGCGGCATTTCTAAGCGGAGATCTTAAAGAAGTCGTCTCGTCGACCAACTGAAGGATTTGTGAATCAAGAGCATCCTACTCACGTTTATCGTTTAAAGAAGGCTCATGCGGTTTAAAGCAAGCTCGAGGGCATGGTGCGATACAACATCAAAGTTTCTTACATCAAGCGGATTCATCAAAGGCGATTGATCCTACATTGTTCACCGAAGTCGGGCAAACATTTGATTCATGTTCAAATTTATGTTGGCGATATTATTTTACCTCGTGACCCAATGGAATGTGATCGTTTTCTAATGAAATGAGTTCAAAGTTTCAAATGTCAATGATGGGACAAATGTCATTTTCTTGGGATTACAAATTTCACAAAGTCCGGAGGCATTTTCATAAATCAATCTAAATATACAATGAGATTTTAAAGAAATTTGGATTTGATTCAAGTGACCTGTTGACACCCCATGATTGACCGAACCAAACTAGATGAGGACCTCTCGGGGATCATGATTGACCAAGCGAAATATAGGAGTATGATTGGATCACGATGTATCTCATTGCTAGTAGACCGAGACATCTTGTTCTCTGTGTGCATGTGTGCTAGATACGAGGCTAAGCCTACTAAAAGCACCTTGAAGCGATTAAGCGGGTCTTCGGTATCTCAAGGAACCATCAATATGGGACTATGGTACCCGAAGGACACCGGTATGTCACTAACGGCCTATCACGAGATCTTGATCATGCGAGTTGTCAAGATACACGTCGAAATGCGTGCGGAGGTGCTCGGTTTTTGGGTGATAAGCTTGTGAGTGGTCTTCAAAAAGCAAATGAGTACTTCTATTTCCTCTCTGAGGTGAATACATAGCCATGTCATCTTGTTGTGCTCAAATCTTATGGATGAGATCTCAATTATCGACTATGGCTTTGAATTCAACAAAATCCTACATCTTGTGATAATAAAAGTGCTATTGCTCTCTCATGCAACAACGTTCAACACTCAAGAGCAAAGCATATCGACATTCGACATCATTTCATCGAGGAACAAGTGGAAAAAGGTGTGGTGGAACTATATTTTGTGAGTGCGAATATCGGTTAGCGGACATCTTCACCAAAGCTCTTCAAGAGAGCGTTTTGAGTTTATTCTTCCACGTCTTGGTTTGAAAAGCCTTCAAACGAAACTCTCAAGCGTCTTGAGGAGGAAGGCGAGGAGTAAAGGTCTTTCTTCATCCATCTCTTGTAAATAGTTATTCGAAAAACAAAATAGAAAATTATAAAACTTTCAAAATCCATAAAAATCGAAAAATTGAAAATTCTTCAAAAATATTGTCATTTTGTCATGTTTTTCTCGGTTCGATAATATCTACGGTCTTTGTCTTTGTCATTCAAAGAATGACACGGGACATAGATGTTGTTCGAACTCTTTAAAAAAAAAAAAAAAAAAAAAAATATATATATATATTTTGGGAGAAAGAGAAATGGTTTATTGTCATTTTCGGGCAATAACCGGTTTTAAAAGAAAAAACGAGCCATGTTTTAACATGTTTTCAAATTCCATGCTCGATTCTATAAACATTTATCTGCTTGAAAACCAAATGCTTTGAAAAATAACTCGATCTCTATTTTTGAAAATCATCGGGACTTATTTGTCAAAATCTCTATCTCTCGATCAACAACCTATGTCATTGATTGAGGGAGAATGATTTCAATTAAATTAAAAGTTATTTGGCATTAAATTGTTTTCAAAGGATATTCATGCATGTTTTATAAATGGAGTTTAAAGTCTTAAAATCAGATCATATCAGTTCAAACGCGTTCATAATCAAGTCACAATTCTCCTTAAAAGCTTTCAAAATCAATTTAAATCTATAAGAGATCACAAATCTCAAATGATTTGATAATTGTGATCGGGGGAGAATGTGTGATTTAAATTGGATTTAAACTGATAAATAGGTAAATGGTTTTATAAGGATGTACATGCTATCACCTTGCATGTGACAAGCGATTTCAAATTTTCCATGCACATGTTGAGGGAGCATCTATCTTAAACCTTTGATTTGAAGCGTGATCATTTATCCCAATGTGCGGGTTCCTCTAGTATGTGCAAAACTCTTTTCATACCTCGAGGCACATATTGAGGGAGCAAAATTCATGGAAACCTCATCCTTCCGAAATGCTATACCCACTTGATGCATTGAGGGAAGTGATGTTGATATCTTTAGAAAATGGTAATCAAAAAAAGTAAATTCTTTCTCTTGCCTCCGTGTGCAAAACATTTTGATACTTGATGCACATGTTGAGGGGAGTTCTCGTTCTAAAATATCAAAAACAATTCGGTACAAAATGCTTTGATAATATATCACAAGTATCGAATTGATTTTCAAATGGTTTTCAATTGGATCCAATGGCGGATGAACAATACCAAATAGACCGACCAACTTTACTTTATATGCGGTGATATAAGGATGATAAGGTTAGGTATTGGTTCCCATGATCCTTGAAGCCGGAGGGATCTACCGAGGACAATCCACTAGTTAATGTAGAAGTCCTTAGGTATGATGATAAAGGAGAAAAATGAGATAAGGGAAGAGTGCGGACTAAGTGCGAGCTAGTCTTGGAATAAACCCAACAAGGTTCTAGCTATGAAGTCTCGGTAAGCCTTGAAGGGTTGAAGAATTAAAAGAATTGAATGAGAAAGGGTGAAAACAAATAGCCTCCATTTATTCAACCTTAGGGCGAAACCGGGTTCAATTCATATACTCTTGATGGTAACATCGGTATTGAAGACAAGGCGTCATGGACCCGGTGGCCTTGCACTTCAACTTTCCAAACCACTCAAGTTCCTCTTAAAAGGACTTGTTTCATTCTCACGGGAACCGACATTATCTATCGACTTTCTCTTAGAGATGGTTGATATTGAAGAAGGAGACCCTCTCCCTAGTCTCCGTTATAGGATCCAAATATGCACAAATTGAGTCTAGAGCCACGAGATCATCAATAAATCTCATTAGGACACTTTCAATGAAGACTCTCTGTTTCACACAATGTGGAAAGAGATTATATCTTGAGTCCTACGCATTATCCTTGTGGTATTGCGGAACATCGAGTGATGTGTTTACACATTCACAATGAAGATGGAAAGCCTTACGGAGCCAACATCAAACAAGCTCACGGTAGGTGGCATGTGAGATCTATCATATAGATCAACCATGTGACAAGCTGAGCAGAAACAATGGGGCGATTCAATTTCTTGAATCAATCACAGTTCGAGTTAGGGATTGGCGGATACCTTTGAAAAACCGGTCTTTGTGCTTAAAAACTCTTTTCTTTAGCACATCATTGTGTACTCATTTTCAAACCAAAAGGTATTTTATGATTGATAATTGATTTTCAATAAAACCTTCGTTGTATTGCAAAACAATTTCTATTGAGCAATACACGATTGTTTTCAAATCTCTTTTCATCAATCGGTGGACTTAAAATTCTTTGGTTCACTCACTCCGTGTTGTCTTCTTTGAGATGTTCGGTTTGAGAACGACTAGAACATTTCGAAACCCTGTCAAGGAGATTCTTAGGAATCCTACGATCACGAGCGATACTTGTCTTGATCAGCGGGAACCGTGGGCGTGTACCTCAATTCATCGAAAGTGATCAAAGACACTTTCGTGCGATTTATTGCTGCTTGTTGTATGCGAGTGCGCGGCGTTTGCGGTGATCGAGAATGAAGCGGTCAATCCATAGCCGCATGCTCACTTAACACATTCATCTCAAAAGAAATCATGATTAGTGCATCAATGTCTACGATATTTTCACTCCATGCTTACGCTACTGCTTTGCCAATATCATGAATCAACTAAAGCTTCCGCTACTCGATGAGAAGAGATCATGATCCGAATGTGAGCATGTCGGTCTTAAAGTCACAAACACCACAATGGATGTCTCGAGATTGTTGATGGTGATGATCTCAAATGATGGCTCAATATTATCATCACGTGGATCGGTAAAGACCTCCACTTGGAATAACCAAACATGCATTGTGAAGAATCATTGACTACGAGCTTAGGAGCAAAGGACTACATCAAGAATGCAAGATCAATTGTTAAATGTTATATCTATTTGTATTCAATGTAATTTTGGTACATTATTGAGGTGACCTCCTTAGGGAGATTGTTAGGAATTAGAAATTCCCGGTATTAAAGAGTCGGTCACCTCAGTATATGTAATCGTTAGAAAGCTCGTAGTCGTAGTTCTTTTAAGTTAAGTAGTAATTTAGTTAAGTAACACCGTGGAGGACGAGACGGGTCTTTACCCACTGTATGCGATCCATGACCCAAAGTGTGGCGATTTGTGTAAGACTATAAATACTCTCTACCTCCCAAGGTAGAGAGTTGGAGCTCATAATAATATCTTTCACTTTCTCTCACTAAGTTCCCTAAACCTCTAACTTTCTCTCTAGAATTCCATCTATATGCTACTTTGTGTTATGGTTTGATGTGTATGTGAAAAGTTATATCTTACATATCAAAATCCCCCACTAAACTATTGCTAGTCCCTAGCAATCTTTTATGAAAAATTAATGGATTTCATCTCTTTACCAAAAGCCATTACTACGGAGTAGCCAATTGTTTGGTTCAAGTAAGAACCTTGGTACAATGATAACCAAATGATTTTGAGCAAATCACCGACTTTCAACGGTTTTGATTTGTCTTTACGAAGCCGTTTGCTTACGGACTAGCCAACTCTTAGATAAAATATCTTTGGTGAGTCGATTTACCAATTATGGTTTTCAAGCGCCTTTACCACAAGCCATAAACTTGCGGGCTAGCCAACTCTTCACTAATTAAAGATATGGGAGTTGAACACCATACAATTTTAGGCAAATTGCAAGCCATAAGCGGGTTTGAGATATCTTTACCAAGAGCCGTTTGCTCTGGATTAGCCAATCCTTTTGTGGGTTAGACATGGCGGATGATTACCATTTGTTGTGTAAGTGCAAAACACTTACTCCAAAAAAAAATTTTGGCCAAAAATGGGGAATTGGGTGGTATAATTACATGATAAAATTCGTGAGAATTCCCCCACACTAGAAATGAATATTGCCCTCAATATTCAAAGTACCCCGCGGTTATGCGAAACATAGAACGTAAAAGAGAAATACTACGGCCATTATTTTTGTGATTTTTTTTTTTTTTGAAAACTTATATACAACAATGAGGCAACTCCCCACACTAGGGGTGGTAGAAAGTAGAAAGAAGTCGAAATATGGGTGAAAACCCATATGGTGTGCTACTATTTTGATTCCAGTCGCTAGCTTGACTCGATCCCGCATTCATTGGTTCATGGGAAAGTTTGTAGATCCGGGACAACCACGGTGGAATGTCCTCTCAAAATAGTGCTTCAATCGATGACCATTCACTTTAAAATTTGGACCATCGGGTTGAGATAACTCAATAGTTCCATAAGGAAATACTTTAGTGATGGTGAATGGTCCGGACCAACGGGATTTTAGTTTTCTGAGAAAATCTTCAATCTTGAATTGAAAAGAAGGACTCGATCACCGACGTTGAAAAGCGGTTCTTGATTTTGAGTCATGAATCTTCTTTGTCTTTTCTTTGTAGATCAAAGAGTTCTCGTATGCTTGATCACGGAGTTCATTTAATTCATTCATTTGAACTTTCCGGTGATCACCAAATCTGAATATCGAAGTTGGCATGTTTCAAGGCCCGGTATGCTTTGTGCTCAAGCTCAATCGGCGGATGACCGCCTTTCCGTACACTAGCTTGTATGGAGTACACCCGATGGGTGTTTTATAAGTATGTACGGAAGGCCCAGTCGTCATCTAGCTTATCCGACCAAGAGGCACGGTTTTCGCCTAATGTCCTCTCGAATTCTTTTAATCCTCGGTTGGAAAACTTGCCCACTTGTTTGGGGTGGTGCAGATAGAGAGGCGGTGAGTTACACCATACTTTTGCATGACTCTATCAAACCGGTCATTGCAGAAATCGTACCACGATCATCGATTATAGCTCGTGGAGTTCCAAACCTAGCAAAAGAGATTTTAAGAATTTCACAACAACTCGGGCATCGTTGGTAGGTAAAGCTTCGCTTCAACCCATTTTGACAAATAGTCAACGGCCATGAGTATGTATTTATTTCCTCGAGATGAAGGAAATGGCCCATAAAGTCAATGCCCCGGATGTCAAAATCTCACACACTTGAATGGCGTTTTGCGGCATTTCATTTCTTTGTGAGATATTTCCGTGACGTTGACAAGCGTCACGAGTTTTGACAAATTCGTGGGCATCCTTGTAAATCGTGGGCCAATAAAATCCGGAATCAAACACCTTCTTGGCGGTGTAGTTGGGACTATGATGTCCCCAGTGGTTCGAATGGCAAGCCTTGAGAATGTCATTGGCTTCGACCATACACACATAGCTGATGATTTGATCCGCAAATTTTGAATAAGTAGGGTCGTCCCGAGTAATGTTTACATCTTTAAAGAATTTGTTTTTCTGTTGGGACGACATCCCTTTCACTATAAAGTTACCGCATGGTAATTTGCAAAGTCGACAAACCATGGGGTAGAAGAGTCTCCACGAAAAGAAACCACATTGAGTGTTTCGAGAGGAAATGTTTCGTTTATTTCTTTTCTCGAACACATCTGGTGAGGGTTTTCTAGGCGGGACGAGATGATCGTGACAAGGTTCTCAACTCCTTTTTATCACGTATAATGATATCAAATTCTTGCGGAGGAGAACCCAGCGGAGCAATCTCGGCTTTGCATCTTGTTTTGCAAAGAGATATTTGAGCCGAGTGATCCGTATACACCACGCATTTGGTCAAGATTAGGTATGGCGAAACTTCTCAACGCATACACCACGGCTAGTAGCTCTTTTCTATAGTGGTGTAATGGGTTTGAGCTTGATCATAGTCTTACTTGCGTAGTGGATAGGCTGAAAATGCTTGGTTTCGTTGCCCAGGATCGCACCGATAGCAAAATCACTTGCATCGCACATGAGTTCAAAGGTAAATCGATCGGGGCAACGAGAATGGGTGCTTCAAGTAAGCTTTTCTTTAATGTTTCAAAAGCTTGATGCACTCGGTGAGAAGATAAAGGAGCATCCTTTTCAAGGAGATGGGTCATAGGCAGAGCGATTTTAGAAAAATCTTGTATGAATCTGCGATAAAAACCGGCATGACCTAAAAACTCCTAATACCTTTGGCGGTAGTAGGATGAGGCAATTTAGCAATGACATCGACTTTCGCTTTGTCAACCTCAATCCGTTTTTGAAATCTTATGGCCTAGGACAATTCCTTCCTTGACCATAAAATGGCTCTTTCCTAGTTTAGACAAAGATTGGTGTCTTCACACCGTTTGAGCATTTTTTCTAAATGGAGAGACATGTTTGAAATGAGTCCCCAATGACCGAGAAGTCATCCATAAACACCTCCATTGTTTCCCGATCATGTCGTGGAAAATTGCCATCATACATCGTTGGAGCGTGCGGGAGCGTTACATAGGCCAAAAGGCATCGTCAGTAGGCAAAAGTTCCGTATGGGCGGTGAATGTGGTCTTTTCTTGATCACGTGGATCAATGAGGATCTGAAAATACCCGAGAAACCATCAAGAAAACAATAGTATTCGTTCCTGCTAATCTCTCAAGCATTTGGTCCATGAAGGGTAGAGGAAAATGGTCTTTACGGGTGGCTTCGTTTAACTTGCGATAGTCAATACACACACGCCATCCGTAACCAATCGAGTTGGAATTAACTCGTTTCTTCATTGTGAAACAGTTATGCCACCCTTTTTAGGAACACGGTGAATTGGGTGACCCAAGGACTATCGGAGATCGGGTAAATTAATCACGCATCAAGAAGTTTAAGAACCTCTTGTTTAATAACATCATGGATTTTTGGATTTACTCGTCTTTGTTGTTGAGCTAGCGGCTTGAAGTCATCCTCCATCAAGATTTTGTGAGTACAAAACTCGGGGTTGATACCCTTAATGTCGGAGAGTTTCCAAGCAATTGCTTGCTTGTGTGACTTCAAGACCTTTATCAAAGCGATCTTTTCATCTTTACTTAAATCTCGAGCAATAATGACGGGTAATTTATCATCACCCTCAAGAAATGCATACTCGAGATGAGGTGGTAAGTCCTTAAGTTCAACCTCGGGAAATTCTTAGATTTCTCAACCGACTTGACTTCCTTGTTATGAAACTTAACGAGGAGTGGAGGAGAAGTGTCTGATTTAACAACTTCTCGAGAAGAAGAATATCTCCTCCAGTTAATCTCATTGTTATTAATCCCATCTCGAATTGAATCACTAGTGTGAGGGATTGATGATGGATCATCATTGAGCAACATCTCAAGAGAAGAATGTCCCCTCGATGTCGATGGGGCGTGATCAATTTCCCATGGAACCGAATCACTAGACAAGTATGCTTCAATCTCTTCCAAGATGAAGTCACTTTCCTCAAACGGAGTGAGAGAAGGGAAGGGTCGGAAATGATAGGTCGAGAAGATGTGGTGGGATCCCACTCACGGAATTATGAGAATAACCAAGAAACTCTTGAGAGTACTCCTGCGAAGCAATATCAATCACATCGATTCGGTTAACCGATTGACATCATAGTTTGAGGAGTACCTCGAAGTTTGATCGAGGTTAAAGGTGGCTTCATCACCCACACGTAATGTGATTTCATGCTCAAATACATCAATAAGGGCATGGCCCGTCCTTAGAATCCTCGTCCAACAATGAGAGGAACCCGTGGATCAACATCGAAATCAACAACTACAAAGTCGGTGGAAAATGGAACTTTCCTACTTTCACAAATCGTCCTCGGCAATGCCAAGTGGACGGGATATTGAACGATCGCAAGCTCGAGAGTCATGCATGTAGGAGTAAGGTCCGGAAGAAAGTTTCTTCCATCTTGAATGAGGCATCGAGTTAATGCTTGCACCAAGATCGGCTAAGGCAAAGCATTCAACCATTCACGGAAATACACAAGGTAAGAGAAATTTTCCAAGATCTCCAAGCTTATCGGGAAGCTTTTTCAAGATAATTGCCGGCGGTTCTTGTTTAGTGGAGTTTTCGCCATCTCAAACAGCTTTTTCCTTGTTGCTTAACAAGCTGTTTGATTGTTGATGCAAACTTGGGCATCGAATGATAGCATCCATGAAGCTAATGTCAAAGTGTAGTTCTTGAAATATTTGGAAGAACTTTTCCATTTGTTGAGTAGCTTTCTCATGAAGCTTCATTCATTTAAGCGTGATGGGTAAGGAATAGAGGATGCGGGTTTACGGTTTTCAACGGGATGTCATGTGAATCAAAAACAACTCGACTTAGACTTGGGTTTCGGGACAACTTGAGGTTGGACATCGTTGGTACCTCCGTTATTAGTAGGAAGTTTGATAAGGTTTTAAAGGTACCATTTTGAGGGTCGTTTAAGTCCTTATTTGATCACTTTTGTATCCGTTATTGCTTAATATCGTTCCTTTTCACTTTTTAGGTCTCGTGAAGGCAAAATAGGTCTCTTGAAGGAATGGCACTTATTTGGACGAAAAGCGCGAATATATGAAGAAAATGGCCAAAGTCAAAATCGAGACACTCACGATTCTTTGAAACTAGAAGGTGGCGTCCGGTGCTAAATATGACGCCGTCCCAAAATTATTGTGACGGTCCGGAACCCAAAACTCGTATTTTCAAGAGGCGGCGTCTAGTTGTAAAAGAGTAGGCCGTCGCTACTCGACGGCCTAGATGCAATCCAGACGGCGTCGAAAGCGAAGAGGGCGGCGTCACGGACATAAGGTGGACGCCGTCATAAGGTTAACGTGGCCAAGGCGAAACCCTAATGGCGGCGACACGGCGTCACTAAACATAAGGTGGCGCCGTCGCAATTGTAATCTTATATATAGAATCCGAATTTTTCGGTCTTTGTGTGGAGAGTCTTTGGGTAAAACCTAAAACCGAACCTAAGGTGTCTTGTACGATATTTTAGGGTTTTAAACCCTATCTTACATCAAGATAAGTCTTTACTTCATTAATTCAATTATGTCTTTGATTATTGTGTGTATGCTTGCATGTTCTCCATGTTCAGCTAATTTACTTGTGTGTTTGCTAAGGAAGTATGAAACTTAATTATTGAATATTGATTGGTTGTTCCTTATCTTAGTTGATTAATGATCTAGTAATGCGATAGGTCATTCGTTGTGTACTTAATGCTTGATTCATCTTTGTGAACCTTAGAATATAATTACGAGTAGTTGTAGGCTAAACCATCCAAGAGCGCCTTAGAGTAGGAGTTTATCATCCCTAGTGGGTTTGTAGACGAGACCCTTTGGTAAGTTCAAAGAGTTAGGAAAAAGCATACCCTACAACTTTAGACACAACGCTACTAAGAATAAGGCGTGACACTCAACCACCAATAGGAGATAATTAAGGAGTAATAAACTAAGTAAACACATCTTTAAACTATCATACGAGCACACATTAATTAGACATAGACTATCACAACCTTAGTTTAGATAATTAGATAATAGTAGAGTAATCGGTAGAAATACCAACCCCAAATCCAATACCCGAGATTCGTACCTTTCCCTTTCATAAAATATAAAAGATAAAAATAATCTTCCTCAACCTTAACCTTAGCGTAGTAACTTCTTACTAGCATTCCTATTCCCCAGAGAGCGATATCAATACCGTGGCTTACCCTAATTACTACACTACAACGATTAGGTTCATCGCCTAGGGTGTTATAAAACTTGCTCGAAGAAAAGGAAGTTTCCTTGACCCCGAACGACGCGTGTAGCGTTATCAAGTTTTGGCGCCATTGCGGGAATAGAATAGCTAGTTAGTAAGTCCACCTCGTTTAGGTTCTTTGCTTGATTCCTATCAAGTAAATTTTTTTTTTTCTCATTTTAGCTTTCTCTTTAGTCTATCCCCTTCTTCGTGACCTTTGTTCGTAACCATTTTCATTAACTATTCCGTTGGCCGTTATGGAGCACGCGAATCGCCAAAAGCGTCATCCAATCAGCGAAATCCACTACATAATCTACCCTTTCCACTCCAAAATGAGATCTTGAGGTTCGGCAATATCATGATGAATCCTTTCACGAGGCGTGGACTCGAATTAAATATTTATTACAAAAGTCCTTTATCATGGTATTGATTTCTTGTTTCCACTACAATTCTTTTACACTCGTACGCCAACGAAACCCAAAGGAGACTTGACTATGTAGCGGATGGGGATATTTGGGGATGTGGTGTTGAAATGCATGGGAAACCTTTGAGATTCACGCCCAATTTAGAAGTGGAACATGGGACCCAAAAACGAATCTTTAGACCTATTTTCAATTTGGAAACTTGATTGGAAGGTTGTTTAGGAAGGAGATGATTAGAGTTGAGGTACCAAGGTGCATGTCATGGTTAGGCGCTACCATTACAAAGCGAATACATAGGTGATCTTGATAAGATGGAGGATAGAGTAGAAAATCCAATCCCATCGGATAACCCACAAGTCCTACCATCACTTGAGGACACACATCGCCTATAACTTACGGAAGAAGTAGAAGAGACTATAGGAACCACGATTGATATAGAACCTTTGGACCAAACGCCACTAGAGAATGTAGGTTTAGATGCTTGTTGTCATGACGTCTCTCTTAGTCCTAGGAAGTTCCTAATTTTGATGAACCGAGCCTCAACCAAAAACCTTACCCAATGTTCCGTCTTTAGATGTGAATCTTGGAATTGAATTAGGCCCCAATCCACCCATCAAAATAGATTGTCCGGTAGTTGCTTGATAAAGGTGGTAGATTCTAGGCCATGTATAGTGGAAGCTAATATAGGAGTAACCCATGACCTTACACACTTATATCACCCATTCATGGTTGATAACAAGAAATACTATGGGTTTAAACCGGGTTTATTAGGTCAAGATGGATCCTTAACTAAGAATCTTTTGAAGTTGTTAGAAGATGATCCATTTTTAGGAGGGAGATTTGATTCACCCGCTACACCAATAGACTTAGGTAAGGTTATAATGAATGGAGCACACTCCTTTGAGCATATAAATCACCCATCACCCTCTCCTCACGTAGCAAATTTCCACCCTAAGGGTGTGTATTGCTACTATCACCCGCACTTAAACTTAAGTGTAGAAAAAACTTCCCTTTATCATTAAATAAGGGTAGAGTCAGGGCTCGTGACTCGAAAAAAAACAAGCGCTTCTTGGGAGGCAACCCATGTGTATTTGTTTTTCATTTTCATTTTGTGTCGTATATCTTTTATTAATTGTTTATTCTCATGTTTGAATTTGTAAAATGCTTTATTTTGTCTTTAACCTCGTCTTAATTACATATAAAGGTATTTTACATAAGGGATAAGTGTAGGGAGGATTACATACGTTTTCAAAAGAAACGTAAACATGAGAATAACAATTAACTAAAAGATATTTATGTTTGTTTGTTCGAGTCAAATGCTTGTATCGAGTCATAATGGATGTTTTTGCGAAATTTTCCAGATTCTAAAGATGTAAAATTTTCGAATTTTTTCGAAAAATCGAGACCGCTTTTTGTCGGGATAACTTGGCGTCGAGATTGCAACTTGACGGCGTCGGAAGGAGTAAAACATCGATTACTTTTTTCATTTTACGAGCTACTTATAAATTTTGGAATTTTCGGTCTTAATTTTCTTAGAAATTCAGTAAACATCCATTCCACAAGCATTATATCCTAGTTTAAATCGAGTCTTATATATATTATTACCGCCGATTTTACGCGAAGGTTTCGTTTGTTTTCTCGGGTTTAGTTTGTCAAGAAGAAGTTACATAAGATTGGAAGGAGCTTTTCGCATAAATTCTTCTTGAAAAGATTTAACCACCACTTTTACGGATCCTACCGAGCTAATCGGGGAGTATTAGTTTCTTTCGTTTTGATTACCTTCTTTTATCATAACTTTGATACTTCGGGGAACATTGGGGACAATGTTCGGTTTAAATGTAGGGAGGGAAAATAAAGCGGAACTTTGAAACTATGCTTATCCTTGACTATTTGCTTTGTCCAGTTGTGATTGTGTAATAAACCTTGAGAAAATGTCGGTTAGGGTAATTTTGGCACAAAATTTAAAATTTTATGACATATAGGAGTGGGCCATTAGTCTTAACAAAAGCGTCTCACGGATAGGAAGTTATATGACTAGCACAAAACCCTTTACCACCCAAATTCCACCAAAATGTGAGGATCGCCCTTAGATTAGTAGGAATTAAAGCATTCATCTTTAATGCTTAGAGTGTGAACCGGTAGTATATTAGATTCTAGAACTTGTTTTGTGATGCATTCGAGATCGCAAGTGAGGCTACACTTGTGTAGTTAGGAATAACTAAATGATAAGAGGCATTAGGATAACCCTTGTTTGATACCGTGATATAATTACTTCTTCCACATCGGTTGAGTAATTCCCCACACCCTTTGCGTTGTACTCATCTTTAGTACACGATACCCTAGTTAACCCCTCGAGCCTATCCTTTTCGCGGTTCTCGTGATGTTTGGTTTTCCGAATATCAATGAATAACATTGTTTACACCACCCCAAATATACACCCAAATCGCCTTAGCCTACCCTTATGCACTCACTTTTAGTGGAATTGTTTGTTATCACCCTAAACCCTTAGTTCAATTACCTAGTTGCTTGCATAAGTTGCTAAGTCGAGTCATATCCTTTGTATCTGATTTTGGGACGATTGGGATTCATGGAAAAGTTAAAGTTTATGAAATGATGGGAAGGAACGTTAAAATTCAAATTCCATTTGTTTGCATAATAATGTACCCCAAGTGTTTTGATCTTTTCAAATCGGGTCAAATTAGTATTAGAGTAATAAAACTCAAGTGTAGGGATGTGCCTATAAATCCTAGTATTTTGATGTTACCGTAGAGGATGGTAGAGTAAAAGTGTATGCAAAAAAAAAAAAAAAAAAAAAAAAAAAAATACGGGCTACTATCCTACATCTATCCTTTAATTTTATGTTTGTTTATTTTGGTTATCTAGAGTTTAGAGTGTCGAGTCTTGGCTTAGCAACGCCATTCTTCATATGCTTGTAACATAGAGATTTTGACTTACCACCACTAAATAGCCTATCCTACCAAACCCTTGTTTCCTACAGTAAGCCTAACATTACAACCCTTTAAAGACCTCTTTGATAGTCTTTCCTAGGTGCTTACGCCAAAGCGATGGAGGTTTGATCTATTCTCAAGCTTATGGTAATCTATGTACTAGGACCGGTTAATGAGTGTTTATCTTCCATTTCCTATTTGTTATATTTCATATATACACCGAGAGAGATGTGAGTAACCAAACACCCCATGTGAGGTGCTAGTATGTAATTCCGTACTTGTTATGACTTTGCGGGGCTTATATGTGTTGTGGACCGTTTTGAATTAATGCTTCATGACCCTAACTTATAAATTAATTGGCTAAAAGCACATTTGCTTGAGGACAAGCAAATAACAAGTGTAGGGATATTTGATAAGGTTTTAAAGGTACCATTTTGAGGGTCGTTTAAGTCCTTATTTGATCACTTTGTATCCGTTATTGCTTAATATCGTTCCTTTTCACTTTTAGGTCTCGTGAAGGCAAAATCTTTGGAATGGCACTTATTTGGACGAAAAGGCGAATATATGAAGAAAATGGCCAAAGTCAAAATCGAGACACTCGATTCTTTGAAACTAGAAGCGGCGGCGTCCGGTGCTAAATAAGCGACATCCCAAAATTATTGTGACGGTCCGAACCCAAAACTCGTATTTTCAAGAGGCGGCGTCTAGTTGTGAAAGAGTAGGCCGTCGCTACTCGAACGACCTAGATGCAATCCAGACGGCGTCCGGTGAAGAGGGCGGCGTCACGGACATAAGGTGACGCCGTCGCAAGGTTAACGTGGCCAAGGCGAAACCCTAATGACGGCGACACGACGGCGTCACTAAACATAAGGTGACGCCGTCATAATTGTAATCTTATATATAGAATCGAATTTTTCGGTCTACGTGTGAGAGTCTTTGGAGTAAAACCTAAAACCGAACCTAAGGTGTCTTGTACGATATTTTAGGGTTTTAAACCCTATCTTACATCAAGATAAGTCTTTACTTCATTAATTCAATTATGTCTTTGATTATTTGTGTGTATGCTTGCATGTTCTCCATGTCCGCTAATTTACTTGTGTGTTTGCTTAGGAAGTATGAAACTTAATTATTGAATATTGATTGGTTGTTTCTTATCTTAGTTGATTAATGATCTAGTAATGCGATAGGTCATTCGTTGTGTACTTAATGCTTGATTCATCTTTGTGAACCTTAGAATATAATTATCGATTAGTTGTAGGCTAAACCATCCAAAGAGTGCCTTAGAGTAGGAGTTTATCATCCCTAGTGGGTTTGTAGACGAGACCCTTTGGTAAGTTCAAAGAGTTAGGGAGAAACGCATACCCTACAACTTTAGACACACAACGCTACTAAGAATAAGGACGTGACACTCAACCACCAATAGGAGATAATTAAGGAGTAATACAAACTAAGTAAACACATCTTTAAACTATCATACGAGCACACATTAATTAGACATAGACTCCCACAACCTTAGTTTAGATAATTAGATAATAGTAGAGTAATCGGTAGAAATACCAACCCCCAAATCCAATACCGAGATTCGTACCTTTCCCTTTCATAAAATATAAAAGATAAAAATAATCTTCCTCAACCTTAACCTTAGCGTAGTAACTCCTTACTAGCATTCCTATTCCCCAGAGAACGATATCAATACCCGTGGCTTACCCTAATTACTACACTACAACGATTTGGTTCTTTGCCTAGGGTGTTATAAAACTTGCTCGAAGAAAAGGAAGTTTCCTTGACCCCGAACGACGCGTGTAGCGTTATCAAAGTTCCTTGTCCTTTGTCGCCTCATGTTCACGTTCCACTACCTTAGGAGAAGAAGAAGAAGAGGTAGGAGGAACAATGGGTCCTTCATATGATACACCACTTCTTGTTGTGATCGCTTTAGCATCGCCCCTCGGGTTAGCGATCGTGTTGCTCGGAAGTTTTCCTGAGCCTGAGGGTTGATCATTTAAAGATTTCTTTTGTTCAGCGATCTGAGTGATCAACAATCTGTTTGTCTCCTCTTGAGATTTCATGAATTGTTTTAAAAGCTCATCAGATGTTGATACTGGAGGAGGTGGAGGGAAATTTTGAGGCCGTATGTTTTGAGTATAACCTTGTTGTTGGAAATTTCCTTGGTTAGGATTCACATTTCCATAAAATTGATTCCCTCGATTGAAATTGTTTTGATTAAAGTTTCCTTGATGTTGGAAACCTTGATTTGGTCCGGGATAGAAATTACCTTGGTTTTGATAACCTTGGTTCATTCTAGGTTGGTTCGATTCGGTTTTGCATGTTATGATTGGTTAAAACCGGGTGGTCCCCGATAAGTATGAGCACGGTAGTTTGGTTCATTTGAGGACGGTATTGATTACCTCCACGATGTGAAGTACCGGCTATAGCATTGGCTTCAAATGGACTACCATCGTGGCACTCGGTTGTAGTATGCATGAGGGCCACCACAAGTGACACTGAGACCTCGACTTTCTTCACTTCACCATGTGATGGTATGCGTGTGAAAGTGACTTTCTTTGGTTTGCAAGAACCAAAGCTCGAATAACATCCGTGAGTTTGTCAATCTTAGCATCGGTGCTAGATGTACTCACGTGAGATGAAGTAGAAGGTCCCGCATTAGGCGAGGCCGATATGTCTTTGTTCGTCTGAGGCGGACACAGGACTTGTTTTCTATGATTTGCAAGGCTTTTTGTGGTCTTGCTCGAAATTACCTCCATTGAGGCATTTAAAGAGTCTTGGTCACTTGGCTCGGACCATTGTAGAAAGTATCCATTTGCATTAACTCGGAAAAACCATGATGCGGACACTTTGGAGCAACTCTTTGTAACGATCCCATGCCTCACCGAATGATTCATCAAATCTTTGAGTGAATTTCATTATCTCATTCTTAAGACTTGTAGTTCGGGATGGAGGATAGAATTGTTAACAAACTTAGTGACTAAATCCTCCCATGTCTCAATGGAGCGAGGGGTTGTTTCTCAAGCCAAATCCGGGCTTGTCCTCTAAAGAGAATGGGAGCAGAAGAAGCTTAATTGCTTCATGTGGGACATTCTTGTATTTGATGGTCGATGCAATCTTGTTGAACCATCGAATATGTGCATGAGGGTCGTCCGCTCAAAACCATAAAATTGGCTTTGGGTTACAAGATTAAGCAACCCGGTTTTGAGCTCGAAGGTATCACCACGATGGTGGGACAACAATGGAATCTCCGTAACCCTCCATGGGTGCTTGGAGAAGCTCATTCATTGGTTTTCTTACGCCATTATGATGGGGGTGGTGGTGCTAGGCGTTCCTCAATCATGGTGAGGAGCGAACGTCCTCTACGTCTCGTGGAATACTTACAAGCTCGAAAGTGGATTTGTGGGTGGAAGAGCGAGTGCGCATGCACTAAATATAAAAATCAGTTTTCAAAAACAAATGCTAGGCAAAACGACAAGTGAACTTAAACCAATAATCACAAATGAAATGGCTTCTTTGAAAAAGGTATACCAAATCACAAGGATACAAAGGCAAGTTTTGATCTTTAAGATTGGGAACTTATTAATGTTCACACCCCCAGTTGGTAGGTGTTCGGCCTTGATTTGCGGTGGTTGATTTTTATGTTGTTATTAAGCAAAGAAAACGGAAAATCTTTTTGTATTTTTATCTTTTATATATATGTAAAAACAAAAGAACAATATTTTTGTGTTTTATATGTTTTAAGATGTTTTTGGATTTTTGGATTTTTATAAGAAAATATAAATATATATATATGGTATGAACAAGGAGTGAATATTCAAATCACTAATCTGCGAAACGTAAGACTATTAGCACAGCTCCCCGGCAGCGGCGCCAAAATTTGATTTGCTCCGAACGGTCTATCTTTTATTAATCAACCACTTGTGAATGGTCAACCATAAAAGTCAAACAATTTGAGAACGCAATTCAATTATCCAGGAAAGTTTAGTGTTTTCCCGGGTCGTTAAGTCTCAACGAGCTGTGCGATTGAATAGCTAAACGCGTAGTGATCGGGTGATATTGAACATGAAAGGGGTTATGATTGATTACACTAAGGAAATTAAATCTAATAAAGACTTTGAAGTCATTTTAATTCTATATTTAAAATCATTTAACGACTAAAACCTAAAACGCGTACGTTTACTGAATTTTACGTAAACGTAAAATAATAAAACGTAAATTTAAAAGAATAAAACACCTACGGCTATGAAAATGATATTTTTACAATCCAAATAATAAAATAAAATTATTGGAAAAATAAAATTATTTTTATGACTATTTATTTAATTATTATTAATTAAAACTATTTAATAATACCCTAAAATAAGAAAATATGAAATAAAGCTAGAAAAGTGAAATAATGACTTAGAAAAATCTAAAATATTATAAAACTTATTTTAAAACTGAAAATATATTTATTACACTTTTTATCTATTTATTATTAATTAATTACTATTTATTAATTATTTAAAACTAATAAAAATTCTAATAAATACTAAATGACCTAAGAAAAATCTAAAACTTTTTATATAAATACTAAACAAGTGCAGAAAACTAGAAAAAATATAAAAATGAAAAGTGTTTTTTAAAAAAGCAGAAAAATAAGCCAAATGGCTTAAATAGAAGCTATCACTATTTTTATTTTTGGTTTTTCCGGTTTTCTTTGAAATCTATCTAACTACTTAAAATAATAAACTTTTAAAAGACAAAATGAGCAGAGCTTAAAATAGCGGTTTAGACCTTAAAACCCTTTAGCGATTGACTTTTGTTGACCACACCTAGAAATAAGCTTGAAATGGCTTATGTGGGGTCCACAGGGGTATATTAAGGTGTAAACAAGAATGGTGGACAAATATAAGCAAGAAACAACCAAATAAGCCAATTGAATAAGCCACAAGCTCAAAATAAGCACTTAGGTTTCTTGGCTCAACACAGTTCTGGGACAAAACTTTCAGACCCAAAACAGGTGGGGTCCACAAGGCTTAAGGTCCAAACTTTGGTTGAAATGTTGAGACAGCAAGGTGGTGAACACAATGGAAACAAGAACCACCACTAGGGCCCACTGATGTGGCCTCTGGGACCCACCAAAGTGGTGGTGATGGTGACTGTGGTGGTGGTGCAGCAGCTGCACAGGGGAGGTAACACTCCCTGCAGCTCACTTTGAAGCTGTGTGGGGCCCCCAATAAAAATCACAAAAATATAATAAAAATACAAGCTCAAGCACAAGCTGGGGGACTATAATATTGCAAAGGATGATAAGCTAAAACCTCAAAACAAAGTTATTAAAAATCTATAAAGATCAGACCATTTCAAAATACAAGCAACTTTTGACTTTTTGAGAATAAGAACAAGGCTGACTTTTATGAACTTTAGACTTGATTTGTTCATCGATTATGTTGTATTGAGTTAATTAAAGACTAATTTAAGCTGAGTCTACTAATTATGCACCAACATGAAGGATTTGGACTTGTAAATCCTTGACAGTTAACTGTCAAGGGATTGGATTTGGAATTTTGACCTTAAAGTGAACAAGCCCTGGTTTTAGTGGTTTGACTGAGCTATCTTAGCTTAATGAAACGTGTATAAATCACAAACAACAACTAGAATAAAGAACACAGTGGTTAAAACCACTGTTCCAAACACACCTTAAAAATCATGAAAATGAGATTTTCATATAGAAACATTGATTAAAACCATGAATTTGAATCACAGAGCTATAATATGATGCAATAAACATAAAAGCATAAAACACAAACATAAACAGAGATTAAACTAGTCTACATTATCAAGCATAAAATTGAAATATGAGCTCACAGTGATCGAGGGTGGAAGCTGTGAACCATTAACAAATAACCATCCTAACACCTCCACGAGGTACTAAACCATAATCATCCAATAAACAACTCGCTTCAAACATGCTTCTTCTTCCTTTCTTGATTTTTTTTATTTATGAGCTATTTTCTAGTATTTTGAGATTTTAGTAAACTTAAGCTAAAAGCGATTTTGATGATTAGTAAACTTATAAAAGCTTATTAGGGACTTAAGTGAGTTTAAACAACCAACAAACAACAACTTTTAATAACATCAAAGAAAATATGAGATTTCAAATAAAAAAATGCATAAAACTGATTTCGTATAGATAAACTGAAATTGAAACTGAAAACAAGTTTGAAATATACTGAAAATAACTTAACAAGGTACTTGAAAGCTTTTTATTACACTGGAAATTGAAATTACTCTAAAACGACATAAGCTAATAAAAATTACTCTAGATTGCTATCTACATTGCTCTCCTCTTCCTTTTTAAAGATCTTTTGGACTTTGCCGACCTCTCTGAATGTATCCCACTTGATCTTGGCCATTGGATTCATCAAATTCATCATGATCGTCCATTTGGACTTTTGGCGCCAAAAATATCAAAAGCAGGTTTTTGCAATTAATGATCTTTGGTTGATTGTGGAGGTGGAGGGGACAAAGAGGAGGTAGTGGTGAGAGTAGGTAGACAGCTGGGGGGATAAGGTGGTGAAAAAACCATGGAGGTGGAGGAGTGGTTTTGGTTTTGGCGGGCTGTGAGGAAGAGGATGGTAAGGGTGGGTTTAACTGGGTTGACCCCGGTTTTATTATAAAGGGGATTGGGCTTTGAGTTTGGGCTAGTAGGGAAAGGTTGGGTATTTTGGGTTTATTTTTATTTTGGGTTTATGAAGTAATAAAGGGTTTGGTTGGTTTGTATAATAGATAAGCCCAAGGACTAAACTTGTACAATCTGAAACTTGAGGGACCTGAGGTGACAAGCTTCCAAATTTCATTCAAGGGACCATACCTGCCAAGTTAGATAAACCAAAGGACCTTTATGATATTTATTACAATTTAAAACATCCGGGGGACCTTTTATGTCATTTTTGAAACTTGAAGGGTAAAAGTTGCCATTTGTAGAAAACTTTCATCCAAGGACTATTTTAAACATGTTTATTTATCCAAGGACTAAAGTTGACTTTTCTTTCATTTTAAACCTTCAGGGACTAGATTTGCCAATTTATGAAATTCCAGGGACTGAAAATGTCAATTGTGTATTTTTCACTTGTTTTCAATCTTTTTGTACCTGAATCACATAAAAACACATTTTCATGATATTTGTAACATTTATATAGTCATTTGTGTGTTTTTGGTCGTTTTTGCGGGTTTAAATAATATAAAATATATGTGTATTTAGACACATATCAAGCGCCTCGATTCCAATTAGGAAACCCAATTCAGACAATCTGCAGATGCCTAGAACCACTCATGATCACCCTATTTTTAGCACTAACAATACCGCCAATTTCCCCTCTAAAAAATCCTATGCTTGTGTTGCTCATGGTGATACAAGTTCAAAAGATATTCGCCAAACCTTTGTGGGCAACGCCAAGAGTATTCAATTAGGTGAAATTGATCTCATCAAGCTTGATGATACCTCCTCGGTAGTTTTGGTTAAAGTGAAGGAGATTGACAATTAGTAACATGTATCGAGTTTGTCATAACGAAGGGTTTGTGGATGTTGAGATTCATTATGTTGGAGGTTTATGGGTGTGTATTCAATTCACCTCCTCGAAATCATGTGAAGCATTCAAATCCAATGAATCTTTGAAACTTCTATGGACGTCCATCAAAGTCCCCTCACCTTCCTTTGTTGTTGATGAACGAATGGTATGGATTGAGATTAGTTGCCTCCCTTTGAGTGCATGGGGGTCAAGCGCCTACAAAAAAGTGGCAAACCTATTTGGCAGATTCAACTTTTTTGATGACGATGCAGAAACTCCTTGAGTACAGGTAGGGCTTGTATTGCCATTAAATTACAATCCCTCATTTCTGAAAAGGTTAATGTCACTATTAATGGTGTTATTTTTCAAGCCCACGTCAAAGAAATTGGAACTTGGAGTATGCATATTTCAAATGATACAGAATCAAATGACTCTAACGATGATTGTGAATTTGATGAACATAGATCGACTAATGAGAATGTGGATCCAAACGAGACTCTTGATGACTTTGTTCAACAGGTTGTAGAGGAGGAAGTTGTATCAAAAACATCCACACAGGTTCACCATTCGGAAGGTATTATACCTCCGGTATTAAGATGGATTCCACGGGCAATGGCGGGATTACACCACAAGTAGCAAGGTGGGTGATTCTTTCTCCTCGGACGGATAACGAAAAAGCACATCATTTCACGGTTTAATAAGTTGGTGAAGAAGATACCTCGGACTTATCTAAACCTCCGGTTTTGAAAACTTTGTCAATGAGAACAAAGTTTGCTCTAGACCATCAATACTTCAAGACCGGAAAGTGTTCCACTTCTTTGGTAATTACAAAGAAAAGAGTTGAAAGTTTTTTCTTTTATCGTGAAATGAATCGGATGATTGAAGTGGGTGGGGCCCTAGGTTATGGCGTTAAAGGGTGCAAAACATCTCTTAGGCGGATGATTAATGAAATAGGAGTGTCGATTGTTGATCAATGAATATCTTGTCTATCAATATTCGTGGTTCAAAGAAACGTAAGAAGCGTGTTTGGATTAAAGATCTTTGCTTTAAGCACAACATCCATATTCTTAGAGTTCAAGAAACAAAGATCACCAAGCTTGAGATTTTTCAATTAATATCTATGTGGGGTAATTTCAAGTTCGATTATGTGTGTAGTATGGCAAGAGGAAGATCAGGCGGTCTGGTTACTATGTGGGATCCCAATGTCTTTGTTAAAAAGAGAATGTGGTGTGGTGACAATTACATTATTATGGAAGGTAAATGGAAGAATTCAGCAGAGGAATTTTATAGCATCAACGTGTACGGCCCCCAACATCAACCAGATAAATCTAATTTATGGTACTTCCTTCGTAACTTCATTTGTAACCATCCCGGAAAAATTATTTTATTTGGTGATTTAAATGAAGTTAGAAGTGAATCGGAGAGGTCTGGCTCTATTTTTTCTAGTGGGGATGCGGCCATTTTTAATGACTTCATTCACGCCACGGGTTTGATTGATCTTCCTATGGGTGGTAGGAATTTTACTTGGATGAATAAGGTCGGGTCTAAGATGAGCAAGTTAGACCGTTTCCTTATCTCGGATGGTGTCTTTCAAGATATCCAGTTCTGAGTTGTTGCTCTTGATAGAATGTGGTGGATCATAATCCCATCCCCTTCATTCTATGAAGTGTGATTTTGGTCCGATCCCGTTTAAAATTTTTCACTCCTGGTTTGAT
Organism: Chrysanthemum lavandulifolium; assembly: GCA_022545495.1. Taxonomy (NCBI): domain Eukaryota; kingdom Viridiplantae; phylum Streptophyta; class Magnoliopsida; order Asterales; family Asteraceae; genus Chrysanthemum; species Chrysanthemum lavandulifolium. Next base: position 31,131 of record JAHFWF010000030.1, read on the forward strand.
CGCGTTGACTTTGAAGTGGTCGTCAAAGATAAATGGGCTGCTATTACAGGTGGCGATTTGGGTTTCACTAATCCTCTCCATACCAAGCTCAAAGACCTTAAATATCATCTTAAACTCTGGTACTCTCACATTAAAGAAGTCGAGCTTAGTAGAAAAAATTCTATATTAGCTGAGTTACGAGATTTAGATATTAAAATGGATGATGGTCATGCATCTGATGAGGATAAATCTACTCATATCAACAGGTTTCAAGATCTTAACGCTCTTGAGAAGTTGGAATCGATGGATTTGGTTCAAAAAGAAAGAGTTAAGTGGGAGGTGGAGGGAGACAAAAACTCAAAATTCTTTCATGGCCTCATTAAATCTAGACGAAAATCTCAAATGATTCAAGGAATCATGCATGAAGGCGTTTGGTTATCTGATCCAAGGGACATTAAAGAGGCTTTCCTTAATTTTTTCAAGGATAAATTTAGTTGCCACAATTCTCAGCTTTATTTTCCTTCTTTGGTTCTAGCTCATCGTCTTAGTACTACTAATCAGGATTTTCTTGATGCCATGGTCTCTATAGATGAAATCAAGGCAATGATGCAGGATTGTGGTAGTCAAAAGCTCCGGTCCGGATGGTTACTCGTTTACATTCATTAAAAGTTTTGGGATCTTTTGAAACATGACATATGTGCATTTGTGGTTAGTTTCTTCTCTCTGGTACATTTCCTCAAGGTTCTAACTCGCTTTCATTACGCTTATTCCTAAGGTGGATAATCCTTTGTTTATCAAAGATTATAGACCTATTTCTCTTATTGGTCTCCATTATAAGATTGTTGCAAAATTCTAGCAAACAGTTGTCTAAGTTCATTGACTCTATCATTAGTCTGAACAATCGCTTTTATTTGGTCGACAAATCCTTGATGGTCCTCTTATGTCACACCCCAAAATACATGTTTTGCGCGGAATGGAATTCTGGGGATGACGCCATAGCATCACGATTCTGATTATAATGAGCGACTTAAAGTGTCGTTTGGAAAACACATCGTTTGATATAATAAAACATTCGAGTTTACAAAAGATAGGTCCCAAAAGGTAGTCAACATTTGCGGAAATAAGTTTGTTACAATCCAAACGATGTTTTAAAGTGCATAAAATCCATGTGAGGCAGCGTCGTCAACGCGACTCTATGATAAGTCCTTATGCATGCCATGAAGTATATGCCTTAGATACGAAAATACATTGCTAAAAGTGTCAACACAAAGGTTGAGTGAGTTCATAGAGTTTATGTAAATGTTTTGTACGACTACCACAAGTATAAGCCATGTATGACAAATATGTCACATAAAAATGTTACAATTGCTATAAGCACATGACAAAGCTAGATCGATCATGATGTTCGCTAACACGAGTTTTTGCCAAACAACTAAAATTATGATATTAAATGAAATGCATCCGTTTGACGGTTGGGACCACCAACCCGGATGGAGGAGTCACCTCAATAGATCTATTCACTCACCCTCGCTTCTTAGGAATTAACGGTTCATGATTATGAAATGGGGACATTCAATTGGCAATGAGGTAACTTAAGCAATGTAATTAATTTGAAATACTTGGTATCGTAATAAAATGATGTGCAATGTATTCTCCCGTAGGTTTGAAATAAAGTATAAACTTGAAAGGCGGGCTATAAAACTCACTTGATACAATGATTATGATGGCAAAGTAGATACATCGAAATGAGGCGCAATCTCTAAGCGCAACTTATTATGAATGATATGACTTAATATAAGTCATGATATAATGTTGTGCATGCAAACTCATATGATATCCATACCACTTATGCATTTTTGAAAATGAAGTTTATCATCGAAATATATGTTTATGACATCTCGTCATGTTATAAAATACTTTACAAGTACTTACGTTGAAACGACATCCTACGATAGTCGTTTAGTGATTTATCAAGAAATTGTAGTTTTTCGTCGCAAAATAATGTACTTTGATAATTCGTGAAAGTGGCTAAGTGGCCTCGAAAAGCTAGTCGTAAAATAGTTAATATCAAGTGTTAGGAAACAAACTCAGCGGTTTTGGAATGCTTGTATCATTATCTAAAAGTCGTAACACTGAACTTTTGTCCATACGAGTCTCGATCCTAGATAAAAATGATGGTGAAGTGAGGTAGTCGGGCTAAAAATGTAGTTTCTGGGCAGTTTTCGGGAAAGTTTGAGAGGTCATAAGTTACTTGTTATAAATCCGTTTGACGAATGGCTGAACATTTTGGAAAATAGGCCAGGTGAACTAACTTTTACTTAGATATACTATTTTACCAAAACCAACTCGATCATTGAGAAACACAGCTCCAAACATGGGTACCCGAAAATACAATTTCAACACTTAGAAATATTTTAGTAAAAGCTGAAGGAAATAAGTTGTGAACGTCGTATTTCAAATATGTATATCTTTAGCATTATCGGTCCGTTTTCTACGTTCTTTATATCCTCGGAATCGTGATAGTATGTATTAATATATTTTTGATAAGTCGACTCTTCTAGTTTAGGTTTACAACTCGTTTTTGACCTTTGAAAAACCTTTGGCAGCATGTACATTTTCAGAAAATATTTTTCGTCGTTAAACTTGAAAATAGCGTAACTTCTTCGTTATAAACTCGTTCAAGCGACCACGGTTTCGTTTTAAAGTTTATTTTCTGAAAATATAAACCAAAATATTCCATGACCTGTCGAAATTTCCATATTTTGTAAAAACGATCAGACCTCAATTCTAAGTTGTCGAAAATGATTTTTCTAGTGTAATACTTGTTCCAATCACTTCAAATCAACACCAAATCTATTCTAAACCTACCATACACCTTCTTAGGGTGTCATGGGTTCCTAAACTTCATCAACAATGATATGTTTCATGGGAATAATTATAGGATAGTTAATACTCATAATAAGTAATAAAATCAAGTATAAAGTGGTATGAATCATAGAGTACTTGCATGTTTTTCTTACTAGATCATAAAAATAGATCAAATAATAGTATGAAAGATTAGGAAAAATCATTAGAAGCTTACTTGAGTGATTGAAGAATTTTTGGAACTAGAAACTTAATTAATCTTTAGGTTTTTATTTCAAAACCTTGAAATAGATTACTAATATTACTTGTAAATTACTAGAGCTTGAGAAACTTGATGTTCTTCTTCTTGTTTTTGCTTGGCCGGCCATACACCAAGAAATGGAGAGGTTTTCTTTTACTTTTCACCTTCTATTATGTGTATGTATGTGTTCTAAATTTTTGGAACTCTTGTATATTGTAAATATCTTAGCAAGTTTGTGTAGGTGTACATATCTAGTCATGATTTTAAATAAAATGAATGACTATGGGGGTTGTGTGGTCGGAAAGGGTATATTGGGGAGGGGTGATGTATTTTTGATAGTTAAATGTGTATAAAGTTAAGTATAATGTATATTTGGTACATATAATTAATTATTAAGTGTAGCGTTAGCTAGAAATCGATTTTTGCGGAATAAAATAAAATATATCGAAGTCATAAAAATTATAAAAATGCATTTCTATAAAATTGAGTGAATAAATATTTATCGAATTGAATTTTCGAAAACCGTCGTAAATATATATATATAACAATATATATACAAAATAAATTCAAAACATCGGGTAAACTAATAATATAATTTTTATAGTCTTAAAATGAGTATAAAAATATATTAGGATAATTGTTGCAAGTGTCGGATCTATTAGTCAAAATAAATGACTGTGCGATAGCGTTTATTTAATAGAAAAATATACGTTAATGAAATATGCAAACCCATGCATAAACTGATATGAAATGATGTTACTGATGATATGTAGACTAACTCTAGTCTATATGAAATGTTTTCAATGATATTCCATGAATACGCAGCTTAACCCTCAAGGTTACGCGTATTTGATACTCGTAAACCTAGTTTACGAAAAATGATGAATAGTGAATCATGAATAGTGATTTTTCTCCGGAAATAAATAGTGTTTCGTGAATAGTAAATTTTTGAAATAACCTTTCAAAGTCTCAAACCGACTTCAAAAACGATGAATAGTAAAAGGATGAATAGTAACGGATGAATAGTAAATTCCCGAGATGAATAGTGAAATTTTCAAAGTTTGTAAAATGACCTGAAATTACGAGTTGTCACATCTTATTCTTAGCGAGATTATTGATTGGTACAAGAAGTGTAAAAGAAGATGATGATATTTAAAGTAGATTTCGAGAAAGCATTCGATTCATTAGTTGGAGATACCTTGATTACATTCTAGACAATTTGGGGTTTGAAATTAGATGGCGTACTTGGATCAAAGCCGGTTTAATGTCGGCTAGGACTTCTATTCTTGTTAATGGGAGTCCTACTTGAGTTTTCTTTAAGGAGGCTTGAGGGGGAGGCCTCTTTCACTTTCCTATTCATCATTGTTATGGAAGGTCTTCATAAGGCTCTTATTGATGATTGTGGCGACCAACATTTTCATGGAGTCAAAATTGGGTCCTCGGTATTCATCTTTCCCATCTCTTTTATGCTGATGATGTCATCATCCTCTCCGAGTGGAATCAAAATGACATAGAAAATATCATCAGAATCCTCAACATCTTTTTCTTTGCTTCTGGTCTCAAGATTAACATTGATAAGTCGAATGTTTTTGGAGTTGGAGTCTCGAATAATGAGATTGAATCTATGGATGCGTGTACTGGTTGCGAAGCTCGTTCCCTTCCTTTTTCTTATCTTGGTTTACCTATTGGTTCGAAATGAGGCGTATAACGAATTGGCAGGTTCTCACTAATCGTTTTAAGGCTAGAATGTCGGGTTGGAAGGCAAACCTCCTTTCCATAGGTGGGCGTCTTACTCTCATTAAATCCGTGCTGGGTAGTCTTGGTATCTATTACTTGTCTATTTTCAAGGCTCCTGAAATGGTTGTTAAATCTCTTGAAAGCTTGTGTGCTACCTTCTTTTGGAATGGTCACGAAGACATCAAGAAGTTTGCTTGGGTTAAATGGTCTAATATTCTTGCTTCTCTTGAGAAAGGAGGCCTCGGCGTTGGAAGCCTTAAAGCTTTCAATATGTCTCTTTTACTGAAATGGAGATGGCGTCTCTTTCAAAATCCGAATGCTCTTTGGGTTCAAGTGGTTAAAGCCATTCATGGTGATGAAGCTGGTATTGATCTTAGAGGTTGTCAAACTAATGGGGTATGGTCTAGTATTGTTGGAACGATTAATCATCTTCATTCGAGTTGTATCATTCCTCTTAATTCTATTCGCTTTAAGGTTGGTGATGGCTCGTCTATCCGTTTTTTGAAAGACACATGGTTAGGGGATGACATCCTTTACATTAGATATAACAGGCTATTTCACCTTGATAATAACAAAGATTGTTCTATTTGTCAGCGCATTGTCAATGCCTCCTGGTCTTGGGATTGGAGTAGGCAGATTACAACAGGTAGAACAAAAACTGAATTTGATAAGCTTATTCTTGACCTTGCCGGGTTGGAAAGTGATGAAATTATAGAGTCCGACTCTTGCATTTGGAGTCTCTCTAATGAAATACTTTCTTGGTGAATAAGGTTAGAAAACATATCGATGAGCATACTCTTCCCTCGTTATCCTCTAGCACTCGTTGGTATAAGATAATCCCCAAGAAGGTTAATATATTCATGTGGCGGATGTTATTGGACAGTCTTCCTAATCGATTGAACTTGTCCTCCCGAGGTTTGGATCTTGATTCAATTTCTTGCATGGTTTGTAACGGGTTTGTAGAATCAAATGCGCATACTTTTTTCACTTGTGACACGGCTTCTTCTGTTTGGCATCTTGTTCGCTCTTGGACTCGCTTCTCGTTCCCGATCTTTTGCTCATGTGAGGATTGGGACACTTGGTTTGATTCTTGGCGCGCTTCCAAGGACAAGAAGTCTCGTGCTTATGCCATCTTCGCGGCTACCTGTTGGACCCTATGGCGTTTTAGAAACAATATCACATTCAACTCTCAATCTATGAGGAAATGTGATATTTTTTATTTTATTTGTCTTGTTTCCTTTTCTTAGCTTAAATTTAGAAGTAAACTTTGTAATAACTGGAACGATTGGTTGCAATCGCCTTTGTAATTTCTAGCGCCTTGCTAGTTTTCTTTCTTTTATATATTCCCTATTGCAGTTCAAAAAATAATAATAAAAAAAAAGGCTTCTATCATCACAATTTGAAATATTACAAAGAAACTAACAAAATATAAAAATTACATTTTTAGTGTATATATATATATATATATATATATATATATATATATATATATATATATATATATATATATATATATATATATATATATAGAGGCGGGGCGGGGATGGTGTGCCCTTCCCGCCCCCAAACCCGATAAGAATACCGTTAAAGCCCGAAACCATCCCCAAAACCCGATACACCACACCCTTTGCCCCAAAAGTTCGGGTTTCGGGTTTCCCCGTCGGTTAGGTTTTTGCCATCCTCTTTGGTATATCACAAATTTCCGTAGCAAAATAGCTATTGTATGATGATACTATTAACATCTAATTCTCGGTTTTGGTTTTAAGTAAGATTACATTTTACACGCAAAAAAGCAAAGTTTTAAAATTCATCAAGTTGTAGAATTTGGGTGTGAGATACAAACAATTGACGTAAACAAATATGATAATGGAATAATCACTGACGCACTGAGATAGTCTACTAACACGCTATTATACACACATGTCACATAACCTAATAATTGGTATTTATATATAACAAATCATTGATAAGTTGTGACTTATTACATAATCTCCAAACTTATAATCACTAATAAAACAACCAATTATACTTTCTAAAACTTATATTACATTCTAGTGTAATTCCAACAAAATAATAATGATACTGCTAACTGTTACTATTTACTGCATGATTATTTTGTCGAACATATCTAAAGTGAAATATCGTTATTAATTCAAGTAATTTACTTTTCTAGAAAATAATTATTAGTTTCTGAATTACAAGAATACGATCGTCCCATCATAGGCCGTCTTAAAAGTATAATTAACTTCAAAAAATTGTTTATTTATTTTAAGAGTATTAGTAATAGAGAACGAAGGTGACCACGGTCATTTATGTCATTTCAGTGTCAACTCAGTTTTTCTCGTTAAAACCAACATCATGACCAAATGATCATGATAAGGCGACCGCGGCTGCAACTAAAAACATGTCTCACAAAAATCAATTAAAAAAATACTAACCCACACAAACACACTCACACCATTCAGTCGAGTAAATGACCGAATCTCTCCTTTTCTACTAGGGGGACGCGTCCCGATCTTTCACCTAAGGGGAGCGGATGTGTTCGAAGAGGGCGACCTTTTCCTCGACCACCCATTACTGCTAGTCTAAGTCAAAATTATTTAATTTTTCTTCTGTCTGAAAATCTTGTCGAAGTGGGACATTTTGAAACAATGTTCTTAGACACAAGTCACAAAATTGAGTTATGGTTATTTAAAAGTCATAAAATTAAGAGGAAGAAAAAAAAAAAGTCTAGGCTGGTCATATTAGGCTCATACGTATCAGTTGACTATGGCTTATTCTGTTTATAATTGGCACGTATTTCTTACGCTAATAAAAATGTAATGCAGTAACAATTAGCTTCAAATTTTATCATTTGACATTTTAATACGATTTAGATCTTTAAGTGGCTAATTATGTCATCTCCAATCACATAGTTTATAACTAGTTATCTATATCTTTACTATATAAAATGGAAAAATAGCAAAGTGGAAAATGTTGAAAATTGAATGTTGAAAACATGGTCAATAGAGAGAGAAACACATAATATAATTAACACTCTTATTAAAATACCTATTACTTAAAAATACAACAATTTATTCACATTATACAACCAATTAAAAGCATATCTGCCAAATTAAAAACAACCAATTAATACACCCCTTACTAAAAAGTAAAATAAAATTTTCATAACGTACAATTTAAAAAAACTACAACATAATACAAAATATAAAATAATTAAACACACTAATTAATGTTATTTTTTAAACACCTTAAAATTAAAAGTAAACGTTATTATACACATTATACATATTAATAAAACACGCAAAGCTTCATACAATTTAAAAAGTTGATGGTACATATAGTTTTGAAAATCGGACGAGCCGGACCAGCGTGTTCAGCTGGGAACGGTGTCACCACGGTTCGGCTAACCAATTAAAGCTATCGAAGCGAACCGAGAGGACCCGTTGAAACCGATACGGGTGGGACGCTTCAAACCAGCGGGTGACCGATTTAATTTGACTGTTTTCAACCCAACCTATCGGTTTGACTCTTTTTTATCGGAGCGGTTCAACCGGTTGAACCACCCGGTCAAATCGGGTTTCAAATATGACAATTATATAAAACGATGAAGTAGTTGTGGAACCGTGACAATTTTTTTTTAAAGGAGACCAAGTAATTGTAGTTTTTGTTTATTTTACTTTGACACATGTAATTTGTCATTTGTATAATGTTATTTTAAAAATGTTGTTTTGCATCACTTAAGGGACTCGCATATATGAATCGTCTTTTAAAAGTTAATATATACTATGTAGTCCTTTGTCCAGTATATGAATAGTGTTATGTAAGTTTATTAAAATCACAAAAATTAAATAGTATTGTTATCTTTAGCGATAATTATTTGTACCTCAAACAAATAGTTTTGAACAATGCATAAATATCTATGCAAATTGATAGTACAAAATAATATTATTATAGTGATATCAAATTTGCAAAGTTTCAATTTTAAAAGCCACACACTAAATGATAAACGCTACACATGTAAAAAAAATAGTTATCACTGCTTAAATTACCGACAAAACAAGAAAAATCGGTCACACGTGTTGGCTATACCTCTAAACTACAATATAATATTGCCAACTACATAATACCATTGCTTTTTGTAATGCTTGAATCTATTATTACTATAAATCTTAATAACTTAAAACAATCTTATTAGAAAATATACTACCACATTTAGATCGACTCCACATAATTTTTTTTAAAACTATTTATTTATGCTGCTATGCAACCACGCATCAGAATTGTAGTTATTCGAAAATGATTCTCTAATGTTACAAATACAATTTGTTGAAAGAAACTTATGGGTCGTCAGATTTTGCGAGAAAACTAGACATCATTTGCTTGCTAGGCGGGTTTTCGTCTAGTTTTCTAATAAGATTGTTTTAAGTTGTTATATTTATAGTAATGATAGATTCAAGCATTGCAAAAGCAATGTATTATGTAGTTAGCAATATATTGTAGTTTAGAGGTATAGCCAACTGTGACCATTTTTCTTGTTTTGTCGTAATTTAGGAACCGATAACTATTTTTTTACATGTGTAGCGTTATCATTGTGCGTGTTTAAAATTGAAACTTTGCAAATTTGATATCACTATAATATTATTTGTACTATCAATGTAACACCCAACCCGACAAGGGTAGAAGTGTCACATTCGGTGTCATGTCGAACATACAAATAAAATTTTACAAGCGAAAGCCTTAAAGAATAAATTACCAAGTCATATAGACGAATGACTTACAGGAAAATACAAAATCCAATATGTCTAAAATAAAATGAAATCTCCAACAATAGCCCAACAAAATAAATCCAAATAATAAGGTATCTAAGGTTGGTCCACTCAAATAATCCAACTCTCACCCATCAAAGCCCATCTTCAAACCTAACACTGCGGCGGGGAAAAGAAATGCATTGGTTGAGCTTAAAAAGCCAGGTGAATGGATATAACAAAGCGAAAGCTAAATAAAATCGAAATGCGAAATGAAACAAAGGAAGCGGATAACAAAGTCGCGGTGAAATGAGAGTAATGAGTCAATGAGGATCCTGCAACACAATTATCTGAGATATCCAAAGCGAGCAGATAACAAGGAGGACAAAGCAAAGCAAAGTGTTGAGGACATATAACAAGCACATACAAGCAGGCATATAAGAACCAAAACATAAGCAAACATAGCGGTCGCATCTACACAACATATATGTCATACCATCAATTCGGGAAAATGCGGAGACACATAAGCTAAGCAGATATCTCCAAGAAAGCGGAAGCAATTAATTAATCGATGAGCATGGCAATTCACACAGGTCAAACCCTTAGTGAAAGCATAACCAATATCATAACGGCCGATCAAAACATGGCGGTCACACGTAACAAGTGGGAATACGGTATGAACACTCTAATTAATGTATTGAAGACATAGCGAGCAACTAAGCAATTAACAATCCAAGCGTCACAAATTGAACCATTCACCCAATCAAAAGCGTAGCATAGCGAAATGCAAACATGGCGGGCAAGAACAAGCAAATGAGGATACCACGGATAGTCATAGTCTCGAGATTAACAAAAAGTACACATAATAAATAGACACAACTATCGATTACACATTAGCATGGTCACCAAACAAATTCGAGAGGTTCACATCACGGTGAGATCACATATCATCGGACAAAAGCAGTGCTTTCGGATAACCGCATGTTAATCACATCATATACGATAATCGGTAGTCACATAAACATAAATAGCATAACAAATCCAATAAACATATAATAACCCGATGCGTGAATGGAATGGTAGTCCGAGAGTAACGGAATGAGGTATAACAGATCAAAGCAATGGGACATATATATCTTGGTAGTATAGTGAGTCATATAAGGGTATTGGGTAAAGGACAATCAATTCGAATATAGTGCGGTAGGGAATCCGGAAGGTACAATATAGGTATATCAAAAGTGTAAGGGTTGTGAAATCTATCCGAGCCAACAAAACAAACCATATCAATAGTGGCAATAACGACCAAGTAACCAATAGTAGCCATTGTATTCGGAGGGTGACCTCGGAATACCAAACCAATAGGAGGAGACCTCGGTAACCAATGGAGTAGCTAGCTCCCAAAATGTGAGGGTGTATTGCACACGCACCACATCACCAAAACAAATCATATCATATCAAATTCAAATCAAAACAAATCTAGGATGCATCCATACCCGCAAAACAATAATTGGCCATACAATCTACGAAGCGCATAATCAATACAAAATAGGGACGTGTGCAACATCACTCTGTGCACTGGAGTCATGCCATTGGTGCATCAATGACACGGTCAGGTTACCTTCCTGACTAGGAAACAAATATTTTGGCTCGGGTATCAAACTGAAGGGTCAAAGCATATTCATATCATAAGGGTTCATATCAAAGTTCATATCAAAGTTTCATATCAAGGTTTCATATCAAAGTTTTATATCGAAGTTTCATATCAAAGGTTCATATCATAGGTTCGTAATCAAAGGTGCATATCAAAGGTTCATAATCAGAAGGTTCATGACGATGGTTCACATTAAGCAGTTCACATAGGAAAATCAATCAAAACATAGCAAGGTTATAGGAAGCCCTAATAGTGAGGCTTAGAGTAAGCATAACAGTTCAAGCTAATATCGAAGATGTATAAGAGTTACGAGAAACCTTAAGAGGTAAGGTCGAATATTTGTACCTTATCTTAAGCGAAACACAACAGAATACCAAGGTGGGAGCAAACTCCATCTCCGTGAATCTACACAATTCATGGTGGTTTTATTAAAACTTATTTAATTCAGATTACTTATTTTAATCGGCTTTCGGTTTTAGTAACTTTCCATATTTAGCGGGTTTCCAAAATATCGGGTTTCGAATTAACAAGTCTTTGATGTTACAAATTAGGTTAAGTCTTTATATCATAGTTATTTTGGAATTTAAGTACATTTTATCAAGTTACAAAAGTCCGGGTTTATTATGACAAGTTCACATAGTTTAGGGTTCAAATTGTAATTTCATTAATTTCAAGGGTATAGCATGAAAATATTTCAAGTTACTAATCTAATACACATATTATTCAGAATGACATCATAATACCTTTAGTTTAGTAATTTTACAGTTTATACCCCTCTAGTTACAATATTTACAAAACAAACCTTATATTTACATAATTCATGATTTAATCCCCCAATATCCATATTTACCAAACAAGCATATTATTTTACAATTTTTCAGAGTGTAACCTCAGAATATTCATATTGTACTATTCAGCCCCTCATATTTCAGAATTTACATTTAGCCCTTAAGTTTACAAAACTTATATATTAAATCATAATTCCATAATAATTACACAATAGACCCATAAATACTCAAAGTTACCCAAAACACTCTTAATATCATTATTTACTCAAAATGACTTCAAGTTTCCAGAATTTACATTTTAATCCCTCTACTTTAATTATTTTAAATCGGTTTCATAATTATACAAAATTACTCTTTAAACCTTTTAAATACAAAATTTACATATAAGGCCTTCACTTTATATTTTACACGATTAGTCCCCGATTATGACACATTACAAAAATACCCATGAGTTTTGATAATTACAAAACAAGCCCTTTACCTTAATTTATACAAATCGGTTTTATACAAAAACGACTAAAAACCCTAGCTCATTATCCAATTATTGTACTAATAATTACACAACCTTAAAACATAAATAATGACCAGATTTTTATAGTTAAACCCTAATCCTAGTCGATCCTTAGGATTTCCTTATTTTATTTTCCCTTTTCCATAGATAGCGATTAGGATAAATTCATATAACATGATCAATGCTTCAACAATTCGAAGAACCATTTTTCACAGTTAATAAACATTATATAGAGTCCAAGAAAAATAGTCTTCATGCCCAGAAAATTTTTTTCTAATTATTTAGGGTTTTAACACGTTTTTAGGGTTTAATTCTCCAAAAATTCGTATACCATGGATGGTTCGTTTTTATTATTTTATTTGGAACTTATAGGATGAATATAAGATGAGAAAATACCATATAAATTTTAGAACGTTTAGAACACGCTGGATGAAATTATTCCTCTCGGTTAGGGTAAAACGACTCCAAAATTCCAAGAGCAGAAACGAGACTCAAACACCTTGTAACCAATTTTCACAGATCATATATGATGTAAGGAACTCATGAAAATGGAAAATGAATTTATGGAGGGTTATGCGAATTATGATGAATTTTACCTTGCGTATGAACTAAATTCGACAACAATTAGATCATGCCTTCAAAATTCGAATTGTCAATTTTCTTGGCTTCCTAGCAGTGTAGAGATCACAGGAAAAATACTCTTGTGCCGTCATTTTAGATCTAGGGTTTTCTTTGTGTTTTGAATGAAAAGGTGTAAATATGGTTTAATGAAATTGATATAGTGATTAAGGGGGAGTGATTATAGGCCGCCATGGGGATAGGAACAAGATTTTGACTTTCCAAACTTACCAATCCATCACGTCGTAGTCTCCTTTCTAGTCTAGGTTCGACATGTACACATTGTAATGCTTATTAGTTACTTAGAGTTTAATTAGTTATGTTTCTTTTAATTTATATCATAAGTTAATTAGTTTCATAATGTGTATATATTATTAATGATATAACTTGTTAAATGATGTTGACGTGTTTCCCGAGTTTGCAAAATTTTTAGTTTGAGGGCAAAATTGTCATTTCACGCGTTTGAGATTTTAGGGTTTTACAATCAATTTATATAGATTATGCATTGTTCAAAACTATTTGTTTGAGGTACAAATAATGATCGCTAAAGATAACAATACTATTTAATTTTTGTGATTTTAATAAACTTACATAACACTGTTCATATACTGGACAAAGGACTACATAGTATATATTAACTTTTAAAAGACGATTCATATATGCGAGTCCCTTAAGTGATGCAAAAACAACATTTTTTAAAATAACATTATACAAATGACAAATTACATGTGTCAAAGTAAAATAAACAAAAAACTACAATTACTTAGTCTCTCTCTTTAAAAAAAATTGTCACGGGTTCCACAACTACTTCATCGTTTCTTATATAATTGTCATATTTGAAACCCGATTTGACCCGGGTGGTTCAATCGGTTGAACCGTTCCGATAAAAAGCAGTCAAACCGATAGGTTGGGTGAAAACAGTCAAATTAAACCGGTCACCGCGGGTTTGAAGCGTCCGACCAGTATCGGTTTCAACGGGTCCTCTCGGTTCGTTTGGATGGCTTAAATTGTTAGCCGAACGGTGGTGACACCGGTTCCCGATTGAACACGTTGGTAATGGTGCGGTCCGATTTTCAAAACTATATGTACCATTATGAAGCTTTGCGTGTTTTATTAATATGTATAATGTGTATAATAACGTTTACTTTTAATTTTAGGGTGTTTAAAAAATAACATTAATTAGTGTGTTTAATTATTTTATATTTTGTATTATGTTGTAACTTTTTTAAATTGTACGTTATGAAAATTTTATTGTACTTTTTAGTAAGGGGTGTATTAATTGGTTGTTTTAATTTGGTAGATATGCTTTTAATTGGTTGTACAATGTGAATAAATTGTTGTATTTTTAAGTAATGGGTATTTTAATAAGAGTATTAATTATATTATGTATTTCTCTCTCGATTGACCATGTTTTCAACATTCTTCAACATTTTTCACTTTGACTATTTTTCCATTTTATATAGTATAGATATACTCCCACACTTAGATCGACTCCACATAATTTTTTTAAAAACTATATATTTATGCTGCTATGCAACCACGCATCAGAATTGTAGTTATTCAAAATGATTCTCTAATGGTACACATACAATTTGTTGAAAGAAACTTATGGGTCGTCGAAATTTTCGAAAACTAGACATTGCGCATTAGCGCGGTTTTCGTCTAGTAACACTACTGCATACGTGGTTTTGACAAAAAATTATTCTCATATTAATATTGAATATTGTGTCTTTAAAGATAATTGCATATAATTATATAGTTATAAGTTTAAATTGTACGAAGTTTACATAAAATTTATGTTATGTAACTCAAGATTTAATTTTATTTAGTGACAAAGATGTTGATATTGTTATTTAAATTTCACTACTGATATTATGTTGTACACAGATGCAAGTTTAATAGCACATAATGAGTGTTGATAAAGTTAAATTATACTTATTTTATAATGAGCGTTGATATTATGTTGGTGTTTTATAAAAATGTTTTTTCTAGATAGCCTTATATAAATAAATAAGAACTACATGAATCATTGTTATAATTACAATTGCGTATATTTATTTTTATATTAAAGTAAACTGTGCTTACAATTTGATAGTTATATTCCCGTTTTCAGTAATTTAGCCGTATTTAAAATGTAAACTCGTGTCCACGTAGGTATGAAATAAATTAGTCCTTATTGAACGTATATAGTAAAAAAATTGATACTTATAATCTTATGTAAATTTATATGTTATTATTTTAAAACAACATATACATTGTATTTTTTAAGATACAAAGTTTAAAGTGTATAAAGTATAAGGGGTATTTATTTATAATCCAAAGTTATTAAAAAACATGGAGGTTTATAATATTACACTTAACTCTATATAATTTTTAAAAATCAACCACTAAAGTTTATTAATCACCTCCTCTTTTTTTAAGTTTTTGTTTTCACAAATTTGACACCTATATTTTTATGTGTTTTTATCAACCAAATTTCTCCACCAAACTTATTAAACTTTGACCAAAATCAATTTAATTTTGACTTTTATTAACCAATCACATCACATGATTTTGCTTACGTGGCGAAATTGAACTCTCCTATTGTCCCAATTTTTTTTTCAATGAGAAAGGTTTTTCAAAAACACTCTGAAATGATGTAATTCTTTTATTATATAAAAGATAAGAAATGCTATAATCACATAGCCGTATATGAGGTTGCGAAATGTTTTATCACATAAGGCCTTTAAATTTTAGAAGCCTCAAAACTTTTATATGATATGTGTACATTTATATATACTACTTATAATGCACGAAGACACCTCACTCTTAATTTTAAGACGTACAAGAAATTAAGCATAGTTTACAACACTTTAATGCACCAAATTTTCAGAATTACAACAAAGTAAGCATATTGCACAACAAAATAAAGCGTTGTGTCATTTTAAGACCAAAGTTCTATCAAACAACATTAATGCTATTAAAAACACCCCTTCACCAAATATTACAACCATTTAAGCACAATGTACAATAGCTGCAACCAATTTTCATATTTACAACAAAATAAGCATAGTGTACAACAAAATAAGCATGATGTAATTTTCAGACTTACAACATTAATGCTATTAAAGTGGCCAATGTTATTAATGACTATAATGACTACTATTTACAAGAAAAGAAACATAATGTACAACACTTTAATGCACATAATTTTCAGACGTACAAGACAAGAAGCATAGTGTACAACAAAATACCACATTAATGCTATTTAATATAGTCAATTATTTAACTAGTTAATAAATGCAATTAATACAGTTATTAAAACACCCCTTACATAAGAAATACAAATTATCAAGCATCTTGTACAACCAAATTAAACACAATTCCTGCATTAAATTTCACTACTACAAATAATAAAGTATATTATACAAATATTCAAGCCCGAACAGGTACGGGCCAAATGGGCGCGGACCAAACGGGCTCGAGCCCGAGCAAACACGTGCCAATGGGTTCGAGCCCGAACGGGCAAGGGCTATACGAAATTTTTGATATCCGTAAATTTATTGTTAAAAAGAACTCAATAAACTAAAATATATTATTCATGAAATTTTTATTTCGGGTATCCGCCGCAACCGCGGTACCACTAGTTATAAAATGACTTCACGTATTTAATATAAGGGCATTCATTGTAGAGCATGCACTATGGAAGGTGCAAGAATAGGTTTATAATTGTTGAAAAGATTTATGATTCATTTTAACCATAATGAATTTTTATTTCATGTCTATGTGGCATGCAAAAGGTCCAAAAACTTAGACCTCTTCATAGTCTCAAGATATTAAATGCTTGTGTTATGTGAAAAAATTACAAAGTTTTAAAATGTTTGTACCATAGTGGTGATAGGTTTTTTAACACAAAAGGTTTATAAAATAATGACGTGGCATGAATTATTAAATTTTTAAAGCTTTATAAAATTTAACCATAGTGGATGCCCTAAGAGGTTTATGAAAAAGTTTATAAAATCTGAAGAGGTTTATAGATTGAGTCACTATAATGAGGTGAGGTTTATGATTACATGGAATGAAATAAGTCTAAGTTTATAGACTTTTTTTATTGCAGCTAAATACATGTAATTCATTTAATAACTCATCAAATTATAAAGTTGAAGAATATTGGATTTCATAAACATATCAAACAACTCAATATGGTTCGAATGAGTTAGATAGTTTAGAGAGAGAAAGTAAGATGGGAGCCTTTCTAGAGAGAAAGTGAAAGAAAACATAGAAGGTTAGATTAGAATGAAAGGTCCAACCCTCTACCTTGGGAGGTAGAGGTATTCTGATTATATACTAACGTCCTCCTACGGATTGTGGATCATGCATACAGTGGGTAAAGACCGTCCAGTCCTCCACGGTGTTGCACCAAGCTAATAACTAAGCTAATAAACATTAAATAAAGATATGTCTGAGCTAACTTGTGCTAGACTATAGTTGGGGTGACCGACTCTTCACTATGGAATTTCTAATTCTAACAATCTCCCCAAGGGAGGTCACCCCATGTTTTACATTTGAATCCTATCATTCTATTTAATCTTGATCTTGAGCTCGTAGACTTTAATTCTTCAACTTCCGCATCTTTGTGCTTTAGCGATGATACTTCAAAGTCCGCATAGTTTTGTACTTTCGGTGGAGGTCTTTGGGCGATCCACATCTTTAATGATCTTGAGCATTCTTTGAGATCATCACCACGGTTAATCTATGGATCACCCTTTGTTGTGTTGCCTTCATGTGATGTTGTGACTTATGGACCGACATGCTCACACTTTCTAGATCATGACATCTTTTCATCGAGTAGCTGAAAGCTTTCTTTGGTTCAAGATATTTGTAGCGGTAACAGCGAAGCCGCGATATAAAATATCAAGGCAGATTCTATAGATATGCACAAGTCATGATTTCTTCAATTAAGTGTGGATCTTGTGAGCATGCGGCTTTGGATTGACTTCTCGATTTCGATCAGTTGCAACCGTCAAATGTACTGCAAACAACGGTTAGCAATAAAACACACGAAAGTGTCTTTGATCACTTCATTTGAATTGAACACGCCCACGGTTCCCGTTGATCGGTACAAATCTTTTGTGATCGGTATGATTCGAAGAATCTCCTTGTGGGGTTTCGCAATTGTTCTAGCCATTCTCAACCGGACGTCTCAAAGAAGACAACACGGAGTGAGTGAACGGTAATTGAGATTCAGCGATTGATGAAAAATTGATTTGAAAAACAATCGCGTCTTGCATGAAGAAAGAGTTTTGCAACACGGCGAAGGTTTTATGAGAAAGATCAATTTTCAATCAAAAATACCTTTGTATTTGAAAGAGAATACACATTCGATGTGCTAGAGAAAAGAATAGATTTGCACATCGAACGGTTTTCCAAGAGTATTTTTCAATCGAGATACTTTTGAGTTTGAAATATGAATACACATTCGATGTGCTAGAAAAGAAGATTTGCACATCGAGCGGTTTTTCCAAAAGTATTAGTCAATTCAATCTGGATCAAGGTTGATTCACGGTGAATCGCCCCATCATTCTATCCGGTTGTCACAAGCTTGATATTTTGGAAAGATCACATGTCACCCACCAAGAGCTTGTTAGATGTTGGCTCTAAAAGGATTTCCATCTTCATCGTGAATACTTTTACATATCAATCGGATGTTCTGGCAATACCACAAGGATAATGCGTAGGACTCTCAATATATACTTACTTTCCACATACTTACTTTCCACATTGTGTGAAACAACAAGTCTTCATTAATTTTGTGTCATATAGAGATATTGTGTATGATCTCTTGGCTCTAGACTCAATTGTGCACATTTGGTTCCTATGGGAGACTAGGAGAGGTCTCCTTCTTCAATATCAATATTCTCTAAGAAAGTTGATAGATTATGTAGGTTCCCGTGAAATGAAACAAGCCCTTTTAAGAGGAACTTGAGTTGCTTGGGAAGTTTAGTCGATCGTCACTAGGTCCATGGCGTCTTATCTTCAATACCGGTGTTACCTTAGTAACAAGCGGTAGCATATGTATTGAACTGGTTTACCCCTAAGGTTGAATTATTGGAGGCCTATTTCTTTTCACCCTTTTCATATTCATTTCTTTTCATTCTTGACCCTTGATGCTTACGAGACTTCATAACTAGAACCTTGTTGGGTTTTGTAAACTATTGGTTCATAAACACATTATACCATAATCACAAGTGGCGTACAAGAAGGTTTTAGAGATAAAGTTGAGGGTTTAGGGAACTTAGTGAGAGAAAGAAAAGATCTTATTATGAGCTCGACTCTCTACCTTGAAAGGTAAGAGTATTTATAGTCTTACAATAAAACGCCAAACAACGGGTGTGGATCGGGCATACATGGGTAAAGACCGTCCAGTCCTCCACGGTGTTACTAAACTAAATACTACTCCTCAGTCCCAAATTTTAAGTCGGTTTGACTTTTCAAAGTCTTTTCTTCGACTTTGGTTTGTAATTATTTTTTTAGTGTTATATAATACTTGATGAAAAGTATACCAATGAACATACATTTGAAACACAAATCCATTCATATATTTTCATCAAGTATTATATAACCGCAACAATAATTGATCAAAGATCAAGAAAAGACTTTGAAAAGTCAAATGACTGGACGAGGAAAATATAACAAAATAACTACGATTACGAGCTTTCAAGCGATTACACATACTTGAGGTGACCGACTCTTTAATACACGAATTTCTAATTCTAACAATCTCCCAAGGAGGTCACTTTCAAACATATACTAAAATTACATTGAATACAAGCAGATATTACATTAACAATTGTTCTTGCATTCTTGATGTAGTACTTTGCTCGAAGCTCGTAGTCATTGATTCTTCTCATTGCATGTTTGGTTAATCCAGTGGAGGTCTTTCTTGATCCACATGATAATAATTTTGAGCGACTTTTGATATCATCACTAACAAAAATCTACGAGACATCCATTGCGGCGTTGGTATTATGTGATGTTGTGACTTTTGGACCGACATGCTCACATTACGGATCATGATATCTTCTCAGCGAGTAGCGGAAGCTTTCGTTGATTCATGATATTGGCGGGTAATGGCGAAGCATGGAGTGAAAATATCGAGTCATTGATGCACTTATCATGATTTCTTGAGAAATGAATGTATTGTGTGAGCATGCGGCTATGGATTGACCGCTTCATTACGATCGACTAAGCGTCGGGTGTACACGCATACAGCGATTATCAATAAAGCGCCGCGAAAGTGTCTTTGATCACTTCGTTGAATTGAAGGTACGGCCCCCGGTTCCCGTTGATCGATACAAATCTGCTGTGATCGGTATAATTAGAAGAATTTCCTTGACGGGGTTTCGCAATGCTCTAATTGTTCTCAAACCGGGCGTCTCAAAGAAGACAACATGGATTGAGTGAACGGTAATTTAAGACCAGCGATTGATGAAAGAGATTTGAAAAACAATCGTGTATTGCTCAATAGAAATTGTTTTTGCAATACAGCGAAGGTTTTATTGAAAATCAATTATCAATCATAAAAACACCTTTTGATTTGAAAAATTAGTACACGGTCGATGTGCTAAAGAAAAGAATTTTTAAACACAATGACCGGTTTTCAAAGTATCCGTCAATCCATAACACGAACGGATTGATTCAAAGATTGAATCGCCTATTGTTTACATTCGGTTGTCACATGGTTGATCTATTTGATAGATCTCATGCCACCCACGAGGAGCTTGTTAGATGTTGGCTCGAGGCTTTCCATCTTCATTGTGAATATGTTTGCATATCACTCGGATGTTCAGCAATACCACAAGGATAATCGTGGGACTCAAGATATAATCTCTCTTTCACATTATGTGAAAAGAGTCTTCATTGAAAGTGTCCTAATGAGATTTATAGATGATCTCGTGGCTCTAGACTCGATTTGTGCATATTTGGATCTGTATCGGAGACTAGGGAGGGTCTCCTTCTTCAATATCAACAATCTCTAAGAGAAAGTCGATAGATAATGTAGGTTCCCACGTGAGAATGAAACAAGCCCTTTTAAGAGGAACTTGAGTGATTTGGGAAGATGTAGTGCATAAGCGTCACTGGGTCCATGACGTCTTGTCTTCAATACCGATGTTACCATCGGTAGCATATGAATTGTACCGGTTTACGCCTATGGTTGAATAAATGGAGGCTATTTGTTTTCACGCTTTTCTCATTCAATTCTTTTAAATTCTTGACCCCTTGATCTTACCAAGACTTCATAGCTAGAACCTTGTTGGGTTTATTCCGATTACTAGCTCGGTCTCGATCCGCACTCTTCCCATATCTCATTTTCTCCTTTTATCATCATACCTAAGGACTTCTATACTAACTAGTGGATATCCACAGGTAGATCCCTCCGGTTACGGCGGATCATGGGAACAAAAACCTAACCTTATCATCCTTATATCACCATACATAAAGTAAAGTTGGTGGGTCTATTTGGTATTGTTCATACGCCATTGGAACCAATTGAAAACCATTTGAAAATCAATCCGGATACTTATGATATATTATCAAAGCATTTTGTACTGAATTGTTTTTGATATTTTTAGAACAAGAGCTCCCCTCAACATGTGCATCAATGTGTTTGAAATCGTTTTGCACATGGAGGCAAGAGAAAGAGTTAGCTTCTTTGAGTTCCATTTTCTAAAGATATCAACATCACTTCCTAATCGGATCAAGTAGATAAAGCATTTTGGGAAGGATGAGGTTTTCAAAGTTTTGCTCCCCTCGATATGTGCCTCAAGGTTTGAAAAGAGTTTTGCACATACTAGAGAACCTACATTGAGATAAATGATCATGTTTCAAATCATTGTGGTTTAAGATAGATGCTCCCCTCAACATGTGCATGGAAAATTTGTAATCGTTTGGCACATGTGGGAAGGAGAACTTGTACATCCTTATAAAACCATTTACCAGTTATCGGTTTAAATCCAATTTAAATCACAAATTCTCCCCGATCACAATTATCAAATCCTTTGAGATTTGTGATCTCTTATAATTAAATTGATTTTGAAAGCTTTAAGGAGAATTGTGACTTGATTATGAAAGCGTTTTAGCGATAAGGATCGGATTTTAAGACTTTAAACTCCATTGATTAAACATGCATGAATATCTTTTGAAAACAATTGAATGACAAATAACTTTTTAATTTAATTGAAATCATTCTCCCCTCGATCAATGACATAGGTTGTTGATTGAGAGATGATATTTTGACAAATAAGTCCGGATGATTATCAAAAATAGAGTCGAGTTATTTTCAAAGCGGTTTAGTTTTCGTGAGAAAAATGTTTATGGAATCGAGCATGGAATTTGAAAACATGATAAAGCATGGCTATGTTCTTTCTTAGAAAAGCGGAGTTCTTGCTGAAATGACAATAAACCATTGTTTCTCTTTCTCCCAATTATTATTATTATTTTTAATATGAAAATTCGAACAACATCTAAAGTCCCGTGTCATTCTTTGAATGACTGACAAAACCGTAGATATTATCGAGCGAGAAAAACATGACAAATTGACAATATTTTTGAAAATTTTTCGTCTTTTGATTTTATGGATTTTGAAAGATTTATATTTTCTATTTGATTTTTGAGGGTTTTATAATTTTGTATTTTGTTTTCGAATAGATATATACAAGAGATAGATGAAGATAGACCTTTACTCCTCGTCTTCCTCCTGAAGGCGTTTGAGTGTTACGGTTGAAGGCTTTTCAAGCCAAGGCGTGGAAGAATAAACTCAAAAGCGTTCTCTTGGAAGAACTTTGGTGAAGATGTACGCTAGCGGTATTACGACCTCACAAAATAGAGTTCCACCACACCTTTTCCACTTGTTCCCCGATGAAATGATGTCGAATGTCGATATGCTTAGCTCTTGAGTATTGAGCGTTATTGCATGAAAGAGCAATAGCACTTTTATTATCGCGATCTGGAGGATTTTGTTGAATACAAAGCCATAGTCGATTAATTGAGATCTCATCCAAAGTTTGAGCACAACAAGATGACATGACTATGTATTTCGCCTCTGTAGAGGAAATAGAAGTACTCATTTGCTTCTTTGAAGACCAACTCACAAGCTTATCACCCAAAACTAAGCACCTCGGGCGTACTTGACGAGTATCTTGACATCTGCATGATCAATATCTGCATAGGGCGTTAGTGACATACCGGTGTCCTTGGTACCAAAGTCCCATATTGATGGATCCTTGGAATCCGAAAGACCCGTTTAACCGCTTCAAGGTGCCTTTTAGTAGGCTTAGTCACGGTATCTAGCACACATGCATACGTGAACAAGATATACGGTCTACTAGGCGTGAGGTACATCAGGATCCAATCATACTACGATATTTTGTTTGGTCTACCATGATCCACAGAGTGGTCCTCATCTATTTTAGTTCGTTCAATCATGGGAGTGTCAACAGGTCACTTGAATCAAATCCAAATTTCTTTAACATTTCATTTGCATATTTAGATTGATTTATGAAGATGCCTCCAGGGACTTTGTGAAATTTGTAATCCCAAGAAAAATGACATTTGTCCCATCATTGACATTTGAAATTTTGAACCCATTTCATTTGAAAAGCGGTCACACTCATTAGGGTTAGTCGAGGCAAAATGATATCATCAACATAAATTTGAACATGAATTAAATGTTTGCGACTTCACGGTGAACAATGTTGGATCAAGCTGCTCCTTTCTTTGAATCCGGTAGATAGAAGAAACTTTGATAGTGTATCATACCATGCCCTTGGAGCTTGCTTTAAGCCGTAAAGAGCCTTCTTGAGCGATAAGCGTGAGAAGGATGCTCTTGATTTACAAATCCTTGGGTTGGGCGGCGTGAGCGACTTCTTTAAGATCTCCGTTCGAAATGCCGTCTTTACATCCATTTGATAGACTACCATGTTCTTACTAGCGCATTAGCCAAAAGATTACGATTGCCTCGATTCGAACAAGCGGGAGCAAAAGATTCTTCAAAGTCAATACCCTCCTCTTGGCGGTATCCTTTAGTAACTAATCGAGCCTTGTTCTTGACACATCACTATGCTCGTCAAGTTTCACTTTGAAGATCCATTTTAGAGCAATAATCATAGCACAATGCTGGGCGGTACTAACTCGCATACATCAAGTCGATCAAACTCATGAATTTCTTCTTGCATGGCATTGAACCGACTATCTTCATTCATGGTGGTTTAACATCTTTTGGTTCGATCTTAGAAGTCTTGAGTTGAAGAAGCACCATAAGGCATCGGTTGCAAGTTGTTTCCTTGTGGATCTTGAACGAGAGGGATTTCCAATGATGTTTTCTAAGGGATGATCGTGAGTCCATTTTCTAAGGTGTTCATGTGGAAGTTGTTGAGGGCCCGAGGTAGCAGAGCTTTTTTTTTTCAATAAGGGTCGGAGCTTGAAGAAGCGAGCATATCAGAGAAAAAAGTGCTAGTTGTAGCGCGCTAGCGCGCATTTGACTAAAAACATGGAAAGTCACATGGGTGTTTTGTATTGTATCGAACCCCCCCCCCCCCACATGGTAGCGATCCAACTAAAGATTTTGATTCCAGGATGTCTCCTGAAGAAGATGGTTCTGATGATGATTCAGGAGCAAATATGTTTTCAAATGGAGCATCTTGAGGGTAGCAAAGGGATTAACTTCATCATTGATGCGAAGCAGTTCCATGATGTACATTCGAAGATTGATGATTTGTTGATGAGGCGGAGTTATCGTGGTGCTTCTTGACTTAATGATATTGAGGCGAAGGATTGACTTCATTCTCGGGGATATGAGCGACCTCTATTGTAGAATTGTCGGTTCAATAGCACTTGGCTCATAGAGTTCATCAAACATCGGATCAAACAATTTCTTCAAATCATCTTGATTGGAGGTACATATGAAATAGCGGAGAGGAATTTGGTACAAGGATGAACCAATGGGACTATTTTGAAGTCGGGTCCCGAACTTGATTGTCGAGAGCCATTTGACCGATCGACTCATCAAACGTGGCGTGAATTGTTTCCATGATATTTGGGTTCTCTTGTTGTAGATTTGATATCCTTTTACATTTGATGCATAACCTACAAATACTCCAATGTTCGCTTTAGCTTTAAGTTTGCCTAAATCTTGGCCCTCATTAGTTGGATAACACAATGCAGAACACGAAGGAATGAAAGATTAGGTTTTCTGTTGTGGACAAGTTCATATGGAGTTTTCCATGAGCGGTGTGAATCGGGGATCGATTTTGGGTGTAGCATGCGATGGCGATGGCTTCACCCAGAGAAACATTGGAACCTTTGAGTAAATCAACATTGTTCTAGCGGCTTCCACAAGAGTTCGATTTCGTCTTTCAACTACACCGTTACGTTGAGGAGTTCGTGGAACACGTCTTTGATGGCTGATTCAATGCTTTCATAAAATTCACTAAGTTGTTTGTTAACAAACTCGGTCCATTGTCTGTTCGGATAATCATTGTTTTGTTAAGTCGAACCTCGCATTTGTTTGATGAGTTTGATGATGATATCGGGAGCTTCATCCTTTGTCCTTAAGAACTTGACCCGGTGAATCTAGAGTAATCATCAACCACAACTAACACATATTTCTTCCCAAAGATATTCTGCACTCTCATTGGTCATAAATCCATGTGAATTGTATGAAGAACTTACGTAATTGAGTTTGTAGGTTTGGGTTTATGGGCGCACTTTTGCTTTCCCAATTGGCATCTTTGAACAAAGATGATCCTTTTCATACTTTAGTCTAGGTAAACCTACAACTAAGTTCTTTATGGAGAGATCATTGATGGTGCCAAAATTCAAGTGATTGAGGCAGCGATGCCATAACCATGACTTTGTTTTGAAGCCTTTGACAACAAGCAAATTGAGAAGACTTCATCATATCATCGATAGAGATGGTGTAAAGATTTGAACCACGAGTTCCTCTTAACAGTTCCTTACCATCAAGTTCTCTAACAAAACAAGTATGTTTTTGAAGGCTACTTCTAGATCGAGAATCACGAATTGACCAACGAGCAGCATTATGACCAAGACCTTCCACATAGTATACTCTAGAGATAACACTATCACCAACAACGTAATCTCCATAACCCATAAGTGCACGAAATGATCATTCCCAAATCTATGAGTCCCGATGAATTTGCTCACGAAGTTCATGAGCGCGACCGGTCATGATCATATCTTGGAGCGACTGAGTCCGGTACCACGAGCGATTTGAACAATCTGCGGTTGAACACGAGACAAGAGTGGATAGCTGGATAATTGGGATCCCATGCAAGAATGGGTTCCATTTGGTTAGTGACAATGGTTGGAACACCCATCGAAATAGAAGCATTCATATAAGAAATTAAGGCAATGGAATCATTATGAATAGATGCGGTACTAGTGTGCGTATTAGCCCTATTCAAAGTGTGTTCTTCTTAAGGGAATAGTTTTACCGGTGGCATCCATTTTCTAGTGGGCATTGTCGATTAGTCTTATGACCAACATGTATCCAATGATAGCCTATCTTACTAAATGTTCTTCTGTGGTTTCCATTGTTTTCTAACTGTCTTTTGCCTTTGCCTTTTGCCTTCTTAGCATGATATTTTTCATTGACAAGATTCACGGGATTTGTGATTATTAGGCGAGTATTCATACCACATTCATGATTATAGCGAAATTCAAGCGGACATCATTACAAGGTTTGCAAATAGTATCGAATTCAAATTAATTACGATGCGCCTATGGCAAATACTAGAATCAACACGATTCGTTTTATTCGACTCAAACTTAAAGTTCCTAGATTGGTCTTCTACTCTTTCAATGCATTCTTAGCTTGCGAGGTCACATCATTTCTTGTATTGTCTTAAGACTTTGACCTGCTCGCTTTAATGTCACTGATTACTCCTGTAGATGGAATGGGAACATTAGCTGGTTTTGCTATTCTTTGCTTCTCCTATTTAGATGTGTTGGGATCTAAACTACATGCAGGCACACTAAGGTTCACTTTCTTATCACTAGAATTACTAGGATTTGAACTTCTAGAGGGCACACTAGAGTTTGCTTTCTTAGCATTCACAGATCTGGAATCTGAACTACTTGAAGGCACACTAAGGTTCACATTCAACACATTGGGGATCGAATGAATATCATACTTGGCACTAGGCATAGAACATGGAATCAAAGGATTAACTCTCACCTAATGACTTAGGGCATATTGTGATTAAGCACTCTAGAATTTCTTGAGATCGTTTGGCATATAAGCATGCATGCCCAATTGCATTATCAAGTGGTTTCTTTAACTTATCCTCTTCTTGATCTCACGAAGACATTCTAGGCATTCCTTAAGTGATGAGAAATCGTTTGAATTGCAAGTTTGTTATTCCTAAGATGAGGAGGAACATATTTCTGAGACAAAGCATATTTATTAAAGCAGGCACCTTTGATACATCATTCTCCCGTTTGTCATTGGCATCTTCCCTTTTACACGACTCTTGATTCTCAATTTCTTTTTGCAACGAGGTTATTTTTCATTATTTTTTATTACGCGTGACTTTTATTGACTCAAATAACTCATAGAAATGACGTTTAACCTTTTCATTTTCTTCTAGAAAACTCTCATTTCCTTTGTAAAGCATTAACGGTTTTGAAGATGAAAGTTTTGAGAATTCGAGAATCTAAAGGAGGAGGCATTTGGGAGTTAGTCGCATTGTTCTTTTCACCCTTTAAGCGAGAAATTTGGGCTTTCAAATTTACGATCGTGTTCTGATGAGCTTGAATACATTCATCACGTTTGTTTATTTCAAAAGCGCATCAAACTACGGAACATCAACCGAGGATATCTTGATATTTGAGGTTTTAACATTTTCTGTGAGATGTTGATATTTAAGTTCTAAATCAAAGTGTTCAACTTCTAGTTTAGAAAGATGTTTTACCAAATTATCGTGATCAATGATTTCAAGTTTTTGATAATTACTTTCTAAACTAGAAGTTCAACTTCTTTCTATGAGTTCAACTTCTAGTTTAGAAAGATGTTTTACCAACTTCAAGTTTTACCATTTTCCAGAACACTTGTTCGGGAGTTAACAAAGTCTGAGGCTTAAACTTGTTTAAGGCAATCCAATTCTCCTTTTTGTAATCATGGGGTATGATAATTACTTTCTTTTCTTTACATTTTGGATCATCTAGTTTCTTGTTCATCTTTTCCCTAGTGACTTTATCTGATTTCTTATCTTCCTCTGAGCATTCAACGCAACTAGGTTTCGTCTAGGTTTAAGTTTCATTACCATCATAAATTACTTTATGTGCAATTCTAGCCTTTTTAATGACCTCAGGATTAAGTTCCTCAACAAGGGCAATGCTATGCTTGTCGCTTAAGACTCTATGCTTAGTGATCATGTGAGCGATCGAATGGTGTTCCTTGTATGTACAACTTGTTTTCAAGTTTGTTTTTCAAAGTTTTGATTAGAAAAATCTTTCAAGAGTTTTGATTCCTTAGCATTAAATTCTTGCTTAAGCATTTTCACGTTTTCTTGAAGTTCTTGTTTTTGCTTAGCGGTTTTAGAAAGCTTTTCTTGCAAGGAATTTAACTCTTGTTTTAATACTTCTTCTCTAAAATTACTTTTCTAACGATTATGCACTTGGTCATCCATTTCACCTGCTCAATAGTGGTCAACTTAAATTTGTACGTTGTTCATAAATAGCAACACGTTCTTTATAGGCATTGATTCGGAGATAGCGAGAATCATCGGGGCACATGTGGTGAATTCATCAAAAACATAATCATTGTTGTTGCGAAGATGCATTACTTGGTACAATCACTTTCACTTTGTTTCACATATTGATCATATGGGACAACATTGATATTACCCATATTTTCAATATCGACTCAATAATTACGATTGATTGTGCCGTTATGTATCTTTTGCTCATCAACTTCATCGTATAATTTTAATACCTCGAAATGAGTTTGTCTTTGGATGGACTAGCTTGTGGAGATGAAGAGACTTTAGGAGAGACCATTGAAGAAATGCTAGCCATGAAGATGGTTTGTGCGATGGGTTCTTCATCAACATCAGTCGTATGCATCACATCGGCTACTTGAAAGGCATTCGATGATTATGGCATATCTCTGAATTGGTTGCTCATCCACATCGCATCATATGTCTTAGCATTTCCTCACCAAGAACAACAACTCTCTTCATCAAAGTCGCACCATTATCACGAGCTTGCACAAGCAACATCTTATCCTCAAGTACTCGGCATTCTCGAGGCGTTTTGGTGATGTTCAGTTCCTTGCAATGTCCTCACCTCCACAATTGTAACATTTGATTGGCTTTGCTTGACCACGATTTCCATTCCTTCCTCTATTCTCGATTTGCAGATAACCTCTACCGGCTCCACCTCTTGCTTGTTCGTCTTTGTCGTTCTTGGCTGCATGCACCATAACCTTCCATCTCGGCGATGGCTTGATTATGTGGATTGGAGCGGTTACGAGATTGTTGTTGGTGTGTGGAAGAGTTCATGTTTTGACTAATCGGAAGAGCTAGTTGATTAATGAAGTTTTCCACGTGTGCATCGACTTGACTTGTTTGAACATAGGATCGGGAATGAGTTTGTGATTACCATTACCCATGGGTATGACTTGTGAGGCTTTGGTTGTGATTCCGATGTTTGAGTAGAAGGCGGTTGAGTCATTTGAAGAGCTTGTCTCCACGGTTGGTTTTGGCTGATTAAGAATCCATTTTCAAACATAGCATGTCTCTCATTCAAGGAGGAAGGCATATAGTTGCTCATAGTTTGTATTGTTCAATCCTTTAGTGAGCTTTGAGTGACAAACTTGTGCCATTCGGGATTCATGTTGTTCACAAATTTTGAGTTAATTTGAATGTTTGGCATAGTCATTCGATGTTCCTCATATCATTAACAAGCTTGTGGATCTCACATAGTACTCATAAACACTCTCATCGGTTTCATCTTGAAGTGTTCAAATTCATCATAGAGTTGTGATTCTCTGTCTTCCATAGTTAATTGAATCGAGAGAAGCATCTTGACATTATCCCATACTTGCCTTTGCTTGGTGTTGTGATTGATCGACTTGTAGGTATCTTTGGAAGACCTTGAAGTACGATGTTAGAAGCCACGATATCGATCGAATCTCTTTTCTCCTTATTATCGAGCTCATCATATGTCTTTGAGTCATCAATTCCATAGATCATTGTTCCATCTTAATTTGTATCAATTAAGTCTCTAGTCGTCTCAACCCGATATGGTCCTTCATCAATGGATTTGAGAATGTTGACTCCATTTTCCTTTTCAAGGCGAAGACAATCTGATTCGTTGAGCCCAAGAGTCGTAGTCGATTACATCAAGCATGGGTGGGCAGTATGTCTGAACAGTTTGCTTGAACATCCTCGACAGCGAGTGGAGATGATTGTAGGAGCGTTGGTAGACATGATGACAAATTAAGCGGGATTTATAACTCTATGCTTAAGCGGAAATAGATTCTTTCACGGGTTTTACTAAATCAAGAAAAACCGTATTCAAAGGATATTACCCAGTCGCTAGGAAATCTTGAACCAAGTCGCTAACTACTAAGTCGCTATAATCCCAAGCGCTAACACAGGTCAAGTGGCTATATAACAACTCGCTAAGATTCAAGTCGCTAGCAAAATTTTGATGACAATTAGCTTAAGATCCAAGTCGCTAAAATGTCAAGTCGCTAAATAGCAACTCGCTATGCAAATCGCTAACACCAGTAGCTAACGAACAAAGTACAAGTCGCTAACGTCCACCAAGTCGCTACCGTAGTGGAGAATCCACTAAGTGTCTGTTTGTCGGCTGTCTCACTAGACAAGTCGCTAACCCAACTCGCTAAGACTTTCAACTACAACTAGCTACCAAATTGTAAACCAAGTGGCTACAAGAAAACTTTTCCGTGGCTCAAGTCGCTAGCATGAAAACACATAAACACCACTTTTCAATCCAAAACAACCCAACCACTATGATTCAAACCTTCTAAATCAAAACCTAAACACTTGAGATGATTCTAAACACAAAAGTACTACCAAATCCAAACTTTAACACTAGAAATCAACCAATGATGCAAAACCACTAAACTTTTCAAACTCAAAACCACCTAAAACCACTAGAAATCCAAAGATATGTAAAGAGATGATCTAACCATGGCTCTTGATACCAATTGTAAACTATTGGATTTCACAAACACATTATACCATAATCACAAGTGGCGTACAAGAAGGTTTTAGAGAGAGAAAGTTAGAGGTTTAGGGAACTTAGTGAGAGAAAGAAAAGATCTTATTATGAGCTCCAACTCTCTACCTTGGAAGGTATAGAGTATTTATAGTCTTACAATAAAACGCCACACAACGAGCTGTGGATCAGGCATACAGTGGGTAAACACCCGTCCGTCCTCCACGGTGTTACTAAACTAAATACTACTTAGCTTAAAATAACTATGACTACGAGCTTTCAAACGATTACATATACTTGAGGTGACCGACTCTTTAATACCTGGAATTTCTAATTGCTAACAGGTTTATTCCAGTACTAGCTCTGTCTTAGTCCGCACTCTTCCCATTTCTCATTTTTCTCCTTTTTTTCATCATACCTAAGGACTTTACACTATCTAGTGGATTGTCCCTAGGTAGATCCCTCTGGTTCTGGCGGATCGTGGGAATGAATACCTACCTCACCATCCTTATAACTCCATACATAAAGTAAAATGGTCGGTCTTTTGGTACAGTTCATTCCTTCTAAACCAATTGAAAAATCATTTGGAAAATCCAATCAAGGTACTTGTGATACAAAATCAAAACATTTGTACCTTAATTGTTTTGATCATTTAGAAATGCTCCCTCAACATGTGCATATGATTTTGAAATTGTTTAGCACATGGAGGCAAAGTTCTTTGAAATAATTTCTTGATCA
This sequence comes from Chrysanthemum lavandulifolium, assembly GCA_022545495.1. NCBI lineage: Eukaryota > Viridiplantae > Streptophyta > Magnoliopsida > Asterales > Asteraceae > Chrysanthemum > Chrysanthemum lavandulifolium. The sequence continues at coordinate 63,256 of JAHFWF010000030.1, forward strand.
CAATTTTCGTAGGAAAAGCCATTTGAATTTCTTTGGTAAATTCTCCCCCTCAATATGTGAGTAGGATATTTGAAATCATTTTATCACATAGAGGAGAGAGTTCTTTTGAAGTACATCCATGATCACAAAAGCCATTAAGAAACCATTAGAAAATCAATCAAGGTACATTATGTTGAAACATAGAAATCTTTGTACCTTGAAAGTTTGTTTTCTTTTTTAAATGCTCTCCCTCAATATGTGCTTTGAGATTCGAAAGCGTTTAGCACATATGGGAGAGAAGCCTGCACTTTTGAATCAAATCGATCATCAATTATCAAATTTCATTGTTAAATTACAAATTCTCCCCCGATCAAAAATATCAAACCCTTTGAGATTTTGGATCCCAAGTGATTTAATAAGGTTTAGAAAACATGGGAGAATATGTGTCTGATTTAAAAGCTCTTCTGGTTTATGGTTAAATGCTCCTTCACAATCATATGCATTATGTATTTCAAAATCGTTTGGCACATGAAGGAAGGAGTGCTTTAGAAACAATCACCCTTTAAAACCGATTTGAGATTTAAATCACGATCTATCCCCGATCAAAATTTCAAACCAATTGAGATTTTGGATCGATTGATTAAATCATTTAGAAAATTTTGGGGAAAGACGTGGCAACATTTAATTTTGAAAATGATTAATAAGGAACAGGTTTTCGACATTAAAGATTGTTAGTGTCGGTATGATAGTTTTAAGAGATCTTTTAAGTAAAATAAAACAATTTCACAATCAAACAAAACAGAGAAAAATTTCATTTGAAAGACCTTGATTTTAAAGAAAATCATACCATGACATAACATTAAATCTTTAGATCACCACATTATAACGTCTGAGACGGACTTTTTGATGAAATATCGTTTGAAAATATTTAATTTGAAATCATGAAGATTTGACAAAATAAAGTCCGGTTGATTTCAAAACTTTGAATCCGATTTATTTTCAAAACAACATTTTTCCATTTTCAAAAACAATATTACAAAGTTTTAGAAAATGGTATTACCACTATTATCCTGCATAAAGATCGTTAGGTGGTTGAGAAGCTTATGTTGTTCTTTGTAGGGCTTGGAAGAAAACCGTCTGCAGATGCGATGAGACTTCTTACGTTGCATTTTAATGCCAAGCGAGGTCAAATTAAGCTCCGTTTCTTCATTTCTGATGAAGAAAACCATCTGCGTCTGATGAGACCTCTTACGTTGCATTTTCCATGCCAACCCTCCATAGAAGTCCAATTAAGCTCCGTTTCTTCATTTGTCAACCCAAGATATAGTTACCCTTTCCTTTCGGCATCCAATCATCTTCATTTGTGGGATCGGGAACATTCTTATATACCAATATACATATGTTAGTGAACACACATACGATATATGGTGGTCGACATCACAAACAAAGAATCGACTAATAAAAGTCAATTCAACATATCAATCAGATCATGTAAAGCATGGGATTTATGTATTCATCAAACTCTAATCATCTAATCATATCCTAAATTCCCAGTCCTTCGACATAGGCAAATATCATTTTTAATTAAGCACGTAGGATAATTAAGAAAGCCCGTTAGATGATATAGATTTGAAAACATTCTCCCCTCAATCAATGACTTATTTTTGCTAAAAGTTTAAAAGCTGAAGTCATTGATTGAGTTTTCAATTTTTACGAGAACTCGAATCGATTGATTTTCAAGCAACTCATTTTCCACCATTTTGTTAAAACAAATATTTTTCGAAGATTTTTTAAGGAAAAATATTTGAGTAGGCAAATAGTCCTTGACATACTTTCCTCATTTTGTTTTATGATAAGTGCGAAATATTTTCAAAATAGGTTTAGCGCAAAGACTTTCCTTTCTTGAAGGCGGGTTGTTATCGAAATAATAGCAAACCATAATTTTGAAGAACGGGTTACGATCGAGTAGCAGCAAGCCAATTGTTTTTTTTTTTTTTTTTTTTTTTTTGACATGATATGAAAAAAATATTTACACCTCTGCCGAACTTCATCTAAAGTCCGTTCCATTATTGAATGACATTTCTAAGACCATAGATGTTATCGATACCAGAAGACATGTCTTTGAAAAACAATATTTTTGGTATTTTTCAAATTTTCTAATTTTTATGGGTTTTTTGTAGGTTTTATATTTTTCTATTTTCTTTTTGTTGGTTTTATAATTTTGTATTTTGCTTTTTGAATAACTATTTACAAGAGGATGATATAGTTTAAGAAGGACGATGATACGAGTACCGAGATATGGATATCGTACATTACTTTGTAGAAGATAGAAGTCATCATCTGTCACACCCCGCCGGAGGCGGAAACGCGAGGTGTAACATAATCAATATACATCGCAAAGAGATATAGTACAATACCATAATTTAAATTCAAAGAAATATTGTAACATTACAACAAGGTTCTAGCCGACCTTGGCAATTGAAACATAAGTTTGACATTTGAAAGATGACACTTTAATACATAACGGACCAGGTTGACTTGTGACAACTCCTTTATTTAAAATCTTCATAATATAAGCTAAACAACGATCACCGAAATGCATGAGAAAAGCGGGCCAACTATGAAAATAGTTGGTGAGTACAGAGTTTATGTAAAATAAAATACCGATTTTGAAGGTCCGTAGCAAATGTCTGTCAACTCACTATGTTACAAATCCGCCCATACAAGACTTGTAACATATGAATTCACATACACTTCCATATTTCAAGTTTAGTAAACAATGCACAATAACGCCTCGTATATAATAAAGTATGCGGCAAAGCCCTAAAATAAATAATATGCCCGTAGAGCGGGAACGAGAGGTTGGCCGACCTCTAATAGCGCTACTCATACTATCTATCGCCACACAAGGAGGCCGTATAAGCGGTGCGTATAATTGGAGTCGAACGGCAAACCAATGGGGACTAACAATGTATATGAACAAGACATCATAACAACTATTATATACTATCAATTAAGATTGCTCGAACATGGGAGACTCGGCGGTGCTCGAGCAGGAGACTTTAGGTCAGGACGACGGTCCATTAGGTCCAAACAAGTCATAATTTATAATTTAAGCTAAGGGTTTAAAATATATCAAATAGTTCGAGAAAACAATTTAAATTTATAATCATGCATTTCACCCCAAATAAGTAAAACAGTAAAAAGAGGGCTGTGAATACTCACCTTAGCAATGCAGTCTAAAGCAGCAGTCAATTAGAATTATTGGATGGCACCGACACGCTACCTAGATTATTTATGCCAATATTTAGTCCATAGTTCTAGTTTAAGACTGAAGAATTTTAAATGAGTTTAAAAGTCTTTTATGTTGTTGTTGCTTGTGTGGCAATGATTAATGTTTAATATAATTTTGTAGATTTTGGCTCTTGGAGTGCATAAGTATATAATAAGAAAATATCAATGACGACGAATCTTCGGTTTGTGATGGCGAAAGACAATGTCTGAAAGTAATTAAAATAAATATTAGACGTTGTTGAAATATGAAAACATTGTTGTTAAAAGTATATAACTAAGTGTATATTTATATATACAAAATATTAGTTAACGATATGAATAAAAGTATAATATTTTTAAGTAATGGTTCAATTTAAAGTATTTGTATTTAAAATAAGTTAGTGGATGGTAAATTATATCTTTTAGTGTGTATGTTTGTTTAGATTATTATGTGTGGGATGATAGTAACTTAAGGTTATAGTTTTAATGGTATGAAAAGGTTAAGTTTTGATTACCATTTATAATTTAGAATCTATTTATAAACAAGTTTAGTAGATTAGAGTATGTCGTGAAATCATGTCGAGATCGAGTAAGTCGAATAAGTCGAGAACAAACCGTGGAATAAGCCGAAGTCAAATAAGAAATTCAGACGCTAGTTGGGCTTGGTGTGGCCGACCACACCCGCTGACAAACATAATAGCATGTTTAAAGTTGAGTGGGTTCAAGTGGGTCCGCCCACTGTCACTCTCGACACAAAACAGAACCAACACATGATCTTTTAAATTTTCATAAATGCATCACTTGAACTAATGTGTTTAATTTATGTTCTAATATGTTTTCAAATATAAGATTTTGAGGAGTATTAAATAGTACCAGTGTATTAGTGTTGCAAGCAACGCACTCGATGAATTTTCGATGGCTTGGACTCAAAAAAAAGACATGACATCAAGTTTAATTTTGTTTAGTTTACCATAGCAAGAAAAAAAGAAACACATAACCAAATTCCCCATTTACACCAAAACAATTTACTTGTACTAGTTTCCAAAGAAGTGAATAAAAAATAAATAAATAAATGTGCAAGCCCTTTGTTGGATTGTAGGTCTCGACATATATCCAAAACAAAGTCATAAACAAATTTACCCTTAAAATTACCATTTCATTCCGTCGTGTTTGTGATTGCAAAGAAAAACTTGACCAAGAGCTATGGTTCAAGCAGTAGTGGGTTTCAACATACATGGCCAAACAAAGTAGTTCAAATCAAATTTTATCTTCAAAGCCATTTTACTATCTTATAATTGTAGCCAAAGTGAAGCCAATGAAAACCATAAGTGCACCACTGTGGTTCGACCACGATGGGCTTGACTCCGTAACCAAGGCCATCGCAACCCAACTTTTTAGCAAGGTGTAATCTCAACCAAATAAGCCAAACGAGTAATAAGTAAGATTATTATTAAGCACTTCTTTCATGAGCCATTTAAATTTTCTTTTGTTTTTCCCCTTTGTGTCTCGACAGAAAAACAACAACATAAGTGGAAATTTACCAATCAACACTTTTTATTTCGATATACACGAAGAATAAATTGAAAGTGTACAAAATTAATTAACAACTTAAATTCAAAAGTATCAAAGTATTAATCTTACACAATCAACAGTGGGTCGAGTAGTATGAACACCGGACACCAAATGCTCAAATTGAAGAGACTCAAGATGGATTGGAACAATTAACAACTTGGAAAAGCTTTCTTATGTACCCAAGAACAAAACCCTCAATCAATTTCAAAAGCCCTTTGATTTACCAAACCCTAATTTTGTAAAAGTGGTGGTGAGAAACTTTTGGAGCTTTGCAATTCGACTAGAAATATAGGAGTATGTTGAGGAGGAGGTTGGTTATCTTTCTTCTCTTGGTCTTGACTTGAAGCCAAATTTGGCTAGCTTCCAAAATCTTAGGTGAATCTTGGACTTGCTCAAGATGGATTGAGGTGAAGATATGATTCTCTTGTGTGATTTTCTTTGATTTCCCTTGGATTCGTACTTGATGTAGCAAGAGTATCAAAGTGAGGATTGTGAAGCAAAACTTTCATGGATTTGGTATGAAGAGGAGGATATGATGGATGAATATGTTGGGTTATCCCTTTTAGGAGATTCGACCTAGGAGGGTTGTGCGAGGCTAGAGGAGAAGATGAAGATATGAAGATATGAAGATATGTTGGGTTTTGTCGTGAATGGGAAGAAGACAAAGAAGAATCGATAAAATATTAGGTTTATTTATTATTATTAATATTATTAATTGTGTATTGTGTAACTTGTATTGTATAATTTGTTCCTTACGAATGACGTTTAATTATGTAGAATATTATTCAGTATCCGTATTTTATAAATTTTATATTTTTCGGAGCGTTTGTGACGAAATATTATGGTATTATTATTACTTTGAAATTTGAAAGTAAATTTTCGTCAATTTTATTATGGTGTCGATGCTGCGTGTGGTGCGGGACATTGGAAAACGGAGATAACTTCGTTTAAGAGTTATAATGGTCGAAAATAAATAACTCAGATACGATATAAATAATAGTCGGAAAATGACGGATTGTCACATCATCTTAAACTTTCACCACCAAAGCTTTCGAGGCTCTTGAATCATCGCCGAACTTGAGCCTTTCGAAGTGAGACTTTAGTAGCTTCCCACAAACCGACAAACTAAGAATAAAGACCATTTCCCCAAGAAGTGGAAATGAATAAAAACGCTCTTATTGAATGAAGCTCAACACCCTGAAGAACTCGAGAACACCGAAGTAACAAGTTGAAACATTGATCGTCTCAGTGGTTATCAAATCCGGAATAACTGATTAAGACCGATCAGATGAACCTGTTGTGTGTCCCCGATGTACACATTACTCTTCGAGATCGACCAATTGTCTATTTAGAGGAACAGTATATCAATATCTTCATTATACCAAGTGCATTCCAGTTAACTTCCATATAACCAATCACCCATAATGTACACAAGTACCCAACCGAGTAGAGACAACGACATCACGATGAATCGGTTGAATCAGCGATCTTCTGCGGAAGTCAACTCCGAATAGCGATTAAGCTCTATCATGTGAATAATTTGTCGACCTTGATATACACATATCTCTCCCCTGATGGTTGCGATCTCATCGGAATCATCATTACATTGTGTACATGAAGCACTAACCGTAAGCACTTTATCATAAATCATATAGAAGATGTCGATCAGCAATATCATCTCACGTTCCAAATATTCTTCTCATATTTATTCCTACTGAAGGCTGATTTAACACATACCAAAAGTATCCAGAGACCACTTCCCCCGAAATGGTTGGAATAATACATCCTTCCCCCAAATAGCTACGAGTTAAACACTGAGTTTCTCTACGTTTATGACCTTTGTCTTCCCGGGATAACTTGATCGGTGAAGTGTTAAGTTCATCATGTGTACTCGTTGTGCTTTTAGATGTATGTCTCCTTCCCCTTGGCGGTTATGATACCTCGGAATCGACACACACATACCCAATATTCATGAAATAAAGAAGAACAAAATTTAGCATAAATGTATCTTGTGAGAATCAACTACTACGGAAACTCTCCATGACTATCTTTACCAACCCATATGTGGACAAATTGAAGTGACCATTGACAAAGAAAACCCGATATACCAAACTTGAAACTGAAGTAGAATTCCCCGCATTTGTATCCTAATCTTGCACTAATGTTGGAAGAACGGTGTCGAGAATTTTTGCTCCAAGCAAATATCTAAGTACTCGATACTCAACCAAAGTATGAGACATTAACACCTCTTGCGATTATCCACATTTGTCATAGCGTGTGACCTTTGAGTAAAACAAAGTAACTCCTAATAGTGATAGTTAACGGGCCTTCAACCATCCACCTCATTGCTGGTAACTAGATAACCCAAGACTTCAACTCAAATTCTTAAGCTCGAGCAAGTTATCAAATAAGAACACGCCTTTGTGAATGTCAACTTCAACCTCAAATAAGTGATAAATGAGTAACTTCGAAGTAATCAACTTGTGTCAAATGTCCAACATGTGAATAAACATACAATCGGATGAACATTGACCCATTGAATGAACCGGAGCAAATGATTCCTCAACATCAATGCATTCTTCCTTAAGGTATACATGTAGAAACTGATCTGGAAGATTTACCAAAAATGTCTTCTAGCGGATGAGGTAGTCATTTTCCTTAATGTTCATGTGGTTGATTTATAGCGTGCACAATGAGAGGAACAATAATCCGTGAAGATTTGGCAAAGGAATACCAAAGAGCGGATCATTATTCAATAGTGCATCTACAATATCATGATAGTCATTATCAACGCCTTGTGAAATAACTGGAGGTAATGTTTCTTGAGGATTCCGAGAAGTACTTCTTAGATGGTGAACCAGTTGAGTCAGTAGGAACCAAAGCATGAGCTTCAGAAAAGTTATCCTTAGTAAGTGAAGCATTAGGCGTTGAAGGAGAGTCAAAGTCAAATGACCATAAATTAAGCATCCATCAACATGTAGTATATGCACTCTTCTCCCCCTCAAAAATTGCATCCGAAGTTGCCATTTTTGATTTGAACAAGTGAATGAGAATATACACCAATGAACGTAGATCCACTGAGAGTTGAAGAGCGTGGAAGAACATGAAGCTTGTTGATGAAGAATGTCGATGAGAATGGTCATACACGTGAAGATTTCTCTTTTTGAAGATAAAGCGCCTCAAGCGTACACCTTTCTTTTCTTTGAGCGGGCCTGAAGTGTAATGCAGACGCCATAATGATGAAGTACTGAGGCCCGAATCGATGTGAGCAGACGTCATAGTGAATGAATATCAAGATTGAGTTACTTGAACCCGTGAGTTATGAGATATCAATCCATTTGTAATCAATACTTTAAGCCACTCCATGTAGTGAAGGATCGAAGTATCTGAATCGAGTAAGGACTACCTGCACTAATATTACAAACTTGATTGCATATATTTTGGTTAGTGACATTAGTATCCAAACCCTTTGGGGTTTCATGGTCAACCTGATTATGTCATCGATGCACTTTCCGGTAGGAATCCACCTAAGTCCAACATTCTTAAACATTTTACCAGACAGAATCCACTTATGGCAAGTTCTAGGATTGGTGACATTCTTATGCACAGTGGTAGACTTATCGTTATTCCTAGACTCCAAAGATTTAGCAGCAGGGATCCATCTAGGTGAAGTTTTAGGTTTGTTTTGCTTCATAACATGTTGAACCTTAGCCATGTTAGTAGCCTTAGTGGATTGTACCTTAGCATGTGAATTAGGAAAATGTTTCTTATTCGGAAAAGACTTAGAATTTCTAGTTTCATTTTCTACATGCTTAGCATTCTTCTTCATATAACTTCTCTTAGATGCAAGCCAACCCCTAGTCTTTTGAGAGTACCTAGGTAATGGTTTACTACTACTATCAGTGCCTTGAAATCTCGTGGAATGCATCACCCTAGGTCTTGCACCTAAAATTCCGTCTTTTCGAATATGTGCCTTTTTCTAGCTTCTAGATAATAGTTCTTCCACAAGTCATTCATATCATATTAATTCGGGTTTTAATGCTTGGTTTTGACCTTTGTTTTGAACTAATCCTTGGTCTTTGGGAGTAGAAGTGGCTACTTGTTGAGGTTAGCAGACTAGAAGCATTATTCTTAGGTAACTTAGGTGAAGTATTTGTTTTGACAAAACTTGTATCGCATCAACTTGGGAGGCAAGCCTTGTCTTTAAAGATTTTGTTCTTTCGAGATATAAATGCGAGGTCGCCTAACAATGGACCGGTCTCTAGTGGGATGAAAACTGGCTTCCCAAGGTTGATGGTTTTGTAAACTTAGTGTTCACACTTTTCTCTGATTTCCTAAGTTCATTTTTAAGGCAACAATAGCGAAACTCTTTTCACGAGTTGAGCTTTGAGTTCATCAATTTTTGCTATCAAAGAATTTGTTTGTTCTATTGACTTAGTTCTAGCTTCTTTGACATAGTCACTTAGTTCTATGTGATGCTTTCTCAAAGATTCATTTTCCTTTAGTAATTTGGCCACACAAACCGATACTTCATCATTTCTCATTTGAATATCATCAATAGTTTTAACATCAAAATTACTTGTAACCAAATTACTTTTCACATGCATATTAGAAATATGTTTCTTCAAATTGTTGATAGTTGACTCTTTGTCTTGAAGCTGAGCTTTCAAAGTGTTAATTTCAAAAAGTTCACGGAATTTAGGAAGTTCCAGATTTTTACATGGTTTGTTAAGTTGAAAACTTTCTTCTTTACTCTGTATCGCAATTTCAAGTGAAATGCAATGTTTTTCAAGTTTTGAGAATTTGTTTGAAAGTTTATCAAAAGCCTTTTTATCAACCATATCATTGGTTTTAAAATTATTAGACTCAGCCTCAACCAAGGAACATTTATCAGAATCATGTTTGGCATTAAAATCAGTATGTTTAGGTACCTTAGCGGATGCACTATGTTGAGCAGTTAAGGGTACCTCATCACATGACACCTGTTCATTTATCATCGATATCTCGCATCCACATCATGTGTAACATGAGTTCTTGAACAATTTTTGCATCATTCTTTGTTGTCTTTGTTATTACGCATTCGAACACCGATTCTTCAACCGATGCATTACCCAACTCATCACAAATTCTTTCAATGACACGGACTCTCATCTATTATTTCATCTTTCGAGTAACTTCTCAATATACTTATCCACATTATCCATGAGATGGATAAGTGTATCTATGAACATGCTAATTTCTATTCCGGTGTGTCTCTTGAAAGACATTTCGGTCATGTCTTGATCATAATCGATGTAAATTCCCAGCGATGAATGGTGAAATTGGTTGTGGATCACTTGAAGTGCGACACTAGAACTATCCTTTTGAACCTTTTCTTTATCAAGTTGTTGTTCCAATTGTTCTAAGTTCAACGATAATATACTCGTTAATGTGGATAAATCTTGGCGGAAAAGGGCAATACATGTTCGTTCGTTGTTGTGGGTAGAAGTAACATGAGGTGAGAGTGAAGTTGTTGATATGATATAATGTAGCATTCCTTTTGCATGGCATTACATAGCATTAGCAGTGCAATTCATTCTCATTGTACTCGAACATGAAGATCTCACATCCTCATTGATTAATTCAAACATCTTTAACCGTTCGATTAGCATACATTATCATTGTTGTCCACATCATCATACAATTTAGTACTTCCAAATCTTTGGTCGAGTGTAAGACATGATGTTGTAGTATGCACGGGATTTTACAAGTCTATGATTTAAACCGAGAAATAGATTCTTTCACGGGATTTTTCAAAATTAAGAAGAAACCGTGATACAATGACCAATAGAACGTGTTAAGATAACTGATGGACCCACACAATGATAGAGGATTATGTGTTAGGAGTGATGATTGTTTGAAGGATTAGCTGAAGTATTATTTGGTTGTGAATTGGTTTTGTTAATGCACGTTTTTACGGTGAAATTTAGGTCTAAAAACTTAAAAGCTTAATAACTTCGTTTCAGGGAGGATTTTGGCCTCATAAAATTCGTTTCACAACATCGTGATGAAACCTCACAATATTCGACTGTTTGGTCGTTTTGGCGGTATTTATTGAAAACGGATTCTGGATCAAAAGTTATGGCCGTTTGAAGATTTGACGTAAAAAGTCAACTTTGGTCAAACCTCTTCTTAAGACAAATCGCTACAGAAACAATAATTAACCAAGTCACTATAAACCTTGAAGACAAGTCGCTAAGTCACAAAGTCGCTAAGTAGCAACTCGCTAAAGGCTCAAGTCGCTGTGGATCAAGTCGCTAAGCACAAGTCACTAAAACCCAAGTCGCTGAACACAAGTCGCTAACGAACCAAATCGCTAAGTATACAAGTCGCTAAAGAGCAACTCGTTAAGTATCCAAGTCGCTAAGATCAAGTCGCTGAGAACAATAAGTACAAGTCGCTAGAAATAATGAAAGCAAGTCGCTAGCCAGTGGTGGAGAATCCACTAACTTGTCTTGTTTGTCAAACTTGTCTCAATAGAAAAGTCGCTAAGCTCAAGTCGCTACGACTAACACTAAAACTCGCTAGAAATTAATGAAGCAAGTCGCTACGAAGAAATTCACAACGAGACTCAAGTCGCTACCTTGAAAAACTTCAAAAACACACTTTTCAATCCAAAACAAGCTCAACCACAGTGATTCAAGCTTTCCAAATCCAAACCCAAGCACTTACAATGATTATAAACACAAAAGTACACTCGCAATTCAAACTTTAACACAAAAATTGATCCAAATGATGCAAAAACCACTAAACTTTTTCAAACTCAAAATCCATATAAAACCACTAGAAATCCAAAGATAAGTAAGAGAGATGATCAAACCATGGCTCTTGATACCAATTGAAGAATTTTGGATTTCATAAACATATCAAACAACACAATATGGTTCGAATGAGTTAGATAGTTTAGAGAAAGAAAGTAGGATGGGAGCCTTTCTAGAGAGAGAAAGTGAAAGAAAACATAGAAGGTTAGATTAGAATGAAAGGTCCAACCCTCTACCTTGGAAGGTAGAGGTATTTATAGTTACATACTAAGCGTCCTCCTACGGATTTGTGGATCGGGCATACGAGTGGGTAAAGACCGTCCGTCCTTCACGGTGTTGCACTAAGCTAATAACTAAGCTAATAAACATTAAATAAAGATATGTCTACGAGCTAACTTGTGCTAGACTATAGTTGGGGTGACCGACTCTTCACTATGAAATTTCTAATTCCTAACATAAAGTTTTAACAAGTTTAAGCATAGTGATAATAGGTTTATAAAATGATAATTTAAGAGCATATGACATGAAAATTATATAAACTTTTTCAAAGGTTTATCATAGGAGATGCTCTAAATGTTTCACTAAAAATGCTAAGGAGCACATCGAAAATGATTATTTCTTATTTTATCTTTTAAGAAAATTATTTACTTTCCATTTTGTGTCTTATTTTGTCTTTAAATTGAATTCTGCAAAAGGTGTGACATCCGTCACCAAATCAGGTTAGTCAACTTTGACTATTAACCCAACATTCGATATCTAGTTAGACTTATATGCATACGTTGTTACTGAAACATAGAAAATGATAAATTCTAAAGGTTAGATGGTTTAACTATCTTATTCCCTCTCATCGTGTTAGTTACGTTGAGATCTATAACTACTAGCGTTTTTCTTAAAACATTGGAGTAGTTCTTATAACGTATCATTAGGCATTATAAATACCTACCAAATACAACATATTGGTGATCTAAGCCCATTATCGAATAAATTTAGTCAATAATAATATTCTATGATAATAGTAATAAGAGTAAATTACACCGTTCGTCCTTGTGGTTTGCGTTGACCGTAGGAGTTAGTCCTTTGACCAAAAAGTTGCACGTCCATCCTTAAGTGGCAAGCGTTATGCGCCATTAGTCCTCTCTCTAACGGAGCCCACTAACGGTCGTTAAGTCTTGTTAACTGAGGGTATAATCGTCATTTTAACACCATAAGGACGAACGGTGTAGTTTACACTATCATTCATCACTTTAACAACAAACATAACAAACTCAAATTTCTATCTCCTCATCTAAAACTCATGGATGTTTTTCATATAATAAAACTCCACATACCTAACAAGAACAACCCCTACCTTCAATCTTACATCTAAAATTCCACATCAACTTCATCACCACCACCATACGGCCGCCACCTTCATGAAACCCGGATCTATATATCTATAGATCTACAAGTGAGTAAATTACAAGTGGGTGTTAGACCTGTTAACTTAATTTGATCAACCTAATCCGGTCTTTCTCTCTCCGGTCAACACAATCCGGTGACCACCACCCAAAGTTTGGTCTCTGCCAATCCACTAACACAAAACAATCTTTAAATATCCACAAAGAACAACACATCATGGATCTTCACAGAAACCCATATCAAGAACCTAATTTTTTTTTAACCGAGAAGAAAAAAAAACAAGTTTTGAGATCCTTCACCATCAGGTGCTCACCTCGAGCACGAGTCACTAGTGACTCCAAAGCCGAAATTAGCATATAAAAGTTTAAAGCCATCGAATTGGGAAAGGCTCCAATGATATTTTTGATCTTCCTAATAGGAGCAGTGGGGATTCGAGTTTTAACACCACGGAAGAAGCTATTAACTCAATTGATGTAGTTGAGAAGGTGTTTTGGAAGAATTGAATAAATTAAAGAGAACCCCAACCGCTAAGAAAGCCGAAAGGGAGAAAGGGTAAGGACTTTGATGTCTATGAGATGATTTGCTTGAATCTATCTCGATTCGGTTGTGAGGTCAGAAGGCTTAGCGCTTGTTGAGCATGATGAGGATTGGCACCATGAAGGATTGATGATCGGTGAGGTATGCTTGATAGATCATCCAGCGATGATTGGGATATTACTAGTATGCTAATCTTTCTTAGATTCATGAATAGTTTCTTTTCTTATCGAGTAATAGATATATGATGGGGATATCGGTATGGTAATCTTTCTTAGATTCGGATATCGTTCGTGATGGTACAATAGATATGAGGCCAGCTAGCGATGATATTTTCTTGTATCCATAGGATTTTATCTTGTAATAATTCGTTATTAGTATCGAACTCATTTTTGAGTAATGATTGTAGTAGTATTGTGGTTTCAAGTACAATAATAACAAGCAGACCATTTAAATGAAAAAAAAAATGTATTTTGTTGGGGATAATGCAAATGTGATAAAAAAAATATTTCGATAAAAATATATCTTTTTGATCATGGATTTTTGTTGTTATCGGAAAATGGCCGGAAAAATAGCTTGAAAGTGAAGGGTGTGTTGTTAAGAATAAGTAGAGGAAGATGAAATAGAGAAAGAAAGAGTAAAAAGACAAAAATACCCTCACATGGGTATCACACGTGGACAATTAACGACCATTAGTGGGCTCCGTTAGAGAGAGGGACTAATGGCGCATAACGTTTGCCACTTAAGGATGGACGGTGCAACTTTTTTGGTCAAAGGACGAACTCCTGCGGTCAACGCAAAATACAAGGACGAACGGTGTAATTTACTCTTTATTAATAATAATGTAATAATATAAAGTAATAAGTTATTTAAAAATAGACTAAACATTTCTAAAAGTTTTTTATAACACATTAAAAGTTAAATGCACCAAACAAAGAATCTAATACCATTAAGTTTGAATATACAATGAAGTTAAAAAACATGTTTATAAGAAAATTGGCCCAATGAGGATTTTAAGGGGGAAGGGGGGGGGGGAATTACTATTTTTTTTTAAAATTCCATAATTATCTAATTTTACTTACTTATTCCCTGCCCAATACTACAAAACCTAAATTTCGGTTTCTTTTTCCTCCGCTCTGCCAAAAATCATCTCCAACGCAGCCACCATAATATTTTTTCATCAAAATCTCAAGAACAAGAATTTCGATATCTTTTTTGAAGTTTTTGGTAAGTGTTATTGTTTTTTAATTATTTTTTTATTGTGACTAATTGATGGGAAGTAAATGTGATTAAAATACAGTAAACGAACACAATAAATATAAATTTGATGAATTAAGATTAAATATATACTAATACACATGATTATTTAGGTTAAGTTGTTAGATTAAAATCAGAAGTTGATCAGGATTTTAGAACGACTTTGGAAGGTTATAACTTAATCATAACATTGAGTTTTGTCACGAATTTTGGGTCTAATTGAAGTAATATGAGACCGCTTTCTGTTCCAAGTTGTTTGGTGTCGATACGATAAGTTTAGGTCGGTCAAAAAGTCATTACAAGACAAGTGGTCAAAACTGTATTTTCTAGGCATATTTAGATCGACTTTGGGACATCATAACTCACTCAATATTTTGAACTGGTTGATGAAATTATTTTTGGAATTACTTATATGTGTCTTTTAACCACTATATGAATTTCGGAAATTTTCAAATCAAAAATCAAACTTTCTGGTGTGCAATCAGGTCGTTTTTAGACTAGTTAGTATTATGGATTTTTTTTTAAATAGTAAAGCATTAGTAAAAATTGTGGAAAAATTACGAAGAATACGTATTTCATTGAAGTCTCTGTCATAAAAATTTGGAACCTTAATTAATTCGTTTAAGGTACTTTAAAAATACACAAAGTAACTCTATAATTCCTGATAAAAAGTTAAAACTATATAAGTAAGGGCAAATCACCAATTACTTACACCTAGGGCTTTAGGGCTTACAAATTACGAGTCATGAGTAATCATTTACTTAAAATACAATGCTTGGTCATACACATTCCATAATTTGCGAGTTACAATGGAAAGGTTCTAAGCATTTTGTTTTTGGTAAAAGAGATTTTTCACTCTGGTAAAATGAATGTGTAACTTACACATTTCCTTCATTTGTACATAAATTGCTCGGATTTTGTGAACTTTGTTTCATTTGCTTCAAGGTGAGTTTTCGTAGCCCATTTTTATACTTCCCGGGGAAAATGATACTTAAAGTCGATTTCAAATACTTTTCGTTGTGCTAATCACTTTAATTCTTTGGACAACTTATGTGTTTGTAATTACGTATGTGAGCTTTAGTGGTTGATTGATACGTGTCTATGATTCCTATATTCTATTAAAGCAACAGTTTTAGCTTCAGTTGGTAGTCGACTTGTTAGAAACCTATTGTGCACATGACCATGAGGTGGGTGGATACATATAAGATACCACTGAGGTGGTTGGATACATACAACATTAACCCCCGCTACAGTAGTTGGATACATAGCTAAACACTCATTGAGGCTAAACTTTTATTATACACGGTTGTCCTACTTGTATGTTATGCACAACAAATTGGGTCTTATTAGTTAAACCTACGAGCTTACCAACATTATGTTTACGTTTTCGAGTATTCATTTTCAGGTAATACTAATAGCAATGCTTAATAAGGATTTAGTTTCTTGCATGTCTTAGCGAGACCTTAACCGACATTTTCTTGGATTACTTTATATCGAATAAGATTGATATTGCACATTATTTTGGAAAATGTTTGTTTTGTTTAGAACTTGTCTCAGTTGTGGATTTATATGACTTTATGACTATGTTTTGTCGTGGTTGCGACTAACCACGATACAAGTCTCCATTTGTGTCGGGAGTTGTCATGACATTTGTGATGGATTTTCATTTAGTGATTTTTTCTACAAAATGAGGTGTAACAAAATGATATGTCATGAAACAAATAGTTGGTGGAGGATTAAAGTATTAAGTGGTTAAAGTGTCATCTTATAACATTGTGTAAAAGTTTTTTTAAATATTATATTATTCTTACAAATATCGTTCATAACATCATCAAATTTAAAGTGAAAATTTGTTAGAGCAAGAAATACATATAACTTACTAGATTAGGCCTTTACCCTCTCAACATTTGTATAATAGAGAGGGGAAAGAAAATGTTGTCAACCCTCTCAATATTTTCATATTTAGGAGGGGAACCTGTTGGTTTATGGATATATTTAATATGTGTATGACCGGATTCGAACTCGAGACCACGGGATTGCACACTTTACGTATGAGACTCGATGTTTAAATAATTAATATAAAATATTATGTTTAATTATTAAATTCACAATAAACGACTAAACGAGTGATAAGCACTTATCGAAAGTGACTATTGGTCGTTAAATGTCAACGGGATATGAAGAAAAGTAAACAAGCCAAGAGACGGTTTTAGGAACCCCCCTCTTTTGGGCTTGTTTTTGGCTGAAACTATGGAATCCCACATCGGAAAATATAGTAATCTTGAAATCTACCATAAGGCTATAAATACATCCTCATGTATTCATCCTTTGGTACACTTGATATCATTAGAAGGCCAAACTTCTTCTTTTCTTCCCTCTTGTTCTTGGTGGACGAGTGAATCCCCATTGTAAGTGATTTTGAGTGACCTTGAGCATAACAAATGTGTTTGGTTATTCTATTGTGATCAAGAACTAGCATTCATCGAATCGCTAATAACGCGTGTGTACAAAAACGTGGTGTAACACACTATTGTTACATCAATTGGTTTGAATTGAAAAGCGGTAATGGTCAATTCGTTAAACCACATAAACCCTAATTAGGGTTCTTGAATTGAAAGATCTACCAATTGCAAGAGGTGCGTTACGCATCTTCGGTTAATTAATTATTGTTATGATTCTAAGTCTTGTTGTGTACTCTGTGGTGTCTATATGATTCTATTTGTTTTCATATATCTTGAACTAAACAGTGGCATCACGAGCCTTGTATAACAAGTAATTAATTACTGAAACACATAAAATAAATAAATATGATTGTGTTATTAATTGTATGCGTAGATTTAGGATTTGCAAAACCTAAACCCTAATTTTTTTTGGGGGGGCGTTTTTGGTGCCCTAATTAGGGTTTTGTAAACTTCAGTTTTAATTGGATTAGAAACCCTAGGTTGTATGCAATTTTATGTGTATTGAGTAACTCTGTTTAATTGCATTAATTGTTAAGTGTGATTTATATCCTTGATAATTACATGCACGTTTTATCCTGGATATTCTTTTATTGTATGTTTTACTTGGTTAAGTGATATACACTAAATATTATGATAGATCTAAAATTGGGGAAGACCTCAATCATTATTATTTAATCAATTATGTGCTATGTGGTATATGTTTTAATTTTGACTTACGCAATCAATGAATTGATGCATGTGGCTCACCTTGTGCATAGCTGAAAACGGGTGAAAGTCTTAATTAAATATATACATATTGACAAATCTAGAATTGATTATTAATAGGATTTATCAAAAGGTTTTCATGTGGCTATTTGATATGCATGACTTATTATTATGTTATGCATTCATTGTTTATTTTTCTATTTTTAAATACTTGCTTGTTTGTAATGTGTAACAAGGGTATTTTATAAGAAAAATAAACTGACCTAAACAATGGTGAAACATGTATTTTTAAGCATAGTGATCATAATCGTTTAATTGATTGATTATTTGCACAAAATAGTTAGAACAGCTCACCATTAATGACAAGCGTGTGATGGCTACAAGGATGGTGCGCATTAAATTGTGACCTTAAAGAAGAGGGTTTTAATATGCTTGTGACGACCGATTCTTCGCTCGTTTGTGCTTCTTAATGGAGCTACCAAGTATTCCTATATGTGTGCATAAAATCTTAAGCGTGAATTACTTTAAATTTTACGCGCCACTTTTGTGGTAATTATCCGAATAACTTGGGTCTTATGACTCATGCAGTAGTAGGATATAGTGGTAATTAAAGGTAATTCTTTAATTGGTGTAACCAATACATCGATTAAAGTTTGATAATGAAAATCTTAAAGTTTAAAACAAGGATATAACTGTTTTAATAAAAACCTTATGCTACGAAGATGAATGCATGACATCTTTGTACATATTTGATTTGATATCAAAATTATTACCATTAATTTAAGTTGTATGCCATCCAATGAAACGGAAACACCTGAGATTACCTTTTATTTGCGTGAGAATGTGATTTAGATCGTAATCAAAGCGTAAAATATCCACGTGTCGTGAGAACGGGCATGGATGATTTTGCAGTTTCTTAAGATGGACCACTTAATTGAGTTTTGTAGTGAGAACTGGCAACTCAAGGCATAAGATGGGGATAAAACATGTTTACATGGCAATTGAAATTGGCTAAATGTAAATCCCATAAATCTAGGAATTGCAATTTGAAAATTGGCAATTGAGGCTCGACTCGTACCATTTTGAATAATTTCATTACTAGCGAGATCAAGCGATGTGATGAAACTATGTCAATTTGGATCGTAGTTTTCAATGAAAATTAAATGGTTATATGTTTATGAACCATGGGTATTTAATTTTCTTGAAAAGGTTAATTATCAAAAATACTAAAATTGAATTTTGTAATTCTTTTGAATGAATTAATGCAACATTTAACCGTACACGTGGTTTAGTATTTTATTAGTAAATTAATCCATTTTGCTGTCAAACAAATGTTTGATCGAGAATAAATTTACCGAAAAGATAAACAAAGTCTCTTTTCCATGGGAGAAGAATGAGACTCAATCATATTCCTTTTCATAAATGAGAAAGGTAATAATAGGAACATTTGAATTGTCTAAATTCTAATGTAACTCATAGCAATGAATTGCACATTTTATTTTTCATAAAGATTTCATTACCCTCATTTGGTGAATGAATCCTTTTGTAACAAACATGAATGTTGGTTAACTGGAAAACATGTATGTGAGTTACTAAATTAGAAGCTAGACTAATTACCGCGAAAATTGGTAAAAGGCAAACTAGCATATTTTATCTAGTTGTTTTGCTTTAGCCTTTAAAGGTGCTACATACTAGTATGGGGATGGTAGGCCTGTTAAGGAAGAAATTGCATACCCAATTTTTCAAGTTAATAACATTGATGGATAACCCATCATTCATAGAGTAGAATACACTTTTTAGTACCTTAGTAATGATTACATATGGTTCTTTAAAGGTGTAGGAAAGTAAAAAGCAAGCAAGTTGTTTTCACTGGTTATGAAACACTTACAATGTTGGCAAATTCAGTGGGAGCATTTGTGTTGCATTACTGAATAAGAAATTGTTATAATGATTTCTAATTCAGTGGGAGCTACAAGCTTTGTTTCCTGTATAGTAACCCAAATTATCTTCAAAGATAATTACTTTCCAATCGTAGAAACTTATGTTTTTAAGGATAGTCATGTGCGTCTCCTTACTAAACAATACAGTCCTACATCTACTTGTTATATCTATGACACAAATCATATTAATCAAATAAACAAACGTTTGTCGTGTTGTTTATTTGCTACGTGATGTTGTTCCATGCACAAGTGGGAGAAATCTTTATTGTGTGCAAGGTACAACACATAAAAATATGATTTAATTGGATTCTCTTGACCACAAGGTAAGAGAGTAACATTCTAATAGGAATTATACATTTAAATGTGTATGATTGCCCCATTAAGAACATGTGTCAAGATGATAACAAAGACTACTTTAAATATTTATGTCATTCAATATTTAATAAACACTTGTAGTTAAAATTTATGTTACGTGAGAACGTGAACTAGATTGTAGCCCAATGTAAAATATCCACGTGTCGTGAGAACGAGCACGGATGATTTTATAGTTTCTTACATTGAATATCTCATGGAATGACATAATTAAATGAAGTAATCTAATACTACTTTGATTTTAAGTATTTATGTATTCGTTGAATGACTTAAATATATGTAGTAAATATTAACTTGAAATTATTAATTGAAAACTGAGGTGGTGTTCATAATTACTTTAATTATACATGTTTATGATCTCTTTGTAAAGTCACAAACATGAAGTCTTTTAATACAAGACTTACAATATAAAGTAAGACGTTAACCTGCTATGTTTTAAGACATATGCATGAAGTCAATGAGTTGATCAATGACTTATAACGTATAGTGGGATTATAATTGTTATGTCTTTTGACTTGGTCAAGAATACTTGTGTTATAATACATGCAATTGACTTGGTAATTCTATTGTACCATTAAGTTTTACTTTTTCGGTAAATAGATAAGCCAAAGAGTAGATGGTTATCTTAAATATTGTTAGATTATCCTACAATATTAATTCTAATGAAATACCATAGTTTTATGGTGTGTTCTCAAAATCTATTGGCATGTTTGATTCAAGATAACTATAGTTTCTTCCAAAAGTTATCAAGGTTAGTAGATTGAGTATAGATTGAATATACTCAATAAGATTCCAACCTAGAAGATTAATAAGACACCATTTTTTTGTGGAATGTGATGAATCACATTAAGTCTTATAATGAAGTTCTGAATTTGTTAAACTACTTGTAAAGTGGGTTTTAACAAACTAATGTCAGAAACTGTCAATGTTTTTTGTAATATCCCAAAAGAGAACAATAAATTGTTGCTCTACTTGCTAAACTATTTAAAGGTAATCTTTAAAATTGTTAAAGGCAAGTGGAAGTTTGGTTTAGATCTTGAAAGATTAAATTACAAAATACATAATCTTCTAAAATGCACTAGCAAAAATCATGATGAGACTAAACATGTAAATGATAGACCTCAATATGATGGAATTGTCATTCATAGATCCGTAAGGATATCTCAGATATTTAATATGCTGAGGGATATGAGTTATAGGGTCATGGTAAGCCTGTTAATCATAATGATGAATTTACCAAATGTTGAATTGTGGTAAATCAATCGTACTATGAATGTAGAGATGTTGTCCATAAAGATAATCAACTTTAGATACTTGGTTTATCTTAATGAAGTTGATTTTCTTCAAAGGATGAAAACCCTATTGGTTTAAATCTTTGTGTATAAATCATATGGACAATATTGTACACGTATTTAATGTATGTCTAGTGATAATAATATTAATCTTACTTAAGCAATTAACAATGATTGAATATTCTTTCTTAGATACATTAAATAGAAGTATAAAGATTATAAGTTTCATACTTAGTTTCATTGATATGAAATTTTGACAATGAAAATCAAAAGTCTTTGTTTTGAAATTACTTTTGCGAGGACGATAAGTAATGCAAAGGAGTTTTTATGAATTCAAATAATCTTTGAATATGTACAAACTGCAAGAATCCATGAATGGATATATGCATGTATCTAGGAGATGATTCTTATGTTTAATATTAAATCCATGTTTGATTTAATAATTAAAATAAGATAGCTCATAAGTATTCCTGAAAGCTAGTGGGAGTATTATTTTCTTAAATCTTATATGTTGTATGGGCAACTACATTCCACCTAAATTAAGTTTTAGTTGGGAATGAAACTTCATTTTTAAGATTTGGAAATAAGACCTACAACTTTGGAATATATGTTTATGTTATAAATATATGCGGTAAATAAATGAGTCTAATAGAATGATGAATACATATCTTTGACAAGATATAATATGAATGAGATCTTAAAGTCTAACTTGAAGATTCATTTTGTACATCATGTTGTGTATAAGGTTGTTGTATCATGCTTGATTACAAGATGATTTAACAACATTGTAATATTTATGTTTGGATTTAGAATTGCATTCCTCGGCCCGAGTTGATCCCATTCTATACAACAATTGTTATGTAATTGTTATAGTCAACAAATTTGAAGTTTGAATGGCACCAAACAAATAATATTCAAAGTTTACGGATGTTTAAAGAGCATATTGTTGTACACAATGATCTTTGGTATAATTGAGATGACACTCAATTCTAGTCATGGTATCCTTGATATGACCATGTTGACTAGTTATGCTCAACTAAGAGCATAGATGCATTATATATTAAAGAATAAAGAATACTTTAAACTTTAAAGGTTTTGAAAGATGATTGTTATAAAAGGTGGTTCAGGTTGTCACGCATCTTATGGAATGATATGACAATATCAAGATATGTAAACACATACAAGAAATTCACTTATTGAATTCTTGAAATAAGTATTCTCAAATTTCCTATAGATCAAAGTTAGTTGAAATTATGCCTTGTCAACAAGTATGATTATCATGACTTGAGGCAAAAATTCATTAACTAAGTATTATCATGCATTGATCTATTTAGTATTTGGATAAAGGATGTTAAACAATTATTATTTATATTAAATTAAAGTACTTTATACGTTTAATTTCATTTATAATATTGTGTCCTATATTTGCATGTTTAATCCGTGAATAACTTAAGTTATTCTAAATTGTCCATTGTCGATCAATAACATGGGAATGATATTGAATTAAGACAAATCTGAGTATTAGTTAGAATATACTTGAAAGTATATTGATGCATAGCATGACTAATTTCGGATGATATTTAATGAATTGAGTATAGGACTTATCCCAACCACATGATGGTACTTTATGGATCTTAGTCATTAAGTACATCATGAATATTTATCCTCTAACTTGAGATACCAGAGAAATATCATGGATGTAGTGCATTTTTGTGAAGCAATCTAACGCTATACGTAACTGGTAGTTAAAAGGGTTGTTATCAGAAGTGTTGCGAAATTTATGAATTCTGCTCGTAGTCAAAACGAGATTTGTTTCCTTAATTTATTTTGAAGTATAATCTTCTTGAGCCTCTCGTAGGGTTGTTAAGATGTTTGCATGGCCATGCCCAAGGTCTTCGGAATATGTTGGAAGAATTGGTAATCTTGATCAATCATATAAAGCGAGAAGCGAGAATAGTTAATAAAGAAATGAGTGAGATCCATATTCTTATTAACATGGTATTAAAACAAAGGATAAGTATGATGATGAATCATCAAAAGGTTTTCCGAAACCATACTCGAGTTGTTCGGGGTCATTGGCGTGTTGCTAGATGCTAACCAATGTCATTACGCACACTAAGATATCTCAGTGGGAGCTGTTGGTTTATGGATATATTTAATATGTGTATGACGGATTCGAACTCGAGACCACGGGATTGCACACTTTACGTATGAGACTCGATGTTTAAATAATTAATATAAAATATTATGTTTAATTATTAAATTCACAATAAACGAGTAAAACGAGCGATAAGCACTTATCGAAAGTGACTATTAGTCGTTAAATGTCAACGGATATGAAGAAAAGTAAACAAGCCAAGAGGCGGTTTAGGAACCCTCTTTTGGGCTTGTTTTACCGAAACTATGGAATCCACATCGGAAACCATAGTAATCTTGACATCTACCATAAGGCTATAAATACATCCTCATGTATTCATCATTTGGTACACTTGATTTCATTAGAAGGCCAAACTTCTTCTTTTCTTCCTCTTGTTCTTGGTCGTGCAGTGAATCCCCATTGTAAAGGGATTTATGAGTGACCTTGAGCATAACAAAGGTGTTTGGTTATTCTATTGTGATCAAGAACTAGCACTCGCATCGAATCGCTAATAGTATGCGTGTACAAAAACGTGGTGTAACAAACTATTGTTACATCAATTGGTTTGAATTGAAAAGCGGTGAGGTCGATTCGTTAAACCACATAAACCCTAACTAGGGTTCTTGAATTGAAGATCTACCAATTGCAAAGAGTGCGTTACACATCTTCGGTTAATTAATTATTGTTATGATTCTAAGTCTTCTGCATGTACTATGTGGTGTCTATATGATTCTATTTGTTTTCATATATCTTGAACTAAACAGTGGCATCACGAGCCTTGTATAACAAGTAATTAATTACTGAAACACATAAAATAAATAAACATGATTGTGTTATTAATTGTATGCGTAGATCTAGGATTTGCAAAACCTAAACCCTAATTTTTTTTTTTGGGCGTTTTGGTGCCCTATATAGGGTTTTGTAAACTTCAATTTTAATTGGATTAGAAACCCTAGGTTGCATGCAATTTTATGTGTATTGAGTAACTCTGTTTAATTGTATTAATTGTTAAGTGTGATTTATATCCATGATAATTACATGCATGTTTTATCATGGATCTGCTTTTATTGTATGTTTACTTGGTTAAGTGATATACACTAAATATTATGATAGATCTAAAATTGGGGAAGACCTCAATCATTATTATTTAATCAATTATGTGCTATGTGGTATATGTTTTAATTTTGACTTACGCAATCGATGAATCGATGCATGTGACTCACCTTGTACATAGTTGAAAACGGGTGAAAGTCTTAATTAAATATATACATATTGACAGATCTAGAATTGAATATTAATAGGATTTATCAAAAGGTTTTCATGTGGCTATTTGATATGCATGACTTATTATTATGTTATGCATTCATTGTTTATTTATTTATTTTTAAATATTTGCTTGTTTGTTATGTGTAACAAGGGTATTTTATAAGAAAAATAAACTGACCTAAACAATGTTGAAACATGTATTTTTAAGCATAGTAATCATAATCGTTTAATTGATTGATTATTTGCACAAAATAGTTAGAACGGTTCACCCATTAATGACAAACTGTGTGATGGGTACAAGGATGGTACGCATTAAATTGTTACCTTAAAGAAGAGGGTTTTTAATATGCTTCGCGTTGACCTGATTCTCCGCTCGTTTGTGCGTCTTAACGGAGCTGTTAAGTATTCCTATATGTGTGCATAAAATCTTAAGCGTGATTTACTTTAAATTTTACGCGCCACTTTTGTGGTAATTATCCGAATAACTTGGGTCTTATGGCTCATGCAGTAGTAGGATATAGTGGTAATTAAAGGTAATTCTTTAATTGGTGTAACCAATACATCGATTAAAGTTTAATGATGAAAAGCTTAAACATTAAAATAAGGATATATAACTGTTTTAATAAAAACCTTATGCTACGAAGATGAATGCATGACATCTTTGTACATATTTGATTTGACATCAAAATTATTACCCTTAATTTAAGTTGTATGCCATCCAATGAAGCGGAAACACACGAGACTACCTTTTATTTGCGTGAGAGCGTGATTTAGATAGTAATCAAAGGTAAAATATCCACGTGTCGTGAGAACGGGCATGGATGATTTTGCGGTTTCTTAAGTTGGACAAGCGAATTGAGTTTTGTAGTGAGGCGGCAACTCAAGGCATAAGATGGGGATAAAACATGTTTACATGGCAATTGAAATTGGCTAAATGTAAATCCCATAAATCTAGGAATTGCAATTTGAAAATTGGCAATTGAGGCTCGACTCGTACCATTTTGAATAATTTCATTACTAGCGAGATCAAGCGATGTGATGAAACTATGTCAATTTGGATCGTAGTTTTCAGTGAAAATTAAATGGTTATATGTTTATGAACCATGCGTATTTAATTTTCTTGAAAAGGTTAATTATCAAAAATACTAAAATTGAATTTTGTAATTATTTTGAATGTATTAATGCAACATTTAACCGTAAACGTGGTTTAGTCTTTTATTAGTAAATTGATCCATTTTGCTGTTAAACAAATGTTTGATCGAGAATATAATTACCGAAAAGATAAACAAAGTCTCTTTTCCATGGGAGAAGAATGAGACTCAATCCTATTCCTTTTCATGAATGAGAAAGGTAATAATATGAACATTTGAATTGTCTAAATTCTAATGTAACTCATAGCAATGAATTGCACATTTTATTTTCCATAAAGATTTCATTACCCTCATTTAGTGAATGAATCCTTTTGTAACAAACATGAATGTTGGTTAACTGAAAAACATGTATGTGAGTTACTAAATTAGAAGCTAGACTAATTACAGCGAAAATTGGTAAAAGGTAAACTAGCATATTTTATCTAGTTGTTTTGCTTTAGCCTTTAAAGGTGCTACATACCAGTATGGGGATGGTAGGCCTGTTAAGGAAGAAATTACATACCCAATTTTTTAAGTTAATAACATTGATGGATAACCCATCATTCATAGAGTAGAATACACTTTTAGTACCTTGGTAATGATTACATATGGTTCTTTAAAGGTGTAGGAAAGTAAAAGCAAGCAAGTTGTTTTCCTTTGGTTATGAAACACTTACAATGTTGTCAAATTCGGTGGGAGCATTTGTGTTGCATTCTTGAATAAGAAGTTGTTATAATGATTTCTAATTCAGGTGGGAGCTACAAGCTTTGTTTCTGTATAGTAACCAGATTATCTTCAAAGATAATTACTTTCCAATTGTAGACACTTATGTTTTAAGGATAGTCATGCGTTTCCTTACTAAACAATATAGTCCTACACCTACTTGTTATATCTATGACACAAATCATATTAATCAAATAAACAAACGTTTGTCGTGTTGTTTATACGCTACATGATGTTGTTCCATGCACAAGTGGGAGAAATCTTTATTGTGTGCAGGTACAACACATATAAATATGATTTAAATGGATTCTCTTGACCACAAGGTAAGAGAGTAACTTTCTAATAGGAATTATACATTTAAATGTGTATGATTGCCCCATTAAGAACATGTGTCAAGATGATAACAAAGACTACTTTAAATATTTATGTCATTTAATATTTAATAAACACTTGTAGTTAAAATTTATGTTACGTGATAACGTGAACTAGATTGTAGCCCAAGGTAAAATATCCACGTGTCGTGAGAACAAGCATGGGTGGTTTTATAGTTTCTTACATTGAACATTTCATGGAAGGACATAATTAAATGAAGTAATCTAATACTACTTTGATTTTAAGTATTTATGTATTCGTTGAATGACTTAAATATATGTAGTAAATATTAACTTGAAATTATTAATTGAAAACTGAGGTGGTGTTCATAATTACTTTAATTATACATGTTTATGATCTCTTTGTAAAGTCACAAACATGAAGTCTTTTAATACAAGACTTACAATATAAAGTAAGACGTTAACCTGCTATGTTTTAAGACATATGCATGAAGTCAATGAGTTGATCAATGACTTATAACGTATAGTGGGATTATAATTGTTATGTCTTTTGACTTGGTCAAGAATACTTGTGTTATAATACATGCAATTGACTTGGTAATTCTATTGTACCATTAAGTTTTACTTTGTTGGTAAATAGATAAGCCAAAAAGTAGATGGTTATCTTAAATATTGTTAGATTATCCTACAATATTAATTCTAATGAAATACCATAGTTTTATGGTGTGTTCTCAAAATCTATTGGCATGTTTAATTCGAGATAACTATAGTTTCTTCCAAAAGTTATCAAGGTTAGTAGATTGAGTATAGATTGAATATACTCAATAAGATTCCAACCTTGAAGATTAATAAGACACAATTTTTTTTTGTGGAATGTGATGAATCACATTAAGTCTTATAATGAAGTTCTGAATTTGTTAAACTACTTGTAAAGTGGGTTGTAACAAACTAATGTCGAACTCACAATGTTTTTTGTAATATCCCAAAGAGAACAATATATTGTTGCTCTACTTGCTAAACTATTTAAAGGTAATCTTTAAAATTGTTAAAGGCAAGTGGAAGTTTGGTTTAGATCTTGAAAGATTAAATTACAAAATACATAATCTTTTAAAATGCACTAGCAAATATCATGATGAGACTAAACATGTAAATGATAGACCTCAATATGATGGAATTGTCATTCATAGATCCGTAAGGATATCTCAGATATTTAATATGCTGAGGGATATGAGTTATAGGATCATGGTAAGCCTGTTAATCATAATGATGAATTTACCAAATGTTGAATTGTGGTAAATCAATCGTACTATGAATGTAGAGATGTTGTCCATAAAGATAATCAACTTTAGATACTTGGTTTATCTTAATGAAGTTGATTTTCTTCAAAGGATGAAAACCTAGTGGTTTAAATCTTTGTGTAGAAATCATATGGACAATATTGTACACGTATTTAATGTATGTCTAGTGATAATAATATTAATCATACTTAAGCAATTAACTATGATTGAATATTTTTTATTAGATACATTAAATAGAAGTATAAAGATTATAATTGTCATACTTAGTTTCATTGATATGAAATTTTGACAATGAAAATCAAAACTCTTTGTTTTGGAATTACTTTTGCGAGGACGATAAGTAATGCAAAGGAGTTTTTATGAATTCAAATAATCTTTGAATATGTATAAACTGCAAGAATCCATGAATGGATATATGCATGCATCTAGGAGATGATTCTTATGTTTAATATTAAATCCATGTTTGATTTAATAATTAAAATAAGATAGCTCATAAGTATTCCTGAAAGCTAGTGAGAGTATTATTTTCTTAAATCTTATATGTTGTATGGGCAACTACATTCCACCTAAATTAAGTTTTAGTTGGGAATGAAACTTCGTTTGTAAGATTTGGAAATAAGACATACAACTTTGGAATATATGTTTATTGTTATAAATATATGCGGTAAATAAATGAGTATAATAGAATATGATGAATACATATCTTTGACGAGATAGAATATGAATGAGATCTTAAAGTCTAACTTGAAGATTCATTTTGTACATCATGTTGTGTATAAGGTTGTTGTATCATGCTTGATTACAAGATGATTTAACAACACTGTAATATTTATGTTTGGATTTAGAATTGCATTCCTCGGCCTGGAGTTGCTCCCAGATTCTATACAACAATTGTTATGTAATTGTTATAGTCAACAAATTTGAAGTTTGAATGGCACCAAACAAATAGTATTATGGATTTTTTTTTAATAGTAAAGAATTAGTAAAAATTGTGGAAAATTTACGAAGAATACGTATTTCATTAAAGTCTCTGTTATAAAAATTTGGAACCTTAATTAATTCGTTTAAGGTACTTTAAAAATACACAAAGTAACTCTATAATTCCTGATAAAAAGTTAAAACTATATAAGTAAGGGCAAATCACCAATTACTTACACCCAGGGCTTTAGGGCTTACAAATTACGAGTCATGAGTAATCATTTACTTAAAATACAATGCTTGGTCATACACATTCCATCATTTGCGAGTTACAATGGAAAGGTTCTAAGCATTATGTTTTTGGTAAAAGAGATTTTTCACTCTGGTAAAATGAATGTGTAACTTACACATTTCCTTTATTTGTACATAAATTGCTCGGATTTTGTGAACTTTGTTTCATTTTCTTCAAGGTGAGTTTTCATAGCCCATTTTTATATTTCCCGGGGAAAATGATACTTAAAGTCTATTTCAAATACTTTTCATTGTGCTAATCACTTTAATTCGTTGGACAACTTATGTGTTTGTAATTACGTATGTGAGCTTTAGTGGTTGATTGATACGTGTCTATGATTCCTATATTCCTATTAAAGCAACAGTTTTAGCTTCAGTTGGTAGTCGACTTGTTAGAAACCTATTGTGCACATGACCATGAGGTGGGTGGATACATATAAGATACCTTGAGGTGGTTGGATACATACAACATTAACCCTTGCGATGAGTTGGATACATAGCTAAACACTCATTGAGGCTAAACTTTATTATACACGGTTGTCCTACTTGTATGTTATGCACAACAAATTGCGTCTTATTAGTTAAACCTACGAGCTTACCAACATTATGTTTACGTTTTCGAGTATTCATTTTCAGGTAATACTAATAGCAATGCTTAATAAGGATTTAGTTTCTTGCATGGCTTAGCGAGACCTTAACCGACATTTTCTTGGATTACTTTATATCGAATAAGATTGATATTGCACATTATTTTGGAAAATGTTTGTTTTGTTTAGAACTTGTCTCAGTTGTGGATTTAGATGACTTTATGACTATGTTTTGTCGTGGTTGCGACTAACCACGATACAAGTCTCCATTTGTGTCGGGAGTTGTCATGACATTTGTGATGGATTTTCATTTAGTGATTTTTTCTACAAAATGAGGTGTAACAAAATGATATGTCATGAAACAAATAGTTGGTGGAGGATTAAAGTATTAAGTGGTTAAAGTGTCATCTCACAACATTGTGTAAAAGTTTTTTTAAATATTATATTATTCTAACAAATATCGTTCATAACATCATCAAAATTAAAGTAAAAATTTGTTAGAGCAAGAAATACATATAACTTGCTAGATTAGGCCTTTACCCTCTCAACATTTGTATAATAGAGAGGGGAAAGAAAATGTTGTCAACCCTCTCAATATTTTCATATTTAGGAGGGGAACCTGTTGGTTTATGGATATATTTAATATGTGTATGACCGGATTCGAACTCGAGACCACGGGATTGCACACTTTACGTATGAGACTCGATGTTTAAATAATTAATATAAAATATTATGTTTAATTATTAAATTCACAATAAACGACTAAACGAGCGATAAGCACTTATCGAAAGTGACTATTGGTCGTTAAATGTCAACGGGATATGAAGAAAAGTAAACAAGCCAAGAGACGGTTTTAGGAACCCCCCCTCTTTTGGGATTGTTTTTGGCTGAAACTATGGAATCCCACATCGGAAAACATAGTAATCTTGACATCTACCATAAGGCTATAAATACATCCTCATGTATTCATCATTTGGTACACTTGATTTCATTAGAAGGCCAAACTTCTTCTTTTCTTCCCTCTTGTTCTTGGTCGACAGTGAATCCCATTGTAAGGGATTTACGAGTGACCTTGAGCATAACAAAGGTGTTTGGTTATTCTATTGTGATCAAGAACTAGCATTCGCATCGAATCGCTAATAAGACGTGTGTACAAAAACATGGTGTAACACACTATTGTTACATCAATTGGTTTGAATTGAAAACGGTAAGGGTCATTTGTTAAACCACATAAACCCAATTAGGGTTCTTGAATTGAAGTGATCTACCAATTGCAGAAGTGCGTTCACGCATCTTCGGTTAATTAATTATTGTTATGATTCTAAGTCTTCCGTTGTGTGTGCTACTGTGGTGTCTATATGATTCTATTTGTTTCATATATCTTGAACTAAAGCAGAACCATCTTTGTAATAAGTTGAGGTCTTTCAACAATAGTTGTACTAGTATAAATGCGCTCTCAAGTTTTACTTGAGAAAGTGTGCATTGCATAATAATATTTCAAATATTCTCTCACACCACTCTCTCTCTTCCCTTTAGTCTCTCAAGTCTCTAAACCGACATCATGGATGTGTTTGGCTGGTTCACCGGCAGACCACCCGACACTATAATATTATTAAATTGTCTAAAAATTTGTTGATATATCATAAAATTTGGATATATTATAAAATACATACACAACTAAAATCTGTAACATCCCCAAGCTTCAATCAGAAAAAATATGCATTAATTTTGCAAATCTTATTATTTGAATTAATTTTAAAAATATTATTTAAACTTATTATTTTGAATTAATGCATAAATTTGATAAAAATATTATTTAATTTTGTAAATCAGCTTGATTTAGATACATCAATAAAGTAATAAATTTAGATATATTTTATAATTGGACACAATCCTCGTTTACAAATTTGTCTTCTCCTCCTATCATGTACTTCATAATTTAGTTTCAAAACCTTATATGCTAAACTAATATAATTTTAAACAAATCATTTAATTTTCTACTTTACTTTATTTATTGAAATTAATAACCTATTAAAGCGTTATCTTGTCAAAAATAGCGATTCTACATAACTAAAAAATAACTCTTTTTAGGCATTAATGTTGACATTTTGTCTTCAATTGAGTAAAAAATTTGTGATGACCATTTTACCCTTTAATTTTTAAAATTGCATCCATTGTCCCAAGTATATAAATATCCCAATTCATGTTTTAACTCATTTTAACACACACAAGTAACCTACATCCCCTTCTCTGGTCGTAGTCATCTAACTGGACACCATGATTACTGCACCGCCACCCTTTATACTCCTCCACGGCCGACGCCACCACCGTTGTCACAGCCGTCGCCATCATTTCGTCTTCTTTTCTTTCTCTCGTATCTTGGGTATGTCAAAACCTAAATCCATTTCTATTACTTTCTTTGTTTTAAAATCGATTAACATATTTATTTACAAATTTCGTGGACTAAATTGAATTAGAGCGATTTTATATAATGTGTGGTGGTAAGCGGATTAGGAGGTGTGTTTGGTTTGTTTTGGCTATGAAGTGGGTGGGTAGGACCGTCTGGTCGGGTCCACCCAATTTTGGTCTCGGTTTGGGTATGAGATTGCTTACGTTATTGCTACTTATTTATTTGTTGTTAATTGTCGGTTAATAAAACGGATTAGGTACTTTGTAATTGTGTCTGATCTATGAAATTGCTTGGTACGAATGATATTCGGCGTCTATAGTTTCTAAAGATGTTGATAATTAAGTTAATTGTTTTTTTTGGATATTTGTAGGTCTCTAGGTTGAGTGAATTGAGTAAGCTTGCTCGTGAAAGCAATACAGCAACGAAAATCATCGAGGCAGATCGTATGCATACTATGTTTCTAGGAATGGTTGATGCAAGGGTTGTACTCATTAAATTAGCTGATAGGCTGCACAATATGATGACGTTGGATGCATTACCATTGTCGAAGCAGTATAGGTTTGCAAAGGAAATTATGGAAATATTTGCTCCTTTTGCAAACCGTTTGAGAATCGTTAGTTGTAAGGAGCAGTTCAGAGAAATAAATGTTTTGCTGGCGGCTTGCATTCTTCCCGAGCATGCTCTTGTAAGTTGCTTGTTTATTCCCATACTATTATTGTAATTATATGCATTATGTGCTAGACTTTTTGCTATTATAGCTTTTTCTTGATGTTTGATACGCTGCTGTAGTTAAAAACAGTTCGAGTTTGCGGTCCTCGTTACTGGTCTCAAGTTATTGAGCTTAACCTAGAAGGTAGTTATGCAACAATTTATGTTAACAACTAATTCACGATTCATATAACAATCTGTTATAGACTAATCTTTTTTTTAACATACGGAGAAACCATGGTGGAAGGCGGAGACAAGAATGACCCATTTAATTCGGTATCTCTACATCAAACTTAAAGTTGGAGCTTGTTCATATGTGGATGACCCTATAGGACGTCGATCTTTGCTTTCAAAGGCGATGCGAGGTTTGATCTTTGTGATTTCTAGAATTAATTTTTATGTTTAGTTTTGTATAAAGCTGAATGTACATTATATGTGTTTGGTTTGTAAGCTTGAGAGCAAGCACTCCTAGCAATAATAATGATGGTGATGCATGATAAGTGTAATCAGTGGTGGGTACCTTCTCATCGGATCCGAGCTTGATTGCTTTTGGTGCTCTCTGTTGTGATCATTCATGGAACATCAAGTATGTTACACTTTATTTATATGGCATGATTAGCTATAAATATGTTCTTGTTTCGGGAAAAGGTATATCCAATTTGGTGTACCATATGTTTGATAGTAAGATTTATTTATTTCATCTAATCGGAAGAAGTAATTCATTGATTAAATTAGGCTCTGTAATCGTAACAAGCTTTTAGGTGGCAACCGATGACCATATATTTTACGGATCCGATCTTGATTTCCAAGAGTTTTGCTTGCAAGTGTTGTTTGAGTGTGTGAGTAAAGACAGACTGCACTTTTACGAGATATATATCTCATAAAGTTTATTTCTTTGATTTCCATGATATTAGTAAATAAATATGTAGCTTTTACCATAATTTTGTTTCTTTAGTAATAATACTACACATCATGTACAGTTCTACTTGTCTTTATACACAAGCTGTTGCATCTATGGAGATGAGGTTATTAGTCGATACCGACTCTAAGCGATTCTCGATTTCTCCCGGTGTAAAGGTAAAGTGCATCCCTTTTAGCATATTTTATGTGTTACAGTAATTGATTACCAATTCTTTCATGACTTGCGCTAGCCTACAATGATGCTTTATTAAAGGGAAGGCTCACGAGTTCAAGAGGTAGTATTGTTCAATCAACATTTTAGGTTCTCTCAACAAGCGGGTAGAAGAGCTTTAGCATATTCTTCATCATTAAAACCAAAGCATACACGATTACTTTCGTCTGGAAATGGTGCAGTGATGGTTTACAAGATGATAACATCTCTACACTTCATCATGGTATCTTGATTGGTACAATGTACCACCACCTCGATACTTCAAGCGGTATACATAAATTAAAGTCCATAAGAACACCCTATTTGGTGCCCCTATTACGCTTATTGTTTCCTGGTACCCACATTAATGCAATTAATGAAATCGACAATTTTTTTCTCTCTTCTTCCAAGTAAAGATAGACGATCCTTAGCTGGTGTAATATTGAGTGGGTTGCCGGGTACTCTACCAGACTTTTATATATCAAGTACGTTTAACCAAAGTCCGATACTATGAACATGAAGACTCTACAAGCCAAGGATGGGCGAATCACATCTCGTCTTGATCGCATCATCACTTTGATAGGTTCTTGCATTTGTTCTCTGTCTAAGTATGTGCGGTTCATGCGTCAATGAACCGATGGGTGTTGGTAGGTGTCACACCCCAAAATACATTTGCGGTGGAATGGAATTCGTGGGGATGACCGCCATAACATCACGATTCTGATTATATTTAACGACCTACGATGTCGTTTGAAAAGCACATCGTTTGATATAATAAAACATTCGAGTTTACAAAACATAGGTCCCAAAGATAGTCAACATTTGCGAAATAAGTTTGTTACAAACCAAACGATGTTTTAAAAGTGCCATAATATACAAGTGAGGCGCGTCACGCGACTCTATGATAAGTCCTTATGCATGCCATGAAGTATATGCCTTAGATACACGAAAATACATTGCTAAAGCGGTCAACAATAATGTTGGTGAGAAATCATAGGTTTATGAAAATGTTTTGTACGACCACCATAAGTATAAGTCATGTATGACAAATATGTCACATAAAATGATACAATTGCTATAAGCACATGACACGGACTAGATGATCATGATGTTCGCCCCAATGAGTGTTTGCCAAACAAATCTCATTACGATATTAAATAAAATGCATCCGTTTGACCGATTGGAACCACCAACCCGGATGGAGGAGTCACCCTCAATAGATCTATTCACTACTTTCGCTTGCCGTAATTATCGGTTCATGATTATAAAATGGGGATATTCAATTGGCAATGAGGTAACTTAAGCAATGTAAATGAATTTGATATACTTGGGCTCGTAATAAAATGATGTGTAATGTATTCTCCCGTAGGTTTGAAATGAAATATAAACTTGAAAGAGCCAGACTATGAAAACTCACTTTGAAACAATGATAATGATGATCGGTGTAATATCTGAAATGAGGTGCAAATTTCTATCGCAACCTAATATGAATGATATGATCTATTATAAATCATGAATATATATCGTACATGCAAATCCATGTAATCTATACCACTTGTGCATTTTTGAAAATAGAGTTTATCGTCGAAATATATGTTTATGACATCTCGTCATGTTATAAAATACTTTACAGTACTTACGTTGAAAAACATCCCGCAATAGTTGTTAAGTGATAAATCAAGAAAATATAGTTTATGAGTAGTTTTCGGAAAAGTTTGAGTGATCATATATTATTCGTTATAACCCGTTTAACGAGCGGTTGGTATTTTGGAAAATAGGATAGGTGATCTCACTTTTACTTGCAGACATCGTTTTCTCAAAGTACTCTATCGATATGAAAACGGCTCAAACATGGTCACTTGCGATAACCATTTTGGTCTAATAGAAAATATATGAGTTAATACTTGTGAAAATAATTACGATAGCCATAATTAAAGCGCGTGTAACTTAGTCGTTATAGCTCCGTTTACTCGTTCTATATATCCTCGGTTCATGTTAGTATGTACTAATATATTTTTGATAAGTCACTCATTTAGATTATGTTTAAAACTCGGTTTTGCCCCTTGAAAATCCCTTGACAGCTTGTATTATTTCAGAAAATAGTTTTCGTCGCTAAACTTAGAATTAGCATAACTTTTTCGTTATAAACCCGTTTTAATCCATTCAAGCGACCACGGCTTCGTTTTTAAATCTATTTTATGAAAATATAACTCAAAATAACTCACAACCTACTAAAAATTCCAGATTTCACAAAACGTGACAGCCTTTAAATATATTTCGTCGAAAATGAATGTTTCTAGTTTGTAACTTGTTCTAATCTCTTCAATCAACACCAAAATATTCTAAACCTACCATACACCTTCTTAGGGTGTCATGGGTTCTAAACTTCACCAAAATGATAAGTTTCATAAGAACACTAATATGATAGTTTAAACTCATATTAAGTAATAAAAATATGTAAAAGTGGTATGGATCATGGAATACTTGCATGTTTTTCTTACTAGATCATAAAAATAGATCAAGTAATAGTATGAAAGATTAGGAAAAATCATTAGAAGCTTACTTGAGTGATTGAAGAGGTTTTGGTAACAAGGTAACTAACTACTTCTAGGTATTTATTTCAAAACCTTAACTAGAAGCACTAATAGGTTTAGTAAATCACTTGATCTTGAAAAATTGATGATTTCTTCTTCTTGTTCTTATTTAGGCCGAACCATAAGGATGATGAGGAGGAATTTCTTGCTTTGTTTCACCTTTTTGTATGTGTTACTATGTATTTTCATTAAGAAAAATCAGACATGAATGAGATATTAATTGATCAAAGTGTATAGGTGTAAGTTTAGTCAAGATATTTTCATAAAAAGGATGACAAGGGGGTCGGCAAGGGTAATATGGGAAGGCATGAGGTGTATTTTTGATGATTAAATGAGTTTAAGGTCAAGTATAATGTATATTTGGTACATATAATTAGTTATTTAGTGTAGCGTTAGCTAGAATTGATTTAACGGAACAAAATAAAATATATCAAGTCATAAAAATTATAAAAATGCATTTCATAAGTATTGAGTGAATAAATAATTATCGAATAAATTTCTGAAAACCGTAAATATATATATATATATATATATATATATATATATATATATATATATATATATATATATATATATATATATATATATATATATATATATATATATATATATATATATATATATATATATATAACAATTTATATACCAAAATAAATTCAAAACATCGGTTAAACTAATAATATAATTTTTATAGTCTTAAAATGAGTATAAAATATATCGAGGACAATTATGGAAGTGTTGGATCAATTATTCAAAATCGTTGATCCTGCGATAGCGTTTATTTAATAAATAAATATCGTTAATGAAATATGCAAACCCATGCATGAACTAATATGAGAATGATATTCTCGATGATATGTAGACTAACTACTAGTCTATATGTAATGTTCTCAATGATGTTTCATGAATCATGACTAAACCACTTACAGTTCTGAATTTGATACTTTCGTAAACCTAGTTTGAAAATGATAAATAGTGACCACGAATAGTGATTTTCTTGGGAATGAATAGTGTTTCATGAATAGTAAAATTTTAAGATAGTCTCTCAAAGTCGCAAACTGACTTCAAAAATGATGAATAGTAAATTCCCGAGATGAATAGGAAATTTGAGAAATTACCTAAAATTACGATTTGTCACAGGGGAACTGCTGGTGCTATGGTTTGTTGGGAATTGCAGATTTGAAGATTATTAAACCACGAGCAAGAATGAAGAAAGAAGAAACAATGAGGGTCTTAATAGTAATATTTAATAGTAGCTTTTCTAGTAAGCTTTGTTTAGGGTTTTCATGTAACCTCCCTCTACTATATAAAGAGGGTAGGCGTCTAGGGTTTAGGCATCCCTTTTCCATTATCCCTTTCATTTCATAGCAAAAACTCTTCAATGAGAGTTTAAACACGATTATAAGCGTGTGTATAATAGTTGTAGTAGTTTTGCTAGCTGAAGCAATATAAGGAACCAAAGACAACACCTAGAACCACGAACCCGACAATGAAGTCCATAAATCCATCGTGGCTCCTATGTTAGCGACATCGGGATCCGACATCAACGGATAACTGAGTAGATTTGATAAGCCTTTACAAGTAGCTCTACGCTCTTGGGCTACCGGTTCTTGAGTGGAATCATGACATCACCACTGGTGAACCAATAACCGATCCAACACTTAGACGTGAATCAATGGTGTATTGGAGAACCCTAATAGTTTTTGGCAAACCATCACGACCATCAGCGGATTTGAGTTGTCTTTACACAAGCCGTTAACTCGGGACTAGCCATGGTGTTCCACTGCCTTTGCCACAAGCCATGAACTTGTGGGCTAGCCAACTCTTCATCTATGAGGACATGGTGATTTGAGCACCATACAATTTATTGGCAAATTGTCAACCATCCAACATATTTGATATCTCTTTACAAGAGCCGTTTGCTCATAGAGTAGCCAATGTTTAGTGTGTGAGACCAGGGTACATTGATAACCCTCTGATTTTTTAGTAAATCAGCAACTATCAACGGATTTAAGGACTCCCATCAGATTCGTACCCTCATGGTGAGTTAACTCTTTGTCACTTAAGACATGGTGAGGTAAGAACCATAGGTGGGACAATACAAAGCACAACATGATCCTCAAATAAAAAGTTAGCACACAAATAATATACACAGTTTTTTTTTTTTTTTTTTTTTTTTTTCCAACAAAAGAAATAAAGCGCATATGACAAAAAAAATCAAATCAAACAATGACATTAAATTAGTCTACCGGTAGGAATGGAGAACCCGGTAGAAACATCAACGTAGGCGTCTTATATCTTACCTTATCCATGTGACTCCAAATCTTGATAAACCCTCGAGTAATATGAGACCAGAGCATAACAACGCGACTCCTTAAAGTGATAGCAAATGTGAGCATTAAGCACCTTCTGTAGATCACACACCTTCACTAACACTGTGCACTACAACGTAACTCCTTAAAGTATTAGCAAATGTGCGCATTAAGTACCTTTAGTTTATAGATCTCACCTATTCGCTAGATTTATCAACTATTTGTCACACAATTAAAGTACGAACAAGTTATCTCAAAAGTGTTCATCACGCACTTTGAGATATGATAAGACACGCTTTGATCAACCAATAGGAACTCGGAACAACCAATGATGGCGATCGGCAAAAACCAATACTACCGGTGAGAACCAAATTCGTAGAACCTACCAAGACCAACCAATATCGGAGGAACCACTCCGGTGAAACCGAATCAAAATATGCGGCCGGTAGAATATCTAATCAAGTCGAAAATATGTTAATTACTAGGGTTCATTGTGTTGGGGTTATTTTCCGTGAGGGTAAGACAATCAATAAGCTGTTCGTGTGAAACAACAAAGAGTCAAGTGATATGAGATACCACTAGGTGGTTCTGGATATCACTTGGAATCGTGTGATCACTTTCCAAAGTAAACTATTCGACCCTAATGCACGGGTATCACGAATATCTACTTGGGATAAGACCAAATGCGATTAGAGAATTAGGCACAATTCTATAACCCTTTCGCTTATAAGTATTTTGTGTTTTACATATGTCATTCATGCATGATCGGACCTCCTATTTATAGGAGGTTACTCTTGAACTATTCAATGGAATTATGAGTATTAATCGGCCCATTAATAGCCTCGAATTATCCCCATTATAGCCGTTAGTGGTTACATGACCAATTAAGCGTGGTCATAAAGAAGTTATAGCGCCATTTAGCGAGACTTTCCATGCATGATGCTTTTCACTAGCGGTACTTTCCTTACGGTGGAAAATGACCCTATCGATGGAAACACGACTTATCGATTTCATAGCATCATTACTTTCACGGTGCTATCGGTGGAAACACGCCTATCGATGGAAGCCGCTTATCGATGGAAACCACAAGCGGTACTTTCCACAAGCGATACTTTCACCAACGATGCTTTCACCAGTAGTACTTTCACGGTACTACCAATACAAACCACTATAAAGTCGGGTGTTCATGGACCTTATGGGTATACACTCCGTACCTCCCAACCCATTACAAGGTGTGAACTAATCCCACAAGTGTACTAAATTTTCCAACAATCCTCCCAAATTTAGTTCACTTCCTTTGCATGAAAATAAACATCAATCAAAACATGTGCATAAGCGAAAATGTCACGAGGTTGAATTTCCGTCTTAGTAAATTACCGTTCAAATATTCGAGAATCGGGGTGTTCTAAGAATTGAACCCTTCAACCCATTTGAATACGATGATAAAATACACACAAGTTTTCAAACACTTAAAAGCTCACGACACTATACTGACCATGTGTCCATATCCAAATTCATAAATGTTGTAAAAGCTAAAGTCCAAAGCTTCACGAGCGGCAAAACTTCAACATTTACATAGGTGGTTCCTCTTTAGTCATGCTCACCCAAGCACTTTTCAAAGAAAATTAACCATTAAGAAGTAAAGACTTCATCCTCCTTTCGTGAGTTCGAGCACAACCTTGGGATGTAAATAAAACATATGCTCCAGATCCTTTGAATGTTCAACTTTCCACATTGAACTCGGCTCCCAAGTTTCCTTAGGAGGAGTTGGGTGTCCTAACATTCGATGACTAAGTTGGACTTAAACCCATCCCTTTAGCGAGACTTTATAACCAAGTCTCAGCGGACCCTTCGTCAAGTGATCGGCTAAGTTACATTGAGATCTCACAAACTCTATAGATACCACCCATTCATGATAAGCTCACGAATCATGCTATGCACGACACCTAAGTGTCTATACTTACCATTGTACATCGGCTATAAGCCTTAGCCAATGTAGCTGCACTATCACCCGGATAGAAATAGGTGCTATAGGTTTAGGCCACAATGGAATCTCAAGTAAGTTTTCAACCATTCGACTTCTTTACCGGCGGTTGCTAGAACCACAAATTGATTCCATTGTTGAACGGTGATGCAAGTTTGCTTCTTGGATGCCCAAGAAATTGCACCTCCACCAAGTAGGAATACCGACCCGGTAGTCTAATTGTCTTGATGTTCTTGATCAACTTGCATCGGTGTAACCTTCCAACAACGATGGGTAACCAAGATATGAGAGACTATAATCCATAGTTCTTCAAATATTTCGATACCCTCGAAGGCGTTGCGATGATGAGCACTAGGATTGCTAGTATACCTGCTCAATTTTCCCCGCAAAACCAATATCGGTCTTGTACAAGTCATGGCATACATCGAGCACCAATTACCCTAGAATACTCAAGTTGAGATCTGACCTTGCCATGATTAGGCATCGACTTCACAGTATCCATAGGTGTACTCATTCGGAGTACAATCAAAGTAATTGAATTTCCTCGGTACCTTCTCAATATAATGAGACCGAGAGATATAAATTCTTTTACTTTCATGTTTAATCCTTATACCAAGGATAACATCGCCTCCCCCATGTCTTTCATGGAGAACTTTGATGACAAAAATTCCTTTGTTAGGTCAACTGATTTTGGTCGGTGCAAAGATCAACATGTCATCAACATATAGACAAATGATGACTCCTTTACCGTAGTTCATCAAATTTGCTATATCGCATTTGTTAGCTTGGTTAAGAACATAACCACTAGACAAAACCACTTCATCAAATTTTTGATGCCATTGCTTAGGTGCTGCTTAAGTCCATAAATAGACTTAATCGGTTTACACCTTGTTTTCATTGCGAGCATGATGAAGCCACGAGGTTGGTTCATATAAACCTCTCTTCAATTCACCATTCAAGAAAGTTTTTCACATCCATCGATGAATAACCAGTTGTGAATAGATGCCATAGCAATCGGCGAGTCTTATGGTGCGTCGAGCGAGCAGGGCATAAGTATCAAAATAGTCTATTCGACTTTTGTTTAAAGCCCGAATGACTAGTCTAGCCTTGAACTTTTCAATAGTTCCATCTACCTTCATTTTCCTTTTGAAAATCCATTTGCAACCCGGAGGTTTGCAACCGGAGGTAGATCAACCAACACCAAGTGTTGTTGCCCATGATGGAATCCATCTCATCATTGATTGCTTAACTTCCGAGCAATGTCACGGGACTTCATTGCTTCTTCAAATGTTTTGGGGTCATCCTCAACAATGAAGCAATAGGAGTATTGATGCGAGACCTCATCCCTAGTACCTTCAACTAAGTATAGTTGAAACTCGGGTCCAAATGACTTTGGAGTCCTAACCCTTTTGCTCTTCCCTGACACGGGTT
Source organism: Chrysanthemum lavandulifolium (assembly GCA_022545495.1). Classification (NCBI taxonomy): domain Eukaryota; kingdom Viridiplantae; phylum Streptophyta; class Magnoliopsida; order Asterales; family Asteraceae; genus Chrysanthemum; species Chrysanthemum lavandulifolium. The sequence continues at coordinate 106,072 of JAHFWF010000030.1, forward strand.
CGAGTTCTTTGAACCACAACCTCATCGAGGACCAGCGATGGTTCATCATCGAGGACCTCGATACACCAGTGTCATGAGTTCCATTAGGAATCCTCGACTTGGTCTGGGGCCCGATGAGAATCTATTCTCATCAAAGTGCGCATCCCTTGATTCAATTATTGAGTTAAGCGAAACATGTTCATTAGGTTCAATAACATAGAACCTAAAAGCCTTGGAATGCTCGGCATATCCAACAAAGATCGCGATCAATGCCTCTTTCACCCAAAGTCTTTAGCTTTGGATCGAGGAGTCTTACATGACCCTACTGACCCCAAACCTTGAGATAATTCAGGTTGGGTTTCCTTTTAGTCCGAGTTCATAAGGGTAACCTTGTTCCTTTTGTTTGGAACCCTATTTAATAAATAGCAAGGCTGTTAACATAGCTTCACCCCGAACCCTTGACTCAGTCTGAATAGGACAACATGGAATTAACCATCTCCTTGAGACCTTGTTTTCCTTTCGAAATACCATTTCTTTGAGGAGTATAAAGCGATTATTTCATGGATTATTCCAACAGACCGAAATCTTGAGTATCCATGTACTCACCTCCCTATCGAGTCCTTAATCTTTTGATTAAAGACCAGTTGTAATTCAACTTCGGTTTTAAACACTTTGAATTTATCTAATGCTTCATCCTTGGTATGTAATGATATACATAACAAAATCTAGAAGCATCATCAATAAATGTCACAAAGTACTTCTTATTCCCCGGAGAAGGAGTGGCATGCAAATCACACAGTCCTTTGTGAATAAGCTCAAGATCTTAGTCTCACGACTAACACCACGAAGGGTTTCTTGGTTATCTTGGTCAACATGCAAGTTTTACACTTTTCGGTGTCCATGTCAAAGCGAGTTAAACCATCCCTAGACATATCTTGCATCCTTTTATAGTGAACATGACCAAGTCTAGCATGCCAAAGGTTAGAATCACTCACGATCATATGTGGTCACAAAAGTGAAATAACACATCGGTGGTAATATTAAGCTGAACATTTGATTACATAAATAACCAAAACCAATAAAACACCACATTTAGAAAGAACAAATTTATCAGTTCAATAACTTGTTTATATCCATGATTATTCAAAACACTACTTGAAACCAAGTTCTTCCTTATATTAGGAACATGAATAACATTAAACAAAGTTACAATCTTTCGAACTAAACCTAAGATCTACACAACCACGACCATGCACCAAGGTCGTTGACTCATTTCCCATGTGAAGAATAGAACCATCATTCGGTGACTCATAAGTCTTGAACCGACTTCTATCTTTGCACACATGAGCTGTTGCACAGTCGACCCACCACGCAACATCATCATCCTCGCACATAAAAGATTCGATACATATGTAACATAATAAATCGAAAAGACTTATTAAACATATTCGACCTTTCAGGTGAGTTGGTGAACCCCACTCCACGAACCATTAGTGCACGATCCATTGGCTTTACCACCAATTTTAACACCCTTGCGGTCCCTTTTAATGTGACCGGTCTTGCCACATTTCCAACAAGTAGGTGTTGCCTTCTTGTTAGGATACGCTCTTGTGTTGTCATGATATTTGCGTTTGCCTTTGTTGTCATTGTACACGGTAGAGTTGTTATGCTCTACCATATTGACAACAGATGGTCGTGACATTGCTACTCTTTGGCTTGTCATTATCACGCACTTTGAGATTCCTCAATGTGCGAGATGGTACGCCCAACTCAACAAGAGTTAACTCCTCCTTCATATGTTTCAAGGTATGCTTGAAATCTTTCCATGAAGGAAGGAGTTTGTCAATGACACAAGAGACTTTGATAGCCTCATCCATGTTCATTTGGTGTTGTGTAAACCTTCCAAGTATTCCAAGAAGTTCATTGTATTGTTCCATAAGCGGTCTTGAATCAGTCATTTTGTAATTTGTGAAATTACTAACAAGGAACTTCTTACTTGATGCATCCTCGACCATATATTTGGCATCCAAGGAATCCTGAGTTCTTTGGAAGATTCAAAGTTCGATAAATATCAAACAAAGAATCGGACATACCATTGAGAATAAGACCTCTGCATATGTAGTCATCATTCTCCCACTTGCTCCTCCTCCGATTTGCTCCACATTAGCATCATCACCATCATCGAAATTGGAGTAGTCGGCCACATAGACCACACTCATGCTTGCGACAGAAGAAGTGCATCTTCTTACCGCCTCCTAAAGTCCACCCCTTCAAACTTGTCCGATTTAGCAAAGTTTGAAGCCGTATGTTCATTACGGCGGTTGCCATTGATTATCACAAAATAGTTTACTTTGATTGTTGGGGTTATTTCCGTGACGGTAAGACAATCAATAAGCATTCGTGAGAAACAACAAAAGTCGGCGATAATGAGATACCACTAGGTGGTTACTGGATATCACTTGGAATCGTGTGATCACTTTCCAAAGTAAACTATTCGACCCTAATGCAGGTATCACGAATATCTACTTGGGATAAGACCAAATGCGTTAGAGAATTAGGCACAATTCTATAACCCTTTCGCTTATAAGTATTTTGTGTTTTTCGTATGTCATTCATGCATGATCGGACCTCTATTTATAGGAGGTTACTCTTGAACTATTCAATAGAATTATGAGTATTGATCGGCCCATTAATAGCCTCATAATTATCCCCATTATAGCCGTTAGTGGTTACATGACCAATTAAGCGTGGTCATAAAGAAGTTATAGCGCCATTTAGCGATTACTTTCCATAGCGATACTTTCCACTAGCGGTGCTTTCACTTACGATTGAAATCTGACCTATCGCTGGAAACACGCTATCGAGACTTTCATAGCATCATTACTTTCGCGGTGCTATCGGTGGAAACACGCCCATCGATGGAAACCACAAGCGGTACTTTCCTGGCGGTGCTTTCACTGCGGTACTTTCACCAAGCGGTACTTTCACCGGTACTACCAATACAAACCACTATAAGAGTCGGGGTGTTCATGGATCTTATGGGTGTACACTCGTGCCTCTAACCCATTACAAGGTGTGAACTAATCCCACGAGTGTACTAAATTTTCCAACACATTGTTGAATAAAAATTCAACTCACCAAGACTAGTAAAACATTAGAAGACCAACAAAAATTGTCAAGACCAAAATTAACATATACAACAACCGATCATAAACAGTATAAATGTTATCCGATCAGAATTAAGTTCCCGGCTGACATAAATCAACCAATACAAAACTCGAACAAAAATACCAAGCGAGAGCGGTCAAGTACAAATAACTAACCGATGTCAAATAGAAATAATAGCGAGATACACTCAATATAACAAATAATCAATATGTAGAATCCAAGATCTGGACTCAACTAGGGTATGAGTAACATTGATTGATTGGATGATGCACAACGGAAAAAAGATAAAAGAATCAACATTACTAATAAGGTTTTCTTTATTAATCAAAATAAAGAAACTACTACAACTATTATACACACGCTATAATCGTGTGTATAGACTCTCATTGAAGAGTTTTTGCTATGAAATGAAATGAAAGGGATAATGGAAAAAGGGATGCTTAAACCCTAGACGCCTACCCTCTTTATATAGTAGAGGGAGGTTACATGAAAACCCTAAACATAGCTTACTAGAAAAGCTACTATTAAATATTACTATTAAGACCCTCATTGTTTCTTCTTTCTTCATTTTTGCTTGTGGTTTTGTAATATTCAAATATGCAATTCCCAACATGGTTCCTAATGTATTTAAGGGGTGATCATAAGTTATGTTCATCTGTCAACTGTTGTATGTATGTCAAATGTACAATCCTTTGACTGCCGATATGTCAAAATTTTCTTTAATTTACCTAGATAGGGCTTGTCTAGAATCATATATATGCTCTTACTTAAGTACATTCACGCTAATGATTGTACTCCCTGGTTCTTTTATTTTGATATGTTTGTTCAAAAAAGTTTATCGTTATTTCCTTTTTAATGAGCACTAAAGATTTCGAAAAAAAGGGACGATGGAGGCAATATTTTTCAAACGACAGGGACCATTTATGTAATTTAGCATAGAGACGATAGATGCAATTTTCGCAAACCCACAGGGACCATTTATGTAATTTGGAAGGGTAAAATGGTCATAATACTTAAAGGAAGACAAAAATGACAACATTAATGTCTAAAAGAGTTATTTTTAGTTATTACTGTGAAGCGCCATTTTAACAAGTATATTATTTTAATAGGTTATTAGCCCTTATTTATTATATGTTTGGACTTCAAATATGGATCATGATAATTGCCGAGGGCGAGTGTGTTTCGGTTTGAAAATATTCGGTTTTTTCTTTATAAAAACCGTTCGGTTTCGGTTTATTCTAAGTTCTGTTTTTTGGTTTTTGGTTTATTTTCCAAAAAAGTTTAGTGTTTCGGTTTTTATTTTGTTTATCATGGTTTGGTTTTACAATGGTCAAATTTCTAATGCAATATATAATAACTTTTTCAGGTTGTAAGAACAAAAACACACAAAATAATGACAATAAGAAACTATTAATCATAAAAAAATTATATGAGAGAATTGTTTATGCATCGTAAAGTGACACAATAATTGCAATAAACAACTAACGACCACAAAAATTGTAGATGACAACTGTTTATGTTTTATGAGTAAATGACGCATCCAATAAGCAATTGAAACATGGATTTTTATGACTGTATGTATTCTATCGGTTCGATTTTTTTTTCCGGTGTGGTGATTTTGCCAAAACAAAACTGAGCCATAAACTTTGGTTCTTTTTAATTACAAAAACTGAACCATTGTTTTTTAAGGTTTCGGTTTCTTTATTTTTTCCGGTATAGGTTCGGTTTTTCAGTTTTCTGCACACCCTTAATAAATGCTCCAAAAATTTCTTCTGATATAAAACATGGTTGGAGATGATTTTATGCAGCACATTTTCAAATATGAAGAAAAAAATTATGATATTAAATCACATGGTTGAAGATGGTTGTAAGTCTTATGAACGCGCTTTATTTTAAGCAAAATACGATATAGAACTCAGTCGCGACACAAGAAATCGATCAACGCTAGTTTTGATTATTATTTGTTGGTCTCATTAAAGCTTAACTTGCATCATTATATTCGTATTTGATATTTAAATTTGTTTCCTTAAAGTTAAGGAGGCGATTGGTTAAAGTAATGAAATTGGAATCATTCTAAATGTTTGGTTTTAGGTATAATATTTTTAGGTCTCACTTTTTTCTCATAGATAAAGAGGGTTATGTTATACCCACCCTTATCCAAAACCCCCTATTAATCTTATATTTATTTATTTTTCCTTTTTCTTATTTATTTTTTCGATTTTTATGTAACTCCTTAATTGTATTCCATGTTTTCATTTTTGTGCCTTTTTTCAGTTTGTGTCACCTTTTTTTTTAGTTTGTGTCACTTTTTTGGTTTCATTGTACCACTCCCGTCCCTAATAAATGTTCAATTTGATATTTGATTTTTGAAGTATTTATATTCAACTTTGACCTTAAATATGTTGATTTGTATTATATAATAATTGATGAAAATTATATCAATGAAAATACATTTGAAACCCAATCCATTTTTTCATTAAGTATTATATAACACAGTAAAATATTTAAAATTCAAAGTTGAACAAGAAAACTAAAAAAAGCTCAACACTTATTATAGGACGGAGGTAGTACATATAAGTCAATGAAAGTGCATTTCGGTCAAGATTCCACATGTTTTAAAATCTCACTTTTTTCGAGTTTGTGTTTTTGTTACTAACTTTATGTCATTCTCAAATAGTGAAGATTTGATATATTTCGTATTTTCATTGTTATAAACCGCATCACAAACACATTCTTTCTTTTGAACAACATAAACGCATTCACAAACTACAACAATAAAAAGTAACAGGTTGATACTGAATATTTAAGTAAGTGAAAAGTGCTGATAGTAACGAGTTTATAAAAGTTTATGAAAAACTTGGGTAAAAGACGTGAAATTCAATCGAAATATGATGAATACATCACCGTTTTACACGGAAGATGTATTAAATTTTATGATTTCCTTATTATGTAACAGTCAGGAACAAGTGACTATTGATGTGGATGTTTTATATGAAATGATTATTTTGATTACCCATTCAATATAATCTCTTCTTCAACATCTCAAAGTTCTTACGGATCACGAACCAACATAATGCTCAAGCGCAAGGTCAAAGATTCTACAATAAACATGCTAGAAACAAAAGTAAAGATGTTAGAGACAAAATAAAGATCTTTGAGGCATCTTTGGAATTACAAAGGAATCCGATCACCATAAATCTCGATTAGTGTGCAATGCTCCATGAGCTTTTATATGACATGAAAAATCTTCATATATAGTAGTAGTAGTAGTATTAGTTGTTTATTGTGTTATTTGTTGTTGTTGTAGTAGTAGTTGTTGTTTAATGTGTTAATTTTTAATGTGTTATTGTTTATTTAAATAGAAACACATTATGTTGCACTCCGAACACTTTGTAGAGCATGAACAAACCCGTAAAACATTGAGAAGTTCAAACTTGCATAACTCTTGTTTTAGGTTGCAGTCGCCATAGTTACTCCAAACTTGTCGATTAGACTCCCAAGCTTACTACTTGATAGTTTTTGTAAGGTTGCTATATGAAACAATTTTCTAGTCTGATCCGAGTTCTCCCACCATTGCCTTAATATCTTTCATTTTGAATCTAAAGGTCCAATTGAAACCCAATTAGGGGTGAGCAAATGGACCGAGAACCGAACCGGAACCGACCCAACCCAAACCGCATTTTAGAACCGCGGTCTAGTTCTCGGTTCTTAGATATTTCAAATTTTGGTTCTTGGTTCGGTTCGATCCGGAACCGCGGGTATCGGTACCGGAAGCAAAGAACCACCCGAATTCTGATTTTATGTTTTCTAATGCCAGCCCAAAATGCATGACCAATATAGCTAGAGTTTTGGTTTTGGTTGAATTAATTTTTAAAATGTATAATGCTATGATCTCAGTACACAACCATAATGTACCATTATATGAGTGGTATTTAACAGTAAAATTCCTTATAAGTATTTCCTTTAATACATAATAATTAAATAACAAGTAATAAAACCTTGTAATGACTAATGTTAAATAGTTAATTTTATTTATAAATTAATCCGGAAAATAAAACATTATTGTTTTGGCAAACAATTTTAAGATAAAAACAGAGTTTGCTTTCTCCTTAAAACTAGATTTGCCTATTTGTCAATACAACCTTTACATAGTTTCGAGACATTGGTCATCGTCTACAACTTATTATGTAAATTTGGCTCAACGCTTGATCAGTATCTAGTAAACTACATATCAAGTGAAAAGATAAAAAATAAAAGACATTGACAAAGCATAGTAAATTTAGAAGTAGTTTAGTTGGAGAAAAATCTCCGTTTTAGGAAAATTTTCGTGTGAAAAGAAAAAGCGAAAATCTGTTTAGTGCACTTTTTTCCAATAATTTTCAAAATGTGAAATTCTCATTTCGATTTCTAATAGAAAAATGAAAATCTCAATTACACCCTTTTCACTTTTTCGTTTCGAATAATAACATTTATTTCCTTTTCATCTCTCACTTTTTTCATTTCCCAAATATAACTCAATAAAGCGATTTTCAAATTTCATTTCTTCTAGGAGAAAAATCATTCCATTCTCAGGAATTTAAAGCGGAAAAACAAGAAAAATTTTCACCAATTAAACGGGCCCTTAGCATTTAAAAAATCCATGTGATTATGGTAATTTATCATATTATGTCAAGCTTTTTATTTGATACTTTCTCTTAATCTTCACTTTTGTTCAATATTATTTACGCTTTAGATGTAAATGAGTGCAAATATAAAAAAAAATGTTGAATTTTTGGTACCTTTTAAAAATTTCGATTTCAATCGGGTAGAACCGAAATACCCGAACCGGACCCGAGAACCGAACCGGAACCGAAACGCGCTCTTCGATCTGGTTCTCTGTTCCTAATATATGTATTTTGCGGTTCTCGATTCTCTCGGTTCCGGGTCGGTTCTTTGCGATTCCGGAAACGCGCTCACCCCTAAACTCAATATTTATTTTTAAAATCATTATTTATTCTTATTAAAAAGTTTTTTTTAATACAATAAAAATATTTAAATTCGGATAAATATTTTGATATGATATTGTCGTAACGTAACTCATTATTTATTTTAAAAATCATTATTTATTCTTATTAAAAAGTTTTTCGAAAAACATAAAATAATTAAATTAGGATAAATATTTGGTGATGACAATGTCGCCCTGAATCTGTGTCGCCCCATCTTTTTTTTACATTTGACTAAAATATGATGTTGAAAAAGTTGGGTCCATCGAAATTTAGTGACGACAACATTAAACGAATTTAGTGACGACAACATTAGACAAATTTAGCTTGAATAGTTGGGTCCACCGAAAAAGTTGTCGTCACAAAAAAATAACCGCCCCCAAAAGTGTTTTTTGCTTGTGGTGCGCACAACGTAGTACGACAACATTAGACAAATTTAGCTCAATCTTTTGGCGATAATATATCTTGGCCAAAAGTTTGCGTTAAAATTTTAACCTTTATTAATCATAAAACTAAAAAAAAGTAAGAAAAAATCAATTAAAGTTAAAACTAAAAAAGAGTGAAAAAAAAAAGAAAAAAAAAACATGTTTTACTAAAGGGGGTGGCAGTGGAAGAAGGGTGGCATTCGGTTTGCCCCAAACCGCTCGGTAACACCGATGTCACCCATCGGTATGGATTGAAACCGAACAAAATTGGTGAATAACCCGGAATTGGTGTGGACGTTGGGTGGGAAAAAAAAAGCTGTTCAACGGCTATAATACCGTTGCATTTAAAAAAAAATTACTCCTCCTCTATAATAAACAAATCCAATTCTATTTTTTACTGCAAATTCAATCACAACACTTTACAATTCGTATCCTTGAAGAAAAGCATATGTTTAGGGCGATGAAATTCTATAGGGAACCGCACGATAACATAACCGATCCAACTATACTAGCGTTCATTCTTGACAAAAAACGTGAGCTCGCGGCGAAATATGGTTGGACTTGCGATTTTTATATATGTGTTTTAGTGCGTTTTTTTTTTTATTAATGCGAGTTTTAGGATGTAATTTTCTTTTAAGTATTAATAAAATATTATGTTTTTATTAAATTGTTTAATATAATTATAAAAAAATAAAAATAAAAAATAGATGAGGTATGGGTTAGGCATGGTTGCCACTAAAAATCTATGGTTATGTATGAGATGAGATGGAATGATATTATTTGTGGGTGATTAGGTATGAGAAATGTTGTTAGGCATGACTGCCACCCCCTAAAGGATGACATTTGTAAAAATGAGAGTGCTTATAACCAAGCAATCTATCATACAAAACAAATAACATTATAAGAGCATCTGCAATGAGGAATTTTTGCAAAAGCTTTTCACTATTTGAAAAGCTTTTCAAAACTTTTTACCATCAGAATGAAAGACTTTCTCTTGGTTTGAAAGAAAGACTTGACATCACCAAGCGTTGGAAGCAATAACTTTTACCGCTAAGATTGTTAATAAATGTTTCAAGACAAAATAGGTTAAGATTTATTGTGCATAAACGCATCAAGACTGAACGCAGATCTTCTAAATCTATCATTTTTTTTCTCTTCTTATTTTCTTTGAAAAATGATTGTTGTCTTTTCTAATGAAGCCTCTGAATGAGCCTCCAATGATTTGATTGGTTGATTTGAAAAAATGATTGGTGGGAATTTAAAAGAAAATACTTAATGTAAATGTACAAGTGATTTATGCATTAGGCTTATAATTAGGTTTGTGTTTTAGGTCTAAATAGCATTACTCTTTCTTTTAATATATACCAAAATCAAATCCTATTTTACACCCTTGATCATATCAAACGCACTCTAAGAGTTCAAAGAACCAAATGGGAGTTTCCTTTTGGGGTGAGGATCCTCTCAAGTTACTTGAGTCAAGTTAGAGAATCTTCAACCATTAGATTAAATCAAATGTTAAGAATCCATATCTTTGTAGTAAATCTTGACATTTGATTTAATATAATAGTTGAAGATCCGCTAACTTGACTTAAATTGTCTCAACAACTTGAGAGGATCCTCATATTTGTTTTCGGCAACTTGTCATCTTCAAAAGTTATCCTCTTCAAGACTCAAAAGTGAGGATAACACAAGCACCATCCTTATAAAGATCGATTAGTATACAAATGAAATTACAAAAAATAATATTTGTATTAGATCATACTTGTTTTCATTTTCTTTTCTTTTTTGGTCGATAATCTAGGAACTTTATTAGTAACCGTAAGATTAAATTAGTCATCTTACCTCGGATTGTTTAGGGCATGACATAATTATTCCTCATTTTGACATACCTCATATCACTAAACCCGTTTGAATGTGGATTCATGAAAAAACCCAAGATTCGACTGGACTTTCTTTTCATAGTCTTATACTGAAAAGAAAAGAAAAAAAAAAAGAAGGCAAAACTAAGATATTTTAATGTTTGACTACATGCACCCTTTTCATGAAATCTTTAACTTTAAAACTAGAATCGTTGATTTACAGAGTCAATAAAAGATGAGTCGACACATATTAATGAACCAAAAAACTTCATGGCCCATCTAAGTCATACACAAACCATCCAAACGATATTTTCTCAAAGAGAATAAGACATATTCCACCATCAAAATCAACACGGTTGTCCATTTAACAAAACTAAAAGTGTGTACACTTATAGCTACATAGATTTTTCTCTACACGTCGTATCCATAGTTTTGAAAATAGTCATTTCACCAAATATATATTTTAGCTAGGACTGGTACAGACTAGTTAAGCCAAAATAGGCCTAATATAGGGGTGGCGAAAAAACCAGTAAAGACCAAATAATGAAAACAAAATCGAACTGAACCGAAAATAACCAGAATCGAACTAATAACCGAACCAGATTTCTTCAAAAAACCGAACCGAGACTACTAATTCGGTTCCGGTTTCAGTTATGGAGTTCTTAGGTTTAAAGCGAAAAGCAGAATTCATATAAATATATGTATATATATTTTATATTTATATATATATTTATACATTTTATGTATATTTATATATAAATAAATACTATTAAAAGGTTATCATAATATAATAAAACACCTTTTATCTTGAAATACAATTTTGCTAAATATTTTTGTAATTATTAATTATTTTTTAAATAGTGAAATTCGGGTTATTTGGGTCAACCCAAGAAGAATCAATTAAATTCAACCAAACAAACCAAAACCCATTTAATTTGGTTTGGTTCGATTCTCAGTGATTGACCTAAATTTTTTTAATACTAACCAAATAATAGCAAAACAATAGATAGTAGAACCAAGTCAACACCCCTAACCTAGTATTTTGATTAAGGCCCGGGTTTAGCTGACTCTAGCTTTTCTATGCCCGCACTTTTTAAATTATAAAAGTCCGGACGTTTTTTCGCCCGGTCCAGGCCCGACCTGGCCCGAACTTTATGTACCTCTACTCTAAACTATCAAAAACAACACCAAAACCGAAAGTGAGCTACACGCGCCAAGAGTGCAAGTGGGATTACAAACTAGAGTCAAAACACACTTAACCTACTTTAACTCTTGAAGTTTACTCAAACTCACACACTTCTCCTTTCATTAGTCAACTCTCTCACACACACATAATGAATGAATGAATGTAAAAGGTGAACAGACAGAATTTAATTTCCATTTTTATGATTTCAAAAAAGTCAACTCACTGACTCTCTAACATCCTCCACCATCTTCTTAACATCTCTGTATCTTTTGACTTCCACAAACATCACCAGAAACCATCATTTTTATACCAAATTTTCACAAATATGAATTTTACATATTTCACAAACTAGTACTTATTTTTTATATAAAAAATTTCAGATGGGTAATGGAATAAGCTTATGTTTCACAGGAACTAATATCATTCAACCAAAAAACACAGAAGTGATCATTTCTGACCCATTAGATGATCTGGGTCATTCTTTCTGCTACATTCGACCCGAACCGACCCAGATATCATCTTCCAAAGTTCACTGCTCAGAAGAAACGACAACCTTTAGGTCAATCTCAGGTGCATCAGTTTCTGCTAATACTTCAACACCATTATCAACTTCTTTATATGATCTTTATTCATATAACTCATTTGATAAAGCTTCAGCTTTTGAAAGCAGTACATCATTTGCTTCTATACCTTTGCAGCCTTTGCCTAAGGGTATGGTTTATTCGGGTCCTTTGAATTCGGGCCAAATACCTTATTCGGGTCCTATTGAACGTGGTTTTTGCTCAGGGCCACTTTTTTCGGGCCCAGTTGAAAAGGGTATGTATGATCAGTTAAAAAGAAGCTTTTCTCATGCGGAGTTTCGATATAAGCGAAAATCGCGAAAAGGGTCGTTAATTCGGGCTGTAAAACGAGCTATTTCGAAGAGTTTAATGAGCCGTGGGCATAATTCGGTTGTTGCACCGGTTAAAAGTATGGGTGGTTTGGTAAAAGATCCGGATTGGGTTAATGAGTTGACTATTAGTAGTAGTGTAAATTTGAGTAGTGAAGGTAGCTGTCATATTGATGGTGATGAGAATATTAATGATAATGAGTGTTTGGATCAAGGGAAGAGTGTCGAATGGGCTCAAGGAAAAGCGGGTGAAGATCGAGTTCATGTGGTTGTGTCTGAGGAGCATGGTTGGGTTTTCGTTGGGATTTATGATGGATTTAATGGTCCTGATGCACCTGATTATCTGATGTCGAATTTGTATCCGAGTGTTCATAAAGAGCTTAAGGGGTTGTTGTGGGATGATGAGGTTGATTCAAAGGAATCCAGTTCTGTAGTGGAAAAATTGAATGTTGTTAAACCGAGGATCGATGATCATGATCAAATGCAAGGGAATGAGGACCGGAGATGTGTTGATGAGGAGACTTATCCTAGTGGAGTTGAGGATTTTGAGTTGGATTTGAGTAAAAAGAGGGGTAAGAATTTGAGAAGTAGTAGTCGAGGGGCGAAGAAATGGGAGGATAATCATAGGAGATGGAAGTGTGAATTCAACCGTGAGAGGTTGGAATTAGATAGGAGATTGAAGGAACATTTGAGTTCGAATGGGTCGAATTCGATTAATCATTCTGATGTTTTGAAAGCTTTAGCTCAAGGGTTGAAAAAGACGGAAGAAAGTTATTTCAATGTTGCTGATCAAATGCTTGTTGAGAATCCAGAATTAGCGTTGATGGGGTCATGTGTTCTTGTTATGTTAATGAAAGAAGAAGATGTTTATATTATGAATGTAGGAGATAGTAGAGCGGTTTTAGCTCAAAAACCCGAGCCTGATCTATGGAGACAAGATCTAGAGAGGATTAAAGAGGAAACATTGTATGATCTTGAGGTTTCTAACGATGCTGATATTATGAACATGGATCCAACGCTAACTGCCTGTCAGCTTACATTGGATCATAGTACTTCCATTGAAGAAGTAAAAACGAAAACTTTAGTCTGCATTTATTGTCCTTATCATCTTACAATCATATATTGTTATATTACTGGTAATAACTTTTATTTGCTCCTTCTGTAGGAAGTTCAAAGAATAAAGAGTGAACACCCTGATGATTCCTGTGCGGTGATGAATGACCGTGTTAAGGGCTCACTCAAGGTCACTAGAGCTTTCGGTGCTGGCTTTCTCAAACAGGTAAATAAACATTGACCAATAGATGATCCATTTGATATATATCTTGCATAATGCAATGTTGAAACTATTCCTTATAGTGTGCCTAGTAAAGTTACATTCTCATTAATAGTGGCAAAAATTATTTCATGGATCAAGAAACTAAATTTGGGTGAAATTGGAGATTCCATCTTTTTAAATTTTTCGAATGATTTCTAATTTGGGTTAAAGCCTTAAAGGTTAACCAAGTTGTTTCGAATATGTTCTTTTCACACTTGTTTTTCAACTTGTGCAGCCTAAATGGAATGATGCGCTTTTAGAGATGTTCAGGATTGATTATGTGGGAAATTCTCCATACATAAACTGTCTTCCGAATCTTTATCATCACAAATTAGGGCCGAGAGATAGATTTTTGATATTATCTTCTGATGGGCTTTATCAGTATATCACAAACGAAGAGGCGGTTTCTGAAGTTGAGCTTTTTATTCAGTGGTCACCAGAAGGCGATCCTGCTCAACATCTAGTAGAAGAAGTTCTGTTTCGTGCAGCAAAGAAAGCTGGTAACTATCTAAATTGTGTTTAGAGTAGTTTATACAGATGTGGCAAGATAATTGATTCGGGTAACAAGTCAAACTTGTTTGTTTGAAACTTGAAAGAGACATTTTTAGTATGCATCAGAACATACCAGGTAGACCATCCCGGTTGGCTTATTTTTTCCTTAAACAAAATGGTAATTAGCTTGTGCATTAATCATGATCACAAAAACATTATTGTTACAATAGTAGTCTAACAGTTTGATGAAAAGGAGATAGGATATGATGTTGCTATATTAGAATTAGAGTAGTGACTTTTATATCCTTTCCGCTGTTGGCTCAAATTTGTTGATTTAGCCTGTTTGAGGTAAAACGCTAAATATATAGATAAACTAACATTAATGAGTTGAAATTGTTTTATCTTGTTTATACAATTTATAAGAAAGTTTAGAAGATGATTATGATATGAATTTTTGTTTTATTATCTTTATAGGTATGGATTTTCATGACTTGCTAGAAATACCACAAGGGGATCGAAGGCGTTACCATGATGATGTTTCAATTATTGTCATTTCACTTGAAGGAAGGATATGGAGATCTTGTGTGTAAGCACTGAAGGTACCAAAAACACGACAGAGGAAACTGAATGGTGATCCATTTTTTGATATTTTTTTTCTAGTCTTGGTCATCTTAAGAAACATGACAATGAAGCTCATACTTTAAAAGAGACTTGGTTGAATGTTAGTTGGGTGATTAGGCTTTGTAAAGGTGTGAAAATTTTACTTAATGTTTATTACTATAAACCTGTTGTATAATAGTCATGAATATTTTAATAAATGACGAAAAGTTTTTGTTCATTGCAAGAATAGTGCCTCCTTTAGTTCAATGTTTTGTAGTACATATTTATTAATTGTATCATAAAACATGTATCATAATGTTATTTAACTATACTTTGTAGTTTATTTACGGTTTAAGTAACACAAGAACTCTAATAAGTCGGTTGGATTACTAGCTTCACATCGTATACTTTTATTAGGTCAAATGATTTATGTGAAAGGAAAGGAACCTTAAAAGAATAGATGTTAATAAGCACATGTTAATTAGCTTGGTGGTTAATTATCCTAGTGACCTTTTATGAGTGACTGTTTGTATGTTATTTCTTCTTTGTTAGTCCATTTTTATGTTAGAAAAGAATAGATGTTAATAAGCACATGTTAATTAGCTTGGTGGTTAATTATCCGAGTGACGAGTGACTGTTTCTATGTTATTTCACACTTTATTTAACTTGGGATCTCCTCTTCTCAAGATCGACATCCAACAATCTTACTAAAATGTACTCGTTTTATTATGAGTGTTCTAATTTATAACGAGCGACTAATTATATGAAAATTTCACGGGAAGTTTAAAACGATCCTTTGACTGACTCTACTATTATATGACCCGCGACATGTTCTTGTAACTAGTCTTTAGTCCAAAATGATATCATATTGTTAAGCTAGCTTTTCAAGAGTCTTGGAAACGTACCACTCAAGGATTTGATGGCCATGCATGTGAAGATCTATGATTTCATATTATGAGGTTGATGTAAAAAATAAATGTGAAAGAATTGAGTGCGAGGAAAATTTGTCAAATTTCATTAAATGTACCATGATTATAAATGTACCATTCAATAAATGTACCATTCAGATACGACAAAATGTACCATGATCTTAATAAATTGTACCGATGGCCCAACATGCGATCGCCACTTATGTCCGCAAATGCTTGACATGCTCAAAAGTGAAGGCCGAATGCCAAAAATCATCTGGTTTATTACAGCAATCAAAGATACCCCAATGAAAATGGGAACGGATAACTTTATCACAAAGCTACCTAAGTAATCGAGCAGTTACGACACGATTTAGGTGATAGTCGATTATCTTACAAAGTCCGTACATTTCCTGCAAATAAAAGAAACCGACAAGACGGACAAATTGACTAAAATTTACCTGAATGAAGTAGTCTCAAGACATAGAGTACCAATATCGATTATTTCGGATAGAGATAGTCGATTCCCGTCTAGATTTTGGCAGCCGCTCCAGAAAGCATTGTGTACTCGTTTTGATATGAGCACTGCAACCCTGGAGGATATGTTACGCTCATGTGTAATCGATTTTGGAAATGGTTGGAATAACCACTTGCCACTAATCGAAATTTCTTACACGAACAGTTATCATACCAGCATCAATGCTGCTCCGTTTGAGGCACTTTATGGATGAAAGTGCCGATCACCCATCAGTTGGACTGATGTTGGAGATAACTAACTCACTTGTCTAGAGATCATTCATGAGACAACTGAAAAGATCATAGAGATACGAAACAGGCTGCGGGCCGCACATGATCGTCAAAAGAGTTACGCTGATGTGAGGCGTAAACTGTTAGAATTTCAGGTTGGGGATAAGGTCATGTTGAAAGTCTTGCCATAGAAGGGCCTGATATGTTTCGGGAAACGCGGAAAACTAAACCTGAGATACATCGGAGCCTTTAAGATTTTAGCAAGATTTGGTCTGGCAGCTTAGCCACTTGAACTTTCACAAGAACTCAGTGGTGTTCAAAACAAATTTCACATCTCGAATTTGAAGAAATTGATGAAACCTTCGTTATTTTACTAGAGGAGATTCAGGTTGATGACAAACTAAACTTAGTTGAGGAACCGGTGGAAATTATGGACCGGAAGTCAAACAGTTGAAGCAAAGAAGTATTTTGATCGTTAAGGTTCAATGGAATTCCAGAAGAGGTCCTAAATTCACTTGGGAGCGTGAAGATCAGATCCATCACAAGTACCCTCACCTCTTCTCAGGCACTTCGCTATCAGATAACACATACTGAATTCCAGGAAAAAATTCTTTTAATAGTGGAAGACTGTGACAACTGACATTTTCTTGTTAACATTTATGTATTAACTTAAACGTTTTATTCTAAACACGTGAATATTTGAATTTACGTATAACCGTTAGGTTATCCCGCATAACGAGAAACATATTTGAACGTATTTCGTCACTAGACTAAGTTTAGTCAATGTTAAAGGTACATTATTACTCTCATGAGCATTATTTATAAGTCATTTGCATACGGTTTTACAAGTGTTACGTAAATCTTTCAAGTCTTACATTATGTTTCATGCATGCATGCACTATATACCCAACACCCTTCACCACCTTTGTGATAGTAATACAAGATACACATTTATTCAAAAATTAAGATTTCCCTCCCCTTTTTCACACGACCACACCCCATAACTGGCCACCCCTTGTGGTTAGCCCAACATTTGCTTTTGTGACAACCCGAGATTTTCCAGATATTCGTTTTTCAAGGAATTATGTCTGTTTTTCATTTACGAACTTTCATGAGCTCATTCGACGTGAAAACGAGAGATTATCTCACAAAACGTGAAAATTAGACACAACGCGTACTGGCACAACCGGCGATTTGATTTAACTTTGATATTATATACTAGAAATTAGTCGTGTGAACACTCGTTTTGATTGGAAAATCATTCTAAACACGATAGCGTAAATTTTGTAATTTTATCGCATGTTTATGAGTCCAAATGTGTCTCGAACTTAAATTTACTAAAGATTAGCAAAATTACGTTTGGTCCTCAAGTGCAAATCACCCGCCTTGATTTTTCCAGATTGTGCATGTTTGGTCCTTGTGGTATTTTGCATTAAGATAAAAGAGTAAAATTGTTATTATGGTTTCATTACAAACCATACATTCACTTTGCAGCTTATCACCCTCCTCCTCCCAACCTCCGCCCACCACCTTACTCCTCCGTCCAGCCACCGTTTATGAAGACAAGGGTTTGTTTAATTTCGGGTTAGATCAAAAGTCACGACTACGGTTTTGGTTTCGGGTAGTGTTTTGGTTCGTATAAACACCACCACCTCGTCCCTTTTTCCTCTCTCGCTATTCTTTCTCTTGGTAAGTCGCCTGACACCTTAGGTGTTTTTTGTTTGTTAAGAGGCTCTAAGTCTGAATCTAATTCGCACATCTAAATCTGAATGTGTGATTGAAAAATCTGAATCTGATTCCAATGTAATATGAATAAGTGTTTGAGAAATCTGAATCTGACTGATATAAAAGTGTTTGTTTTTTGTAAAATTATTTGAAGGTGTTAGACATTAAGAGGTGTTAAGACACCCTCAACATCTAGTTCAATAAGATGTTTTACCTCTTAACACCTCTTAATGATCATAAAACAAACACTCTTAATCTTGATCGCTCTTATTGCCTCTTAATGATGGAAAAAACAAACACACTTTTTGTATAAACATTCGATTGCGTCGGTCGAGTCGATTAATATGTTATTAAGAGGTTTTAAAAACAAACGCAACCTAAATCTTTACAAGTAATTCTTGAGTTAAAACCGTATATGAATCCATTATTTTAGTGTTTCGTGGATAAAGCTCGTATAAAATGATATGATGCAAACTCGTGTGGTGAGCTTTTGTTAAGATGAATACAAATCATTTTATATCACTTTTATGGTTATAAACCGGGCTAAAAACGTAATGAAAAACCTTTCATGGGTTAAACATTTGTTAAAAACAGTTTTGATATATTGTTCGTGTGGTAACAGTTAATAAAAAAAATATATATGTATTATGAATATTTATGTGTATTGCTATCCATATACCTTAACCTTTCACCTTTTGTATTCCCTCAATAATGGTTGTATTAAATACTTTGATTGTTAGAACCCTATAAATAGAGGTTCATATTGTAGTTTGTAATCGCATTCCACAATCTCTCAATTCTTCTAACTTATACTTTTGTCGATTATCATTATTTCGTAACACGTTATCAAGACGATTGTCTCCAAGACGATCCTCGATACTAATCGGTAAATCTTGATGTCTATTTACTCATTAATGTGGTATGCATTATGATACGATACAATGTCCCATATAATGACCCACTCGTTAAGATCAGTCCATTCATAATCCGAGTCCAAGTCTTTAGGAAGGATTGGTTCACTGGTTATTTTATTGTCACATGCATTTTTAGAAGAAGTCTACATGCACGTTAGAGTTTGTTGGTTACATGCATGAGTTAAGGATGAATAAAGGGTGCACTATTGTTCCCACTTATCCATGACTCCACGTTCTGTTAGTTATTCCACATGTTTAGGAAAGCTTTGTATTTCTTTTTAGTATTTATAGTGTAACTTTGCATTGAATGAAATAGATCAGAAAAATTGGCTCAAAAGTCTCTTGTTCCTTTTCTTTATTTCTTAGAGATTGACTACCTCAAGTAGTCCCTATCAATTTGGTGCTTTCATTCATCTTACTCATGGCTCCCAAACGTAACCCACCTCCTCTTGAAGAAGCCTTGGCTGCCTTGAACGAAACCTTAAAACAAATCCTTCATGTCACCACTGCTACCTCTGAAAAACAGGATATTATTGTCAACCAACTAGCTCACCACTTTGAACAAAACAACAATCTCATTACCACCCTACAAAAACCCGATAACACACCAAAAACGATAACACACCACCAAAGACTCACACCACTACGGTTCATGGCTTACAAATTCGACCCCCAAAAATCACTCTTCCAATATTCGACGGTTCCAACCCCCTTGATTAGCTTTTCCAAGCCGATTAATACTTTGCTTTCTATACTATTGCTCCACACCAACGCCTACCAATTGTTGCATTCCACTTATCAGGGGACGCACTCAGTTGGTATAAATACCTTGTGAACAATAACCTCCTTACGACATGGGATAACTTCACCCGTGCACTCGAAACCCAGTTTGGTCCCTCTTCATACGATAATCACCAGGCCACCCTTTTTAAACTTTGTCAAACATCCACTGTCACGGCTTACCAAATAGAATTCGAAAGGTTGAGCAATTGCGTTGTGGGTCTTTCCCCGCAAGCTTTACTTGATTGTTTCATATCGGGTCTTCGCCACGATATTCAACAAGAGTTAACCATTCTTCGCCCATAAACTGTCACACAGGCAATTGGTTTGGCCAAGCTTATTGAAGACAAACTTCATGCTCAAACCTTTGATAGTCCAAAGCCCATTGTCTCTTCGAGTCCTACATCACAGCTTATGTCATCGACCCAACCTTTGTTGGATACTACTCTCCCTCAAACTCAATCACTGTCGATTAAGAAACTAACCCCCGCTGAAATGCAGAAAAGACGCTCCGAGGGACTTTGCTACAATTGCCCAGAAAAGTACCAACCTGGTCACCGTTGTAAACCACCACAATTTCTTCTCCTTCAATCAGGATTCGAACCCGCACCCGCCACAGAAGACCCACCATGGGGGTTGTTTACGGCTGACTACGACAATGCAGGACCTTGAGGACACGGTCAATCTTCACGAGGGAAGTATTGATACGATACAATGTCCCATATAATGACCCACTCGTTAAGATCAGTCCATTCATAATCTGAGTCCAAGTCTTTAGGAAGGATTGGTTCACTGGTTATTTTATTGTCACATGCATTTTTAGAAGAAGTCTACATGCATGTTAGAGTTTGTTGGTTACATGCATGAGTTAAAGATGAATAAAGGGTGCACTATTGTTCCCACTTATCCATGACTCCACGTTCTGTTAGTTATTCCACATGTTTAGGAAAGCTTTGTATTTCTTTTCAGTATTTATAGTGTAACTTTGCATTGAATGAAATAGATCAGAAAAATTGGCTCAAAAGTCTCTTGTTCCTATTCTTTATTTCTTGGAGATTGACTACCTCAAGTAGTCCCTATCACATTATGTGTCGTACATTTTGTTAGTTTGTCTTATAATACATTATAACCAGTTTGTATTATTCAATTTTCTTTGAACGAATAACAATGACTTTCAATTATATCATGAAGTAAACGTAGTTGTACGTATTAATATGTGTTTGTTTTTGGGCTACTCAATGTATGGGCCTAAGTTTTGTACTGGTGATAACTAAAGTTTTGTATGTTATCAATGATTTTTTTTAAACTATTTTGATTTATTATGTTTCAAATTGTATCAACTGTATACATTTATATTGTATTACCAATTGTTGTATGTACTCGTGATTAGCTCTAAATGTATGTCTTCATTTAGTATGTTTGAAATGTTATATGTGTGTTATGGTTAGTTAAAATATTTTGTTGCTTTGTCCACTTATGATAATATTGTCAACTGTCATTGCTTAATAATGTTTACACATCTATATATAATATTCCTTGTGTTTGTATCTCTATGGTAATCTTTTTTCTTTGTATTGTATACTCCGTATCTAATATTGTTCTTTACTAAATCATTTGTTTGTCATATGTGGACTAGTTTTGACCTTTAATGTTATATGTAATTGTTATTTCATAAGGTGTAATTTTGTATGATGGTTACTGTTATAAAACATCAAATATGGAGTTAGAGATGTATTCTTATAAGGCTATACTTGTCGAATCGATATGTAATTTTATAAGTGTAATGGCTGTTAACTGTATAATAATTAGCTTTAATGTAATGTGTTGTGTCATGTGTGTATGTTTTTTTTGCTTAATTAGTGTTCTTGCATCTATATATTTTTTTATATAACAATTCGTATATATATAATTGTTATGATACCTTACCGTATTGTATGATGCTTACCGACTATTTTGCAAATGAGTAAATGTTAACTTTCATATATTTGATAATATAGCTAGTCATGTTGAATCTTGCGAAACTTGATTTTTTGGCTTTGGACATAACTGGACAAAACTATTTGTCTTGGGTTCTGGATGCCGAGATACACCTTGCGGCTAATGGTCTTGGTGATACAATCAAAGCGGGAAAGGAAACAATTGTTGAACAAAAGGCTAAGGCAATGATATTCACCCATCACCTCCACTGAGAATTTAAAATATGAATATCTTACTTATTAAGGACGCGTGTCCTTTGGAATCATTGAAGGACATATATGAACATAAAAAAAGTGATTTTTCCGAGAAGCCGCCTATGATTGAGTTCGTTTAAGGTTCCGGATTTTAAAACAATGAGTGAATATACTTATGCTATCTTTAAAATTACCTACCAATTAACTTTATGTGGAGAAAAAATCACTGATGAGGAAATGCTTGAAAAAACCTTCTCTATATTTCATGCCTCTAATTTACTATTGCAACAACAGTATCGCGAAAGAGGCTTTAAAAAGTATTGTGATTTGATTTCGTGCTTACTTGTCGCGGAACAAAACAATGAATTATTGATGAAAAACCATGAGTCACGTCCAACTGGATTCGCTCCACTTTTGGAAGCAAATATGGTATATAGAGGTCGCGGTCATGGATCGACCATGGACGCGAGGGCGTGGCGTGGTCGTGGCCGTGCCAGGCGTGGTTTTGGTCGGTAATTATCATGGTTTTCGGTCGGGGAATACAAGTGGTCACAAAAGTGGCAAGAAAAGTAAAATGATAAAAATGATGGAGGTGAAAAACAAAGGTGCCATAGAAAGTGCATGTTATCGATGTGGTGGTGCTAATCATTGGTCCCGTGCATGTCGCACACCTAAACATTTGGTGGAACTCTACCAACGATCTCAAAAGAAGAAAGGAAAAGGGTCGAAGTTAACTTTGTATATGATGAAGGAAAATTTATAGCCTTGATATCGATAACCTCGGTATTGACAACCTTGGTGTTTCAGAAGACCAAAATGATAACACTCATTTGGATGTGAGTGATTTCCTCACAAACGAGTGATCTATAAAGCCAATAATAAGAGTGTCAATAAAGCCAAGAATAAAACGTCTTCACGTTGATGTTGATCTTGTTTTTGTTTCATTTATTTTATTTCAAGTTACCTATGTTGTCCTATGAGACGTACTTTATCTACTCACTTGGCTTAATAAAACATGTTATTTCCTTTTAATTATTCGAGTTAAATACTTTACTTATATTATGTGTTTTATTTTGAAGAATATGGATCGTGTGGCACAACTTATTATTGATGATGAAGACATATGTTCAGTGGATAGTGCAACCACACACAATACTCAAAAAGGAGAAATATTTCACACTTGAACCTACAAGAATCAAATTTTAGTACTATCTCGGGTAGTGAAAAACTAATAAAGGTTATGGAAAAGCACATATATTATTACAGAAGGTACAATGTTTAAAATTGACAATGCACTATTTTCCCCCATGTCTCAAAGGAATTTATTAAGTTTTAAAGATATTCGTCAAAATGGATATCATATTGAGACTACAAATGAAGGACATGATGAGTACCTTCATACTACAAATATGATTTTGGGTAAAAAGAAAGTGTTAGAAAAATTACCGCATTTTCATCAGGGTTGTATTACACTAAGATTAATTTTGTTGAAACAAATGCGGTCATAAATAAAAAGCGGTTGACCGAGAGAAATTTATCATTTGGCATGACCCGCTTGAGCCATCCCGGATCATTAATGATCACGAAAAATAATAGAAAATTCAAAGGACACCCATTAAAGGACCATAAGGTTTTAGAAACGAAAGATATTACATATGTTGCTTCTGCAAGGTAAATTGATCACGCCCATCACTAACTAAGATAGGAAGGAATCCTTAATTTTGGAAAGAATCCAGGGGATATATGTGGGCCCATACATCCACCTTGTGGACCATTTAGATACTTTATGGTTTTAATCGATGCATCGGCTCGATGGTCGCATGTGTGCTTATTGTCAAGTCATGATATGGCGTTTGCGAGATTACTTGCTCGATTAATAAGATTGAGCACATTTTCCAGTTATCCTATAAAGACAATACGTTTGAATAATCTTTGGTGAGTTTACATCCCAAACATTTAATGACTATTGTATGTCTATTGGGATAAGTGTAGAACATTGATGGCTCGCGTTCATACACAAAATGGGCTTCTTTGAGTCTTTTATCAAGTGGATTCGATGATTGCAAGGCCCATGATTATGAAAGCAAAACTACGATTTAGCTTGGGGCCGCGATGTTTTACATGCAAGCAACACTAATTAAATGTCGAGCTGACAGTCACCATACTTACTCCCATTCTGATTGGTTTGGTGGGAACCAAATATTTCCCATCTAGAAATTTCGGTTATGCGTACATGTCCCAATTGCTCCACCACAACGCACAAAATGGGACCTCAAAGGAGAATGGGAATATATGTTAGGTATGATTCACCATCTATAATTAGATATTTAGAGCCATCAACGGGGGATTTGTTTACGGCTCGATTTTCTTATTGTCATTTTTATGAGTCATATTCCCAACATTAGGGGGAGAAAAAAAACAGCTGGGAAGTGATATAAGTTGGAAAGAATTATCATTATCTCATCTTGATCCTCGAACAAAAGAATGTGAACAAGAAGTTCAAAAGATAATTCATTTACAAGGGTTAGCAAATCAATTACCGAGCCGCGCCATTGACCTTAAAGAGTAACCAAGTCACATATACCATTTGTTAATGCTCTGTCAAAATTGATGTTCCTAAAGAACATTCATAATTTGCTAATGAGTCTAAGGCACGCCTAAAGCGTGGTAGACCGATCGGTTCAAAGATAAGAATCCTCAAAAGAAAAAGGAGCCTATAATCGGGATGGTCAAGTCGAGGTTAAAGAAACACCGAAGGGTCCTCTACAGGACATTAGACATAGCGGTTCAAGATGAACCTCGGTGCCGAAAATGAAGAGATCGTTGGGAATAATCTGTTACCACGGATAGTTGTGGTTTACATCGCTCGGATTAACACTAGCGGTGGAAGCGTATTACCATCGGTACATTATTACCCTGCTATTAGATAATGTTTAGATGAACGCGTCTAGATAAGTATAGAATAGATTTCGTGTATATTCTATAATGTTAGCTTTATACTTATCTTGTAAAGGACTCCTTGTTGTATAAAGGAGGTTCTAGGTCATTGTCTTACGTGCGTGTCTAATTACCTACGTATTACTCACAAAGGCTTCAAGGTGTAACCCTAGTGATAAGCTAAGATCACTCGTATTATTTATCAATAATATTGGAGCTTAAGTTTTGTTTAACTGTGTTTACATACAATTCATCATCTGATCCATCTTCTAAGTATTACTAAGTAAATTCCGCACTTAATAATATCATACAAAATATCATTGACACAAGGTGTGTCCGGATCCATCAAGTGGTATCGAGGCGAAGGTTACGATACTTTGTTTTAGAAGATCAAAGGAATAAGCTTAACCTACTCACTCAATTCAATGGAGATGGAAAAAACCGGTCAACTCTTCTACACCAAGGTTACCTAAGCTCAAACTTAATGAGTTTGAGATGTGGAGGATCTTGATTGAGCAATACTTTCTCATTCAGGACTATGCTCTTTGGAGATCATTCAAACTGGTGATTCTTTCAAGCACAGTGACTAATCTTGTGAAGGTTGGTGACACATATGTTGTGAAAGTTTACGTGCTGAATCTAGTATTGAAAAAGCTTGCGGGAAGAATGATCTTAAGGCTAGAAGTTTGTTCTTGATGACTCTTCCTAGAATCGAGATCATTGCATTCAAGCAAGTACATGATCGCTAAAGCTGTTTGAAGAGATTTACTCGGTGTTTGGTGGTAATGATGCTACAAAGAAGACACAAAAGACATTGTTGAAGCAAATTTATGAAAACTTCTCTTGAGCAATGACTCACTTGATAGCATCTTCACCAAACTCGGAAGATTGTTACACAACCGGCGTGTTTGGCATTGAGGTAGAAAAGGAAGACCTCAATTTGAAGTTTCTAAGAAGTTTGCCTTGAGTTTCAAACTAATGTTCTTGTGTGGGAAAACAAATCGGACATAGAAACAATGAAGCTCAATGACCTTTACAACAACTTCAAACTTATTGAGCAAAGGTTGAAGAAAGCGTGAAACTTGCTACAAGCTCTAGTAGCTTGGCATTATTGTCAACCTCTATTGTGATATGATTCTGAAGATGTGATGATGTTGTTGCCATTCTTTGGTTCTAAAGTTTCCATTTGGTAATGTTAATGTTACCACTGCAGTTGAAAGAAGAAGGTTGCTAGTATTGGAGATCCTACCTTTTATGCTTTCATATCCCACAAGTTGATGGCTCTGTCTTAACTTATGAAGACATAGAGCAAATTGATGAAGATGACTTGGAGGAGATGGATATAACATGGCGGATAGCTTTCTTAGCATGAGGGCTAGGAAATTCTACAAGAAGGTGGCAAGCCTATTCACATAATGGGAGTGAAACTGCAGCTTTGATAAGAAGAAAGTGGAATGCTTTAAGCGCCACAAGTTTGGACATTTGCTAGAGAATGTAGAAGACCAAAGACCAAGGACAACAGGTCTACTTGGTACAAGCAAAGAAGGAACCAGCTGTGGAAGAACCAAAGTCAATGTTGGCTATTGATGGTGTGAGCTATGATTGGAGTTTCATGGTACGATGAACAAGAAGAAGAACATTCAGAGATCTTGCTCTTGTTGCTCGAATTTGCTCTCATAGCTTTCTCGACTACGAGGTACAAAACTTTGAAAGCTATTCTAAAACATGTAGGTTGCTAGAGAAGTTGAAAGGCTTAATGATTTATATTCTAATGAAAGACAAGAGTTATATCACGCTAATTATCTGTGTTCGGATCCATCAGTGGTATCGAGCTACAAAACAAATGGTTGATCTTAAAAGGTACAAATCAAGTGGTATCGAGCTACAAAACAAGTGGTATGGATACATAACCAAGCTTTGATGGAGTTGATCTTAAAGGTGTATATCGAGATACACAACAAATGGTTATTGATTCACCATGTCTAATCACATAAGAATAACCTAGTCCGAAGCAAACTGCTCTTTGGTAAAGACTTGTCAAATCCGTTTATGGTTGATAGTTTACCAAAAACTATATGGTTATCAACTCACCATGTTCTTTATGATTAAGAGTTGGCTAGTCCATATCAAACGGCTCATGGTAAAGACATATCAAATCCGTTGATAGTTGGTAGTTTACTAAAACTATGACAAGAGCGATCTAGTTTTAAATAATTTTATTTACCTTTGCTTTCTTTGAAATTTTGTGAAAAATTACCACTGCTAGTTCACAGGTTTCCTTGTGTTATTTTACCATTTGTTGTTCTAGCCGTTACAAGCGATTGTGTCGAGAACTTATTTTTACTAGCCGTTGAAAGTAACCATGATTTCCATATATATAGGGTTAAAATTTTAAGGAAATTATCTTCTTTCCATATTGTGATACATACTTTCTAAAGATAATTTTTCTTGCTAATAATTCTAAACCCTAACCCTATATATCTTTCTTTCTCAATTGGCTAGTTATTACTCAATTCTTCTCGACATCATATCATTTTCAACAAAAGTTTCTATGGCACCTTTGAAATTTGCGGATGAGCACAACCTAGTGGCCTACCCACAAAAGTCTAACGAGAAGAGTGACCATTTTTCATCGATTGTGGACTTTCTCAATACCTCTCATATAAGGTATGCTTTGTTTTAAAACCACAATCTATATCTCTCAAATCAAGCAGTTTCGACCGCTAAGTCCATAACATGAGAATGGAGATACATGAAACAATGGATGCTCAAGAGCCAGCTGTGGATGGGGTAATTATTGATGTTCTTGAGGCATCCTTGAGGAGAGTTCTCCAATTGGGTGATCTCAATGGTTTCATCACATTACCTATGCACGAAATTCATGATACTTTATCATCCATGGGGTATGATACCACCGATAAAAGGCTACTTTCAAAAGAGTGATTTTGTCCCCAATGGAGATTTTTGATTCATACTCTTTACATTGTCTCACCAAAGAAAACATCTTATGAGTAATTTAGTTCAACCATGGCTTACCCTTTGGTTTGTCTAGTCACCGATAAGATTTTTAGCTGTCAAATTATATTTTTACAAGTATGCAAGGCAATGTCTGAGTAAACCAAAATTTTTAATGTATCCAAGGTTTGTGCAAGCGATTGCTAAATGAGTTTCAAGCTACAACCCCATACTAATGTTTATAAAATCGTTGTCTAAAGCCTAAAGTTTTCAAAATTTGAACAAAGATGGCAATATGATTTTTACACCTCTCCTTCCTCAAATGCTTGCAAAGATTACAAATGAAAAACACACCCATAATTAATGTTCCAAACATTGATTATACTCCACCGATTTCTAACACCTATGAGAAGGTCTAAACAACCAACTCCTCTCATGACAACACAACAAGTTTTCGAACCTTTTGGTCTAGGAACAAGCGTGGTGGTTCTAGACTTCAACCTAGTCCAACTAGGGAGGAATCGAGCCTTTTCCCCATGATTCACCTCTCCCAACGGTAACAAAGTTGGAAGTGATGAGGCGATGGGCAACAATTGGAATTGATGGTTACATGTACACGAGTTAGTTAAGCGAGTTGAATCTACGGAAGGACTTGACACATGTCAAGAGAAAGCATGCCAAGGATATTACTCATTTACAATAAGAGATTCGGACCTTGAAGGAAGAGTTGCGAGGGTTGAAAAGCACAAGAAAGCGCAAAGTTGGTAATTTCATCTTCATCCTCACTCACGATGGTGATTGGTGGTTTTGATAAAGATTTGGGTAATTCTCCAAATGGGGAGAAAACAAGTCTTTGAAACTCGGGGAGGAAAATTGATTTTGAAGATGAAGGAGATTCTAGTAAAGGAGCAAAGGAAGCTAATACTCGAGAAGAGCAACTTGATGATCAAGACATTTCTGCATCGCAACTAATTTTACCATCGATTCTATTTCCGCTGCAGAGCCAAATATTGCCACCGCAGTGAGGAAATTGAAACAAAAGAAAAACAAAGGTAAAGCAATTATGGAAAGTCAAGAGCAACTTTGGAAGAAAGATTTCAATGAAAGAACAAGTTCGGATTGCTCATGAAAAGAAGTTCTTGAAAAGATATATGAAGATGAAGTTCTTTGAAAAAAGCAAAGGTTGAAGAATTGGAAGTTGCAAGCTTTTTGGAAGCTAAAAGGTTGGATAGAATGGAAGAAGATCCTTTTCAATGTTCAACCTACAATACTAGAGAGAAGACTCGAGTTTAGCTATGTTCCTCTTGAAGAAGATATTGAGTTCTTGATTGCTAATAATCCAATAATCAAGAAAAAGGAAATTGACACAGTAGCTAATGCATCCTTAGCGAAGAACAAAGAAGCGCTCGGTTGAAGGTTTCATTCAAATGAAGAACAATCAAGCACTTGAAGAGGTGATCAATTCGGTCAAAAGGGTCAAAAGAAAACAAGACAACTAACCAAGGCACAAATTCTTTCATATATGAAGACTTATTGTTGTCATGTTGGTGGTTGGAAGAAGCATCAATTCAAAGGAATGTCCGATGATCAAGTTGAAAGAGCTTACTCTGAGTTCAAAAACATGATAAAGATTTTATTGCAATGGGCTCACGAAAAGAAGCAAGAAGGTTTCTGGATTGAAGAGAAAGGCCAAAGAAAGTGATTCTCAAAGCGTTAAGAAGACTAAGGTAGTGAAGAACAAGAAATTCCTACTAAGAAATTCAACGAAGAACAATGATCGGAATGATTATGATTGAATAAGAAGATTTTATCCGGAACCCTTTGCAAGTTCGACATCCTATCATTGATTGGGAAGTTTACAACGATAGCAATTTTGCTCCAACATGGAAGATCACAAGGCTAGGTGGTGAAACTTCATCATACATTCAATTTGAAGATCTTATAAAAGCTTTTGACGAGATGACCTTGATACACTATGGAGGTTAGTTCAAGAAAGGTTTAATGCTCAAGATCTTAAAGACATGAAGGAGATGCGGTTATGGGTTAATCTTAGAAGGCTCTATGAACCAAATGTTAATGATGATTTCGGAAATTCTCATGCACATGTCACAGTACTAAATGGTTTTACTATGATTCATGTGAAGTTCATCATGTCTCAACAAATGGAGAAGATGCATTCATGCTTGCGAGAAAGAATATCCACTCAAAGTGGAACTCTCCTTGTGATGTTATATACAACAATAAGAGTTCATGAAGACAATGAGAAGGTCGAGCATTGTTACATAGGCTTCAAGATCAATGTTCGAGCTATCTGAAGTTAAGGAAGAAGTGAAGTGTTTGGTTGAATTTCCCAAATCCTTGAAGATAATGCATATTGAAGAAACTTATTGATTTGCAGAGAAATCATAAGTTTAGGGGAGGATTGTTGGGAATAATGCATTACCACGGATAGTTGTGGTTTACTGTTTGCTCGATTAACACTAGCGGTGGAAGCGTATTACCACCTCTTGGTACATTATTACCTTCGCTATTAGATAATGTTTAGATGAACGCGTCTAGATAAGTATAGAATAGATTTCGTGTATATTCTATAATGTTAGCTTTATACTTATCTTGTAAAGGACTCCTTGTTGTATAAAAGGAGGTTCTAGGTCATTGTCTTACGTACGTGTCTAATTACCTACGTATTACTCACAAAGGCTTCAAGGTGTAACCCTAGTGATAAGCTAAGATCACTCGTATTATTTATCAATAATATTGGAGCTTAAGTTTTGTGTTTAATCTGTGTTTACATACAATACATCATACAATCCATCTTCTAAGTATTAATAAGTAAATTCTGCGTGCTTAATAATATCATACAAAATATCATTGACACAAGGTGTGTGTCCAGATCCATCAAGATCTCAATAAATTATATCATGTCTAGAAAGGTTTGAACCCGAAATGAAATTGATGTCGATGATGCTTTTGCATATAATGTAGCACTAGAAGTTATGGAAAATGATGAGGATCAAGAACCAAAGTCAGTTCCGGAATGCAAAAATAGAAATGATTGGCCAAAATGGAAAGACGCAATTGAGGCATAATTAAAATCTCTTGAAAAACGAGAAGTTTTCAGACCGATAGTCCGTACACTTGAAGGTGTAAAACCTGTTGGGTATAAATGGGTCTTTGTGCGAAAACGAAATGAAAAAAAATGAAATTACTCTTTACAAAGCACGCTTGGTGGCACAAGGATTTTTACAAGGACCAGGTATAGATTATGAGGAGACATATTCTCCAGTGGTGGATGCAACTACTTTTAGGTATCAAATTAGTCTGGTAATACAAGAAGGACTCGATCTGCGGCTAATGGATGTTGTGACAGCCTATTTATACGGCTCACTTGATACAGAAATCTTCATGAAGCTTCCAGATAGGTTTAAGCTACGTGAATCATGTAAAGCAAGTTCTCAAGAACAATATTCAATCAAACTGAATAAATCTTTGTATGGGTTGAAGCAGTCTGGGCGAATGTGGTACAATCGCCTTAGTGAATATTTATTAAAGGAAGGATATAGAAATGATTCTATTTGCCCATGCATTTTTATAAAAAGTTACGGATCCGAATATGTCATAATCGTTTGTGTATGTTGATGATTTGAATATCATTGGAACTACAAGGGAGCTACGAAAGCGGTTGAATACCTCAAGAAAGAATTTGAGATGAAAGATCTAGGAAAACAAAGTTTTGTCTTGGATTACAAATTGAACATCTAAAGAATGGAATCCTTGTCCACCAAAAAGCATACGGAGAAGTTGCTAAAAATATTTTATATGGAAAATCCCACCCATCGAGCACCCCAATGGTTGTAAGGACCTTAGATGTAGAAAAGAACCCTTTTCGACCTCTAGATGACGACGAGGAAATTCTTGGTCCCGAAGTACCCTATTTAAGTGCCATTGGGGCATTGTTATTTCTTGCGAGTCATACACGACCCGATATATCATTTCACTAAACTTATTGGCAAGATATAGCTCGTGTCCAACAAGGAGACATTGGAATGGGGTGAAACAAATATTTTGCTATCTTCAAGGTACAAAAGATATGGGTTTATATTACACTAATTCATCCGAAGAGATCTAGTTGGTTTTGTAGATCACGGGATATATATACGATCCCATACCGGTCGGTCCCAAATCGGATATGTTTTCTGAAGTTCGATCTTTGCCATTTCATGGCGTTCCGTGAAAGCAAACAATGAGTGCCACTTCATCAAATCATGCGAGATCTTGGCCATCCATGAAGCAAGTCGGTAATCGTATGGTTAAGAAATGTGGTACACCATATTCGTGAATCATGTGGTATCTCTTGAGGCCAAGGAGCTCCAACAATCATGTATGAAGATAATGCAACATGCATTGCTCAACAGAGACGAGATACATCAAGGTGCAGAACCAAGCATATTCTACAAGTTCTTTTCACTCATGAATTACGAAGCGGCGATATTATTGTTCAAAAGGTCCGTTCAAGCGAGAACTTAGCAGACTTGTTTACCAAGGCACTTCCCACTGCAACATTTAAGAAATTGGTTCACGGCATTGGAATGCGAAGACTCAATGAATTTTAGTGATCTAATCATCGGAGGGAGAACATACGGGCTGCACTCTTTTTCCCTTAGCTATGGTTTTTTCCCACCGGGTTTTTCCTAGCAAGGTTTTTAACGAGGCAGCAGATCTAATCGTATGAAAACTAATGATGGATAGCCAAGAGGGAGTATTATGAATATTTATGTGTGTGGCTATCCATATACCTTAACCTTTCACCTTTTGTATTCCCTCAATAATGGTTGTATTAAATACTTTGATTGTTAGAACCCTATAAATAGAGGTTCATATTGTAGTTTGTAATCACTCAATATGCATTCCACAATCTCTCAATTCTTCTAGCTTATACTTCTTGTTGATTATCATTATTTCGTAACAGTATGATGTTTGTTTGCATTTTCGCTTATCACGGGTCGAGTCGGGTTTAGCCCGGATTTAATTTGGTATTGCTATTTAGTTGGCGTATCAGCTAAGGGATTGGAGTTGCTTATTTTATTTAATTGATAGTCTTGGTCGCGGATATGGTCTCATTATCGCGTGTTTGAAGTTACTCTAGCTATTTGATTTGTCTTAGTAATCAGTTGCGGTTATAAGGCAAAAACCAAGAAGTGTGCTTATTGTTATTGTTTCGGTCTCATGTTCGTGTAAAATCGAGACGTGCTGTAATTGTTTAGTTTGTAGCTCTCGGTTCAATTTTAGTAGAGAACCATGAGGGTGTTTGAAATGGTTATTTTGTTTATGTTAGTGTTATACGTATACTCGGTTTCAAAATATAACCCGAAAGGATGTTTGATTTCGTTCAGTCATTAGGATGCGTTCGAGTTTGAGTTCGGTTATGGGCTTAGCCCAAAGTTGGGTGTGTTTGGATTATCTTGGGCCACTATGTCCATGAGTTAAATCAAGAGTTTTGGATTGGTTAAGTTTCTTTCCTTATTTTATCATGTGATTTTCATTGCAAATATGGAACATTGAACTATCATAATATTTTTTTTTGACATTAGTGTTTTATGGTAAGTTTCGGATACTCTTGGGATTTGTTACATGGGATTGGATTTACATAAATGCTTAATGGGCTAAAAATATATAATGGACTAAAATAATGGATCGTAACATGGTTTATTGGTTCGACTTGATGATAATAGTACGTTTCGGTTAATTGTCGATTGCAACTTTGGGATTGGTACTTGGTGTTGGAAATGAATTAAATAATTAGTATTGTGATTTGGATTTGGATACGGATTATGACTTGACATTTGGAGCGTTATCGGATTTACGATATTGGACGTTGGACTTATTGAACATTTTAAGACTTAACGGTATAATATATTTGACTCGAAAAGAATTTAATATATTAGACACAGAACACTCACAAAATATTCAATAAACTAAAGGCTAATAATTACGCGAATGATAACGAAACAAAATTTATAAATATCGTAATTTCAAACTTGATTTATTTAAAGTCACGATTACTTGGGAACGTTGTATAAACGGACGCCTTTCCAAACCTATAAGATTATAAACTCGTAAACGTATTTTATTTTCTTATAAAAATAAAATGGTTCCTAAACCATTTGGGATTATGGGGTAAATGCGAAACTTACTAATTTTACTTGCTTGTTAACATGTTTCTTTGTAAATGCGCTTCCTCGACTTCTTTCTTGTCATTGTCTTCTAGCGAGTCTTGTTCAATACTTCTTGACTTTTCCTCATAATATCTTGAGATATATGTTATGCTTTAGTGTGAGTTACATTTGGATGCATATTATACTTTTGGCGTGAAACATGTCTTTGAGTCTCTCGTTTTCTTACCACCACACGAAACATTGATACTATTTTTTTGAGATATTGATATTGGATATTTGAAATCTTTTATACGAGTATTTCACGAAAACTAAGACGCATTGTCTTTCGTAAATTATTTCGCTTTGCTAGACG
This sequence comes from Chrysanthemum lavandulifolium, assembly GCA_022545495.1. Classification (NCBI taxonomy): domain Eukaryota; kingdom Viridiplantae; phylum Streptophyta; class Magnoliopsida; order Asterales; family Asteraceae; genus Chrysanthemum; species Chrysanthemum lavandulifolium. The sequence goes on from JAHFWF010000030.1 coordinate 140,632, forward strand.
TATTCTAAGATAGCGTAATGCTATTAGGTTGTGCCGATGTCGTACCGTTGTGCTTGTACTTTTGGATATCGTTGTGCTTTTCTTGTGAGGCTGTTGTGCTTTGCTCGCGATGCCGATTGTGATTCTTCGTTACATCATTCAAGGTTAGTTCATGGCCCTACTTTTACTTGTTTTGAACTATTTTGGGGAGAATACATGCTCGTTTTACTAAATGCCTTTGTTTGATTGATTTAAATGAGCGGTTGTTACTTGGTTTGATGAAATCGTGATTTTATTTGAGCAGTTTTATGTGGACACAAGTGCTTGAAATGTTTGATTTTGACCATGAAATGTTTCGTGAACTATTACGTAGTCAAGGCTAAGGTTGATTATCCGGTAATTGCCAGCTATTAGGTCGTTAGTTTACGGGAAGCGTGAATGTTATGGATAGATCTATTATGTTTGACCACCTCATCTAGACTTTGGTTGCCCAACTTGCGAGTTTTACTCGGTTGTGGATTCACCAACTTGCCATGACGATATAACATGTCGGTTTATATATGTTATTAGGCGTGATGATTGCTTAAATGTTTATGACTTAGCACATGTAATAGTTATTTTGATATGATCTTTGGGATTTGGGCGGTGTGAGCCTACGGTGAATTTTTAATTGTTTGTAAGCGATTATCTTTGTTTGAAAACCTTGTGGTACACCTTATGTGATTAGGTGATGATTGCTTAAATGTTTATGACTTAGCCTGTGTAATAGTTATTTTGATATGATACTGGGATTTGAGCAGTGTGAGCCTACGGTAAATTTTTAATTGTTTGTAAACGATTATCTTTGTTTGAAAACCTTGTGGTCCACCTTACTATTTTACGTAAGGTAAACTCTGTTTTCGCGACATTGTGGGCGTCACAATGATCAAAACTCTTTGAACTCACTATACTTTTATGCAAACCTATGACTCACCAACCTCGTGTTGACACTTTTAGCATGTATTTTGGTATTGGCGATAGTTTACTTTTGGGCGCTTGGGGGCATGGCATGGCATGGTCATGAAACAACTACGATATTTTATATTTGGTCTGATTTACTATTATGGGTGCATATTTACGCACTATTTTTGAATGATGTTAACTTTTACTTTATTTATGAAGTTTCATAATGTGAAACCGTTGTTCTATACTTTGTGTTTTGATACCAATTAGTAGCACCCATGACACGTATGCTTCCTTAACACGATTTTGGGGAATTATTACGGTTGGTATAAGAGCCAGTTATAGAGCTGGGTAAATTTTCAAAAACCTAGACTATAACCGCTTTACGAAAATTTAACCCTATGACCGTACGTGCACCTACCAAGTGATGCCTCACTTGTGACTTTGATTCTTGACATATTTGATGAGATGTGTACATTGCTATTGGATGAGTATATCCATTTATTTTTTGATATACGCTATAAGTATATTCGACATACTTATGCTTATGTATTATACTTGTTGTAGTGTTACTCCTCTTTCCTTGCTTAATCTTATCGTTCGTCCTTGAGTGTGGACATTTGTTTTAGTCTTTTGGAAACGGATTTTGGAAGTGAAGGACATGGTGCTAAGCGTAACTAAGTCGAGTATTTTAAAATTCATTGAACCTCGGGTGAATATAGGTGATCGCCTATATTGACCCGGGGACAATGGGATATAACGATCACCTATGTCAGACTCGGAGGTGAATTTTACGATCTTGGGAGTAGTTATACTAGTGTTATGTCTGGTTGGTTTTCGGTTTGTGGAAAACTAGAAGGGGGTTGAATAGTTTTGCGATTAAAAACTTTTTTGAAACTTATTGAAAGATCAATTGATATTGATCTTAGATATGTTAGTGAATAGTAATCAACAATATGTAAGGAGTAGATAAGGAAAGAAATAATCAAACCACAACAAGTTGTTTATAGTGGTTGGGTCTACAAGGACTCTTTTTTCCTTGCCTACTCCACTCCCAGAGTCTCACTTTCGAGAGTTTAACTTCACTAGTCAACAAGCTTCTTTCACGGCGGAGAAACCTTTACACTTAACTTACACACTATTTACGACACTAAGCTAGATGTCGAGTTCTTTTCAAGGTACAACCACTCCCCACACAATGTATTTTAAGGACTAAAATACTAACCACTCACACTCACAAGATTATGATGGTTTGGTACAACAATGATGTATGAATCAACACAAGATCATACAACAACAAACAAACAAGACTTTCAACTTCTTGTTGAAGCAGATGTATCTTGATCTTTTGCTACAAAGAGATCACTAATATGATATGAAATTGAGTTAGAAATGTTAGAGAAGGAAATGAGAATATAATGGAAAGGGATGAAAACAACTTAGTTTGGCTTTGCTATTTACTGACAAAATGTTCAAAGCAAGCATCACGGACCACGGAACCCTCAAAGGTTGACCGTGTTAACTTTTGGTGCCAGAGGTGCATGACAAGATCACAAAATCTTACCAAAGTCAACCATATTTATCCAAGATTGTGTAAGATATGTAGAGCCTAAATCTACACAAGTATCTAGTGAAATCTTCTAAGGATTTCAATGATGTACTACATGATGTCATGTGTTTGTTTTTCTATTTTAGAAATATGTTAAAATGTAAATACATATGTAATGTTTTGTTTTAAGAAACCAAAACATTCTTGAACTAAAACTACTATCATATATTATGGTTTAGAGTCATATCAAGATATGATTAATCACAATGTAAATGCTTGAGTGATGAAGAAAAAGCATTTTAATATCTATTAAACTTGACAAGCCTTAAGCTTTATAAAATTAAATTTACTTTTGTCATTAACAAAACTTAGGTAAAGATAGAAAATATAAATAACGCTTAATAACGATATTTGTATTAACAATCTCCCTTTTTGTTGAGGACAAAACAAAAGTTTATTTTTATAAAAGATGTAAGATTGTACAAGAGTTATAAAAATATTAGTTTTAGAACTTGAAGATAAAATGATAATGCAAGTATGTCCAATTTAGACATGATGTTGACTTTTGGGAAAGTCAAAGTCTTCACTAGTTGAAGCATGTTGTTGACTTTTCGAAAGTCAAAGTGTGCGATTGACTTTTGAGAAGTCAAATATAACCAATGAAGTATGATGTTGACTTTTAGAAAGTCAATGTATGCAATTGACTTTTCGTAAAGTCAAATATAACCAAGTACTAAATATTTCTCCTCCTTTTGTCTCGACAAAAGAAGATCACGAGGCGGAATGTGTAATGAGCGAGCCATTATCTCCCCTGACCAATGCTCCCCTAAATTGGGTGCCAAGAGAAAGATACATGGATTGTGAAAAGCTACAAAAAAAATTGTTAGTAATAAGCATCATCACAAGCATTTCCAAACACCATGTAACAATCCACAACCATATAAGAAACACCATTCATTTGTTAAAAATTTTCATGATTTAAGAATCATGAAAAGGGAACATAATGAAATGTTTAGTACAATAATAAAATCCTTAAAAATAAGGAAATTATCCTAGAAAATAAAAAATACAAGAAAAATCCTCGAAAAATAAAAATACTTAAAGAAAATAAGCTAAGACCCTCCTATTGAGGTGGTGGATGAGCAAGAGCATTGATGCGCTCTAGGATGTGATTGAGGATGAACCTCATTTCGTCTTGAAGTTCATGGACCATCACCCAGGTCCTTTCGGTTATTTGGGCGGTACGCTCACAATTGGAGCAACCATGTCTAGGGGGTAGTATGGTTCATGGTTTTGTGGTGGTGGAATGGTGGAGGTGTTGGTGTTGGTGTTTGTAATGGTGATTATGGAGGCTAGCAAGGCACTTTGCATTTGCATAGCATCACTAAGATGAGAATCCACCATATTTGAGAATTGGTGGAGATGATGGAGTTCGGCTTGAATCTCTTCTTTGGTGGGATGATCTTCCCACATGGATTCCTCAATGTCCTCTATATGAGGAGACATTGATGTAGGAAATGGTTGATCCCATACAAGGACCATGGATTTCCTTGTGAATAGGGTGGAAAAGAAGAGGTTTGGCCCTAGCGGGCGTTTGGGTCAAATGATGGTCGTGGAGACTCATGAGCTATTCGCTCAATAGTACCAAAAGATGGTAGTGGTGGTGGATGATTATGCCTAGGAGGCAAGTCCTCTAAGTCTTCCAAGAATGGATTTGGAGATGTAGGTGGTGTAGAGAATAACTCTAGTGGGATGAGCGTTGGAGATTTTGGAGGTGATGGTGATTTTGATGTTTGGATGGAAGCCGGTGGTGGTGAGCTAGGAGTCTTTGTTGGTGGTAGAGTAGTGATAGTGATAGGTGATTGTGGAGGTGGTGTATGAGTAGCCAAAGTGAGAGTGGTCTCATCTCTTGTGGGTGATGAGATGGTTAATGGAGAAGACTCGGAAGAAGAGCTTATGTTGACAAAGCAACAAGGTCTTACGCTCATTCTAGCGGTTCTTTTGCAAGGCTTGGTTGATGGTGAAGATTTAGTCATTTTGACTTAAGCTTTTGCTAGTAGATGATGAGAATTGAGAAAGTGTGAAGATGATCATGGTAAAAGCTCTTAATTTATAGGAATGGAAAATTATGGAGAAATGTGTTTGATTTGATGTTAAACCATAGAGATGAGGTTCCTAATGATTTTGAAGTGGGTTTAATGCTAGTCATATCACCCAATTCAATCCATACAAGAAGGATGGAGTGAAGAGACAAAGATTTGCAATAAATGTGTTCTAATGATTATGAGATCCCAACAATCAAATTACCCACGGATTGCAAGGAACCAAATTCTTGGTTCCTTCCTTTATGCAAAAGGGCTCATTGGGTGGATTTTTGAAATTTTTGAATTTTGGTGGGAAATGGATACCCTATGTGCCTAAGTGTGTTATACTAGTTCTAATGTGGATAATAACTAGTTAAGATTAACCTAGAAGCAATGTATGGTAATTTGGAATGTCGAATTAAACGAAATTGAGAAAATTACCTGTAGGATCCACGACACAAAAAAATTACACAGTGGAACCAAAAAATGGTGCTTGCTTTGGTCACTATCTGGTGCAGCGGTACCAAAATATAATGACGGTACCAAATTTTGGTTCAAATCGATCCGTCAGACAGAAATCAACACGAGCAGTTTTTAGGTGTCGTGAACTTTTCCAAAACACGAAAATTTGCTCAAAACATGTGACATTATTAATTTCTAGTTAGGAAAATTAAATAACACATCTACAAACATAGTGGAGCATAGACTTTGACCAAGGGCTAACGATTTTCACATTAAGGTGAAAATGGGTAAAATTTGATAACACACTTGTGCTATCCCCCTACATGAAATGGTTAGCATACAACATTGTCTTAAGTTATATTATCATCCTACAAATTAAAAACAACCAAATTGTATCGTACATCAAAGTTATTGTCTTGTTCCAAACACTCCTTCAAATGAACCTCACTTATCCAACTTCTTGTAAATCTTGTTCATCATCCTACCAAGGCACTTGAAAATCCCCTTGGTTTGTTTGAACTCCGCCGATTCATTCTCAATCTCGGGGAGAGACACATAATACTCATGAGGTGGAAGGCGAGAATTTGGAAGACCATCCTCGGAGCTATTTGATGATGATGATTGATGTGCCCGGTTGGTGCAAGTTTTAAATTTATAAAGGTGAATTACCAATATTACCAATAACACATACGAGCAAGTATACTCGTCCGTGATAGCAAGATTATGAAGGTAAGTCGGGATGGTTCGCGGGGATTTGGGTGAATCTAAGCACAAGTTTGAATTAACTGAGTCTATCAAAACATATAATAAAGCAAATATATAATGAAATTCAGATGATTAAAAACTACACTTGCTTAAACTAGTATCATATCATAAATTAATGTGATTGTGTTAACTACTTAACATGTTGGTTGTGATAATTAGTTGAAAACTAATCTATTGTTCTTACAAGTTAAACCTTGTCAAGATTTTAGTTCATAAAAACAAGCTTTAAGTTTAACCAATCAATTCAAGATCAATTCAAGTTTCATAAGTCTACATCAATAAACTTAAACATAAAACATCCACTTGTTCATCAAATTGCTTAAGAAATGGTCAATACAAAGGTAACCGATCATAGACAAAAGGCTACAATTGATTCTCAACAACTAATCTTACGACCATTTAGATGTTTCCAACCAATCCAATTTGATAATCAAAAAGCGTTTATTACACCCACCTTAGTTCCTTTGTATAATCAAGAATAATGGGTAAAAACAATCATCCATAGACAAAATGATTATGACTAGTTGAAGAACACGAAGTTCTTTCGACCCCAACGATTACTATCAATTAGCCAAACTTGATTAACAAATGTCACTATGAAACTTTAGCACAATTGGATCTTAGAATTAACTTGAAATTGAATTAAAACATGTTAACACAATCACTAACTAATCATATGATAATCAACATCATTTAAGCAAGTGTATAAAGAAACTAACCACTCATAGCAAACATGAACATAAACTCATAACTTTGATCATTAGAAAACATGATTAAAGTCTTACAATGCTTGGAATAAGATTACAAATGATGAAGTAATGATTCCCAAAGGATCGTGGTGGACTTCTTGGTATTTTGGCCTCAAAGGTGGAACCACGGAACTCAAACTTCTCTCGGATTTCTAAGGACGAATTTTAAGATTTTAAGGCTTGGTTTGATGAGTAGAGATTTGTAATTGAGGTGTGTCTCATAAGCTCACAATTAGCCTCTATTTATACTATTTCCAAGGCCTAGGGTGTTAAATGCTTAACTTGGCCTCCAAGGAGTAAGGAAGGACTAAAATACACCAAGAGAAGGACCTAGAATCGTTTGGATGCAAAGGGAAGCTTAGTGATGAAGATTTGACAGCTGCGACTTCTCCAACGGATCGGTCATATGACCAACCGATCCGGTGGTCTTCAATAATAACACACCGCCGATCCGGTTGCGGGTTGCGACCGTCGGTCGGTCATGGCAAAACACTAATTCGACCAAATTCCAACCGATCCATTTGAAGGTGTAACCGGATCCGGTTGGATCTTCGAGATACAAACTTGATCTTTCTCTTCGCTCTGTCTTGTAGAACTTGGTTCTTCAATCACTAAAGTCTTCAAAGGTCCTTGAGATTTAGCTTTCTTGAAGCAGGAATCTTGATTAAGTGCATATTTCCACATTTTCCTCCATTTCCACACTTGGTTATAAATACTAGACAAACATCTCTAGATACGATTAAGTACTAAAATCACGCAAATATAACCAAATAACAGATATAAAAGTACACATTATGCTACTAAAAACATGCACAGTCTGAGTGTTATAAATGATGATGGAGTTGGAGGTTTTTCCCTTTTACCTTTAGTCTTAGCCACTCACTCATCACTCAAGGGCACAAAAATGTGAGGGATGAACTCATAGTCAAGCGTCAACCCTTTTGGGTTTGGTGGAATGGGTGCAAAGGCTCTATAGAGACGGGTGAGAAGCATCCAGTAAGGAAGAGCTACCGATCCTTGAGTTGGAATGTCAATCATTCTCCTAGCAATGTAGTAGGCTAAATTGAATGGTTGGCGGGTGGACAAGTTGTAGAGCATGTGACAAAGGCAAGTATTGATATGGTCCCTATTTCCTATTGTGCTAATGACATTGGCTCTAAGGAGTTCCTCCCATTTCTTGAATTTGGGCTTAAGTTCATTGAGCTCCATTCCATATGGATCTCGGTTCACTTCCTTTCCCTTTCGGGTGACGCGGGTTGGAGCGGCCCTTGGGTTAAAGAGGTGCTCACGGATGACATCCTTATTCGCTAAAGGAGTTTGGTAGGGAAGAGAGCGGTCATTGATTGCATCAAGGATAGTGAGTGACCACTTATCCGAGTAGACACATGTTCCTCGGTTGGGAATTCCTAGCACTTAAGCAAATTGGGTTAAGGAGATGGTGTAGTCCTTTCGATTGATCCTAAACCTAAGGCTAAATTCATCATCCTCATCAATGAAACCGGTAACACTAGCATATAATTCTAACACAAACCTAGGACAAATGGGTTCATCGATCTCAAGGAGACAATCGAAGTGAATGGCGGCTAGTTCTTGACGGTGATTGGTTCCGTCAACAAAGGAGGAGTGAATGGTTCTACCCTCATGGAAGTACCTTTGTTCTAGACTCTTAAAGATTTCGACTTGTTCTTTGGAGAGACCATTGGTTTTGTGATGTTTGGGAATGTAGTTAAAAGTATCCTTGTGATCATAGAATCTTGCGGCTACCATGGTTATTCCTATGAGCAGAATTTACATGTTAAAAATGAGAACAAACTTAGCGTTTTGGTTCTAGTGTGTCTATATGAAAGCGATTTGGAGTGCAGTTATCTCGGTGATTTTATGCATAAAATGGTTTTAGTGGGGTGTTTGGCAAAAGGCATGAGATAACCCAAGCGATCCTAATTCAATGTGGCTTCATTTGAATATATCAAGGAATACATATTAGTTATGTATTACCTTTTGTATTCAAGTATGCAAGTGATGAAAATTTTACGTTTCTATTTGTATTAACAATGAAATTTGTTTTCCTACAAGTGAAGCTTTTCAAAATTTTGACATGGGGTGTTTGGTTATTTGAATAAAACCTTATAGTCATTATCTTTTGATTAGTGGAAACATGATTTGTTTATGCAATGTGACAATGTAGTACCTAATTTCAATGACTAGTTATGCAATTTGCCAATTGAATCCATGTTTTGTACAAGAATATACATAATCCCCATGTAATGATTTTGTGCACAAATTAGAATCCTAGACTCAGAATTAAGAGATAAAATGTAGTTAGGGTACATACAATGATGTTATCTTCAGTGATTAGTGGGCGACAAAATATCAACAATGAGTTAGGTCTAATGTTGAAACGTTTTGGTAAAGTAGGTTGTGAGGAAGAAGATGTTTTGTAGGCTGTATTTTTGCTGCTATTGTCACCACGGACCAGACGGCACCAAAAATATGGTTCCGCCTTTGTTGTCGTTTGGTGTCGTGGGAACAGTAGCAGTTTTAAACAAATTTGTTTTGTTTTGTTTGTTCTAAGGTTTAGACTATGTTTTACCTATATGTTTGGTTCCATTAACCCCAAACCAAGTCTAAGAAGATTAAATGGTTCTCGTTTGAGAGGCTTGGTTAGAATGTCAACAATGTTGTCTTCGGAGGATACTTTCTCAATTTAGATGTTTCCTTTTAGAACATTGTCGCGAAGAAAGTGATGATGGACTTCAATATGCTTCGTAGGAGCATGTTGGACGGGATTTTTGCTGAGATCAATAGCTCCTTTGTTGTCGCAAAATATAACGATATCGTTGAGATGAATTCCGTAATCCTTCTTCATCCAAAGAGCTTGTTGACATGCTTTTCCGGTTGAGACGTATTCGGCTTCAGTAGTTGAGATAGCTAAAGCCGTTTGCTTCTTTGCAAACCATGAGGTGAGACAATGTCCGACAAAAGTGAAAATGCCACTTGTATTCTTTCTATCGACATAGTCACTGGCATGGTCCGAGTCGGCATACACTATAGTTTCTACACTCGTTCTGTTAATACAAATAAGCCGTAAAAACGTTTATTTATATTTTACAATCTTCTAATGTTTTGTCGATAACAAACGTAAAATCATTTTAACGAAACAAATAAAATACAGAAATGGTTTGAACTAATAGTTTTTAACATATTCACATTTTCACATAAAACACTAAAACAAGTATAAGTGATTTTATGATTTAATATTACATATGTACAACAACTAGTGTTTACATATTTGGGTAAAATATACACATAACTAATATGTAGTATATTGGGTAATATAAATGGGTAGAAACTTAAAGTATCATAACCCATTGGGCAAATACATTGAATGTAGTTGGGTACAACCCAAGCCCATGACCTATGGAGCTTGACCATAACCCATTGCATGACATCATGCTTATATCATACATGGATAATATCCATAACCCATGGATCAACTCATACCCAAATGACCAAGTGCATTGTACTCAAAAGATACATTGTATCTAGCTAAAGATCCATGGTTCGACCCATGACCCGTGACCATAACCAAAATACCCATGGGTAAAGGGGCGTCCACGGATCCCTAAGCTTGCGCTAGACGGATCCCTTGGAAGGATCCGTAGGATCTGGGGAGCGATTTTTTTTCTTATAAATAGTGAACCATTTCTTCATTGTTTCTAACCCTTTCTAACACACTTTCTCCCCAGGTTAAAACTCACTAACCTCGGATCCAAGAGATCTATGTTTGTAGTTTGTTTTTGTGTGATCTTTTAGGTTCCTCTTAAAGGCAAGATCGCCACCTTTGAAGTCGAGCAAACTCAAGTCCATGAGTTGCTGATGTGTGTCTAAATACACATCATTTTATACCCATCTATACTGCTAAAACATCTGAAAACACTCAGAAATGCCACAAAATGCTATAAATATCATTGAAATGTGTTTTTATGTGTTACAAGTGCAAAAGGATTGAAAACTGATGAAAAACAATAAAGTTTACATAATTTACAGTTTCAGTCCCTAAACTTTCATAAATTGGCAAAACTAGTCCCTGGTAATTCAAAACTTGTAAAATATCATTAAAGGTCCTTGGGGATTCACAAGTTGTTAAAAATAGTCCTTTGAAGTTAAAATTGCATATTTACAACTTTGGTCCCTCAACTTTGAAAAGTGTCAAAAATGGTCCCTAGGTTATTTAAAATGGAAAATTAATAAATATAACCCTTGTACTATTCATATATGGCATAATCGGTCCTTGTGTTAACTTTGGAAGCGCAAGTTTAACCCCTCATTTTCAGAATATTACAAAATTGGTCTTGTGATTAAACTACAAACCAACCGGACCCTTTGTTTTAATTAAACCCAAAATAAAACCCAAGCCCAATCCCATCCTACCAGCCCAAACCACGGTTTAAAATAAAAATCGCCTCCATGCTCATCTCCTACCCACACTGAACCTAAAACCGGGGTGGTTTTCCACCACTGTTCCTCCACCTCATCACGGTGTATAACCACTCCTCTCCACCATCTTTCCACCTATACATCGACCCACAAAGCATTTAATGCTTCCCACCACCATGATTTCTTGTTACACTCAAAACTCCTGGTTTTACTTTACACCTCAACCCCCAACCCATACCTACTATTTAAATTGTCCCCTACACCTCCACAAACATCCACAATTCTTTAATTGCCTCAAAACCACTTGTACTGCTCAAATGACTTTTTGGCGCCAAAATGCCAAGTGCATGGTTTTGATGAATTCGAAGGATCCAAGGGTTGAAAAGAGGTGGGATACATTCAGAGAGGTCGACAGAGCTCAAAAAGATCTTTAAAAAGGAAGAATGAAGCAATGTGGACAGATATCTAGTGTAATTTAATTTAGCTTATGTCGAATTAGTTAGTTTTTAATTTCCAGTGTATGTTTAAGCTTTCAAGTACTTTGTTTAAGTGTTTTCAGTGTATGTGAATCTATTTCCAATAATCAATTTCAAGTTTCAGTTTCATTTCAAGTTTGTGCAATTTTCATGTTAAAATCCTCATATTAGCTTAAAGTTATTCATAATGGATGTTAAGGACTAAAAAGCTCATATAAGCTTCTTATAAAGCTTTTAAAAGCTTTTAGAAACTTTAAAATCAGTTTAGAGTTAAAAATCAAAATACAAAAAATTAGTTATAAATCAAAAATCAAGAGAAGATGAAAGAGGCATTGGAGCGGTGGTTGCTCATGGATTTTACAGGTTAGATGCTTCTTGGGAAGCTATAGGAAGTGTTCTTGGGCCTTGGTTCTCGGTTGTGAGCTTGGAAGCAATTTGTAAGCTCATTTCTTAATTTTGGCCATTCTTGTAGAAGCGCTTATCTCTACTTATCTACGTGCTTTTATGCTTATTTGGTGTATGTTAGTGAGATTATTGCTTAATATTGCATGCTTGTTTATTAATTTTCTTAGTTGCTTAGTTTTCACTTTTTCACTATTAATATTGTATAATAGTAATTTATAAGTCTTTGTTGTTATTGTTGTTGTTTAATGCTTCTTTAGCCTCATGATATAATAATATAAGGTCTTGAATCAGTTGCATGGTCTTAATTTGTGAAATCCTTTGAAATCACAAATTCATAGCTTTCAAAAGCATTTGGATTCTTGATTTAAGCGTAGTAAAATTTGTTTGTGTTGTTATTCTTGTTTGATATATGGTACATTAAGGTCTAAAATCTCATTTCAATCATAAAATCGGTTGCTTTTTGAGAAAAGTCAAAATAATCTTGAATCCATCTTAAGCGTGTCTATTTGAAGCGGTTGGTCCCATAATCTCCATTAGCTTATTAGTTGTTAATCTAGCTTAATTACATCTCTTTTTAGCTTAATATAACATAATCGATAAGTAGGATTGATTCAAAGTTCATCGAAAGTCAACTATTTGGTTTTACTTAAAAGTCAATTCTCATGGTTAGTTTTGAATAAACTAGATAATTTTCTATAAGATTTAATATTGAATTTTATGTTTTATGCTTTTAGGGTTTTATTATTTTTCTCGCTATCTTCATTAAGGTATTTTTATTCACTTAGTTTAAGCTGCTTATTTGCAAGCTTCTTTTAAGCGATTTTCTAAAAAACTCCCACATGCGGAGAGTTGGTGTTATCTGCTTGATTTCACTAGCTCACTGGAGCTTATTAGTGGGACCAGGGCTTGACCCTTAGATTTTTGAAAGCCCACCTAGGCATCTCTTTATTCGGTGCTTATTTTCCTTTTCTAGCTTATTCCATAGAATTTGCTACTAGCTTTTGTTTGTCCCATTTCACCGTGTACCTTGAATACTCAATGTTTTACAAGCTTTTTCTCAAGCTCATCAAAAGCTCATTAGTGGGCCCCAGTGTGAGATTCTTTGCTTTTTGGGAACCTCAATAAGGCAGCTTATTACATCCAAGCTTGCTTTTGACTTCTGAGCTTTTGCCCCTAGCTTAATCTAGCCTCCAAAAATCTTGCAGGCCTGTTTGGTTCACAGGGTATTTTGGAATTGCTTATTTTCTTATTAAAGCTTATGGTGTGATTCTTTGTGCCTTTAGCTTCATTTAAGTACCTTTAGCTTGTTTGCATCTTATTTTACCTTTGGTTCGGCTTGTATGCTTGTTGTGAGCTCATTTAAGCTAAAAATTCTTTGAAGCTCAAAAGCTAAAACATTAAGCTCATAAGCTTCAATCTGCTTATTTTAAGTTTTAAAATTTTGTTTTCTTTAAAGTTTGTATTATCGATGAGTTAAATAGGTTTAAACAATAAAAACACAAAAACATCAACTTTAAAAATAGTGATAGCGTTTATTTAATATAATTTAGCTTTTTAATTTTCTTTTGACTTATTATTAAGCACTTATATGTTTTATATTTTTCTTAAGTTTACATCATATTAAAGTATTTTTAGAAATTTTCTCAGATTTTCCTTTGTCATCTAGTATTTTTAATAATTAATAATAGTTTAATTAATAATTAATTAATATTAAAGTATTAAATAGTAATATTAATTTTATTAAGTAAAACCATGTTTTATATTTTCCTAGCTTTGTTAACAATTAGAACCTATCTCATTGTAAAATCGGCCCAGGCGTCCGATTAATCCATATGTCGATCATTCCTGAAGCGCTTTGATTTATCATAATCGGCTTATTTAATCGGTTTGGTCAAAGATCGCTTAAAATCGGTCAACAAACCAATTAATCGGACAAAATCGCTTAAAAATCGATCAACAAAATCGCTTAAAAATTAGACAAAACCGTGTAAAATCAGTCAACAAACTGATTAATCGAACAAATCGCTCAAAGCTCGCTTAAAAATGGTCAACAAACCGAGTAATATCTATGTTTGACTTTGAACTTTGAATAATTATGTATTATATTTATATTTGAACACTTGAAATATTTGAACTTTGATGCACTATGCTTATCTCATAGATATAATATAATACAATAACTAAAATTACAATTTTGTGCATAAAAATTCTAATCCGATTAATCCCCGATTAATCTCCGCCTAATCGATTAATCGCTAGGCCCTACCCGACCGCCTCACTAGCGCTAGCGATTTTACAACCTTGGAACCTATAAAAATTAATCTTATAATTTTCCTTTTTATTTTCTAATTTTAATCATTTTATTAGTTTAATTAGATTTAAATTATTAATTAAGTTTTAATTAATAAAACCTTAGCTAAAGACAAAAATATTTGTTTTTAATTTTTATAAATCTTTTAAGTTGTTCTAGATTTTTAGAAAATAAATTTGTAATTTTCTTAGTTAATTTTGTATTATAAATCCTTTTAGATTAATTAAACTAAATTTTAAATAAGTTTAAAATAGTTTTGATTAATTAATTAATATTAAATTAATATAATATTAGTAAAATATTCTCTTTTAGATTTTAATTTTCTTTAAGTTTAAAAGTTTTAAAATTTTCATTTTATACCCTTTAGTTTTAACTTGTCATTTTAAGTCACTGTAGTTTTAAATTTACATTTTATTTACTTGCTATACGTTTGTTTAATCGATTGTTGTGTTTTATAGCTCTGTGTCAAATACAATTCAAACAATCATTAGTGTAATTATCAACCAAAATCCTTACAAATCATTATCTTGGTGATCATTCTACTTAACGTTTTCACACCATTCGACCTCAGGTAGGACTAAGCGATTGGGAATCCACTAAATTCAAGGAAATTGTATTGAGTCCATAATAGTTGACTTTTGTTGACTAAAACCTTTGGTCAATATTTCTTATTTATTTGGGACCAATCAAATTTTGGTCTTGCATTCTAGGGAGGCTGTGGCGTGTTTAAACATTTTCGACCCATACTTGCATATACCACCATTTGTAAGCAGTTTTTGTAAAGTTATCAAAATCATAAAGTTCATTAACACTTTTCCTAAAGTGTTAAATAAATATATATATATATATATATATATATATATATATATATATATATATATATATATATATATATATATATATATATATATATATATATATATATATATATATATATATATATATATATATATATATATATATATATATATATATATATATATATATATATAACAACAAAACAATAATAACGTTTTTCTATCCTGTATTTTTCTTTAAGGTGATTCTTAAAGAGGTACAATTTGGTTAAGCGAGGCGATACCAAAATATTGTCCAAAAGTATTTAAACCCTTAGCACAAATCCATACCTCGTCTTTTTAGTGATACTTAATAAATACATAAAATCAACCACCATAAACCAAGGCGAACACCTACCAACGGGGTGTGAACATTAATAAGTTCCCAATCTTAAAGATCAAAACTTGCCTTTGTGTCCTTGTGATTTGGTGTACCTTTTTCAAAGCAGCCGGTTCATTTGTGATTATTGGTTTAAGTTCACTTGTCGTTTTGCCTCGCATTTGTTTTGAAAACGATTTTTATACTTAGTGCATGCGCTCGTTCTTCGACTCCACAAGTCGCTTTCGAGCTTGTAAGTATTCCACGTAGACATAGAGGACGTTCGCTCCTTGACCGTGGTTGAGGCGTCTAGCACCACCACCAGTCGTAATGGCGTAAGATAAGCGGATGATGAGGCTTCTCAAGCACCCATCGATGGTTACGGAGATGCCATTGTTGTCCGACCATCGTGGTGATACTTTCGAGCTCAAAACCGGGTTGCTTAATCTTGTAACCCAAAGCCAATTTATAGTTTTGAGCGGGGCGACCCTCATGCACATATTCGATGGTTCAATAAGATTGGATCGACCATCAAATACAAGAATGTCCCACATGAAGCAATTAAGCCTTACATTCCCATTCTCTTTAGAGGACAAGCCGGTTTGGCTTGAGAAACAACCCCTCGTTCCATTGAGACATGGGAGGATTTAGTCACTAAGTTTGTGAGCAATTCTATCCTCCGTCCCGACCTACAAGTCTTAAGAATGAGATAATGAAATTCACTCAAAGATTTGATGAATCATTCGGTGAGGCATGGGATCGTTACAAAGAGTTGCTCAAAGTGTCCGCATCATGGTTTTCGAGTTAATGCAAATGGATACTTTCTACAATGAGTGCGAGCCAAAGTGACCAAGACTCTTTAAATGCCTCCAGGAGGTAATTTCTGAGCAAGACCAGAAAAGAAGCCTTACAAATCATAGAAAACAAGTCCGGTCCATACATGCGAACAAAGACATATCGGTCTCGATCTAATGCGGGACCTTCTACTTCATCTCACGTGAGTACATCTAGCACCGATGCTAAGATTGACAAACTCACGGATGCTATTAGGAGCTTTGGTTCTTGCAAACCAAAGAAAGTCACTTTCACACAGACACCATCACATGGTGAAGTGAAGAAAGTTGAGTCATGTTACTTGTGGTGGCCCTCATGCATACTACAAGCTGTATTGCCACCGATAGTAGTCCGTTTGAAGCCAATGCTATAGCCGGTACTTCACATCAAGGAGGTAATCAATGATCCTCAAAATGAACCAAACTACCGTGCTAATACTTATCGGGGACCACCGGTTTTAACGAGAATCATAACATGCAAAACCGAATCGAACCAACCTAGAATGAACCAAGGTTATCAAAAGGTAATTTCTATCCCGGACCAAATCGGGGTTTCCAACATCAAGGAAACTTTAATCAAAACAATTTCAATCGGGGAATCAATTTCATGGGAATATGAATCTAACCAAGGAAATTTTCAAAATCAAGGCCTAATCCGAACAATAGAGGCCAAAATTTTCCTAATCAAACTCGCCATTGTTCCAAGCTGGACCATCATCGATGAGCTATTGAAGCAATTCATGAAATCCCAAGATGAAATGAACATGTTGTTGGTTAGCGGTTACGACATTAAGAAGTCCTTAAATGATCAACCCTCGGGCTCGGAAAACTTCCGAGCAACACGATCGCTAACCGGGGGCGATGCAAAGGCGATCACAACCGAAGTGGTGTATCATCGAAGGACCCATTGTTCCTCCTACCTCCTCTTCTTCTTCTTCTCCTAAGGTAGTGGAGCGTGAACATGAGGCGACAAAAGACAAGGAACTTCCTACTAATAACGGAGGTACCAGCGATGTCCATCCTCAAGTTGTCCGAAAACCAAATCCAATCAGGAGTTGTTTTGAACCTCAGTAGCTCCATTGAAAACCCCAATCAAATCTTCTATTCCTTACCCATCAGCGTTTGAATGAGCAAAAGCTCCATGAAAAAGCCGGTCATCAAATGGACAAATTTTTCAAAATTTCCAAGAACTACATTTTGACATAAGCTGCGGATGCTATCATCTTGATGCCCAAGTTTGCATCAACTCTCAAACACATGTTAAGCAACAAGGAAAAAGCTGTTTGAAATGGCTAAAACTCCTACGACGAGGCGCTCGTGATTACATTAAAAAGCTTCGAGAAGCTTGGAGATCTGGAAAATTTCTCTTACCTTGTGTATTTCGAGGATGGTTGAATGCTTTGCCTTAGCCGATCTTGGTGCAAGCATTAACACGATGCCTCATTCGATATGGAAGAAACTTTCTCTTCCGGACCTTTCTCCACCGCATGACTCTTGAGCTTGCGGATCGTACAATATCCGTCCACTTGGCATTGCGAGGATGTATTCGTGAAAGTAGGAAAGTTCCATTTTCCGGTGACTTTGTGGTTGTTGACTTGATGCCGATCATCGGGTTCCCTCATTGTTGGACGAGGATTCACGAGCAGGGTGCTCTCATTGATGTATTTGAGCAAGAAATCACATTACGTGTGGGTAATGAAGTGTCACCTTTAACCTTGATCAACTTGGTACTCCATAAACTATGATTACGAGTCGGTTAACGAATAGATATCATTGATGTTGCTTCGAAGAGTACTCTCAAAGTTCTCGGTTATGTTCATAATTCTTGGTGATAATCTCACTCATTCATCTCGACCCATCATTGCCAATTCTACTCCTTCTCTCACTCCGTTTGAGGAAAGTGACTTCATCTTGGAAGAGATTGAAGCATACTTGTCTAGTGATTCGGTTTCATGGGAAATTAATCACGCCCAATTGACATCGAGGAGATATTCTTCTCATCGAGAAGATGCTCAATGATGATCCTTCATCAATCCCTCTCAAGAACTTCATAAAGAAATCAAAACCATTGAAAAATCTAATGATCCTCCCGAAGTCGAACTTAAGGACTTACCACCTCATCTCGGTATGCATTTCTTGAGGGTGATGATAAATTACCGTCATTATTGCTCGAGATTTGAATAAAGATGAAAAATCGCTCTCGTAAAGGTCTTGAAGTCACACAAGCAAGCAATTGCTTGGAAACTCTCAGACATTAAGGGTATCAACCACAGTTTTGTACTCACAAAATCTTGATGGAGGATGACTTCAAACCGCCAGTTCAACATCGAGAAGGGTGAATCCTAAGATTCATAAGGTTATTAAAGGAGGTTCTCAAACTTCTTGATGCGGTTTAATTTACCGATCTCGGATAGTCCTTGGGTTAGCCCAATTCATTGTGTTCCTAAAAGGGTGGCATTCTTGTTGTCACAAATGAAGAAAGCGAGTTAATTCCAACTCGATTGGTTACGGGATGGCGTGTTTGCATTGACTATCGTAAGTTGAATGACGCCAACCGAAAAGACCATTTTACCCTACCCTTCATGGACCAAATGCTTGAGAGATTAGCGAGGAGCGGATACTATTGTTTCTTAGATGGTTTCTCGGGTTATTTTCAGATCCCCATTGATCCACGGGATCAAGAAAGACCACATTCACTTGCCCATACGGAACTTTTGCCTACGGACGTATGCCTTTTGGCCTATGTAGCGCTCGCGCGTTCCAGCGATGTATGATGGCAATTTTCCACGACATGATCGGGAAACAATGGAGGTGTTTATGGATGACTTCTTGGTCATTGGGGACTCATTTCAAACATGTCTCCCATTTAGATAAAATGCTAAAGCGGTGTGAAGACACCAATCTTTGTCTAAATTGGGAGAAGAGCCATTTTATGGTCAAGGAAGGGATTGTCCTAGGCCATAAGATTTCAAAAAGCAGGATCAAGGTCGATAGAGCAAAAGTCGATGTCATTGCCAAATTGCCTCATCCTACTACCGTAAAAGGTATTAGGAGTTTTTAGGTCATCTTGGGTTTTATCGCAGATTCATACAAGATTTTCTAAAATCGCTCGACCTATGACTCATCTCCTTGAGAAGGATGCTCCTTTTATCTTCTCACCGAGTGCATCGAAGCTTTTGAAACATTAAAGAAAAACTTATGGAAGCACCCATTCTCGTTGCCCCGTGGGATTTACCCTTTGAACTCATATGCGTGCAAGTGATTTTGCTATCGGTGCGATCTGGGGCAACGTATAACCAAGCATTTTCAGCCTATCCATTACGCAAGTAAAACTATGATCGAGGCTCAAACCCATTACACCACCACGGAAAAAGAGCTACTAGCCGTGGTGTGTGCGTTTGAAGTTTAAACGCATACCTAATCTTGACCAAATGCGTGGTGTATCACGGATCACTCGGCTCTCAAATATCTCTTTGCAAAACAAGATGCAAAGCCGAGATTGCTTCATTGGGTTCTCCTCCGCAGAATTTGATATCATTATACGTGATAAAAAGGAGTGAGAACCTAGTCAGCGATCATCGTCTCGATTAGAAAACCCGCACCAAGATGTTTTCGAGAAAAAGGAAATAAATGAAACATTTCCTCTCGAAACACTCAATGCGATTACTTTTGGTGGAAACTATACTACCCATGGTTTCTCGACTTCGCAAATTACCATGCGGGTAACTTCATAGTGAAAGGAATGTCGACCCAGCGGAAGAACAAATTCTTCAAGGATGTTAAACATTACTTAAGGGACGACCCTACTTATTCAAAATGCATGCGGATCAAGTCATCCGACGGTGTGTTTATGGACGAGGAAGCTATGGACATTCTCAAAGCTTGCCATCTTTGGACCCAGGGGCCATCATAGTCAAATTACACCGCCAAAAGGTGTTTGATTCGGGTTTTATTGGCCCGCTATTTATAAGGATGCCCACGATTTTGTCAAAGCTGTGTGGCTTGTCAACGTCACGGAAATATCTCAAAGAAATGAAATGCCAAAAGCGCCATTCAAGTGTGAGATTTTGACATCTGAGGGCATTGACTTTATGGGGCCATTTCCATCATCTCGAGAAACAAATACATACTCGTGGCCGTTGACTATTTGTCAAAATGGGTTGAGCGAAAGCTTTGCATACCAACGATGCCGAGTTGTTGTGAAATTCTTAAAATCTCTTTTGCTAGGTTTGGAACTCCACGAGCTATAATCGATGATCGTGTACGCATTTCTGCAATGACCGGTTTGATAGAGTCATGCAAAAGTATGGTGTAACTCACCGTATCTCTCTGCGTACCACCCCAAACAAATGGGCAAGTGGAAGTTTCCAACCGAGGGATTAAAAAATTACGGAGGACAAGTGGCGAAAACCGTGCCTTTTGGTCGGATAAACTAGATGCGCGCACACGGGCCTTCCGTGCGACTTATAAAACACCCATCGGGTGTACTCCATACTAAGCTAGTGTGCGGAAGGCGTGTCATCTGCCGATTGAGCTTTAGCGCAAAGCATCTTGGGCTTTGAAACATGCAAACTTCGATATTGAACGGTTGGTGATCACGAAAAGTTCAAATGAATGAACTAAATGAACTCCGTGATCAAGCATACGAGAACTCTTTGATCTACAAACAAAAGACAAAGAAGATTCATGACTCAAAATCAAGAACCGCGTTTTCAGCGTCGGTGATCGAGTCCTTCTTTTCAATTCAAGATTGAAGATTTTCGGGAAAACTAAAATCCCGTGGTGCGGACCATTCACCATCACTAAAGTATTTCCTTATGGAACCATTGAGTTATCTCAACCCGATGGTCCAAATTTTAAAGTGAATGGTCATCGGTTGAAGCACTATTTTGGAGAGGATATTCCACCCATGGTTGTCCGGATCTCAAACTTTCCCCATGAACCAATGAATGCGGGGATCGAGTCAAGCTAGCGACTCGGGAATCAAAAACAAGAGCACACCATATGGGGTTTCACCCGTATTTTGACTTCTTTCTACTTTCTACCACCCTAGTGTGGGGAGTTGCCCATTGTATATAAGTTTTCATCCAAAAAAAAAAAATCATCACAAAAATAATGGCCGTAATATTTCCCTTTTCGTTCTATGTTTCGGCATAGCTGCCGGTACTTTGAATATTGAGGCAATATTCATTTCTAGTGTGAGGGAATTATCACGAATTTTATCATGTAATTATACCACCCAATTCCCCGTTTTGGCCAATTTTTTTTTTTTGAGTAAGTGTTTACACTTACTCACATGATTATCGATCCGCCATGTCTAATAAACAAAAGGATTGGCTAATCCGAGACAAACAACTCTTGGTAAAATATCTAAAATCCGTTGACGGCTTGCAATTTGCCCAAAATTGTATGGTGTTACCACCATATCTTTACTTAGCGAAGAGTTGGCTAGCCCGCAAGTTTATGGCTTGTGGTAAAGGCGGTTGGAAAACCATAATTGGTAATCGACTCACCAAAGATAGTATATATTATCTAAGAGTTGGCTAGTCCGAAGCAAAGCGGCACGGTAAAGACAAATCAAAACCGTTGAAAGGCGGTGATTTGCTCAAAATCATTTGGTTATCATTGTACCAGGTTCTTACTTGAAGCTGAAACAATTGGCTACAAGAAGTAATGGCTTTTGGTAAAGAGATGAAATCTATTAATTTTTCATAAAAGATTGCTAGGGACTAGCAATAGTTTAGTGTGGGGAATTATGTGTGTCTAAACACACGTCATTTTATACCATCTAGGCGCTAAAACATCGAAAACACTCGGAAATGCCACAAAATGCTATAAATATCATTGAAATGTGTTTTATGTGTTACAAGTGCAAAAGGATTGAAAGCGATGAAAAACAACAAAGTTTACATAATTCTGATTTAGGTCCCTAAACTTTCATAAATTGGCAAAACTAGTCCCTGGTAATTCAAAACTTGTAAAATATCATTAAAGGTCCTTGGGGATTCACAAGTTGTTAAAAATAGTCCTTTGAAGTTAAAATTGCATATTTACAACTTTGGTCCCTCAACTTTGAAAAGTGTCAAAAATGGTCCCTGGGTTATTTAAAATGGAAAATTAATAAATATAACCCTTGTACTATTCATATATGGCATAATCGGTCCTTGTGTTAACTTTGGAAAACTGCAAGTTTAACCCCTCATTTTCAGAATATTACAAAATTGGTCCTTGTGATTAAACTACAAACCAATAGGACCCTTTGTTTTAATTAAACCCAAAATCAAACCCAAGCCCAAACCCATCCTACCATTGACCACGGTTTAAAATAAAAACCGCCTCCTTTGTTCATCTCCTACTTGCTGCTGAACCTAAAACCGGTGGTTTTTCCACCACTGTTCCTCCACCTCATCACAATTTGTATAACCACTCCCTCTCCACCATCTTTCCACCTATACATCACCCACAAAGCATTTAATGCTTCCCCATATGCAGATTTCTTGTTACACTCAAAACTCTGGTTTTACTTTACACCTCAACCCCAAACCCATACCTACTATCTAAATTGTCCCTACACCTCCACAAACATCCACATTCTTTAATTGCCACAAAACCACTTGTCTTGCTCAAATGACTTTTGGCGCCAAAATGCCAAGTGCACGGTTTTGATGAATTCGAAGGATCCAAGGGTTGAAAAGAGGTGGGATACATTCAGAGAGGTCGACAGAGCTCAAAAAGATCTTTAAAAAGGAATAATGAAGCAATGTGGACAGATATCTAGTGTAATTTAATTTAGCTTATGTCGAATTAGTTAATTTTCAATTTCCAGTGTATGTTTAAGCTTTCAAGTACTTTGTTTAAGTGTTTTCAGTGTATGTGAATCTATTTCCAATAATCAATTTCAAGTTTCAGTTTCATTTCAAGTTTGTGCAATTTTCATGTTAAAATCCTCATATTAGCTTAAAGTTATTCATAGTGGATGTTAAGGACTAAAAAGCTCATATAAGCTCCTTATAAAGCTTTTAAAAGCTTTTAGAAACTTTAAAATCCAGTTTAGAGTTAAAAATCAAAAATACAAAAAAATTAGTTATAAATCAAAAATCAAGAGAAGATGAAAGAGGCATTGGAGCAGGGTTGCTCATGGATTTTTCTGGGTTAGATGCTTCTTGGGAAGCTATAGGAAGTGTTCTTGGGCCTTGGTTCTCAGTTGTGAGCTTGGAAGCAATTTGTAAGCTCATTTCTTAATTTTGGCCATTTACTGTAGAACTGCTTATCTCTACTTATCTCTGTGCTTTTATGCTTATTTGGTGTATGTTAGTGAGATTATTGCTTAATATTGCATGCTTGTTTATTAATTTTCTTAGTTGCTTAGTTTTCACTTTTTCACTATTAATATTGTATAATAGTAATTTATAAGTCTTTGTTGTTATTGTTGTTGTTTAATGCTTCTTTAGCCTCATGATATAATAATATAAGGTCTTGAATCAGTTGCATGGTCTTAATTTGTGAAATCCTTTGGAAATCACAAATTCATAGCTTTTAAGGGCTGTTTGGATTTACTGATTTAACTGTGGTAAAGGCTGTTTGTGTTGTTATTCTTGTTTGATACATGGTACATTAAGGTCTAAAATCTCATTTCAATCATAAAATCGGTACGCTCTTTGTGAGAAAAGTCAAAATAATCTTGAATCCATCTTAGCGTTAATCATTTGAGCGTTGGTTCCATAATCTCCACATTAGCTTATTAGTTGTTAATCTAGCTTAATTACATCTCTTTTTAGCTTAATATAACATAATCAGTAAGTAGGATTGATTCAAAGTTCATCAAAGTCAACTATTTGGTTTTACTTAAAAAGTCAAATTCTCACTTGGTTAGTTTTTGAATAAACTAGATAATTTTCTATAGGATTTAATATTGAATTTTATGTTTTATGCTTTTAGGGTTTTATTATTTTGTTGCTTATCTTCATTAAGGTATTTTATTTATTTTATTCACTTAGTTTAAGCTGCTTGTTGCAAGCTTCTTTTAAGCAATTTTCTAAAAACTCCCTGTGCGGAGGAGTTGGTGTTATCTGCTTGATTTCACAAGCTCACACTGAGCTTATTAGTGGGACCAGGGCTTGACCCTTAGCTTTTGGAAAGCCTTGTTGGGAATTATGTGAAGTAGGATTCTGCGACATTCTTTAGAAGGTTTCTTTGAAGGAGAAGCGAGAATCTGTTGAAGAGGTGATTCTCTTGAAGAGTACAAGCGTTGTCGTATTCTTCTTTGAAGGGTGAAAGCGACTAGGATCGGCATGCTAGATGAATTAAATGCTAACTCTCCATATTCTTGTAAGGCCCAAGGTTGCATGGGCGTATTATTAGACTACTCTATATTTGTTTATCTTTTAGTCTTTTTAATGCATGCGAAGATGTTTAGTCGATTGAGTTGTAATACAACATCAAACACAACACCACCTCCATCGCGAAGAATCGAGTCTATCCAACATTATGGGAAGTTTCCTTACCTAAAGAAGAAGAATATGATTTATGGACCATGAAGATGCGAGCTGGATCTCAATATTGATTGGAATCTGTGGGAGATTGTGAAGAATGGCAGATCTAAAGAAGACCATTCGGATCTTGATGGTAAGTTCACCATTGCTCCTCCCAAAGCTGCTTGAAGAGATTCTAGCGGTGCAAAGAAACATAAGGTAAGAACCATCCTTCTTCAATCCATTCACGAAGATCACTTAGGTGATTTTCACCACATAGTTGATGCTAAGGACATCTGGATGGCTCACGAAAGCTAGGTTTGGTGGGAATGAAGAGTCCGGAGGATGAGGAAGTCTATCTTTGAGACAACACTTCCAAGAGTTTAACATCTACGAGGAAGAAGGTATCCACATGAGGATATGAGCGGGTTTCACAAGATTACGAGTCGGTGAATCGGTGAATGCTAAGCGACAATGATGATTGCAACTCTAAGTTCCTAAGATCTTTGCCTCCATCATGGTTACATGTGAGTATAGACCTTAAGGCTAAAGGTGGGTGGACATGCTCACCTTTGATGAGCTATACAATAAACTCGGATCTACGGAACACGATGTCGAGATCTCCTACCGTGCACCATCTTACGGTCATTCGACCTTTGTTGGGACATCCCACTCGAATATGATGATGCATACTTCAAGTCCATCTTACTTGCCATCATCATCCTATCGTCCCACTCCTTCGCATCCTCAAGCCAAAGATGGCGGTATATTGGAGGATGTTCTTCATTCTTTGTTGCAGATTATGATTCTCGTGACATCGGTATATGAAGACTTTGATCGGTGGACCAGCGATATGGAGGAGATGAAGTTGAAATGGCGGTGGCCATGCTTTCGATGGATATCAAGAGGTTTGAAAGAAGGTGGAAGGAAGTTTGGGTTCAAGGAAAGGATCCATTTCGTTTTGACGGGAGAAAGGTCAAGTGCTTCTCTTGTCATCGGATGGGTCACTTCTCGAGGAGTGCAAAGCGGGAAGAGTGAAGAGTACTAGCTACACTTCCTATCGGTGAAAATTAGAGAGGAGCTAGCTCTTGACTCTAGTCACCATGGATGAGCGGTCAACTGGTGCATGCATGAACTGTGTTGAGGAGGCTGGCGTCTGAGAAGCTAGGATTCTTGGCAAGGTGCACTTGGAGGATAGGCATGATCGGTTTGCCTTCATGGGTCTTTCTCGGTGCCTGGCTGTATATTTGGTTGTAGTGAAAGATACAATGGTGAAAGAAGCTTATGATACTATGAAACCTAAGTACAATGCATGCTATGTTGATAATGAAGCTTATAAACTCTCGTTAAAAACATTAGAAAGACAAAGGTTTGGTTTCAAAAGAATCGAGATAGCTTATGAAGAAAAGATTAAGGTCTTTGCAATTTGATCTAGATATTGCTAATATTAACTTTAAGCCTTTGAAAAGAAAAAGATGACACTATTCTTTGAGAATCTAGAGCTTAAAGAGAAACTTGCGGAGGAAATAGCTAGACATAACGGTTGGCAAGCGGGTTTCAACTTAGCTAATGAAATATATAGTAGTCGAGATCGAGACAAAATATGTAGGTCCGAAGCTAAGTATGATGGGCGTAAATCTACACTGCGGGCTTAGAACACTATAGAAAGGAAGGTGATCTACATCGTCCACTGGACCTATTAGAGGTGAATTCATGCCCATTGACTTATCTATCTTTGTTGACTTTGATGGATCACACCATTTGTATGGCGAAAGTCAAATGACTTACGGACTCGGATGCTTCATCTTATGACTTTGTCTCTTTCTCAGCGGTGACAATTCATCGGATCAAGGGTCTTACGCTATTTGTGATTCAAATGAGAAGTCGAGACCCTCACAAGCCCTCACTGAGCCTACACTGACTGCACCCAAGATTGTTTACAAGCCTCCTAGGATAGCGATGAAGTGTCCACTTCAAGCTGTTTCCCTGAGCTTTGTCTTTTAAATCTTTGCATAATTTGTGCATTAAAACAATCCCTTTAATGTTTACGGTTTAAGTTCTTCTACATATAATCGAACATCTTCTTTGTTGAATCAATCTTCCAAAAGGAAGACTGTTTTGTGTGTGGAAGTAAACTTCATTTGATTAAGGATTGTGATTTTTATGAGCAAAGATTGGGGCATGTGCTCTTCATGAAACCTAGACCAATGTGGACCAATGTTAAGAACATTCCACCTTATGTCCCTGACTAGAAGCCGACTCTTCTTGGAAGATCACCTAATAGACCTTATGTGCAACCAACTAGCCCATATTTTAAACATGGTTATTGGCTGCATATGTTGACTCTATGAAAAATGGGAAAGGGTGTTGAGCACTGCTTGTCAAGTCCTCGTGAGTTGTTCTTGGAATCATAAGAGACCTAAATATCAATGGACACCCAAGAACAATGGTGGATCTTACTCTTTGCTAAACCTAAATCTAATGATCCCAAGGCGGGTTCAGTCGAAATGACTTGAGCCTCCTCGATATCTTGACATTCTTTTGTATATATGTTTGTTTACGTATGATCATCCCTTAAGCATAAAGATATTGGTATTGTTGATAGTGGTGTTCAAGAAGTATGTGCGGCAATGAGATATGATGCACAATTTTGTTCCTATTGAAGAAGGAGGAATGTGACCTTTGGTGGGAGTGGCGGTAGAATAAGCGGGAAAGGAACCATAAAACTCCTCTCTTGAACTTTGAGAATGTGTACTATGTTGGGAACTTGAACTTCAACTTGTTCTCAGTCTCACAAATTTGTGACACCAAGAACAAGGTACTCTTCTCTGAAGATGAATGTCTTGTGCTTTCTAAAGAGTTCAAGCTTCCAGAGGATACTTCAATTCTGCTGAGAGTCCCTCGAACTCACAATCTATACACATTCAATATCAATGAAGTTCACCCTGAAGGTGACCTCACTTGTCTGCTAGCTAAAGCATCATTGGATGAGTCCAACAAATGGCATAGGAGAATGGCTCATGTGAATTTCAAAACTATAAACACTCTCTCCAAAAGAGGTCTTGTCGAAGGTCTTCCCACCAAAGTATTCTCCAATGATCATAATTATGTTGCATGCAACAAAGGGAAGCAACACGGAGCATCCTACAAAGCATCCTGCAGTGAGCATCATCCATGAACCTCTTGGTTGTTACATATGGATCTTTTGGTCCAACTCAAGTCGAAGCATTGATCAAAAGTTCTATTGTTTGGTCATCAGCGATGGTTATAGCGATTTTCTTTGGGTGTTCTTCTAAGGACTAAAGATGAAACAACTCAAGTCTTGTGAGACTTCATCACCCTCGTTGAAAATCAGTTGAACAAGAAGGTTAAGGGAATTCGGTGCGATAATGGGACGAGTTCAAGAATGCCATTATAATAGAACTCTGTAGGTCTAAAGGGATTAAGAGGACTATAGCAATCCAAGAACCCGCAACAAAATGGGGTGGGTGAAAGAAAGAATAGGACATTGATAGAGGTGCGAGATCAATGCTTGCGGACTCTAAATTGCCCACTATGTTACGGGTGAAGTTGTTGTACGACTTGCTATGTGTATGAGTCTCCATAACTAGACCTCACCTCAAAACACCATATGAACTTCTCTTTGGGAAGGTTCGGTCATTCATTACCTCAAACCTTTTGGTTGTCAAGTGACCATTACGAACACAAGTGATCCTTTGGGAAGTTTGATGAAAAGGCGATGATGGTTATATTGTGGGTTATTCGGCTAATAGCAAGGCTTATAGAGTGTACAACTTATACGCCAAGAAGATAGAGGAGACCTTGAACCTCGGATACCTAGAAGATAAGCCAAATGTTCAAGGACGAGGGTCATGTGTGGTCTTTTGATCTTGACTACCTAGCGACTATCACGGGTTATACTAGACACATGGCTAACCAAGTGCAGGCTCTCGAGAAACACCCACTAACAATGCGGTACCTTGGATGATGACTACGGAAGTGAATTTGAAGATGATGAACAACCCATTCTTGTGCATTCTTTCTCCCCTAACATTGTTGCAGGTAACTCTTCAAGAGATAATTCAGCCGAAAGTAAAGATGGTTAACTATGTAGAGGACCTTGCTAGGCTTCAGACTCAAGAGTTTGCGGCTAAGCTTGAAGGCGAGAAGGTGGATGAGGAGTTTTCAAATGGGGCATCGGTGGAAACCACATTTCTGGCGATATTGATCGAGACTCTCCCATCGTCACCAAGTCTGCTTTGGCTAAATGCATTTCTACTCTATTCCTACTAGAGTGTCCACGAGACTTTGGAGACCCGTATACTCGCTTTCCAAGTCCTTGGATCTTGGAAATCATCAACCAATCGGCATTTTCACCACACCTTCCTATGACACAACTTTTGTACCAAGCTGTGTCTAATCTTGAACCTACCATTGATGTCAACCCCTTGCTACCACAAGAATCAACAACACTCACTTTCAATCCAATATTATTGGTGACATTCTAGCTCTGTTAGAACTCGAAGGGCTATCTCTAGTCCTAAATTTGGACGAGTTGCTTTTCTCTCTTATGTCACTAATCGGCAAAGAGACAATCACTGAGACTTCAAGCATTGTGCATTTGCGTGTTTTCTTTCTCAAGTAGAGCCAACCGGTGTCACTCAAGCTCTTGAAGACTCAAGTTGGATTGAGGCAATGCAAGGCGAAATGCAGCAGTTTGAGAACCAACAAGTTTGGATCTTGGTACCATTACGGATGGCAAATATGCCATTGGAACTAAATGGATTACGAAGAACAAAAGAGATGCAAGGGGTGTGGTTATTAAAACAAAGCAAGATTAGTCACTCAAGGTTACGAGCAAGAAGAAGGATTGATTATGATGAAGTGTTTGCACATGTTGCAAGAGTAGAGGCCATTCAATTTTCTTGGCATATGCATCATACATGGGCTTCATGCTATATCGGATGGATGTTAAAGGTGCGTTTACGTATGGTAAGATTGAAGAGGAAGTTTATGTCACACAACAAAAGGATTTGAAGACCCGGATCATCCTAATCATGTCTGAGTCGTTAAAGCTCTCTATGGACTTCATCAAGCACCAAGGGCATGGTATGCTAGGCTTTCATCATTTCTGTGAAGCATGGATACGAGAAGAGGTGCCATTGATAAGACTCTTTTCTAAAGAAGAACTCAGCGGACATCATACTTGTGCAAGTGTATGTGGATGACATCATTTCGGATCCACTAAAGAAGCTTGGTGTAGGGAATTCGAGGATCGATGAAGGGTGAATTTCGGATGAGTGCTATGGGAGGCTTACTTTCTTTTAGGTCTCCAAGTTCGTGAAGCAGGATGGGATATTTATTAGTCATGATAAATATGTGAGGACATGTTGAAGAAATTCGGCATGGAAGGTGTCGGGGCGCCACAACACCTTATGAAGCTCAAAACCAAAGCCAACAATGATCGAGATCTACAGTGAATGTTCACTTATCTGGATCGATGATTGGTTCATTAATGTATCAGCGACTTCAAGGCGATATTACCTTTCTTTGTAAGTGTGTGCTCTCGACATCAAGTCACTCCACTTACTTCCCATCTCAATGCGATCAAGAAGATCTTTAAGTATCTCAAAGGCCAACCACACTTGGGCCTTTGGTACCCAAAAAGTCTCCTTTCAAGTTGGAAGCATATAGTGGCGGTGATTATCTTGGTGCAAATCTGGATAGGAGATCCACAACCTGGAGGTGTCAATTCCTTGGAAAGAGATTGATTTCTTGGCGGTCAAGAAACAAACCATTGTTGCCACCTCTACTCTTGAGCGAGTATGTTCTTCTTTAAGCTGCGTGGACGGTGCTTTGGATTCAAAACCAATTCTTTGGACTATGGGTATAACTTCATGAACACAACTCTTTTATTGATAATCAGTACCATATGCATTGTCAAAACCCGGTGTTTCACAAGAGAACCAAACATATTGAAATCGAGACACCACTTTATAAGAGATGCATATGAAAACATTTGATAAATGTGGCTAAAATTCACTGAGATGATAATGTGGGCGATCTGTTAACTAAAGCTTTTGATGGACCAAGGTTTCAACACCTTGTGGTCAATATTGGGATGCTTAACCATAGCGCAAAGTTTAAGGGAGGCATAAGCCTCGGGGAGGCATATGCCTCAAGGATTGTTTTGTCATTAGTTTTGTTTGGTTGTACATTAGTTAGTTAAAAAAAAAAAAAAAAAAAAAAAAAAACTAACTTTCCTTTGCGGTTTATTACACTTTTTGATGGTTTTTAACTCATCAGATATACCTTGGGTGTATCAAAGAGTTAGCTAGTCCAAAGGGTACAGCTTTGGTAAAGACATGTCAAATATGTTGATAGCTATAATGGTTTGCTCAAAATCATAGGGTCTGCAACCACCCATGCTTAATTGCTGAGTGTAGTATGGTCATCAATTCACCATGGTCTATTCCTATTTGGAATCCAAGAATTGACTAGCCCACAAGTATATGGATTGTGGTAAAGGCAACTATCTCCATATTTGGTTATCAATTCACCAATTCTAAGAATTGACTAGTCACGAGCAAGCGGCTATAGGTAAAGACACATCAAATCCGTTTATATGGTTTCGGTTTGCTATAAATCGATGGTTATCGATGTACCATAGTTTCGAACTTAAACATTTGGCTACTCCGGTAGTAATGGCTATTGGTAAAGAGACAACAAAACCATAAATTTCAATGATTCACTCTCTCGGGTGTGACCACACTGGATGTGATGAGAATAGATTGCAAGCGATAAGTATTGATGTACATTATGTCATTTGTTCTTTGCAAAGACACGGAGTTTCAAATTTTGATCATCATAGAGATGAGGTTGTTATTGGTTCTTTGCTCTTGATGTGTGAAAACAATCCTCTAATCTTGAAGTGTCAAAGATCTTTCAAGGTCGAAGCGGAACTTAACCATGTCAAATTCGGTTTAGGGAGGATTGTTGGGAATTATGTGAAGTAGGATTCTGGCGACATTCTTCTGAAGGTTTCTTTGAAGGAGGCGAGAATCTGTTGAAGAGGTGATTCTCTTGAAGAGTACAAGCGTTCTTTGTGTTCTTCTTTGAAGGGTGAAAGGTGACTAGGATCGACATCTGTAGATGAATTAAATGCTAACTCTCCATATTCTTGTAAGGCCCAAGGTTGCATGGGCGATTATTAGACTACTCTATATTTGTTTATCTTTTTAGTCTTTTAATGCATGCAAAGATGTTTAGACGATTGAGTTGTAATAGTATTAGGGTTCCTTGTCTATAAAAGGAACCATATAGTTTGTAATAGAGGATGGATCTGAAACATAGAGTTTCAGTGAATAAAAAGATCCATAGAGGATCTAAGTGTTCTTAGTAATAACATTTTGTGTTTACTTTCCGCTATAGAATACAAGTGTAAGAGACTGTCTATTAGTTTGCTTATGATTACATAGGCAACACTAACGATCCACGAGTGCTTAAGATCTGTCAAGGTCTGAGAGTTTACAACAAGCCCACCTTGCTGTCTCTTTATTCCAGTGCTTATTTTCACTTTTCTAGCTTATTCCATAGGGCTGCTACTAGCTTTTTGTTTGTCCCATTTCACAGACTTTGAAT
This sequence comes from Chrysanthemum lavandulifolium, assembly GCA_022545495.1. Lineage (NCBI taxonomy): Eukaryota > Viridiplantae > Streptophyta > Magnoliopsida > Asterales > Asteraceae > Chrysanthemum > Chrysanthemum lavandulifolium. Next base: position 172,891 of record JAHFWF010000030.1, read on the forward strand.
ACTCAGTGTTTTACAAGCTTTTTCTCAAGCTCATCAAAAGCTCATTAGTGGGCCCTAGTGTGAGATTCTTAGCTTTTTGGGAACCTCAATAAGCCAGCTTATTACATCCAAGCTTGCTTTTGACTTCTGAGCTTTTGCCCCTAGCTTAATCTAGCCTCCAAAAACCTTGCAGGCCTGTTTGGTTCACAGGGTATTTTGGAATTGCTTATTTGCTTATTAAAGCTTATCAGTGTGATTCTTTGTGCCTTTTAGCTTCATTTAAGTACCTTTAGCTTGTTTGCATCTTATTTTACCTTTGGTTCCAGCTTGTAAGCTTGTTGTGAGCTCATTTAAGCTAAAAATTCTTTTGAAAGCTCAAAAGCTAAACTGTTAAGCTCATAAGCTTCAATCTTATTTTAAGTTTTAAAATTTTGTTTTCATTAAAAGTTTGTATTATCGATAGTTAAATAGGTTTAAACAATAAAAACACAAAACATCAACTTTAAAAATAGTGATAAGCGTTTATTTAATATAATTTAGCTTTTTAATTTTCTTTTCACTATTATTAAGCACTTATATGTTTTATATTTTTCTTAAGTTTCATCATATTAAAGTATTTTTAGAAATTTTCTCAGATTTTTCCTTTGTCATCTAGTATTTTAATAATTAATAATAGTTTAATTAATAATTAATTAATATTAAAGTATTAAATAGTAATATTAATTTTTATTAAGTAAAACCATGTTTTTATATTTTTCCTAGCTTTGTTATCTTAATTAGAACCTATAAAATTAATCTTATAATTTTCCCTTTTATTTTCTAATTTTAATCCTTTTATTAGTTTAATTAGATTTAAATTATTAATTAAGTTTTAATTAATAAAACCTTAGCTAAAAGACAAAAATATTTGTTTTAATTTTATAAATCTTTTAAGTTGTTCTAGATTTTAGAAAATAAATTTGTAATTTTCTTAGTTAATTTTGTATTATAAATCCTTTTAGATTAATTAAACTAAATTTTAAATAAGTTTAAAATAGTTTTGATTAATTAATTAATATTAAATTAATATAATATTAGTAAAATATTTTCTTTTTAGATTTTAATTTTCTTTAAGTTTAAAAGTTTTAAAATTTTCATTTTATACCCTTTAGTTTTAAACTTGTCATTTTAAGTCCTGTAGTTTTTAAATTTACATTTTATTTACTTGCTATACACGTTTGTTTAATCTGATTGTTGTGTTTTATAGCTCTGTATCCAAATACAATTCCAAACAATCAATAGTGTAATTATCAACCAAAATCCTTACAGATCATTATCCTTAGTGATCATTCTACTTCTAAACGTTTTCACACACCATTCAACCTCCGTGGGACTAAACGACCCGGGAATCCACTAAATTCCAAGGGAAATTGTATTGAGTCCATAATAGTTGACTTTTGTTGACTAAAACCTTTGGTCAATATTTCTTGACTGTTTGGGACCAATCAGTTGTCATGCTTCCTCATCACCAAGGCTACTAAAGTCTTCTTGTTGATGATTCCTTTCTTTCTTCTAAGAAGTGTAGTGTTGAAGACATTAGTGAAAGATGTCTCAAGTGTCAAGACGAAGATATTAGTGAAGGGTATCTATCGTCTATATCATAAGCACTTGTGGTAGGTGTTTAGAAGTCATGACTAGAAGCATTAGTGAAAGGTGCTTAGAAGTCAAGACACAAGACATTAGTGAAAGATGTCTTGTAGATCTAGTTAAAGGCATTAGTGAAAGGTGCCTTAGATGTACATTCGATATGGTGTGTTTCGATATACAAGATAAACTAGTATTAGATCCAAGGATATTAATATCCTTGATGATGTTGTAAAGGAGTATATCTCCTTTGGGATTCGTCGTTGGTGTAGTGTGGTAGTAGTTCCTCCATTGCAATGGAACTAGGTGCTTAACCTAGTACCTAATAAAGGGTAGGCGACGTTGTGAAGGTGTAGTTCACCTTGGAGTGAAAGAACTAGGTACTTAGCCTAGTACCTTATAAAGGGGAAGCGACGTTGTGTAGGTGTGGTTCACCTGGGTGAAAGAACCCGGTGGTTAGCCTAGCACCGGAAAAAGGGTAGCGGCGTTGTGAAGGCTTCTCCACCATAAGGAGATTGGTGTAGTGTTTAACTCTTGAGTAGGTGACTCGGGGAGTGAGTAGGGCAAGGAAGGTGTCCTTGTGGCGAACCACTATAAATACTCGCGTTGTGGTTTTGTGCTTCTTACTCTTATCTTTTCATTACTTGCCTTTACATGCTTGTTTATCAACATCCAACACACACATCCAAATAGATTGACATAAGTCGATCTAAATAGTTAAAAAGAAAGTTTTAATTGGTAAAACTATTCAACCCCCCCTTCTACTTTTCCACACGTTCCTTTGGGATACCATAATCCTAAACATGTTGTTCCCCTTAATGTATCTAAATATCCTTTTTAAGGCTTCTAAGTGTGATACCTTGGGATTTTCTTGAAAGCGAGCACATAGACAAACACTAAACATAATGTCGGGTCTACTAGCGTGAGATAGAAAGTAGCTATCGATCAGGTGCTAAACCGTCAAGTTTTTTCTCTCAAGCCACCACTTGTGAATGGCCGACCGTAAGAAACTTAAAGCGGTTAAGACACGAACTCAATGAAGATCTGGGGAGTATAGTGTTTCCCCGGGTCGTTATGTCCCAGCGAGCTATGCAATGGATCACCAAACGTATAGTGATCGAGAGATTTGAACGGAAAAAGGGATCTGAGTTATTAACTACAGAAATAGCCAACAAATTACAGAGGCTTAAATACAAATTAAAGGAAATTAAAAAGATAAAAACTATTAAATAAACGCTATCACTATTTTTAAAATGATGTTTTTGTTTGTAAGTTTTTATAAAATTGAATTAAAAACTACGTAACGTACAAATGAAAATGTGAAACTTACACAATATTAACCCTAAAAATATGAAAATGATATTTTACAAACCTAATGATAAAATAAAATTTTAGAAAAGAAAATTATTTTACAACTATTTAATTAATTATTATTAATTAAAAACTAATTTTAACTATTAAATATTAACCTAAAATACAAGAAAATATGAAACAAAGCTAGAAAAATAAAATTTTGACTTAGAAAATCTAAAATAACAAAATAGAATTTTCAAAACTATTTTGTATTTTTCGATTATTTTGTATTTTCTAGGAATTAAAAACTATTTAAAACTAATTAAATTACTTAAAATACAAATTGAACTAAGAAAAATCTAGAAAATATTTTTTGTCTTTTATATTTATCTTAACTTAAGAAAAATGAAAAATTAATTTTTGAAACTTTTCTTAATTTTTTGTATTAAAAGCTATTTAAAAAGTGCTAAAAAGTAATTAAAATGCAGAAAAATAGCAAAATAACTTGGAAAAATCTGAAAAATTCAAGATAAGCTTGAAATAATATGAGGAATCTAGGAAAAATAGAAAAACAGGGTCTTGTGTGGAGGAATTTGAAACTGATGTGCAAAGTGCTTATGAAATAAGCACTTGGATAAGCTAAATGGACAAAACAAGCACCAAACTGATACACAAGCTAAAATATGCTAAAAGTGACCAAATGCAAATAGAATAAACAAGCTATAACCTCTGGATTGCAAATTACCAAGATTTGATGAAATTGAACTAAGGAGCTAAAAACAGTTTCTGGGGGCTACTTATCAGCTAGAATATAAGCCACCAAATAAGCTAAGACTCAAAAACAAGAGTGGCAACCTAAACTAGACCTGGCTAAGACCTTGTAAACCAAAGTGGAGACCTAGATGAGCTCAAATGAGCTTTGTGCAAGCTCTGCAAAACCTGCATAATCCACAATAAGAGACTCGGTTGAGTGCACGAGGCATATAAGCTTTGTTTTGAAAAGCTCTTTTGGGATTCTAAAAATGCTAAAATATATAAAATGCTAATAAGAAATGAGACCAGCTGAAGTTAATACACCCACAATTTGACATCATTTGGCCCTAAACTGAGTTCATGAAAAATCATCTTAGCTTGGCCAAAACTGGATATTTCAATATTTTGACTTTTTTAACAAAACTGAAAAGTTGACCAACTTTAGATTTGAAGCTAATTTTTGGACTGATTATGATCTTAAAAGATGAAATAAGACTACTGCACTCTATTCCTATGTATTTTAAACACAAAATGATCTTTTGACTATGCAAGAACTCAACAGATAAGCTGCTAAGACCTGTTTTATGGGATTTTGACTTTGGCAAATCTGATGCACAAATGAGTGACTGAAATGATACAATTGGACTTAAATGAGACTAATGGGACAAGGTTTAAACACAAACAACAATTTGAGATCATCAATCCCACCGATCCAAACACTACTATATAATCTGATATGCAAATTTAACAAAGCTAACTACTGATCTAGCTATAGCAGATACTCAAAATGATTCTAAATGACTTAAATACAACTAATTGAACATGTTCCAGCCATCAATGAACACAGATACAAACACAAGCATAGTATACAAATTGAACTAAAAGTGAAAAGGAGATAAACAAAACTCACAAGTATCCAACTGATATTTGCAGCTTCAAACCAGACCCATAACTACTCTATCCTAAGCTAATCCAACCCATATCCATGCTCAGCATTACATAAATCCAAATCCAACACTGCTTAACCAAAATTTCCTCTTGGTTGACTTTTGTTGACCATTTTGAAATTTTGAATTACAACCCATAAGACTTCACCCATTCACTTCATTAACCAAAAATAAGTTTAAACAAACAATTTCAAACACTCTTATCACACTAAAACTGTAACTTGATAAAAAAGGATTTTGGCGGGAAAATTAGAACAATCATAAAACTTGAATTTAATTGATAAAACAGATGAATTCATACATAAGATACTTGTTTATTACATAAGAAATTGAAACCCAACTAAAAGATTACATTAGAAATTAAAACGATTAAACATGAAATTAATAACTTGGTCTAAAAACAGTGACCAACCTTTTCTCTGTCTTCTCTCTTCATTTATATGCTTCATTAGGGTTTCTCCACTCAATCCTGGCCATTGATTTGGCTCATTTGATCTCCACCTTTGATTTCCCATTTTGGCGCCAAAACTTGTGCACGTGGGAATTTGTGATTTGGGACAGGGGAAAGCTATTACTTGTGTTTTGGAGGCTTGTGTTTGGAAGGTAGGAGTGGTTGTGATGATGGGGGTGGAGTGTTGCGGTGTGAGTGTTGCGAGAGATGGAAATGGTGTCTCGTGACTTTTGAGGAAAGGTGGAGTCAAAGGATTTGGTGGGATTAAATATTAAAGGGAAGGGTCCAAATGCTATTTGTGGGGTCACTTGGGTGGCAGGGGTCAAAGGTTTAAGACAAGGGTCAGTGGTGTTTAAAAGGTTTAATACTCGAGGACCTTTATGCAATTTCGAAAATGTAAGGACCAAAGCGCCAATATCTCAAAGTTGATCAAGGGTGAAATTGACAAGTTGCAATAGTACAAGGACCAAAGTGACATTTTCAAATTTCGAGGGCCATTTTGCCAATTTTAAACTTGGAGGACCAAACTAGTAATTTCTCAAAACTTTTGATATTTTCACCAAAGGACTAAATTTGACAACTTATGATTTTAAAAGGACCTTTGGTGATTTTTCTTTGAAATTAAGGCTCGGGGACTATTTTTACAACTTTTGAAACTTGGGGGTAAGCGCCAATTATGTAAACTTAGCTCATTTTCATCGATTTTGAACATTTTGCATCGAAACATATAAAATGCAATTTTGGAATATTTTCGATATTTTGATGCATTTACGAGCATTTTAACCGTTTTGCGATTCAGTTGACCCAAAATGATGAGTATTCACACTCATCAATCCTCATTACTAAACTATTGCTAGTCCCTAGCAATCTTTTGAAAAAACTTAATGGATTTGAATCTCTTTACCAAAAGCCATTATACGGAGTAGCCAAATGTTTTAGTTCAAGTAAGAACCATGGTACACCGATAACCATGTGATTTTGAGCAAACCACCGACTTTCAACGGTTTGATTTGTCTTTACGAGAAGTCGTTTGCTTCGGACTAGCCAACTCTTAGATAAATTATCAATATTATCTTTGGTGAGTGATTACAATTATGGTTTTCCATCGCCTTTACCACAAGCCATAAACTTGCGGGCTAGCCAACTCTTCACTTTTAAGGATATGGTGAGTGAATACCATACAATTTTGGGCAAATTGCAAGCGTCAACGGTTTGAGATATCTTTATCAAGAGCCGTTTGCTCTGGATTAGCCAATCCTTTTGTTTATTAGACAAGGTGGATGATAACCAATTGAGTAAGTGTAGAACACTTACTCCAAGAAAAAATTGGCCAGCAGGGAATTAGGCGGTATAATTACATGATAAAATTCGTGAGAATTCCCCACACTTAGAAATGAATATTGCCCTCAATATTCAAAGTACCGACAGTTATGCGAAACAAAGAGCGTAAAATGGAAATACTACGGCCATTATTTTGGAAAGAGATTTTTTTTTTTTTTTTTTTTTTTTAGAACTTATATATATATAACATGTGGGCAACTCCCCCACACTAGGGTGGTACACACGGGTGAAAACCCATGTTTAGCTACTGTTTTTGATTACCGAGTCGCTAGCTTGACTCGACCCCGAATTAATTGGTTCATGGGGAAGTAAGTGGAAGAAACAATCTCCAACGGACTTTCTTTCAAGATGTTTGGACAAACATTTGAAGCACGTGAAAGTTCTACACCGATGAGATATACATAGAACCGGCTCAAAAATAATAAATGAAAATGACGGGGTCAAAGATAGTGTCTTCATTCCCGAAGGAGTGAAGATGAAGAGAAATCACAAGATATTTGAGGAAAGGAAGAAAGGTTTTGATGACAATCAAGATCCATTCTTCATCCTCAAATGTAAACATATCGGGAGGAAGGGTGAGGGTGGTATCATTAATAGGCAAACTCGTATGATAGAGTACACCTTCCTCCGAGCCAATATCATCCTCAAGATCAAAATAGAAATGATCATGTTCCGGAGGAGATATGTCATGAGAGAGTTCACCGGAGAACTCTTCATGAAGAAAATCATTCACATTAAGTGAAGTTGTGAACTCTTGTTCCATTGTGGGCTCATCACTATCCTCGATCCGAGTATCAAAGAGTGGATTCTCGAAATTAAAGTGAATTGATTCGAATTCAAATAGAGGATTGGTGAAAGTAGCTTTGAATGTTTCAGGAACAAAGTGATCAACATTCTCATTAATTTGTTGGGATAAGAAGTGAGTGAGCGATCATTATCAAGGAGACTTTCGGTTTCTCTCGGATCGGCTTGAAATCAAAGAGTGGATTGATGTGAGTGAGTTCATTGGTGAACTCCTCAAGAAGATGATCGACATCAGTTATGGAAGTGATGCCTCAACATACTCGATGTTTCCATAAAAGTACAATCGTCGCTAAAATTGGAGAAAGTTTCCAAATGATCATTTGAGCACTCAAGAGGGAAGAGAATCACACATATGGTCGAAGTTCCCTGTGACTCTCTCGGATTGGGACAAGGTTCTCAACACTAGACTTTATGAATTCGTCCGATTCCTTTTCGTAAACAGTGTCAAGATGCTCGTCCCCATGTTCGAGAGAATGAGTGGGAGTTTGGTGTGATAGCGATTATTTGAGATGGAATCTCAAGCTCTTTGGGATATCAACCGACCGAGGAGTTGAGAAATATTATCTTTAAAAGGATAAAAACTCTCCTCGTCATCATCATATAGGTCGCCTTAAGAAATTTGGTGCGTCTTAGATTTGCTTGCTCTAGGACCAATAATTCTTCCCTAGATTGGCGGGCCTCTCTTTCTTCGGCAAGCAATTCTCCTATGGTCTTTTCACCACTCACTTGATTCTTAAAGTTACTAATCATATCCTCAAGTGTTTTCATTGCGGTTTCAAAATCGTGGGAGATTTCTTGAGACAACGGCTCGAGTTGAGTTTGAACCGTATAGTCTTTGTGGAGGTTGGAAATTGTCAAACATGTGAGTCATGATTGTTACAAGGAAATGGGTTCCTATTTGACAATCGAGGTGAAATGGGGACCTCCACAGTTCTCACAACAATAAAAGCTGCTGAGTCCGGATGGTAAATCATATGGATTTTGGTCATAACCAAAGTTCGAGCATCACTGGAAAAGCTGTTCATAGACAAACGTGTTTCGGATTGACACTCAAATCCTTGGTGAGGACCTCCACAAAATTCAAAACAATTATGTTGATTATATGAAGATAAGTCGGGTGTGGTGGGTAATTGGAAAAGTTTGAGGGTCGTTAAATGAGTTACGATTAGGATCATAATCAAATGAATTCCTCGAACCACAAAACAAACAACTCCGTTATGGATATCATTACCACATTGTACACATCGTACACCAACGATGTGGTGAACCAAAAGAGGCTCACCACAACCGACACAAGGAATAAACGATTGCATTTGATAGTTATGAAAGGAATCGGTTTATTCAAAGAATCAACAAAACCAACATGGTGATCCGAATGACTATTAAGACTCAAAGAACATTTTGAAAAATCAAGAGGTGGGACAGTGGTGTGCTGCGAGAGCTAGCAATTTCCACCACTTCGTTATGGTCTCCGTTACGGTTCTTGAAAGCGTGAAGATTAAGCAAGTCATTCTTGCTAGTCACCGTCCGAATGCGCATGTTTGCTTTTAACCGTAAATCGTGAAAGTTTAGGATCAATTTTAGGCGGCTTAGGAGCAATTGACGGGTTAGGTTTTGGATAACCGTAGGTTGGACGTGTTAGCACTTCCTTTATCGAGGGAAGTATCTCGTCCTTTGTCACCTCGGTTTCTCGTTCCATTTCCTACGCGAAATTAATGGATCATCATGAACAACACGAATTTCGACATTTGTGATAAAGTCAAAGTTTTTCAACCGTCCCGAATTCGTCCCGAGAGATTCCATGAGAATATAAAGTTAGAATCAAATGGATAGAGGTAAAGAGATAAAGAATCAAAAGGGTAAGAGGGTAAAGACGAATATTTTTGGATTTTGGAAAAACATTTTGCAAAAACAAAGAATGAAAATCTTTTGGGTTTTGATTTTTAAAAGAAAATATAAACACATACGGATGGTATAAACAAGGAGTGAATATCCAACTCACTAATACGCTAGACGGAAGATAATCAAGACTCCCAAGCGTGGCGCCAAAAATTGATCCGTACAAACCGTCGAGTTTTCTCACTCAAGCGACCACTTGTGAATGGCCAACCGTAAGAAACTTAAAGCGGTTAAGACACGAACTCAATGAAGATCTGGGAGTATAGTGTTTCCCGGTCGTTATGTCAGTAAGTTATGCAATGGATCACCAAACGTATAGTGATCGAGAGATTTGAGCGGAAAAGGGATATGAGTTATTAACTACGAAATAGCCAACAAATTACAGAGGCTTAAATGCAAATTAAAGGAAATTAAAAAGATAAAAACTATTAAATAAACGCTATCACTATTTTTAAAATGATGTTTTTGTTTTTAAGTTTTTATAAAATTGAATTAAAAACTACGTAACGTACAAATGAAAATGTGAAACTTACACAATATTAACCCTAAAAATATGAAAATGATATTTTTACAAACCTAATGATAAAAGAAAATTTTTAGAAAAAGAAAATTATTTTTACAACTATTTAATTAATTATTATTAATTAAAAACTAATTTTAACTATTAAATATTAACCTAAAATACAAGAAAATATGAAACAAAGCTAGAAAAATAAAATTTTGACTTAGAAAATCTAAAATAACAAAATAGAATTTTCAAAACTATTTTGTATTTTTCGATTATTTTGTATTTTCTAGGAATTAAAACTATTTAAAACTAATTAAATTACTTAAAAATACAAATTGAACTAAGAAAAATCTAGAAAATATTTTTTGTCTTTTATATTTATCTTAACTTAAGAAAAATGAAAATTTAATTTTTTGAAACTTTTCTTATTTTTTTGTATTAAAGGCTATTTAAAAAGTATTAAAAAGTAATTAAAATGCAGAAAAATAGCAAAATAACTTGGAAAAATCTGAAAAATTCAAGATAAGCTTGAAATAATATGAGGAATCTAGGAAAAATAGAAAAACAGGGTGCTGTGTGGAGGAATTTGAAACTGATGTGCAAAGTGCTTATGAAATAAGCACTTGGATAAGCTAAAGGGACAAAACAAGCACCAAACTGATACACAAGCTAAAATATGCTAAAAGTGACCAAATGCAAATAGAATCAACAAGCTATAACCTCTGGATTGCAAATTACCAAGATTTGATGAAATTGAACTAAGGAGCTAAAAACAGTTTCTGGGGGCTACTTATCAGCTAGAATATAAGCCACCAAATAAGCTAAGACTCAAAAACAAGAGTGGCAACCTAAACTAGACCTGGCTAAGACCTTGTAAACCAAAGTGGAGACCTAGATGAGCTCAAATGAGCTTTGTGCAAGCTCTGCAAAACCTGCATAATCCCTGTGCAGACTTAGTTGAGTGTGCACAGGGCATATAAGCCTGTTTTGACAAGCTCTTTTGGGGCTTCTAAAAAAATGCTAAAAATATATAAAAATGCTAATAAGAAATGAGACCAGCTGAAGTTAATACACCCACAATTTGACATCATTTGGCCCTAAACTGAGTTCATGAAAAATCATCTTAGCTTGGCCAAAACTGGATATTTCAATATTTTGACTTTTTTAACAAAGCTGAAAAGTTGACCAACTTGAGATTTGAAGCTAATTTTTGGACTGATTATGATCTTAAAAGATGAAATAAGACTACTGCACTCTATTCCTATGTATTTTAAACACAAAATGATCTTTTGACTATGCAAGAACTCAACAGATAAGCTGCTAAGACCTATTTTATGGGATTTTGACTTTGGCAAATCTGATGCACAAATGAGTGACTGAAATGATACAATTGGACTTAAATGAGACTAATGGGACAAGGTTTAAACACAAACAACAATTTGAGATCAGTCAATCCCACTGATCCAAACACTACTATATAATCTGATATGCAAATTTAACAAAGCTAACTACTGATCTAGCTATAGCAGATACTCAAAATGATTCTAAATGACTTAAATACAACTAATTGAACATGTTCCAGCCATCAATGAACACAGATACAAACACAAGCATAGTATACAAATTGAACTAAAAGTGAAAAGGAGATAAACAAAACTCACAAGTATCCAAGCGATATTTGCAGCTTCAAACCAGACCCATAACTACTCTATCCTAAGCTAATCCAACCCATATCCATGCTCGAGATTACATAAATCCAAATCCAACCGCTTAACCAAAATTTCCTCTTGGTTGACTTTTGTTGACCATTTTGAAATTTTGAATTACAACCCATAAGACTTCACCCATTCACCATTAACCAAAAATAAGTTTAAACAAACAATTTCAAACACTCTTATCACACTAAAACTGTAACTTGATAAAAAAGGATTTTGGCGGGAAAATTAGAACAATCATAAAACTTGAATTTAATTGATAAAACAGATGAATTCATACATAAGATACTTGTTTATTACATAAGAAATTGAAACCCAACTAAAAGATTACATTAGAAATTAAAACGATTAAACATGAAATTAATAACTTGGTCTAAAAGCAGTGACCGACCTTTCTCTCATCTTTCTCTTCATTTATATGCTTCATTAGGGTTTCTCCACTCAATCTCGGCCATTGATTTGGCTCATTTGATCTCCACCTTTGATTTCCCATTTTGGCGCCAAAACTTGTGCACATGGGAATTTGTGATTTGGGATGTGGGAAAGCTATTACTTGTGTTTTGGAGGCTTGTGTTTGGAGGGTAGGAGTGGTTGTGATGATGGGGGTGGAGTGTTCTTTGGTGTGAGTGTTGCATAGATGGAAATGGTGTCTCGTAACTTTGGAGGAAAGGTGGAGTCAAAGGATTTGACCGGGATTAAATATTAAAGGGAAGGGTCCAAATGCTATTTGTTGTGGGGTCACTTGGGTGGCAGGGGTCCAAAGGTTTAAGACAAGTGGTCAGTGGTGTTTAAAGGTTTAATACTCGAGGGACCTTTATGCAATTTACGAAAATGTAAGGACCAAAGCGCCAATATCTCAAAGTTGATCCAAGGGTGAAATTGAAAAGTTGCAATAGTACAAGGACCAAAGCTGACATTTTCAAATTTCGAGGCCATTTTGCCAATTTTTAAACTTGGAGGACCAAACTAGTAATTTCTCAAAACTTTTGATATTTTTCACCAAAGGACTAAATTTGACAACTTATGATTTTAAAAGGACCTTTGGTGATTTTTCTTTGAAATTAAGGCTCGGGGACTATTTTGACAACTTTTGAAACTTAGGGGTGAAAGCGCCAATTATGTAAACTTAGCTCATTTTTCATCGATTTTGAACATTTGCATCGAAACATATAAAATGCAATTTTGGAATATTTTCAGTATTTTGATGCATTTCTGAGCATTTTTAACCGTTTTGCAGTTCAGATTGACCCAAAAATGATGAGTATTCACACACTCATCAGCTACCAATCATTCCTCTATATTTAGTGTTATCTACCGATTCACCTTCCTCATCCTTGGTGAGTTTAGTGTCCGAAGACATGGGTGTCTTAGTTGGTTTTGAATCTTTAAGACCAAATTTCTTAAGAATGTCTTTTATATATTTAGATTGGTTAAAGAATATGCCATCTTCTAGTTGTTTAATTTGAAGTCCTAGAAAGAAGTTTAATTCACCCATCATACTCATCTCAAACTCATCGTGCATAATTTTAGAGAAATCAGCACATAGCTCTTGACAAGTTGATCCGAATATGATGTCATCAACGTATATTTGAACTATGATAATATGTGATTCCTTTTTCTTGGTAAAAAGAGTATTATCTACTAATCCCATGGTGTATTTGTTTTCAATAGGAAAAGTCTTAAGTCTATCGTACCAAGATTTTGGTGCTTGCTTAAGACCGTATAATGCTTTCTTGAGTTTGAAGACATGATGTGGTTTCTCAAAGTCGGTAAAGCCGAAAGGTTGAGCAACATATACTTCTTCGTTAATAAACCCATTAATAAATGCACTCTTAATATCCATTTGAAATAATTTAAAGTCATAAGCACATGCATATGCAAGTAAGATTCTAATAGACTCGAGCCTAGCTACCGGTGCATAAGTTTCATCATAATCAATCCCCTCTTGTTGATTATAACCTTGTGCGACAAGCCTAGCTTTGTTTCTAGACACTACACCATTTTCATCCATTTTATTTTGAAAAACCCATTTCGTTCCAATTATAGTTTGATCTTTAGGTTTTGGAACTAGCTTCCAAATATCATTTCTAACGAATTGGTTTAACTCTTCTTGCATAGCAATTACCCAAGATTCATCTTTTATTGCTTCATTTATGTTTTTTGGTTCAATGGTAGATACGAAACAAAATGATTACTTTGATTTTGGGCTTGTGATCTTAAGGTTCTTTGATTAAGTTGTCCTATGACCTTTTCTAAAGGATGACTTTTGGATTCTTTGATGTTTATAATTTCATTATTTAATGGTTCATCTTCCTTGTCATTTCCAATTATTTCTTGACTTTCTACAAGTTGACTTTCAACTAAGTCATCATCTACCAAAGGTGATGTCTTAGAGGGAGGTGGACTTTCGTCGAATGTTATGTTCAACGATTCCTCGACTCTCATTGTTTCTTTGTTTAAGACAATGTAAGCTTTACTAGTTTGTGAGTAACCAAGAAATACACCTTCATAAGACTTTTGGGTCAAACTTGGTGAGATAATCTTTAGTATTAAGAATGAAACATTTACATCCAAATACTCTAAAATATCCTAAAGTTGGCTTTTTACCTTTATATAGCTCATATGGTGTTTTGTTTAAGAAAGGACGTATTAAGACTCTATTTAAGATATATGTAGAAGTTTCACTGTTACACCAAAACTTTTGAGGAATGTTTTGTTCATTAAGCATTGTTCTACTCATTTCTTGAATGGTTCTATTTTACGCTCTACAACTCCATTTGATTGAGGTGTTCGAGGAGCCGAGAAGTTGTGTGTTATACCATTTGTATCACAAAAGTTTCCAAATTGTGTTTCATTGTCAAATTCACGACCATGATCCGTTCGGATCGACACAATGTTAACACCTATTTGATTTTGAAATTTCTTGCTAAGAATTTCAAATTTATCAAAAGCTTCATTTTTGGTTTTCAAAAACAACGTCCAAGTAAACCTTGAATAATCATCTACTATGACCAAAGTGTATAAGTTGCCTCCATAGCTTCTTATAGCGGATAGACCAAACAAGTCCATATGCAAAAGTTCTAGACACTTAGATGTGGATACCATGTTTTTAGCCTTATGACTACTATGGGTTTGTTTACCAATTTTGCAAGCGTCGCAAAAGTGTTGGTCATATTTAAGTTTAGGTAAATTTCTAACTAGCTCTTTTGAAGATAGATTTTGCATAAGTCTCATATTAGTGTGACCTAAGCGTCTATGGCAAAGAGTTGAGCTATCATCTAAAGTTGTTAGACAAAGTTTGTCATTAGATGTTTTATCTATTTTCATGACGTATATATTATTTTTCCTAACTCCTTTAGCTATGGTGATACCATCTTTTAGTATTTTACTACCATTTTCTTCAAATAGTACTTTATACTTTTTATCACATAATTGGCTAATACTAAGTAGATTAAATCCTAACCTATCGACATGAGCAACATTCTCAATAGTTAGAGAGTTATGAGCGATCGTACATTTGCCAATGATTTTGCTTTTGAGATTGCTACCAAAAGTGACATTACCTCCGTCATACTCTTGGTATGTTGAGAAGAGGCTTTTGTTGCACGTCATGTGTCGTGAGCATCCACTATCTTTTATCCATTCATCAGGTTCCAATCCAACTTTCAAGCATACCTAAAACACAAATAACTCAAGCGTTTGGTCTCCAATATCTCATGGGTCCGTTTCGGTTAAACATACCATTTACTTGATTCATGTATGGAAATGATGGGTAAGAGTTCCATGGCATGTAATCTGGAGTTTGATATGGTCTACGGAAGTTTTGATTCCAACCGTTATGTTGATAATTGGGCTGTATGTTGTGGTTTCTTTTAGGAAAGGGGCGTTTGGCAAAAGGTGTTTTATGTCGTTGTTGAGTAGTTTTAGATCTAAATTCATTTCTAGCAAGTCCTACTCCTGATGTGACAGCAGGTTTTAGTTTAATAGTATCCTTGGTTTTCTTTGTTACTTTGACAAATTCACTACGGTCCATATCACAAACATTCAGTCCCCACGGCACCATTTTTTACAACGGACGGATCCCTGTTTTTGGGTCCGTCTGGTCCGTGTTTATCAGTCTTGATTTGTGACTTGTTTGTCTTTTTCGCCATTTTAGTTTGACTCTTTGGAATTAACACCTCATTAAATTCCAGTCCATTCATGTTTCCTGGTGTTTTTTGAATTCTAACTATTTCATCGGCACAAACAATGTTTTTGTTAAACCTTTTAAACTTAGAATTATGTTCGATTAGAACATCTTGTGTGAGCTTTAGTTTTTCTATTTCAAGATTAAGCTCTTGACATGATTTGCAATCATCGTCATTTGCTTTTCCCTTTTCTAATCGTTTTGTCTTTTCTTTTAACTCATAGACTTCATTTCTAAAATTCCTTTTAGTCTTTAAAGTTTATTTTTAGTTATAATTTTTAGACTAAGCTCACACAATTGATTATATTGTTTTTGCAAAGTGTCATCATCGATAGAGGAATAAGATGAGTCGAGAATGTACCTCGTTTGACTCATGTGCCATTAGAGCAATCTCATCCTTGCTCGACTCTTCATCATCCTCACTATCACCCAAGCACCACTTACAAAAACTTCGTTGAGTTTTGCTTTTAGGTGGCTTGGGAAAATCTCCTATTAGATGACTTGCATCACCGCATCTAAAACACTTTCTTTCACCTTTACCCTTTTGTCATCCCGATCTTTTGAATGGCTTTTTCTTCTCAAGGTTGTCTTACAAACTTTCCTCTCTTCTAAAGAACTTTTGAAATCTCTAACGGCCATGACATACTCCTCATCTTCACTACCGGAGCAAGATTCGTCATCATCACTTGAATCCGTTCTTGCTTTTAGAGTAACGGATTTGATTTTCTCTCTTTTTCCTTTGATGATTTCCGAATCTTTCTCCATCACCATTTTATGTACTTTGAGGTTTCCGATTAGCTCGTCTAGTGTCACTTTTGAGAGATCTTTTGATTCCTCAATAGCCATCACTTTAGCTCTCCACCGGATGGAGTGCTCTAAGAAATTCGTGACAAAGTTCTTACTACGAAAAGATTCATCAAGTGCTTTAAGTGATGTAATAATAGTATTAAAGCGAGCAAAGCCACAATCAATGGTTTCATCTTCGGGGATAACAAATTGTTCATATGGTTGAACAAGAAGAACAATCTTGTTATCCTTGACTTGTAATTTCCTTCATGTGTAATAATCAAAGATTCCCAAATATCTTTAGCGGTTTCACACATAAAAATTCTTTCATATTCTTTTCTAGTCAAAGCATTATTAAGCATCATTTTAGCTTCATTATTTTTAGCAATTAATTTATTTTGTTCATCAACAGAAATATCTTTTGTTGTAGAACTAAAATCCCTTTAACAATAACAAACCAAAGATCTATATCTTTTGATTTTACATATGTTTCAAACGGTTTTTCCAATAGATAAATCCATTGGTTTCAAAGAGTGGTGGTCTTTGCATAGATTGCCCTTCTTTAAAGTTTGAGAATCCATGGATCATTTCAAGTTTATAAAATACAATATATTTTAGAAATTCTTGAGCAACGAGGCTCTGGTACCAATTGTGGAAAACTAGAAGGGGGTTGAATAGTTTACCGATTAAAAACTTGTTTTGAAACTTATTGAAAGATCAATTGATATTGATTTTAGATATGTTAGTGAATAGTAATCAACAATATGTAAGGAGTAGATAAGGAAAGAAACAATCAAACCACAACAAGTTGTTTATAGTGGTTCGGTCTACAAGGACTCTTTTTCCTTTCCCTACTACACTCCCCGAGTCTCACACTCGAGAGTTTAACTTCACTAGTCAACAAGCTCCTTTCACGCGGAGAAACCTTTACACTTCGCCACACACTATTTCCAACACTAAGCTAGATGTCGAGTTATTTTCAAGGGTACAACCACTCCCACACGCAATGTATTTTAAGGACTAAAATACTAACCACTCACACTCACAAGATTATGATGGTTTGGTACAACAATGATGTATGAATCAACACAAGATCATACAACAACAAACAAACAAGACTTCCAACTTCTTGTTGAAGCTTGAATGTATCTTGATCTTCTTTGTTACAAAGAGATCACTAATATGATATGAAACCGAGTTAGAAATGTTAGAGAAGGAATGTATGAGAATATAATGGAAAGGGATGAAAAACAACTTGGTTTGGCTTTGCTATTTATAGCCAAAATGTTAAAGAACACCACGGACCACGGAACCCTCAAAAGGGTTCCGCCCGTGTTAACTTTTGGTGCCGCCGAGGTCTGACAGCAAGATCACAAAATCTTACCAAAGTCAACCATATATATCCAAGATTGTGTAAGATATGTAGAGCCTAAATCTACACAAAGTATCTAGTGAAATCTTCTAAGGATTTCAATGATGCACTACATGATGTCATATGTTTGTTTTTCTATTTTTAGAAATATGTTAAAATGTAAATACATATGTAATGTTTTGTTTTAAGAAACCAAAACATTCTTGAACTAAAAACTACTATCATACATTATGGTTTAGAGTCATATCAAGATATGATTAATTACAATGTAAATGCTTGAGTGATGAAGAAAAAGCTTTTTTTAATATCTATTAAACTTGACAAGCTTTAAGCTTTATAAAAATTAAATTTACTTTTATCGTTAACAAAACTTAGGTCAAGATCAAAAATATAAATAACGTTTAATGACGATATTTGTATTAACAGGTTTGATTTCTGAGAATGGTAAAGTTTTTGGAATGTTTTTTATCGTCTCCTGGTCATGATATGACTTTAGATTATTTTTGGAATCATTGGGACCGTCTGACCTTGTTTCGTATCGGGTCGGGTTAGACCCAATTGGTTACAAGTTTGCATTCGGGTTATGTGAAGTTGTAATAAGCTCATCGAGCTTATTGAAATGTTGGGAATCGATCTTGGCTACGTTTGAATTTGGGTTGCTAAATTTTGTGACTTTGGGTCTCGTTGTAAATGATAACATAAAATGATATATAAGTTTAGACTTGTTTTAAGGATTTGTACATCATGAGATCAATATAACAAGACATATATAGCATATAGAGATTTTGAAAACATAGTAAGGATGATGAGCATAAGTTTCCTTACAACTTTTGGCCTATACAAGTGGAAACTAAGAACAAGAACACTAGCTTAATTCTTCAACCAAAACCCTAACTTCCAATCCTTCAACACAACTCTTACTAACCTTTGATAACCTTGATCTAACCTTGTAAGAACCTTATGTATTCATCCCCTAATCACCTTGTGTATCTAATAAATTTACCATGGAATCAGCAAATAAACACTAGGACTTTCGATTAATCAAGCTTAACAAGAGCTTTGGAATTGATATACTTGTTCTCTTGAATAATACTTGAAAGGAATTTAGCAAATGAAGGTGTGTTTTCTGTTGTTGATGGTATGAACGACTAAGAAGAGGAGGCGAGGGGTATTATAGTGTCTTGAGGAGGTGCAAGGCTTATCAAAGAAGCTTGAACACATGTAAGCTTCATATGTAAGTTTCCTAAGCTTCCTATGTAAGATTCATATCTTTACTTGGTCATTACATAATAAAATGCCACATGTGGCTTATTTGAGAAAGTTGGATAAGTCTTGTATGACTTGGATACTTATCTTGACTTACGGAGTGAGTTTTGGTCCCGTTAATTGCTAACTGTAAGTTGTAAAGTCACAAAACTTAAAACCGGGTATCCTAAAAATATGAAACTTGTAAATATGTTAAAACTTGTTAATATACTCTATATTAATATATTAGATGAGTGATAAGTTTTATCGAGATGCTTAAAGTTGTAAAAACCTAAAACCGTAGGCTTAAAATGTGTAAAACGCAGAACTGGAAAACGTAAAATTCTAAAACTTATGAAAATTTCGTATGATGTTAAAAACCTATATTTCTCTTGTTTATAATGTTTATGGACATATCGGAATGCCTAAATGTCATTTAGACCTAAACGTAAATCTCAGACACGGTTTCGTGAAATTTGCAAAAATGATCCGACGAGTGTCAAATTCTTGGGTTATCACTAAAATAGGTTAACTTACGAGAATGTGAAATAAAAATTTTAGAAGTGAATAGTAAAAATAAATAGTAATAGTGAATAGTAAAAATGAATAGTAATCCAAAAATGCGAATTATTACAAACCCCAACCCCTTGCAAACTCATCACAGCCTCTTGTAACTTATGTCAGTATAGTTTTCATGGCGTAAAGCCAATTAAGATTCCAATAGGCATATTGCAAAGCCAAAATCCAAACTTCATAAATAATATAATAGGTCATGGTAAACTTGCTTCATCAACATATGTAAGGCTAAAGTATA
Organism: Chrysanthemum lavandulifolium; assembly: GCA_022545495.1. Classification (NCBI taxonomy): domain Eukaryota; kingdom Viridiplantae; phylum Streptophyta; class Magnoliopsida; order Asterales; family Asteraceae; genus Chrysanthemum; species Chrysanthemum lavandulifolium. The sequence goes on from JAHFWF010000030.1 coordinate 192,607, forward strand.
AGAACATGAGAATAAGATCAAGGGGGAAAACACAATCGTTTTGACTTGAAGCATACCAATAATTTACAATTGAGCATCTAAAAACCCAAATCAATATAAAGTAACTCAATAATTTAATTAAGATTCATAAACTTACATAGTAACGTACGATTATTACTTCAACTGAGGATCAGGTGGATATGTTCAAGATTATGGAAATCGCTACAACAATTAGCCAAACCAAAAACCCCAAAGTAGAACCCTAAATCTCACTGTTATCGTTATAAGAGGTTGTGCCAGATAACACAGAGAAGGTGAAGAAGACAGCCACGTCTTATGACAGGAAACAGTGTTGTTATCAAACACGATAACAGGCTCAGAAACCGGGCTTGGGTAAAAAATGGAAGCCTGAACGACAGGCATGCTGCCGTTTTGTGATCTTAATTAATATATATATAGTAATGGTGATATGAACTCTCATTCACACCTTTTCTTAAAATGTGAGTATGCTAGGAAGTTTTGGAATAAAGCAAAAGAGAAAATTGAATGAATGTGATGTAGATTGGAATGAAATTGCTAATGCATTTGCTGGGAGATTTAATGAAAATTCAGGTGGAATCATCATTAGAAGACTATGCCTTGCTGCAAGTGTCTACTTCATATGGTAAGAAAAGAATTGCAGGATATTCTGAGATGAAAACAGAAATAGTGAAGAGTTATATAGTGTGTTCTATGAAACAACAAGGTTGAGATTGATGAGCTTAAAGGCAAAGAACACTAATGCAGTTATGAAAGCTCAACAGACTTGGGATGTGAAGATAAATTGATAAGAAAAAGTATGGTTGCTGACTTGCTGATCTCAGGAAGGAATAAAGGAGTGTTTGGAACCTGGGATAATGGAGACGGATACAGAGTCTGTTTGTGTTATGGATGAGAGGTATATAGATGGTTGGGCCTTAGATGTATAGAATGATGCCTGACATAGATGATTATCATTGATCTTTACGTGAGGTGGAACCTAGAATGATTGTTTGATTACCTTCATGAAAGGAAATGCGTTCTTTATCCGAGGTAACAAAACCTTTGCATTAGATGATGTCTTACATGGATGTCTAGGTTGTAATCTTCTTTGTGAGGTGTAGCTACAGTTGGGATTATGGTCTAGCCTTCATAGAGGAAATGTAATATGTGCAAGTGGTCTTACGGTCATGAGGTAGGTAAGCTTTATGGTTAAGATGATTGTATATTGGAATTATCTTAAGTTTTACAAAGTTGTATGGAAATGTAATAATCTGCGAATGAAAATGTGAAGAATAGAAGGAAAAATTAGTGTGTATCTTATGTTTTGTATTTTTCGTTGGATCATTAGCATGTTTTTACCCTTGATTTCCTTGTAAAAGTAATTTGTCATAATCACAAACCGCAAGAAATTCATCATTCCATGTAAATAAAAAAATATATATATTTTCATAATCACAAAGTGGAAGAAATTCGTCATTCCATGACTCCCATGTAAATAATAGGGGTGAGAAAAAAAACCGAAAAAACCGAAACCGAACCGAAAACCGGAAAAACCGATCCAAAATAACCGACCGAAACTAAAAACTGATGGTTTGGTTTTTTACTTTTCATATAACCGAAACTTCGGTTCGGTTTCAGTTTTGACATAGAAACCGAACCATGGAAACCGAACCGAACCGTTGCATTAATTATAATAAATTTTATTTATAAATATATTCTTAATTGTTAAATTGTCTAAATTAGTAAATGGAGGGATCAAATTTAAACATAGTTTGGAAAAACCAAACGTCAAAAACAATTAAAGATAATATTCGGTTGCCTTGGGAACTAAATGGATTGGTAACCCTAAATCTATCTTCTCCATCTCCTCTACTGAAGTCTGAAACTCTTAAGTGAAAGTGCATTGGTAAGTTATTACTTATAATCTAATTTTATATTTTTATGTATGCATGTATGGATAAAAGATGCAAGCCATGTACGGATGTCATTCATTCATCACCTTCGTAATCTTTGGTGATTTTTTTATATGTTTTTAATCTGCTTTCGTAATCCCTCTACTGAAGTCTGCTTTCATGTTTTTTTTTTATATAGCATGTAACATGTTTTTATTTATAGCGTGTAACAAGTCTGCTTTCAGTTAGTTGCATGCTAAATATATTTTATTTGCCTATGAACCATTGAACCCTATGATAGTATGATGTAGTAATCAAGTAATGTACCATGAGTTTATGACAGTTTCATGACTGCTTTCATCGTAACCAATCAATTTAATTAGTATAATCTCTACTTGTTACTATGTATTAACCACAATTTCTTATTTGCATATTTGTCAAATTGGATTTATTTCAGTTGATGGAACCATCAGGTAGCGAGGCATCCGAAGCTCGAAGTATGGACAAAGGGAAGGCACCGGTCATTGATGTAGATAGTGAAAATGCGAATGAATGCCTAAGACCGCGGAAGCTCTCATTTGTGTACAAGATTGGTTACGGTCTACACCGGCGGATTTGCAAGATATGCCCGTTAATGGCTTACCACTTGAAGAGATGGTGGAAAATTTGGAGAAACTAGAACTTGGTAAGTAATGAAACTTGATTTAGTTATGTTAATTTTTCCCGCTATATGCTATGCTAATCCATTATTTATATATTTTTTAGATATGTTTTCTACCGGAAAAAAGCAACACAATGATACATCTCAACATGAAATTTGAAGTCATGAAGTTGTTTCCGTTAGAGTTTGAAGTCAAGAAACTATTTTAGAGATTGTAGTTTTATGTTTAGACGTTTGTGTTGCAATTTAAGATATTGTCGGATTGTTATCTTTTAAGTTTTATGTTTAGACGTTTGTGTTGCAATTTAAGATATTGTCGGATTGTTATCTTTTAAGTTTTAAGTTGATGGTTTTATTTAAGATATTGGTTTTGTTATATTTTGGTATCATTTTTCCTACTAATTGAAGGTGTTATCATTTTGGGTAAAATGAGGGTGTTATCATTTTGGGCAAATTGGCTCAAGTTGGGCCCAAGCCCAATTTAGTGGATAACCACCAAACCAGAAACCGAACCACGAAACCGACCAAAACCGAAAAACCGAAACCGAGAAAACCAACGGTTTGGTTATGGTTTTAAACCGAACATTCGGTTTTCGGTTTGGTTTGTGTATAAAACCGAACCAAACCGAATCATGCTCACCCCTAGTAAATAACATATTGTAGGCTGATTAGTGAGTATCCAGGTAATGAGGTGTAAGTTAGCTGTTGCTGGCTTAGCTCAACAGATTTATAATGCAATCCAAAGGTCATTTTTTGGAGGTCTAACTCTTGGACTTAGAGATTTGTGTAACAATACATTTTAGCTTGGTTTTAAAATGACCATACATTTGAAAAAATAAAATATTAAGTGCGTTTGGTTCAAAATGAGGAAAGGAAAGCGAATGGAACGAAGAAATGAAATGGAGATTATCATTATCTTTGATAGTCTTGGTTTAAGAAAAACACATTAACTTCCAAAGTGGTAGTGGTGGTGGCTGGTGGTGGTGGTGGCGGCGGCTGGTGGCGGTGGCGGCTGGTGGCTGCTAGTGGTGGTGGCTACTAGTTGTGGTGGCTGCTAATAGTGGTGGCTGCTAATGGTGGTGGTTGCTGGTGGTGGTGGTGCTGGTGTTGGTGGTGGCTACTGGTGGTGGTGGTGGGTAATCATTACCATACCTCTTAATTTACTGGATAACGTCCCATTCTAATACTAAACGAGAATTCGTTCCTACTCCTAACCAATTATGTTTAATCATTATCTTTCAATTCGCGCCCCTCATTCCACCAACCAAGCACCCCTTAATTTTAACTTGTTTTTTAAATTCACTTCAAAGTAATTATGGATAGAGAGCCGTTCAAGTAAATATAATCTTTATTTATTGAACTTTTTTATGTAAGTATGGATAGAGAGCTGTTCAAGTAAATATAATCTTTATTTATTGAACATTTTTATGTATAATGTAGATCTACAACTATTAAAGTGACTATTAGCAGCCACCACAACTAGTAACCACCACCACTATGAGATGTCACATGTAATAGTTTCCTAACTTTATTCGATTAATGTAATAGTTTCCACAACTAGTAGCCATTTTAGACATTTTACATGTGACTATGAGAGTACTTTTTGTTACAAAACTATTACTATATATACTAAATGTGGGGGAAGAAAACAGGAACAAGCACACATTAAATGCAAACTTTCCTAACTTGGCAGAAATAGTCGCGAGGTTCAGTGGCGTTCTGAAAATAAGTCTTCAGATCATTAATTGCTAACTATAGTAATCTGCAAAAATAGTCCTTAAAGTTTAAGGCGTTCTGAGGTAAGTTCTGTAGAATTAATTACTAACTATAAAGAACTTCAAGAAATTAGTCCTAAAGTTTAAGTATCGCTACTAAGTAAGTTCTTTAGTTCAATCCACCAGATCGCATGCAGTTTTTCACACTCGTAAATACTACTTGTGATTATTAATTCTTTTCTTTTATTCAATGATTGGCATTTTAAATATTTGTAAAATTAGTTGGCCTACAAACAATCGATAAAGCGGTGTAAAATAATAAACCAATAAGTTAGATGTATTGTGGATAAGTAACAATTTTTTTTTGGAACATAGTCTTGACAATGAAGTTTGTGAACAACATGGATCACCTTTTAACGGAGTTGATTTGCACATTTTATAAAATGATTGAGACACTTTAATTAATTGTATTTGGACATTTATATTTTCATATAGATAAAAGTGTAAAGGTAACTGTGAGAATATAAATGTCCAAACACATTTAAATAGAGTGTTTCAATCATTTAAAGGAGTGTGCAAATCATTTCCCTTTCCATGATTATTGGTGTTCATTTTTGTGTTACTATTTTGGCATAACGCTAACTTTAACATTATAAAACATGACATGTGAAATCATTTAGTTTGAATGCCAAAAATAATAGAATCAAAGGAGATTGTTTAATGATATGATCTTGGTACGTAGGCCCATCAATAATTCAATCGTATCCGTATATGATGGCGACAAGCTTAATTTAGGAACTAAGCAACCTTTGCATATATAATTTGTAATCATCAGTACACTGTACTCGAATAAGTGCGCTTTTTGATTGGGATTTCTTTTTAAAACATGATATAGTGGCATACAATTGAGAAAGAATAGGTAAAAAGGTTTGGGTAAATGACGAGCTAGAAAGTGTTGTCGACATAGCAAATTTTGGTCTTTTCGAAAAATAGCACTAAGACATTTTTCTTTGGTGTGCAAATTACTCCACGCTGCTCCATGGTGTCTGCACCCACAGTTCAGGTTCAACCATCTAAAATCTACCCAATGTAAATGTCATCCACGCGTTAACCATTGTTATGAAAGGTGTTTATCACGCGTGATGTATTAAAAAATAAGAGAGAAGATGATTTGACGTTGAAGCAAGAGTGATATGATGAAATAAGTTGCCATTACGTCCGATTTATGAACTTCCATTATATTTCATCATTGTTAAATGATACAAAAAAATATTTGTCAAACATCTAAATATTTTATATAAAATATATATACTATCATCTAAAAAAATATTTGTTAAATGATTTTATTGAATTTCATATATAAAACATACACTTCTTTAAATATCATCAAAATACTTTGTTTGCATATATATTATACTATGACAGCATGTATAGTATCCTTTACGCGAACGTAACCATCATCAAATTAAAACAAAGAACCGACACTTGTCCTTTACATAACAAAAACAACACATGTTCACTCTTAATTATTATCCAAAACCATGAGATCATCCACCACCGTTCTTCTTCTTCACTTAGTATCACTTATCTTCACCTCAAATGCTGACCTCCCCGGCACGTGGGAGCTACTCGTGGCAAACGCCGGGATAGCCTCCATGCACACCGCGGTCACACGCTTTAACAACGTCGTACTCCTTGACCGCACAAACATTGGCCCAACAAAGCTCCTGCAAGCTCATTGCCACAACAAAAACCTAAAAGATCGAGTTCTAGAACACAACTGCTATGCACACTCAGCTGTACTAGACATTAGTACCAGAGAGCTACGACCACTTACTATCGTGACAGACACATGGTGCTCCTCGGGCCAGTTTCTTCCGGATGGTACACTTTTGCAGACTGGTGGAGATGGTCTTGGGTTCAAGAAAGTACGTAAGTTTGTCCCATGCGATGCGACGTCTGGTTGTGACTGGGAGGAACTTGACGATGTAAAGTTAGCACACGGGAGATGGTACGCGACTAACCAGATTTTACCAGATGGGTCGATTATAATCGTAGGTGGTCGGGCTGCTAATAGTATTGAGTTTATTCCATCAAGAAAAATCGGTGTTGTAAATTTCTTGTTTCTTAGAGAAGTAGAAGATACACAAATGGATAATCTTTATCCGTACCTTCATCTTCTTCCGAACGGGCACTTATTTGTGTTTGCTAACAATAGAGCAGCATTATATATATGACTATGCAAATAATGTCATATTGAAAAGATATCCGATATTGGGTGGAGGACCACGTAACTACCCGTCTGCAGTGTCATCTGTCATGCTAGCTTTAAGAGATGGCTATTCTAGTGTAACTATTGTTGTTTGTGGTGGAGCAGAATACGGAGCTTATATTGCGAGGAGTACTGACAAGCCAGCTCATGGGAGCTGTGGTCGTATTGAGGCAATGAAAGAAGGCGCGGTTTGGGAAATGGAAGACATGCCTTTTGGGCGGATTATGGGTGATATGGTGTTGCTTCCAACAGGTGATGTATTGATTATCAATGGAGCACAAGCTGGTACACAAGGGTTTGAAATGGCGTCTGAGCCTTGTTTATATCCACTTTCGTATAGACCAGATGAGCCTGTTGGTCTTAGGTTTATGACATTGAATCCTGGCTCGGTTCCAAGAATGTATCATTCAACTGCTAATTTGCTCCCAGATGGTAGAATTTTGATTGCTGGGAGTAACCCTCATTATTTTTATAGATTTAATGCCACTGAATTCCCTACGGAGTTAAGAATAGAAGCTTTTTCTCCGGAGTATTTGTTGGCTGAGAAAGCGAGTATTAGGCCTGTAATTCTTGAGTTGCCAGAGACGATAAGTTACGGAAGTGGTTTTGATGTGGTACTGACTACTGAGCTTCCTGTGGTTGGAATAATTGAGGTAAATATAGCAAGTGCGCCATTTGCAACACATTCTTTCTCCCAGGGACAAAGGTTGGTGAAGCTGGCTGTGTCAAGTGCAATTCCGGATGGATTGGGGTCGTATAGGATTGCTTGTATTGCGCCACCGGATGGAAGGGTGGCACCACCGGGGTATTATATGGTGTTTGCTGTAAATACGGGTGTACCAAGTGTTGCAAAATGGGTGAAACTATCTAATTTGTAAATAAATAGTGTATTGTCTTATAGCTGCATCAAAATCATATGTGGCAAAATTGATTTCATGTTATAAACTTCAAAGTTATAGAAAGATTTAGTAAACTAGCTTATGTACTTCAAAGAAAAAAATTAGCTCATGAGATTTTTCAAGTTCAAATAAGCCCATACGCTCGAAATAAGCTAATCCAAACACACTCTTATATGACTCAGTTGTAGTTAATAGAGTGGGACTAAGGGTTCCACAAGAAGAGAGGTCTTCATCAAGGCTACCTTTTCTCCCTCGTTTCTTATGGTTGCAATGACTCTTCAAGTAACGCATTTGGATAAGGAATCTCTAAAGGCATTTATGTAAACTCTAGTGGTCACAACTCACAACTGATCTCTTTTTCAAGTATGTGGACAGTGGATGACACCTTGTTATTCGATGAGTCGTAATTGGCTAATGCCAAACTTTATTCGATTCCTAAAGTGTTCAATGGGCTAGGCCTTATGGAAGATGTCTTGCAGAACCAGTTTTTGGGTCAATCCGAGTGAAGTGTAAATGGTGTCTTCAATCCATCTATTCTTCATATGTCCAATATGTTTCCATTACCCTATTTGGGCACGTCTACCAGTTAAGAGAGATTTGAGTAAAAGCAATAGTTGGTGAGTAAAACAAAATCGTTCCATGATAGTTTTCCATTTCCGAGATTTGAGTAAAAGCAATAGTTGGTGAGTAAAACAAAATCGATGGAAAGCATTTTGTGGCTTCATTTGGAGTTCTAAGTTGGAGGAAAAGCTAGAGTTAAGTTTATATATATGAGAGGCATAATTAGCTAACGCCAAAATTAAAAAAGTAAGAAAAATGATTTGGGTGCTTAAGCCTACATCTAATATTAGACCTAAAGATGTGATTGGTGCATTTAAAAAATTGATTGGTGAGAAATGATGAAAAAAAAAGTGTATTACACTGGTCAAAAGATGAATGAAGTAGGAATATTGTTAGGCTGGACGCAGTAAGCACACACGATCGACTTTGTCGATCGAGTGCTACTTGATCCCTTTACTGTGGGGATTCAATCATGGGTCTTATTTTGTGTAACTTGGTCGTGGGAGCGATCGACTTGGTTTTGTGTAACTTGCTTTCTAGCCGTTTTATAATGAAAATAAATAAATAAATAAACATGGTCGGCCTTTCTTTGGACCTAATCGCGCAAGAGAGAAAGGCGCGTGAGGAAACGAGAGGATTGACCTCCTTACTAGGGGCAGCCTTAGGTCTCATTATTAGGCCTAAATAACACCACTCAAAAAGTAAAATGTGAAGTTTTTCATGTTAAAGATCCATTGAATTATTTAAGGAGTCAGAAGAATGTAATAACTAGTATTCAATTGAATTATTTAGATGATACCTACCAGTACATTAACTACATGACACCATAATGGGCTTTAATTGGCCCAACAATTGAAGTCTCGGAATCTCCGCACTTTGTTTTTAGTTTTGGCCTAGAATGAATATGATGCATTGTCGTGTACATGACCTTACATCTCAAAATTTTCAACACGGCTACACAAGTCGCGCGTGTATAGTGTACAACAATATGACATGGTTGGGTACATAAGCAGTTATTTCGTGTCTCCTTGTAAAATAACGATGAGTAGAAGACCTAATACTCGACTGAAGTTGCATACGGAGGATGAACTATTTCTTCAACATCTGATTGAGCAATAGACTTTTCAAACCACTTGAAACAATAATTAAAATCTTATGGAAAATTGTTTTCATCAAAAACACATTTTAGAAAATGCTGATGAATTATAGTTAATCATACTAAAAATAATATAAATAAATATAAAATATAAAATATGTTAACTAGATAGCAACATTTTGTAGAAAATTGTTTTCATCAGCACATATTATCTATTCACAACAAGTCAAAGTTAGCATGTGTCACTTTTGTTGACACAAATAGATTATTTAATTTAGCGTGACACCATTTTGAATTTTCAAATTGATATAGTTCCAAAAAGTTGACCAACTCCAACTACAGTATATCACTTTCACTCTTGTTTCAAGATTTCAGGTTTTTCTCTCATGAAAAAAAATGTCAATTCTAGGAAAAATCAACAACAATGAAAATCTGGGATCATCTTCATCTTTCTTTGAATTTAAGAAACAAGCTTCTTTTTTCCTTAAAGAAAAGATCAAGACTGCTAGATTAGCTTTGACTGATGTCACACCTGCACAAATGTAATGTTTCTATGTTGGGTTTTTTTTTTTTTTTTTTTTTTTTTTGAGTTCAGTTTTGTAATTTGTTTTGTTTGCTGATTAGTACTCCTGTTAAAATTAGATTATGATCAGATAATAAGCTTTAGATATGCTAATGATCCAAAATGATTATTTAATCTTATAATAATTAGAATTAGATCCGAAACTTGTTATTGAATAATATGAATAGTCAGGTTTACTATAATAAATAGGCAAAAATGCATATATATACATATATATATATATCCCTCCCAAAGTGAATAATTGCATATATATATCCTTTGTACAAGTTTTTTTAGCACATAGTACAATGGTTTTAATGCATGCTTTGTATATATATGCAATTTTGCATTTTCGGGAGGATATATATGCAAAAGCCCTAAATAGGTAGTTATTATTACCAACGGGCGTCAGACGGTTTGACCTAGTGGTATATGTATGTACTTTACGTGTTTATCAAGTAACAGGTTGAGGGTTCAAGTTTCGTTGAGGACAAAAGGTGTAGGGATGGTGGGTGTGTGAGTCTGTACATAACCATACCCATAGTTGTTTTACTCGTCCGAGTCACAACTTGACTCGTTCGAGTCGAGTCAAAATTGACCTACTTGACTCGTAGTATGACTTGCAGAAATTGAGTTCGTTACAGATTGGATCATGCTCTGAATAGATTATGTGTTCTCGAATATTAGATAATCCATTTTATATAAGTTACTCTCAAACTCGTGATGTATGTAGGATGATTTAACATATACTAATTACAACTATTTTTAGTTGTGCGAGTGTACCTGAACTATTTTAGCATCCTACTAGTATCTGAGTCATTTTTACCATGTGTTGTGTTAGTGCAATATATTCTAAACATGAGTATTTGAAGTGCTTATTAAATTTTGTTATGTACAACCTAGACAAGTTAACAGTAAAAGTGATAATATGCCATTTTAAAACTCAAGAATTAGATAATCGTTTTGCAAATGAAATAATCTTTGACTTTGTGCAACTGTGTATTGAAGAGTGGTCGAAGAAGCTACAAATGGGAATCCATGGGCACCAGATGCCCGTTCCTTAAAGATAATATCAAAAGCTGCATTTGAAATCGATGATTATTGGAGGATTGTCAATGTTCTTCACAACAGGTACCTACATGCGTTTATTTCCTTATGGTTCTTTTGTGTTCTTGAATGCTGACTTTGTGAATCAAACATCAGGCTGGTTAGATTTGATGCAAGTAACTGGAGGATACCATACAAAGCTGTAGTGGTATTAGAACATTTGTTGACACATGGACCCGAAAGTGTTGCAGAAGAATTTCAGACTCATAAAGACGTTTTTCAAGAGATGACCAATTTTCAGTATATTGATGAAAAAGGGTATGATCACTTTAATTTAGAGACTTGATTGTTAAGTTATTTTTACTGTTTTATTGTAAAAAAGTGGTTTTTTCTTTTTTTTTTTTTTTTTTTTTTTGGGTTAATCCCTGAGCTAAAATCTAACCTTTGCTGCTAACTTAGATTTTTCATGATATGGGTAATACTATTTTTGCAGTAAAGATTTGATTTTCATCTTTCTACTATATTTAAAGTAAAACAATGTTTAATTCTTTATTCTTGATAGAAATCTAATCTCTATTGTTAGCGAAGCTCTTTCATGCTATAGGTACTAACATTTTAATGCAAAGCTTTGTTTCCTACTTTCTTAATAATTTTTTGTAATTCGTATTCTGTTTTTTTGGTGTAGATTCAATTGGGGGCTTAACGTACGAATGAAGTCAGAAAGAATCTTGAAATTTTTAAATGAAGTGAATGTGTTAAAAGAAGAAAGAGCAAAAGCAAGGAAATTAAGCATAGGCATTCAAGGATTTGGAAGCTTTAACCAAAGAGTTTCATCAGAAAACGGAGTTAGTCAACAATCTTTTGTTGATAAATACAAAAGGTCTAATTCCCAATTCATCGAGCATCACAATCTTGATGAAAACCAGATCATACCAGTATTCCAAGATGAGACTTCCAAATCTAGAATCCCTGTTAAGAAAATACCCGATAAACCTGACTTTAGTGATGGATCTAGTGAGGATATGACGGTCACAAAGTTGGGAAGTCAATTTAGTTTGAAAGAAAACATGGCTCCAAAAGTGGATGCTATTCTTGTGAAGAAGGAAATGGAAGAGGAGAATTTAGTAGGGGAATCGAATTCATTATTGGGTGAACGAAAAAACGATTCATGGGTTATGTTGGATGCTGAAGAAGATAATCATCCGTTCAACGATGAAGATAGTCAAGCGAAAATGTCTCTAATTTGATCCAATGGATCAAGACACAAATAGTTTGCTTATTTGATCGCTTGTTGTAGCATTTCTCTTGCTATAAGAATGTTTGTTGATCACAGAAGATGTCATATTTATGTACTCAAAACTTCACAAAGTATGATGTGCTGTTGGATGATATGATAAAATAAACAATGGAATTGGTTTTATGGTTAAATCTCTAGCAGCTATGTCTTCTTCTATACTATAAAGCATACAAATTACAAAACCCACTTCAAGGCTCATTTTAAAATTCAACACTCCAAACCGAACTCATCAACATTTCAAATTTTAAAATTCGCCCGAATGCATATCTCTTTTCCTTTTACACATACTAACCACATACAGTACACTATTGTTCTAACAAAATGCTACAGACAATAAATTGTGATCGCCGTTTTGCACGGTGATTAGGGTCTTAGGGAAATGGCTACAAACGCTGATATTCCAGTTAAGCCGTTTACATTTAAGTCAAAGATTTGTGTATTTAATCAAGAAAAAACTCATCCACGCTTGCATCTAAGTCAAAGACTCGCGATTAATCCATGGAAAACTTATCCGTTTTAATAATACATATAAATTATCTGCATAAAACCCATTTGTTGATAACTTTAAAACATACAACTTGAAAATTATGGTCCTGGCGGGGCTCGAACCCGCGACCTTCGGCTCATAAGACCAACGCTCTAACCAACTGAGCTACAGGACCATTATATCTACTAATTGTTACTTAATCGTAATAAAATATCATTATAATCAAAAGACATGCACCTAGCCAAGATAACATGTTTGTTTACCATGTAATTGTAGAAACGTATAATACAACCGTTAAAAAAATACAGCAAACAAAATATGATATAAAATGAAAAAACAAGTTACTGATTCATAGGTCAAATTTAAAATTACTGACAAATAAAAAAAGCAAATTAGGAATTTAGGATATTATTCAACATACAAAGAAGATTTGTGCAAGAGATGTGAAGGGGTCAACGTTAAATATAGACCAGGGGCAATAGCTAGCTACGTTTTTAGGAGGTTAAAATGTTTGGACGTCAAACCATATGTGGAATTCAAGACAAGACATTGGATCGACCATACAAACGTTATGGTCACAGGGTTGAATTGAACCCACTCAGCTTGCTACGCTCTGCTAGTCTGCTTTATGCCTACCGGTCTCAACTCTCAAGTCTCGACTGTTGAACCCCCTGATTTTCATTCAATGAACCCGCTGCTTTGACCGCTGAACCTACGTTGATTTCTACGGCTGAGAAGATGATGAATTTAAGCTACATTCACTTTGAACCCTCCAGTTTATATATTTTAACCTATTGTCCTAATTATTCAGTTTTGTCTTCAATGGTTTTCTAACCCAAGTTTGAGAATATTGTTAGGAATGGTCCAAAGTTGTGTATGAAAATATTTATATATTCTCGATTAAAAGTTTCAAAGACGGCCCGACATATTAATATGATAGCTCTAGACGTGTTATACATCATTGTTTGATATTTTTAGATACCTGTAACAATTTTCAAAGTATTTTTTTATATATAAGTTAAATCTTTCGTCTCCAAAAAGCTTAAATTTAAGTATGCACAAGGCTTCCGGATAAACGAAACGACTTGCATAAATAACAGAAGCTTAAAAGTCATCACTATTATATAAGATTGTAGAACGACAAGTGGCGTTGATAATTTAGTAAAGTAATAAACTGATTATAAGATTGCACAGAAACTCCGTCGTGGTGACGTCTTCCGTATCTAAAATGTTGAAACACGAAACGTCCGGAAACGCCTCAAAAATGTTTCTGGAAAATAGAAGATGTTCTACGTCATTTGGAAACGTTTGGTGTTGGGCAAGAAACGTATTAAGTCTGGGCCATTTAAAAGCGTTTTTACTACTAAAAACGTATATTTAAGCCCAATTGAAGATCCAATCATTTAAGAGCCCATTTTAAACATTAACCCCTTTTCCCAATATTAAAATGAGGACAATTGTTCTATACTTTTATGATCAATCTTCCTCTCTCACGCTCTATCCTCACTCTGTTGCTCTATCTTCCGAGCGTAATTTGAGCACCTACTCATTTGTTAACTTACTTAGAAGGAATAAGTTAACTCCTAAGGGTGCCGAAGACTTGGTTTTTGTTCATAACAATCTACGTCTTTTATCAAGGAGCATCGATCAATATTTTGACGAGAAGACCAAGATGTAGGAGGTTGGAGGAGATGAGTTCAGTACAATGGAAGATAACGCTGACTGAAGACGTGGGATTCTCCTAACCTGAAAATCGTAATCGTGATTATATTGGAAACAAAATGATTCACGCTCTCCAACAAGAATATAGGATGCTAAAGAAAAATAGACATTGATCTTTTTCAAGTGAACCAGAAGTGGAGTTCATGAGATGGGCCGACCATGTGCAACATAGAAACCACTCTAGAAGGCTGTTTTAAAGCCTACTAAGAAAATGTAGAGAACCCATTGCTGATTCTGGGACTAAAATTCGTCTTTTCTGTCTATTACTCCGTATAACTTTTGGACATCCAAGTACTCTTTGAATTTGTGGGCAGGAATTCATCTTCTGTTATCATGGATACTGTGTTATTGCGGCATTCATTTATTAAAAAATTATTGTAATGAATAAATCTGATCATATATGGGTGTAAAGTAGTTGCTGTATGAGGATTTTATTTGCGTTGAAAAAACTGGAGTACTTTTGTATGTTCTTTAGCATGATAGCGCCTAGTTACGTACGTGTATATGTTGGAATTAAGAATGCATTTGCATCGTTGGCTCACTTCTCAAGTTTTTCTAACAACTCATGGGATGTATTTTGGCATTAGATGATCTGCCCCAAATATTGTATTTAATTCCAACACTCGTGTGACCCATTTGACCCGTTTTGCCGCTGCATTGCAAATACATGTTTAAAGTAGCTAGCTATGTTCTGATCACTAAACATCTCCTAGTGTCTTACTCCATACCGTGTATTTGTGCCGTTCACCCAATTTGACCCATTCCCCATTTTAGGTAAATATGTGTGTAAAGTGGCTAGCTCTTCGATTTCAGTGGATGTGACATGGTGGACAGGTCAAAATAATTTCGGATAAAACTGGGCAACTTTAGTGAATATCAACATGGGCCAGGTCGGGTTGAACTTTCATCGCTTTTGAACTTTTTTGGATTTTACTAAGAACATATATAATCCGCATAAGCATTTTTTGTTTCTTGGGTTGCAAATGATTTAAAAGGTTGTACACATTCAAATACACTTTTGGAGACTTTTCACCCACTGACCCGGTTTCTTTATAGCTAATTTTCCAGTTTTATTTGTTTGATCTGTTTTCAATAAACTAATTCTATTTTTCGCAGAAGGTTAACCATATCACCAACATATAACAAATTACAATTTTCACCAATTTTGCAAGTGGACATGCCCACTCCAAGATATACTACTAAAGAGATATCACACAAACATCACTAATACTACTGGCATCCTACTCTTCATTCTTTTCCTTTGGTGATCTTCCATACACAAATTCTATCAGTTAACCCCATATCCAAACAGCCCTTTATACTCTGAGACTACATTTCCTGAAAAAAACATCCTATAATAACTAGAATGCAGCCTGCACCTCACAAACTAGCTAAATAGAATAGCCTACCTAGACATCTATCTCAGCATGCAAAGGCTAAGACAACTCCTGCCATCAATCCATCCTCCAAACTCTAAGTATCTGCAGTACATACTGTTTTAGCTGAATTAACCCAAAGCTTATGATACTTGATGCAAATTTGTCCCACCAAGTGCTCTCTGAAACATCATAACTACAAGAGAGAATCACAAAGCCCGTCAAAACTACAATTCCTCAATTCCTTTGACGGTCACTATGATCCAGAATATCAGTTTGCAATAACCATCCACCCTCACAACCCAACTAAACTGAACTAGTGACAAAAAGGCTTCATCTTTCAGGGATGTGAGGGATGTGAAACCTCCAGCTTCGATAGACCAAAAAACTGTTAATTCCTCTTAACAGATTAACATTTTGATTCAAAAGAGGAATACTAAGCTCAATATTGAGTATCTTTATTTGAGAAACATTCATCAGACACCCTGAGCTTTTACTAATTTATGATTAGAAATCATATAATCTGAAATGCTCTTATTAGGCATTTCCTTTAACAATGTTAGTACTTAAAATCTCCATACTAGTGTAGTCCTATCTTTCATGACTCACAAAAGATAGAGACCTAATACAGATACTAGCACTGAAAGGCTTCATACACTGTCTCAGCCCTCTATTCAGTAACCCATACCCACTTCCTACAATCATCACTTTCCCACATTCCTTAGAACTGACCAATTCCAGCAATCCTTCATTTTTGAATAAGTTGCAAATTTGCTCATTTCAGACCACACTTTTCAGCAACATTCAATACTTACTCATTAGCTTGTTTGTCACATTCTCCTTTATTATTTTGCACACCACAGCATCTGTTCTACTTTCATTTCTAAACAGTCTGTAATTTCTTTCTTTCCAAATTTTATTCTTCCCTATATGTGTGGCCATACTGTCAACTGTTTCATTTGCCAAACTACTAAATCGATCTACGTCAATACCATTACATACACATTTTAAACTGCTAAATCTGTTCAAATTGTCACATCTTTTTATTTTATTTTTATAAACTCATTCTACTTGATTATCAAACCCAAATGCCCCTGTTGCAATACTAAGAGTCATAAACACAAGCAATCAAACAAATGAAAATAAAGATAATACTGTATTATTGCACAAGAAGTTGTACACAGTACATATCAGGTCATAGTTTGCTTCTATGCTGATCATCGCACTAAAAAATTAAGCAGCTGAACGCAATGCCACAGACACACGTAACTGGAAAAGGTGAAATGTTGTTCACTTGGACCGTTAACCAACTTTGATTTCTCTTAGCAGGAGAAGCCATTGTAATATCTTCAGTTCGACCAACTTCAGATCATATGCCATTCAATAGGAGACAGCTAGCTAGTTTCATTCAATAACGAGGATTTTTTCCCTGCATAAGAAATTATAACAAGTACAATTAAAAAGAAATCCCATTTACTTTGGAAGTTTCAGAGCAAAAAAACATACTTTAAAATGTATCACGAGATGACTTAAGATATTTAATCATCACTACCAATCCATACACAAGTAAGGAATTCCTATTCTGACTTACTCCAATAACTTGCATCCTCGAGCTAGAGACCTAGGGTTACAAAAAGGACAATAAGGAGTTTTGTAACTTTGATGAGAAGTTGCAAGTCTGGATAAATCAGATTTCCTTGGTTAAACATGGAAACAAGTCGCATGT
Organism: Chrysanthemum lavandulifolium; assembly: GCA_022545495.1. Lineage (NCBI taxonomy): Eukaryota > Viridiplantae > Streptophyta > Magnoliopsida > Asterales > Asteraceae > Chrysanthemum > Chrysanthemum lavandulifolium. Next base: position 209,920 of record JAHFWF010000030.1, read on the forward strand.
CTACACGTGACCGACGAGTTGAGTGGAGGCTTACAGTTAAACAGTTTTCCAGGTTGAGGTAGTGTCGGACGTGATTAAATAAATCATACCATTAGAAGTCATAAAGTGAAACTGTCTTTAGGATGTTTATTACACCAGCTGATCTGATAGTTCTCATCTGCTATATGATCACAAGACTTCACTAAACAACTTTTCATATATCTTCATATTCATAGCTGGATTAACTCTTCCATGATACACGACCTTCCTAATTAAAATATTCAAGTATAGACCAAATGTATCCACCAGTACCTAGGCTGGGTTTAAATCAGTTTTTCAGCCTTATTCCTCATATAAACTAAAACATTAAAAAAAGAAAGAAAGAAAAAAGAAGTCAATTAAGAAAATGCAAGTTTACTCAGCTTCCTCCACTCTATCAGAAAGCTCTTACATGTCTCTGGATCACAGATATATGATCTATACTTCAAAACGACTAAGATTCTACTTGATACCTGATCACACTTCATCCTACAAAGCTTAAAAGACCCCGGGAAATTCCCAACTTTTAAACAAAGGTCGGAACTTGGCCCCTACGAGCTGCAAATGAGAAACAATCTTGAAATTCTCGTGTTCATATCATCTTACGAGATATAATAGAGAGTCATCATGTTACATGTGATGTAATATATCACAAGCACACTAAATAACATGTAGTTGGCTGTCTGTCTGGCATCTTGTATTAGGTCTCTACATCATAAGCCTTGATAACATATATCATATATGCCTGCCTTTTTACACCCATGTTAATGAGTTTATATTTATTCATCTATAATTTTCTTAGATTCTCTAATCAGTTCTATCTATTATGTAGTGGGACCAAGGATTAATAGATAATTTGAGCAATATAGCTTATCCTTCAGTATAAAAGGTGGCTAACAGCAGAAGTCAATGTAATTTCTACTGCCGTATCTAGAAAGAAACAAACCTTCCAATATAAATCATCAGATACACTTTTCTTAAAGTGCCTACAGAGGTGAAAAAAATGGTATCATATCATTAATGCAAACTCCCCTGAGGCTGATTCTGATAAACATGCATCTATTACAAAAGGTCATGTGAAGTAACCGACATACAAAATGAAAACCAATTCATGCCAATACACAATTCTATGTACTACGTAATATACTTACCTGTGGGTTGTTGAGAGAGTGAGACAGTGAGAATCAGCTCATGGCCTCAGATCAATACATAATTCTACAAGTTGTACCATAAGAAGACAATGAAACAGATATTTGTCGTCACATAAGGGTAACAAAATAAAATATTAGTCAGAAATTTGACATATCCACTGTGTTCAGGATAATAATAATTCAAGTGATAAGTTCGCTAAAACACTACAATAAACATGTCTTCGACTGGATTATGGAACATGTCTTCCTAGAACCCTAACTGCAAAATCCAATACGTTGAATGTTGTTGTAGTCTTTAAATTCGCAAAGCATTCTTATTTATCATTTTTAAATCTGCAAAGCATTCTTATTTTTCATTCCTGGAAACCAAACATACTATTACTATCATTCACCATCCATCAAACCAAACAGCCCCTTAACATATATTTTTATACCATTTTGCTCTCCATTATAACCATATAACTGCAAACTATCTTGAGCTAGAAACAGTTTTATTATTTCATGTCCATACAAATGTGCAAGTACGAAAGAGGAAAAAAAAAGACCAAATGTCAACAGTTTGGGACCGACTACTAATAACTCAGATGTTCAGAGCTTCCAAATACTCAGATTTTCAGAGCTTCTAAAGGATCTCACTGCTACAGCAACTCACAAGAAATGTCAAAAGATATGGTATAACCAATGAGGGGAAGAGACTATGGAAGTTAATAGTAATTATGGATGGACTACTAAAAGTGTACAGCAATTTGTTATTCGCAACCTAACAAAACACAATGTCAGCAAAAATCGCGACTTGAGAGACTTTTAAAGAAGGCATAGTGATCTATGTTGAACGCTTAGCAACAGCAAACATACATACACAACTATACAAATGATCTTAATTTTCATAAGCAAGCTCAATATTAAATCACAGTCACTGAATTACTAGAAAAGTCGACATAAACAGTATTCATGAAACGCTTATTACACCATAAATGCTACAGAAAACAAGAAGCTTCGAGCAATGCTTACCTATAACAGACCATGTGATATCATCAGATGACTTCACTGAGCAACTTTGCATATATCTTCATACTCGATCGCTTGTATAACTCTCCCATCATACACACCCTTCTCAATCTGCACCTTCGCACAAAACTTCTCCGTATTCACACTCAACAACCGCAAGATTTGACCCGCGATACGCACCATTCACAACTCTCACAACCCCACCAATTTATGGAATAACCGTCTCTAACTCCTCTTGATCCACCCTCAGCTTATGCTTATTCTGAATCATCTCAATCTCACCAACATACTTATCAATCACCTTACGCACAACACCCTTTTGCTTATAATACCCCTTATCAGCCAAATCTTTACTCATCACTTTCACAACTATCCCTTCACATAACCAATAGTCTTTTCGGTTATTCCTCTCTTTCGCCTTCTCTTCTTCCTTGATCAACTCATCCAAAACCGACCCACCACCATTCCCTTTTTTACCTTTCTCAACCTTCCCAACCTTAACATCCTCCACTTCATCAAACACAAACCTCGTACCCGACCCACCTTCACCCTTTTCCTTAGCTACATTTTTCGCTAAACTTAACTTAATCCTTTTCTCATCACCACCCATCTCATCTCTCATCAAATACTTTTTCTCCTCATATTCCAAACTTTTATCCACCACCGCCAACTTTTCCTCCGCCCGTTCAATCTGTCTCATAATTTCCCTCTCTTGTTTCTCCTCATCTACAATATCCGCCTTGGCACGCTTATTTTTCAACTTCTCCTTAAAAAGCGCCTCGGAATCCCTATCAATATAGGTAATAAACCACCCTTTCGGCGTCTCCTCAACTTTACACTTCCCCGTCTTCCCCAAATACTTAACAAACTCAGTAAGCGTAGCCCATTGAGTACTATTCATATGAACATGATGCCTATCATTAATATACTCATTATAAACAACAGTAGCAGCAATTCTACTAAACCTATGGCTTCTTTTCATATGATCTAAAAACATGTTTTCGAACTCTTCGGAGTATCCGTCGACTATTCGTGTCGGGTTTTGACCGAATACTTCCATTTGACGTTGGTGGGATTCACTCATACAATGACATTTGAACCCGTTTTCATCGCGACATTGTTTTTGACACATTTGACAGTACCAACGGAGTTTCTGGAGACCTTTTGATTTGATTCTGTTTGCTATTGCTTTTGGGGTTAAGAATTCGTTTTTTCCCATGATTTTAGAAAAATTAAGGTTGATAAATTGAAAGACTTACTAGGATGTCGGCGAGTTTTGGCTTGTTGTTGTCGATTGATGAATGAACTGGGATCTGATTAATAATGGATTGTGGAGACGATATGTGAAAGAGGAAGGGATTTTTTTTGAGTATTCGATTATTTTATACATGGATAATAAAGAAACAAATATATAAAAAAAATTAGTCGGTTAGTAAGTCCACTTTCGAATGGGCTAGAAATATAACACCAAAGTATGGGCTACTAAATGGTTGGGATGACTTGGGTAGTAGTAGTATAATGCTCAATTATAAAGGCCCAGTCTAACCTTTTATAAATAGCTCACAAGCTAAAGGATGAGATTTACAAATGATGTTTGAAACGACTTACCTAGTGTTAAACTAGCCAAGTTTGAAGGATGGCTTGATTTATTACATCTAGCTAGTCTCGAAGCATGTTTCACCTCATTGCTATTGTATTATTCATTTAAGATTAAAATTTATATTTATATATAAATTATTTAAGTTGATTCTTTCAAAGCATTCCCATCAAAACTTAAGATAGGAACCCAATCGTAGAAGAATACGTATCACTTCTCAACTAAGAAAAATCACTTTTATTTTCAAATCGAAATATCTTTTTATCTACTTATTTTTTTATAATCTAATTTCATCATATTTTTAAAATTTTATCTTTCTTTAATTCAACATCTATTTTGATATATTTTATAGGTTTTTGTTTTATATTTTTAGTGGGTTTATTTTATTTTAATTCAAATTTTACAACTTTAACCTTTATTTCAATTAATATAATCTTGATTCGTCAAAATCATATATTTTTGGGAAGTGTTTGAAGAGTAAGAAATCATGGCGATTTCTATACTATTGGAATAATGATGTCACGGAAGCTACAAGAAAGCCTACAGAACCCAAACAAACACATACAACAAACACATATACATTCAAGTGTTGTGAAACGAATTCACTAAACGGGTAAGCAAACACATATAAATATATTTATATCATATATGTGGTGTCCAACAAGTACTATATTATAATGCATCTATAATCCAAGCTAACTCTAAACCTAACTCCTAACCAAAATTAAGATAAGTAATCTCCAATCGTGAGATACGTATTACTTTTAACAAACCCAGCGCTAACTCCTAAACATTAAAAATTAATATAAGGCCCAATTATAAAGTCGATGTATGCATTTTCACCTACAAATTCATCTTTATTTTAAATTGAAATGTCTTTTAATCTATTTATTTTTATATAATCTAATTTCACCATATTTTTTAAAATTTTGTGCTTTTTAATTCAACATCCATTTTGATATATTTGTATGAGTTTTTAGTTTTTATATTTTTAGTGGATTTATTTTATTTTAATTCAAATTTTTACAACTTTAACCTTTATTTCAATCAATACAATCTTGATTCGTCAAAATCATATACTTTTGGGGGGAATGTTTGACGGGTAAAAGATTGCGATGGTATTTTTATATGCGGGAATAATGATGTCACGGGAAAGCTACGGGTAACCCAAACAAACACATACAAATAACACGTGTTGTGAAACGAATTCACTAAACAGCAATAAGAAACACATATAACTATATTTTATAATACGCATACTGCAGTATCCAACTTGTATATTATAATACATGAATAACCCAAGCCTAACTCATAACCAAAATTAAGATAAAAGTTCTAATCATGAGTTGACATATATATTTCTTAACAAACTCCAAACGTAACTTATAACCAAAATTAATATAATGAGTTTAATCATTTGGGTGACATATGCCACTTTTAACAAAACATTCACCTTTATTTTCAAAACTAAAATATCTTTTTATCTATTTATTTTTTATAATCTAATTTCATCATATTTTTTAAATTTTGTGCATATTAATTCAACATCCATTTTGATATATTTTATGAGTTTTTAGATTTTACATTTTTAGTGGGTTTATTTTATTTTGATTTAAATTTTTATAACTTTAATGTTTATTTCAATCAATACAATCTTGATTCGTCAAAATCATATACTTTTGGAGAGTGTTTGATTGTTAAGAGATTTTTTTGAAGCATGAGTTAGTAGTTAGTGATCCGAGCCCACAGTTGACATCCAATGGGCAGATGCAAGCCTCAAACCTTTCTCTTGGGGATAAACCCACTCTTGCTTCTATTTATTTGGACCGAAGGTCCATGGTGAGACTGAACCGAGACATCTCCAAGGAAACCTCCCCAAGGTTGCGCCGTTACAGTGGCCAACCGAGCTAGCCCAGTTGGTTTGGCGAGTAAGAGATTACGAGGTCTTTCTATACGGGAATAATAATATCAGGAAAGCTACGAGAAGTCAAACAAACACATACAACTAATATATATACATTCGAATGTTGTGAAACAAATTCACTAAGCGGTGTAGTTAAAACACATATAACTATAATTATCGCGCTAACGACGAGTATCCAAATAGTTTTATTAACTAGTCGAACTCGAGTTTTGAAATAGCTCACAGCTAAGGATAAGATTTACAAATGATGTATAAAATGGCTTGCCTAACGTTAAACTAGCCGAGTTTGAAGGCTCGAGCTTGGGGGCATGGCTTGATTCATTTAAGATTAAAAATGTTAACTAACATATGTTTTTATATATTTTTACAACCAAGGGGGCTTAGTAGTCAAACGGGATGATGTCCTTACAAAGTGTATTAGGTTTAAACCATATAGAGTACATATATTTGGGGCGGTAAAAAAAATGCTTTAAAACAGTAATTGATATATCATGGTTAGATCATGTACATTCGAGTAAAATTTTTTCTCTCTCTCAAGAACCAAAACAAGGATTGTTTACTAGTGATAATATCTCATGTATGCACGAGCTAGTCTGTATATAAAATTTTCATTATGATAATATTGATCAGTATTATCATTTTTTGAAAACATTTATTAATAAGTAGCTTTTTAAGTGTATTTATTTTTATATCGTAATAACTCGTGCTCTTATTTTCATATTTATTTTTCGTTAATAATAATTTAAGTCGTATTAATTTTTTTTTACCATGTGCATACTTTTCTGTAGAATTATGTAGAACATATAATACTCAGATACTTATATTACTGTGTACAAACAAGTTTTTACATAAAATTTCATAAAATGCATGCACTCTTCATTTTTAAGATATCCTCAGGTGACTATCACTATCTAAAACCTATATCCTACCGTTACGCATATTTAATTTCTACAAAACATTAACCAAAGTTTTAACACCCAGAAGTAGGATCTCCAATGTCTGCATTAAATGTCTTTTTACACTAAAATAGTGCAAAAAGTACACAAAAACCTCTCCAATGTAGGCACTAAAACCTTGCACTACCTTAATGCAATAAATAGTGATGCCCAAAATGCACTAAATATAGTGCAACATTATTCATTGCACTAAAACTAAAAATCTTTCACTTTTGACCTTATCATTTATTTATATTTCTAATTTAAATCACTGAATGCTTTTTAAAATAACAAAACTGCTACATATATTTAACATTCAAAAGAAATATTAGTTTTATAAAATCCTATCATATATTTTCCGTTAATATCTTCGAATGAGCTTTATATAGAATTTTTTCACCAAGATTTTTCACAGACATCCCATTTATTTCCTTATGATAATTACGACTAAAATACACCGTTGGTCCCTAAACTTGTATCGGAGGATCTCGATGGGACGAACCTCGCCTTTTCATCGCCACGGGTCCAAACAAGAGCCATTAAATGCCGATTCGTCCCTTGACCAATAACGGCGTTGTCAACGTCCGTTATACCCCAAAAACCCGTAATCATGTTACTGTTGAGGGTAGAATAGTCATTATGTGGTATACATCGTAGAACATGTCTTGTCCAATTTCCGCCATTTTGTACAATATAACAAAACCGTGTACTCATTGCTCATCCCCAAACTTGTTTTGGAAGCCTACCCGAAAACCCTAAGGCAATGTCTATCATCAAATCAAATAACTGAGTAAGAAAATAACAAACAACCACCTTGGATTTACTCGTGGCGAGTAAGGGAATATCCTTTATATGATGATCGTGAAACGGAGGAAAGAGTCGCAATCGGGAGATATTGTAAGTCTTTTTGGTTAGAGCCTATTACAATCATATGTTAGTACGACCGATTAAGTTATTCCCTTTAGGTAACTTTAGCTTAACAATGTTTTTGTACAATTTTATATAATGGGTGAACTCGGATCGTTTAGCATGATGTTCCATTATGAAGGTACATTCAAATACTTTCGTGTAGGATATATCAAGGAGGCAAGAAATGCCTTGTTGATCTTGTGGAAATAAAAGAGGTATCTGTTGATGAAATGGATGCTCTCATGACCCAAATCGGTTATGAGTCTGGACAAACCAATTATTTCTACTTTCTTAAGCCTGGTTGTACATTAGACGACGGTTTGTTTTCTTTGCGTGAACCTGCTAATCTAGACTTGTTGAAAGATGTTGTCATACAGCATAAGGTGATAGACGTGTATGTTGAAATAGGGAAGACTAGATTAGAATTTTCTGAAATGTCCCCACAATCAATTAAGACTGTGTTTTGGGAGATGGATGAAGATAGGAGAAAAGTTGCTACTGCGGCTATTCAACTCGTTGTAGACGGTTGGTGTTAGATGATATAGATAATGAACCTTCCCTAGATCCGCTTATCCAACTTACACAATTGCATCGTGGACGCCAATGATATTGGTGAAGCTAGCAATTTGCCAAACATTGAGCCACTCTTTTCCACCTTAGATCGCTCTTTTGCTAGCCAACTGTTGAAAACAAGTGAGCGTGCTTTAGTAGTTATTGATGAGGACAATGCTCAGTAAAGGAGCCCGATAATGTTGAGGTTAATCTGCTTAGAGTGATTCGTGGAAGGACTTTGACAACGGTGGAACAAGACTAGTTGATGTCAATAACACCTTTGAGGAGCCCGAAAATTTTGAGGTTAACTGCTTCAATTGACACAGAGAAGCAATTACACAAACCGTGCAGACCTTTGGTTGATGTGAATAATGTGTTTGAGGAGCTCGATGTGGATGTAACTCGCTTCAACCGACTCGGGATAACATGGAAGAGGATCCTGTTGTTGATCTTAGTCTCGTTACAAGCGAGTGACACTAGTGAATTTGGCAATGCATTGAACCAAATCAAGATAACACTTGTCAAGAGAATGATGCACAACTTGGTATGCTACAAGTAGGTCGAGTAATGATTTAGGTGAAGAAGGAACAACATGTAATATAAGTGATGATGTGCGTTGGTAAATGATTTACCGTGATGGTTGATGAAGTATTTTGCAGTGACCATGTTAGTTTCCAACACGCACACTTTGCTAATGGCGCCTATACCACTTTTTCTATACGGTCGGGAGTTTGGTACCGCAGGGAAGTAAAAACCTAGTAAGAGAGCATTCAATAGAAACTAGGAGGAGTTGTTTTTTGAAGAATGACAAAACAAGAATAAGGGTCGTGTAGGGGTTGGTTCCAGCCAGCCCAAATGAAGGTCCTGGATGGATATTGGCCCATCTAGAAGTCCATTAAGCGTAAGGGTATAAGAGCATTGCTTTCGCCAAAAGGACCCTTCACAAATACCGCCCATGGCTATTGTTTGTCGGCAGAATGGTGAGACATGTATCCGGTCGGTCGAACATATAATGAGCAACACACTTGTTTGCAATCAAGGAAGTCGAGCTTTTGACCTTCGCTATATCTCACGTAAAATTACAAGACAAGTTGAAACAAATCCAGAGCTTCTGTCAGTCGGTGCATAATCAACTTACCAACCAATACGACCTTCAAGTGTCCCCGCAGAAGGTTTTAAGGGCCAAAACCTAGCAATAACAAACCATCGTGGGTCAATTCAAGCTACAATTTACCATGTTGAGAGATTATGTTCAAGAGTTGCGAAGACAAACCCTAATACGACGGTGGAGATGAATGTGGAACGACCTCCGGATGAGTCTCTTCCAACCGAGAATTCAAGAGAGTGTATGTTTGTTTAGGTGCATCAAGCAAGGATTTAAAGATTGTGGGAGATCGTTGTTCAATGGCCGCTTCCAATTCGTGGTCCTTTCAATGGTCAACTTATGACAATTGGGAATTGATAGCAACAATGGTATATACCCTTTCGCTTATGCTTTTGTTGATTCGGATAACATAGGATCATGGACTTGGTTTCTTCATTGTTTATCCGATGATTTAGCACTGGGCCAATTTCAAGCATCACTTTTATTATCGACATGGATAAGGTACTCTCTTACTGCTCATGAATTTAAGTGTCACTCTTTGAAACAGAAAGAAAGATATTTGATTTTGTGCAGGATATAAGTAGAGTCAGTAGCGAAGTTTTTGAAAGTGCGTAACACGATTCAGATTAAAAGCATACATGACAAAATGAAATTGCAATGGAAAGGTAGGGCCTATAAAGACCATCTGTGGAAATGTGCAATGACCTCAACTGTGTACAGCTTCAAAGCTATGGTCGATCTCAAGAAACTTAATCAACCAGCCCATGATTGGTTAAGTAAGATACCACCGATTCATTGGTCAAGGTCACATTTTCATGTAAGTCATCTATCGCTTCACTTACTTTGTATTCATAAATGCAAGATAAACAGTTATAATTAATACATGTTTATTACTTTTCATCTTTAGGAGAGCTACTCGATGTGTTACTTAATAACATGTGTCAAGTGTTTCATGAGAAAATTAAAGAGGGTTAAGCAAACCTATTATTACAAACCTTAGAATACATCGTGGAATATTGTTTCAAGAGGATAATGCATGTTCTTATGGTGATTGAGAAGAGTGATGGGCCACTAACACCAACCGCACAACACATGCTAGAGGCTATTAAGAAAGAGGTCATAAGTATAATGTGTTATGGAATGGGGATCTAAGTTTCGTGTTAGTGGACCATGGGGTGACCAATGTGTAGTTAATGTTGTACACAAGACTTGTACTTGCGAAGGTGGGAGATAACAGTTTACCATGTAAACATGTTGTTGCTACCAATTGAATATGGCTTTAAATGGCCAACAAGTCTGAGTCAGAGAAACATGGGCTCATCCTTGTTACTATCTTCTCACTGGGAGGCTACCTACAAACACCATGTCCAAATTTATAACTAGCAAATGAACATTGGGAAAAATCAACTATGCCAACAACAATTGTTCCACCGAATCGAAACAAACCCGCCGCCGCTGCAAGAGGTAGAAAAGAGTTAGGATAGCTCCGAAACCAAGAGATTGTGAAGGATGGTAAGTCGTCAAGGGCTTGGAAGAGTGTCGTGTAGTATTTGTGGCATTCTTTGGACACAACCGGTAACATGCCTAGGGTATGGTGGAGCTCAACATAGTGGAACCGCCAATAAGGTAAATGTCAAAAGGTGCCTACTAAATCTGCAGGAAAAAAAAAGACATCCTAAAGGTAAAAGGTAGCAGCAGATAAAGAAGTCAAGGTACAGTGTTGTTGTAGAAAGCAAGTTAGTGCGGTTCAAGGAAGTGGTGTTCAATCTACAAATCAAGAGCCAAGAATCAAGATCCCATCATACATGATGCATCCCGTCACAATCCCACCGATTTTCAGATTCACAAGTGATGTTCAAGCAGTTCGCTTCAACCCACCGCTACACGAAGAATGACTAGGAAGCAGTCGCCGAGAAAGAATGATGGCCTCACCATAGGTCAAATCATATGCTAATTATCTAGACAATGTTTCATCTAGTTTACTAGTTTATTTTGTATGGACAAGTTATGTAATCTAAAACATATGTGTGTAATCGTAGCTCTCATGCTTTGAAAAGTATGCAATTTTATGCACGGAATTATATCCATTTGCATTAACTATGGAACCATGTCATTATTGTGTATTTTTGAGATTGACTAAGCTTGATGTGTGAATAGTTTGCGTCAAAAGTAACCAAAGCTAAAATAGAACATCATAAGAATGTTGACATTTAAAAGTCAACCCTAAACAAATTGTTAACCATCCGCATACCCATAAGGCATACAAAATCGAAACAAACAAAACTCGAATATTTCATAACAAGGTTACTACAATTCAAGATACGTAACATTAACCAACTAGCCTCATTACATAAAAGGTTAAAAGTTATCCCAATGCATAAACAATGAAGAACAACATCCAACTTAGCACCGTGTAAATCTTCCACTTCCACACATCACCTTGAGAGACTACTAATCTTGCCTCAAGCTCATTTCTCCCTCAAAAGTCCTGGTATGATCATTCTTGAACGAGCACGATTTCGGGATCATACCATCTTATCCACCGACAAGAAGACCCCTATTGATGATTATGAGAAATCATTAAACAACCACCATTGTTAGAAACTTACACAAGAAATATTAAGACGCACTTACTTGAACAGACAAGCAAAGAATCGACGCCTGGGTTGGCAGAGGTCCACGAAGTGCGAATAATAGCTTGCTTACCACACCAGCAACGTACCATCTTGAAACAATTATCGTTTTGAAGAAGACGGGTTTTGAAGGATAGTTTAGGGATGGGTGATAAATGTAGACCAAACCTTTTTACACACATATACTAGCTACATACACTGTACAACGGTTTTATTTAGTCCGCTACAGTTAAAGACGGTTTTGCCCTCAGCAACATAACGTTGACAACGGCAGTATTGGTCAAGGGACGAATCTGGCATTTAATGGCTACTGTTTGGACCCGTGGCGATGAAAAGGGCGAGGTTCGTCCCATCGAGATCCTCCGATACAAGTTTAGGGACCAACGGTGTATTTTAGTCTTCATAACACAAATGTGCTTTAAGGTAAAAAAATTGGTACACAAATGTCACAAGAACACATTAAGTTTGAATGTTAATGGTTGTTCTCGTTGAAGATGGTGCAATTACATTAAAAGATCAAGATCTTGTTCCAACATCATTCTTTTTCGCTTACACACCCTTCAATTGTTTGAACAGACCTTCAAGTTCTAACAAATCCTTGAAACTTGGAGGCAACTTTGAGAATGTTAAGACTGATTTAAGATAGTTTTACCCGCTTTAGTACTATTGTATCGCGGCACTGCTTTTAAGATATGGTTCTATTTTATGATATATGTCAAATCTACTTTGAAAAGAAAGCTCGATAAATCGTATAAACCGAAAAATCGAAAACCAAACCAAAAACCGACAACCGAAAACCAAACTGACACAAAACGAAACCGAATGGTTTCTAAAATCAAAACCGAATTTTTGGTTCGGTTTTTATATAAAACCGAGCCAAACCGAACCACGCCACCCTACTTTATAGTTTTATACATAGTTATGTAAAGTTTTTGAGCATTTTTTAAGAATAGTATAAAAAACGAAAATGAAGAGGCCAAATGTAATGGGAAACATAAAAATGAGGGGAATGATTGTTAAAGATGAAAAAAGTAACATCATGACAGAAAAATGGTAACAAAATGATTTAAGTAACCATAAAACACATAAGCATGAAAATGTGCACTTGATGCCATCGCCCATCAGAGTTTGTGTTTTTCTTCCTTTTTCACATTTATTTACTATCATTTTGCCCCCACAAACATGTTACTATAATTTATTGCTAAAATCTACACATTTTTTTGGTATCTATATATGTAAGAATAATAATTGGGAAAAAGGATCCTATGAATAACATGGCTTCATGGCTTGGATGCTTAAAAACACTCAAGTTATCGACACAATGGTGATATCCATGTGAGCCTGGATGTGCCCATTTGACTTTATATAGTCAACTTCAAGTCTTGAAATAGAAAATTAAAAACATGAAACTTGGTTGTCTCACTATGTCAGGGATTAGCTCTCCTATAAAATAAGTATAAAAAAAAAAGTCAAAGTTAGCTTTTCCTATGTAATATCATAAATCAATTACAGTATTATTTTGTTTGTATGTCATAGTTTATAAGTTTTATATTTTGCTCTTCTCAAAATAATACCAATATGTCACTGCTAAACTAGATGGGGTTAGCTCATACTTTAATAAGTTTCAATTACGAAAGGTAAATTCTATGTGATTCATATAAACTGAGCTTACCTGAGCTAATCAGAGCTATGCTTATTGAAAATGGATCAAAATTTAGATTAGAGCACAAGGTATCGTGGATACCAATAACACGTTATTGATATGTCACCTCAGCGCCACATCATACACCTTTCAATAACTTACCAATAACTAAAACACCTTCACTCATAACACACCACTAACATGTTATTGCGTCCCGCAAAATACCCCACTAAAAATATCCACTATTCACAATACTCAAAAAACAAAACAAAACCACCAAACATCATTAATGGCTTGAATGCCATCGAATTATTAAATACCTTTTTTACCAATTAACGACACCAAGATGGTATGGTTTTACCACCAACGATACGAAAAACGAACCTTCTGACGTTAAGTCTCCTCATACCATGCTTCAGATCAAACGAAAGAAAACAATAGGCCAAGCACTATTTAAAACTTTAAAGCCCTCGAAGCTAAATTTATGTCCGGCCAGTTCTCATTTTGTGTGTAATAATTTAGCAAACCGTAATAGAATGATATGCATGCACTCTTCATTTTTACCGATACATCCAACATAATTGCAAAGTTCAATCTATTAAAATCATTATACACTCGGCTATTAGATATATCTGAAGACATTAAGATGATCGAAGCTAACGGGCATCGGAGATGTGGGAAAAGCACGTGCAAAGATGCATTAATGTTTGTAAAGATCGCAGGAAAAGTAAACAAATTTTTTTTTTATAGAAAAAGGAAAAGAGTTTGTAGATGGCTAGATGCATCCAAAATAATAAAATCACATCCTAACCCCTCATGTTTCTTGATAATGATAATTTCATATCATATATTTGTCAACCACATTGGCAACACGATCAACATCATCTTGTTCTTTTGAACGTCAAATTTTTTACTCGCTGGCAAGATGTTGATGCTAGATGTACAAGACGGTTTTATAAAGGAATGTGATATGCACACTTTTCATTTTGATTTGCACATCAAATTGTACAAGCAAATAAAGATGACTATAAATATTAAAGTTAAGTGTACCAATAAAAAACATGAGTGTGCAAATCGATTCCCTTTTACAAAAGGTTATTAGAAGCAATATTAAGATTAGAAACGCGTTCTAACCACACAAGCTTTAAAGTTTTCGACAATTGAACAATCAACGAGAAATATTACGTTTAAATTTTATCCACAATACTATTCCTTCTTGGTGGATCTACATTTTTGAAGCTTAACTTATTCTTTTAATGCCAATGTGGGCAAGTTTATTTTGTACCAGTTTGGATAACCTGGTTAAAACATGATTTAGTCAAGCTGGGCAGGTTTATTTTGTTGAAGCAACCCACTTGATCAAGTTATTAAACTGTGAGGTCGATTGTCTAAACCAAACCTAGCCAATCAAAACTTTAACAGTGTTTTTACACATTGTATTTTTATATTTAGCACTTTTTGGGTTTCAACAAAAAATATTAAGATCATATTGTCCACAAAACATCTAAAATGATTAGTTACTTAGTACATGGTGATCATATGTTAAAAGAGCATGAATTTTGACTTATAATTAACAGAAGTAACTTGGTGCCAGTTAGATCGCACATGAATGCCAAAAGAACGACTTGAACAGAACTAGCTAGTAATACTCAATACTCAATAGTCACCCAATGAAGCGATTAGATCAAAATGTTACCATTTCTTAGGGGGTGTTTGGCTGTGCGTTTTTAAACAAATTATCTGATTATTGCGTTTTTAGAACGCACATAATTCAAAATGAGTGTTTGGGTAGAAAGAACCGAAAATCAATTATTTGCGTTTTCAGAGGCTCAAAACGCAGTTTTGTAAAAGCAACTCTCCTCATGCTTTTTGCAAACGTGATTTTGGGTGTAGGGCCAAATTACCAAAACACCCACAATTATCACCGATAATCATTTACTTCTTGTTACTCTATGAAAAACGTTGCATAATCCTATGTGCAAAAACTTACTCCGTTGCAAGCAGTTGGCTGAAGAGAATGAGACAGTCATGACAGTGACAGAGAGAAAGAAAGAACATAGAGAAGAGAAAAATATGTTTTGGTAGAGAGCGGCTACCAAATAGAATGTATACCCTAATTTATTTTGTTTCACAAATTTTGTTTTCTAAAAGCCCAGTTCTCTCATTCTAAAGGGCCCATTGAAAAGTATACTAGATTTTTATCATATGTATTACGTTGGTAACTTGTTTCAAACAATTTGTTATCATTATATCTTAAACTTGATCATATAATTATATGTTAATATGATGCCTATTTTAGACATTTTACCTGTTGACAAATTGATAATCTGATTTTCCCAAACACTAAAAAAACTGATTATTTGATTATTGCGATATCAAACAGCATAATCAAATCCAAACACTATATTTCAAAACCACGTTTTGTAACTGCTGATTATCTGATTATCCATTTTCAAAACGAATAATCTATTTTCAATAAGCAATCCCAAACACCCTCTTAGTCATTGACTAATGAATTTAGTACTTTTGTTATAACATTCACTTGACAAAACTAAAGTAGCGATTTCGTTCACTTTTGTTTTAACATGCACTCTCTTTTATCCTACATCATCAATCTTTCTTTTTTAAATCGACTGATGACCTAAAGTAGAAGGGTGTGTTTGTTAATTAAAAGTAAAACAGGATAAAAATTGTCTTTGACTATAAGATACATGTGTCTTAGTGTTTGTTTTTTGTGTTTACTGTTTCTGTGTTTTGCATTGGATCCATCGCCGAATTTTAGACGGTTTCAATGTTCTCTATGCCATGTGTACTAACCTCAATATATCTCTTCTTCTTTTGAATCGCTCATCCTTAAACAAACAATATTGTTATGTCATGAATTTCTTGTAAATTATCTTTATAATAGTGAATTAAAACTTACAATTAATAAACAACTTGATTACACACTTAATTTGTTCTGTTATGCATTGTTGGATATGTTAGATGTGCATATATGCATTAGCGTTTCAGTTGGTTTTGATTTTGGTTTGAAGTCATTACTTTAGCATATGATACACTGATCATTAGATAAACAATTTTAATATAATTGGCTGATAAAGATATGATTTTGCTATGGTTATTTTTTTGTTTTAATTCAATGTAAAATTTTCATACTAGTGTTTGTATATTCGATAATAGTTAATGAACTTTTTGTTATAAGTTAAATTCAAAAGTGAGTTGAAATTTAGTTTCCAGTGTTATTACTATGAGTAAAAAAAATTGAGTATTAATGTTGTTTTTAGTGTTATGCTAATTTAAAAACAAGATGTCTTGCGTATCTTACGTAGTCTTGCGACTGTTTTCGAACCTATTACTTGGCCACGCTCTCAATATGTTATCCTAATATAGTTTGAACACAAGACTTCTAATTTGTAAAAACATCAAGATGTCTAACAAGTAAATACACTAACTAAAATACATTTAACATTTGTAAAATGTCAACTTGGCTCAAAAAGTGAAAAAGGTGACATGATTCTTATGTAAAATGTAAGTCACACTCACACTCCATCCCATCCCATGCCATATGCAAACTATATCATATACGACACAACTCTCCCTTTCTATCTTTCACATCCATTTCATTGTTTTCAGTGCCCCAACCCTTTTAACCTACATCTCCGGCCAACATCTCCGACCATGATATCCGACAACAACCTAGAACAACACAACCAAAATTCTCCAACAACAACATCGGAACAACCAAATAATGCATTAAAACACCAAGAACAAACTAACCAGCATCAAGAAAATGAACATAACGAAAAGATTTCATCTTTAACGATCGAATTATCGTCGAACATTAAAGATGTCAACGAAGACGATGAACCAACCACGCCAACTTCTTCAGATCAGAGAATTCCTGTAATTACAAAATGTCCACCGGCACCAAGAAAACCTAGATCGCTACCGATGAATAACAAGCGAAAAACGCCGAG
Organism: Chrysanthemum lavandulifolium; assembly: GCA_022545495.1. Lineage (NCBI taxonomy): Eukaryota > Viridiplantae > Streptophyta > Magnoliopsida > Asterales > Asteraceae > Chrysanthemum > Chrysanthemum lavandulifolium. Next base: position 227,371 of record JAHFWF010000030.1, read on the forward strand.
TTTTAGTCGGATTTCGGTCGATTTGATGGTGATTTTAATGCAATGTGATCCGGTGGAGGATATTGATTCCAGTGAACGTAAAGAAAGTCAAGAAAATGGATGTCATCACCGGTGAATTATGAATCAATACTAACAAACCATACGTATTATCTTTCTATTTTTAACTATTGTCATTATTTGATTTTTTTTCTTCATCTTTTTTATTTTATTTATGTGAAGAAATTACTCGTATGTAGTTATGTCAATGTTTTTACGAATTAATTAACACTGAGAATTTCACGATACATTGTTCATTGATTTATTTAAGAATTGCATTAAATATTGTATTCATCATTTGATTCTGATCTAAAGCTCAAATGAAAAATGATATTACTGCTAGATTGCAAATACAGGATTTCTACAGAGGGTATATATTTAAAAAAAAAAAAAAAAAAAAAGAAAGAAAAAAAGAAAGAAAGAAAAAGGATCATATAAGTTTAATGTTTCAGGTAAAAGCTACTATAATTACTGATTTTATAATATTATGTTTTTAATGCTTATGTTAAATACAAATTAAAAATCCATGGTTGGTAAGGTAACTATGTAAGTTTCAAATTAGTACTATAGTAATTATATCGTCAATAAGTGTTCTTAATTACTTGTTGGTTTCTAATTAATCACATTTATTTCCTATTATAATTAAGTAATTAGTTAATAATAGCTTTATTCTTTCAACGCCATTTGTAAAGTTAGATAATGCTATGCTTGATTAAATGAAGGAATATATGGTTGGGTAATTGGTAATAGGTTTGATAAATGTGAGCTAGGTGGTTGCAATATATATAGATGTGATTATGTCATGCATGTTTGTTTCATTTAATTAACAAACTAAGGCTATGCAACCGATCGATATCTAACCTTTCATTTCCCTATCTTAAGTTCTAAATATATGGTATGTATTCATACATTTGTTTGTATATGTGCACGAGTAGAAATAAGCAAAAGAAATAACATCATGCTTCTTGGTTCATCTTAAATTCAACTTAAAAGAATCGATTTCAATTAAACTTTATCACGATTACATTTTTATGTATAATAATCTGATCTTCGAAGAAAGTATTGGGGAACCTAGAGTGTATTTAAGTTAGCGAAGAAATATTATACTACCAAAGTTAGCGAATAAATATTATATATATTACTCCGAAATATTTTAAAGCCGATCATTAATTTACTAGCTGGATCAGTGCATGCATGTTACGACAAACGAAAGGGTAGATGTGGACAAACTGATAAGGGAATATCCCGTCACGTATGGATGGTAAAACCCAAGAAGCATGTTCTTTTTTCTTTTTCTTCTTTTTTTACTACTTCTCATACATATTATACACACACTAGTATATATATACATCATGCATGTTTATATTGACTCTAGTTAGAAAATTACTGTATGATTTATTTCAAAAGATAGGCACCAACAAAAGGTATCTATTTACAAAGTTTCATTTGGCACAACACGTACATAAATGAATGTAGACCACCAATTACTAGTTACATAAAAAAAGGTAAATGGAGAGGTACGTGTTAAGATTATCCAGAAAAATAACGAGCTATTACCTACTCTAATGTATGTTGCTTATTAGTTAATCGATATACGTTGCTTATTAGTAAATAAATCTACTCTATAATGTATTAGTTACTACTCTAATGTATGTTGCTTATAAGTTATAAGTGATATATGTTGCTTATTTACTACAGTCACCTGTCACTTATCTGGCTCAAAAATTATTGTTTACACATAAATCTATCCAAAATAACCTTAAAACTATGAAAAGGGATCAGGGAAGATGTAAAAAGTTAACATATAGATCGAGAGGGAAGGAATGTTGGGTCCATGCTAGATTTGTGGGTCTGATTATAATTGAAAACACTTAAATATGTTGGAGAAAATAAACAATAGGCACAAACAACATAACCAATATGGGTATAAAGTCTGGGCACCAGCAGACAATAAATTTAATTTGCAACAAGTCAGTATTAATTATGATTGTTCCACTAAATGTACTTCGATCATACAGGTGAGAGATGCAATGCTAGCTATAGTTATCAAGTTGCTCGCCAACAATTCATGAGAAATAAGATATTGTTTTAATCTCATATCCACAACTTCATAAAACTACGTACATTGTTAAATCGATAGATCAAGATTAAATTATTTAATACTTGTTAGCCATTAAGACCTCGATATTGAGAAAGACATTAGAACTTGTACATGCTCGAACATAAAATATTTCAAAAGATTTTAAGAAATGATATATATATGTCATTGTGAACGCATAACCGGAAAATGTAACATTTGTCACGATAATTATAATCCTTTGACGGCTACGTTACCATTTGGCCATGTTATGTTAAATGTTGAAATTTTACGTGTGGTAAAACGGTCTAATTGATTATTACAAATGAACATAAAGACTAGAGGCCGGCAAAATGTCCTTTTCAATGTCTGTACATTGTAGCTGTTTTTAACTTATGAATAAATAAAGTAATCTTCAATTAATTAATTATTGGTTATTTCTTTTATAGTTGTATGACTTTATCTAGTGTGTAATAAAAGTAATCTTCAAATAATATGGTTGGAGTAGCATGCACTCTTCCTTGTTCAAAAAAAAAAAAAAAAAAAAAAAAAGGAGAAAAAGAAAGAAAAAGCATGCACTCTTCCAACTTTACAACTTTCTTTTCACGTTTCATCACATGTAAGTATAACTACTACCTTTATATTACAAAATTGACTTATTCTTTTGTTACTTTTTTTCCCTTGCAAGATTTGACTTTTATATAAATACTTGATCATTGTATGAAAAGGAAGAAACCGAACCGACGATCGAAAACCAACACAAACCGACTGGACCGACACAAATGATCTATACTCGTGTCTAGACTGGATTAACCGAGAAAACACAAAGAAACCACACAATCGACCTGGAACCGACTCCGATCGACACAAACCGACTCGACCGACACAAACCGACCTAAACTCCGGTCGAGATTCTGTTAAGGTTTTCTGTGTTGTTAGTTTCGGATGGGTCGAGATCGGGTCGAGACGAATTTGCCTTCGGCTCAAGCTCACCCCTAATTGTATGTATCTTTGCGACCTCAAAATAAAGGTTTAAAGTTAGTTAATGACATTGATAATATAAATACCAATAGTGTCAAATTGTCTATGCATATAGTTGTGTATCTATGTCTTCGCACTTTCATTCGTTTAGTTCTCTTTTCCATCGCACCTGGTCATCCGTTGATCAGTCGTTTTCTTGTATGTGGGTCAAGTTTAGGCAATTATCCTAGTTCTTACGCTAAGCTAATATAGGTTCAAGTTGATGGAAAACGTGGTTATAATTTAAAATTAAATAACAATTAAACAAACATTAACCAGTATTACAATGGAAGTATAAAATCTTTAAAACCTTTTTTATGCCAGTGGTCTAATTACGTGTGTATGACTAATCAAAATAAAACAACAACAATCGTGAACCTAGCGATTTGGAGAGGAATACAACCACGGACAAGTAGATCAATAGTATGATTTAATTCACGACTAATCCACACTAGCACTTAGAAAACTTCAGTAGAATGCTAGTGCTTGATCTTATAACATCACAAGAATGATGAGAAACAATATTTAACAAACACAAGTGTGTGTTTGTGTGTTGTGTGTGCTCGGCCGAAATCCAAATAGAGTGGAAAGGGGAGGGGGTAGTTCAAAAACCCTATGTAAAAATAATGAGTGATAAAACCTTAATTCCTATTTAAAGTATTTATAATAGTCTTAAGGAATATCACTATATCTAAATAGATGATATACTTTAAATATTATAAGATAAGAGAAAAGTTCAATGTAAATCCAACATTGTTTAAATATTTAATGAACTAATTATGTCCGTTTATTTTTTATTAAAACAAAAAATAAACTTTCATCCTTTTTTTAAAAATTAAATATCTTGAAAATCTTTAACCGTTACGCAAAACGAATCATACCATCGCGTCGAAAATTAAATCATCTTTCTATAAACGAAAGACTTCAATATACTTATTTACTTAATTTTTTTTCCGATTCTTTTTCAGACACGTATAGAAATATCACATGTAATTTGTGATATTAAAAAATCATTCTATAGACTAGCACTTCAATATACTTTCGACGAATTTTTTTTTTCGATTTTTTTTCCAGTCATGTATAGAAAAATCACATGTGATTTGTGATACAAATCACATGTGATTTTTCAGACGTAACTGAAAAAAAAAATCGAAAAAAGTTCGTCAAAAGTATATATCGAAGTGCTCGTCTACTGAAAGATAAAAAATTTGTCGCGATGATGTATTTTTTTTTCACTTGACAATTTATCGTTTGCAAGATATTTTATTTTTACGAAAGAGGTGAAAAGTGAGTTTTATTTATTTATTCATTTTTTTTTTTTATGAAAAATAAGTGGTTAGATTTGGTTCATTGGGTCTTTAGATAATTTTGTTCTACATCGATCTCAACTCTATAAGATAATTTACTATAGGAAAAATATAAGATATTATATAATAATATACTTATTTTTATCTCTAAATAATGGATAAAGTCCAAAACCGTAACACCCCAAAATGTTTATGTTCTTCGGGTATTACTCGATCGATATCACAACACAAAGATATAACAATGGTTTAACTTGAGAAATCTTATTTAATAAAGATTTATGTTTACATCTTTAAAAATATAATGCGGAGTATAAGCCCATAAAAATAAAGTGGTCCCCAATGTATATCGTAGTCATCTACGACTACGCCACGCCAACGCCGTCACTTCCAAATGTTAGCTATCGCTTTAATCTTGAAAATACATGCTAAAAAGGTCAACACAACGGTTGAGTGAATTCATAGGTTTAATCAAATAAATGGTTGATCACAAGATATATTGATTGGTAAAAAATCGACAGCACGTGATACAAAGTCTTGGAAGCATGGGCTACCATACACGCCCATAATGGAAAGTGGTTGTTATTGCCCTAAGATCATGACACCAACACTCAACTACATACACCTAATCATCGATGTACGTAGTATTTGCCCCAAGATGGTAATTGCAAGTTACCTAGGAAATTCAAATATAGTGCGCCCGCTTATTTCCGATAACCAAGACGGGTCGTTAATCCCATAGTACTATCCACAATATCTGCGTTCACTCACGTGGATCGATGGTTCATGATAAGAGGACTTTGGCAAACTAACTTAGGCAATAACACATTTGGATAAACATACCGCTTTCAAGCAATTGTGATCATAAAAGTAGTAGTAGCATGTATTCTCTCCCAAGGAGTTTATAAAACAGTTAAAAGAATAAAAGTGGGGCTATGAACTCACCTTGGAGGTAATAGTATAGTACAACAAGATCATGTATGCAACGGCTTCGACCCGGAACCTAAATACGAGATGGCAATTCTCTGAATCAAGGTAGACATTTGGTTCACGACCAAAATGGTAATGGTTGGAAAGATGGTTTGGTGGTGTGGTACTAGTATCGTTTCTACTTGTGTGGAAATGCTTAAAGCAAAATATTTATTACATTATCCTAGTTATTTATTCTTCTGAAAGTCTATTTTATATTTTGAAATGTTTCCGTAATTGATCGATGTAAATAGATGTCTTCCAATGATTTCTAGATGTCAGTGATTATTTACTCTATTTGTTTTAGTATCGAGTGGTTATTTTATAAACGTATATATATAAGTTTATTTAAGTTAATCGTCGTTATAAAAATAATTTATGTTAATAGGTACGATACATTTAGTCGTCAAAAAACTCGCATATGAGATTCTTGTAAGTTTTACCTTTGTTTATAGAAATTATAATTTTCCAAAAGTTTTCCTAAAATTACACTTTAACTAGGGTGTGGAATCACTCCTAAACAAGATTTCAAGTATTTATATTTCATATGTAATAGGTAGCTTTATTATGGCCTTTATGTTTGTTTAAGGTCTAGCTTATGTAGAAGGCCCATAAGCTTAGGCCCAAGCCCACATAAGAAAGGATGGGAACTAGAGTGTTGCCCTAGCTTCCTCCTATAAATACTCTTGTAAACCCTCATTTGAGGGTTGGTTGTTCAAGTTTTCTTTTCATTCACTCTTTGCCTTAACCGTATTATTATACGTGTGTGTGTGTGTGATAACTTGTTCATCCGCCTTCATCTCTTTCTCTATAACTTGTGTTTGTAAAACTAGTGACCTAACAAAGGGTATCAATCGCCTACTAGTTGGGTGAATCGTGTTTGTTTTTGAAGTGGGTTTCGTCCCACGCCTAAAACGCACATTTGATACTTTGGTTCGCTTAAAACTTGTTTTTACACTTTTAATCCAAGATTCTTGTACTTTCAATGTTTTAAGGTGTTAAAATACTTGTTTTTGGAAAAAGTTTCAAACTTTACGCGTGGATAGTTGTTTTAAGCTTGTTTTTGTTCTTGGGTGTCGTTTCACGCAGAACCCGCTTAGCGGTTTGGTACATCAAGTTTCACACTTTTGTGTTCTTTTGGTACTATTGAAGCTATTCCATAACAAAATCGGTTTAGAAACACATTTGGGCAAAATCAAAGTTACGAGTAATCCCACGCGTATTGAAACCCTAAATTTACGCGTAAGATTATCCTTGGTTTGATCTTCATTTTCGTGGTTTATTCCGTGTTTTCTTACTTGGATAAGTCCGAAAATACGTCGACTTTGGATATCTTTTGCACCGTGATAGTGTAAAAGATCATTTGGGCAAAACCCTAAACTTACGATAAGATAAGCTTACGCCAGAAATCCCACGATAAGATTCACTTTACGCCGAAACCCGCCCACGACAAGGTAATCCCACGCCTAACTTTCACGCCTAACTTTTGTCTACGATAACTTTAGTGCTTTTATCCTACTTACGCAGAAGCTAAATCCCACGCAGAACTCCTTATTGTTACGCCGTAACTTTTGGTGTTTTTACGCATAAGTGCTACTTGGTTTCTTGTCTTTTCTACGCCTAAGGACACTTCATCAACAAAGGTTCATTCGACTACAAAGATCCATTTTACTACACAAGTTTCTCAACATGTCTCAACCACCATACTCTAACTATTTCCTCACACTTATAATCATCAACAACAACAACAATTAACTCCACAACATCAACAATGGAATCAACAACAAGCTATTTATCAACAACAATTTAATCAAGAACATACTCCACAAATTGGTGCAATTCCACCACCACAAATGGTTCAAACACCACCAAGTCTTCAAGTTCAACCCTACACAAACGATTTCAATCAACATCCATCAAGGAACACTATGAAGGAACCCACTTGGTTTGCAAAGATGTGTGAAGCTTTAAGCACCAACAATCAATTCATGAAGTCGATCACTTGATAGACCTCCAATGCTCACTCCAGAAACTACGATCAATGGGTGATAAGGTTCTTTAGGTTTTGTGATCCAAGAAGCCACATGGAAAGTTCTTAAAGAAGGTTATCTTGAAGGTCCATTTGAGATGCCCATCGTCATTGTACCCGGAGATCCAATCACTGCTCCACCAAGAGATGAACAAACCAACATTGCTATCAAGCAGATCTCAATGCTACGTAACTTCTACACTATGAAGTCGATGAACTTGCAATGGAATACATCCTCTTAGGATTACCAAACCCAATTCTTCGTAGTGTTGATGCTCAAAAGATCGCACAAAAATGGGATCATATTCGCCTTCTTATGGAAGGATCTCAGACTCAATCGTGAGGATTTGGAATCCAAAATTTACTTGGCTTATGAACACTTCATGATTGAACCCGAGAGACACTAGAGTCCTATCATCATCGATTTTCGACATCATCAATGATTTGGATAAACACAACATCATCATGCCAAGAATTGCGCTAATACTAAGTTCCCGAGTAGTCTTGGTCCCGAATGGGAGAAGTATGTCATTTTTCTCCGCTGCTTAAGAATATGCATCATTCTACTTATGGATTGTTGTACGATTACTTGAAGCCTCATGAAAAGGAAGTTGATCGAAAGGATTCTCCGTGCTCAAATTGCTAAACAATCACATCCGGATAATCAACAACTTGCCTTGTATGCTCAACAAAATTATCCTCTCAACCAAAGAACTCAACCAATCGCTTCAAACACACCTTCACAAAGAACAACCTCAACAAAATCAATTGGTTCCATACAACAACAACAATGCTCAAGCATATGTCGTTGAAGCGATCGAGGAAATCGATCCATTCAAGCATTGCAACAAGGATTTGTGATGATTGCTAATGCTTTTGGCCGTTACACCAACAAATCCAACAATCGATTCGCTCCTCATCTAACACACGGACTCAAGTCGTTGTGAACAATGGACGGTTGAAGTTCGTAATCGTGATTATGGTCGCCGATGGGCGGTGGTCAAGGGTTTAATGTTGTGGTAGGAATAACAACAGAGCTCAAGTGGTGGAACAGGAAATGCTCGTAATCGGTTAAATGGTCTTAGATGCTACAACCGCAATGAGAAGGACACTGGCTAATGCATGCCCAAAGCCAAGGACTAGGGGGCGTGCTTATTTCAAAGAGGCTTTACTTTTGGCTCTTAAGGATGAAGTCGGTGGATCTCTCATGCATAAAGAACAGAGCTTTATGGCGTATGCACTCTGATGATGATATGGAGGACTTGTGCCAATGCATGTTATGTTGATGGCTAATATGCAAGAGTTACACATGAGTGAAACAGCCCATAGATGACATCGATGGCTTGTCTCGTGCACCGAACAAACCATCATCATATCTCGAACTAATATCTCCATCAATATTCGAATCCCAAGACGGCCGTAATGTTCAAAATGAGTCATCTACATCTCATTCTCGACGATTAAATAAACCCCGTAGTTACATTTGACGATCCGATGACCTTATGGTTTCCTTGATAATCAAATTGACTCCGTGGTTATACTTGAGGATCTAAATAATGATCATGTTGTGACTCACGTTGAACACGATGAACCTTTGCCTCATCCAGATCTTGTTTTGTTACTTAAAGACCAACAATCCCAAATTGTTGAATGTGTGCATTAAATCAAACCTTAAAAAGTAAAATGCATGTTAACCAAGGATTTTGAATGCTTACAAATGCAACTCAACTTTTCAAAACTCAAGAAAACCGTGAAAAGGTTTTGAAGCCGCTTTGCAAAATCTCATCAAAACGAAAAATATTTAGAGAGACAGATGCGTGATCTAGCCGCCTCAAGAATGCTTTGTTGTCCGAATTAGAACAATCAAACATGAACATAAAAAGCAAATTAACGCCTCACCTTGGAAAATCAAAAGCTAAGGTCGAGTTGTTAAATTGTCAAAACAGCTTCTCCGATACAAAAAGCATTCAACGAATCGGTAGATGATCTTCTTGAAGAAATTATCGGCTTGCAAAACAAACTTAAAGAGTTTAAAACTGTTGTTTACAAACATGGTGAATCAAGAATACTATTGAAAAGTTTACCTTAAAACCCAATCCAAAAGGATATGGAAAAATTTAGCCGACATAAACCAAAGCTTTCACTAAAAACATTCAAACCAACTCAAGTTTCCAAAGGTAATACAAAATTGATAATATGTTATGAGTGTTGTTGAATATCATCGTCAAGAGGAATTAGATGCGTAAGACGAGAGTCGATCAAAATTAAAAATGTTGTTTACAACAAACCTTTAATTATAAAACGCGGTCACTTTCACACACCAACGGATTCTTCTAACACACCAAGGGTTATCATCAAAACACCGAGTCTTCTAATGTTAATCCCAAAATGATTTTGCACAAACTTATGGTCCTTTACCTTCAATTAGTGAAGTAAACTCAAAACCCGAAAATCGAAATATTCTTAGATATTTTGACATTTTCATGGTCGACCTCAAAATTTTACAACATGAGATAGAATATCGCTCAAATCAAAATTGAACACTTTCAATCGCCTCGCGCGAGAACAAAGAGACATTTTTCGTAAAAATCTTTTACCTAATGTTAAAAACTTGAAAAGTTGTGCAATTGCTCGGGAAAAGGATTTTCATAAGGAACTTGGGGTAATGAAAACGCTGAGAAAATGTAAACATCTATTTCTAACACTAAACGCAAAAGAAAATGTTGAGAAAAGATGTTGATCGACTCTTGGAAGATGTTATCTCGGCCGATATCCATAATGTTGTGTTACTTTATTCTTTGCCATTTGCATCCGATTACATCTCTCGCCGATATTGTTGAAAATGTTGTAATCATTGAGAACACCGATAATGTGCTTCAGATCGAGTCTTTAAAAGTCGAAAATAAACGATTACTCAATGAAATTTACAATGCAAAACGTCGTCTTCATTGGTGTGAAAAGATATTCACAATCATCAACTTAGTTTTCAAAAGAAAATCGCCGCTTGAGTGCAAAATCTTCGATCCTAAAATTGAGCAACTGGATGATCAAAACGTGTCTTTGAAAAGTCAAATCTCAAAATATGAACAAGAACTTTCAAAAGTTAAACAGAATATGGTGTCATATTTGATTTACTCAATAAGACTCGTCATGAAGCATCTAACGAACTTGATCACTATCTTGCTCACACTAGAGAAGTCATGAATTTTGCCGGTAATATTCGCTCGAAAATCAAGATTTGATTCACACTATCTCCAAGTTAAGGAAATGTTAGGAAAGTATGAACAACTTCCGCCACCGTGATTAAGAGATTAGCACCACCACACTTAGTAATCGTGAACCTAGAATCCCTACCGCCAAATCACAAGTTGCTAATGTGTTTCCTCATCAAACAGAATAGTTGCATCTTTTCCAAACGTCCGCACTTCACAAACCTAGAGCACTCAATCAAGAATAGGAAGTTGCACCTAAGAAAAGATCAATAAGGAATGCTAAAGTAGAAGAACACCCTAGGACTCGAATAAAACTCATGTTGCTTCCACTATAGATGTTACGTCCGCAAATGTAATAGAAATAGTGATGTAACGAATGCTAAACCGTTAAGTACTTTTGATATTCACCGATGCACCTTGTGTTATTTGTCGAAGAGTATGAATTCGATTGTCATGACAAATGTGTTGCTAAAGCTATAATCTCTCGATTACGGAATCCTAAGAATCGGAATACCTCTAGGCCCACTAATCATTCTAAGTCCGTGCTTGGTAGACCGCCTTCTTTAGATTCTAAGGCAACCATTGCTATCCGTAGCTCCGCTCACCTCCTAAGAATGTAGTACCACCTAGTGCATTCACTAAGACTAAAGCAAAGAGTAGTTATAGATGGCGTAAATGGATATATAACACACTAGGATTTAAATGGATGCCTAAAATTATTAATGTGTGTATATCTAATATACCGCTCGAACCCTCTAACATTTCGGGTTCCACATCTACTTCTATTCCATCCGTGTCGCCTGTGTGTAATGCAGTGTGATATGATCATTCTCTCGATTGTTGATAGCGGATGTTCCCGACACATGACAGCAACCTTAAACTGTTATCAAACTTTATTGCAAAGTTCATTGGCACCGCTGTGTTCGGGAACGATCACTGCAGCCTATCATGGGCTACGGAGATTATGTCAATGGGAACATCGAAATCGCAGGTTTACTATGTGGAAGGCCCGGTCACAACTGCTTTCAAGAGGTCAATTTTGTGATGGAGATTTGGAGGTTGCTTTTGTGGAGAAAACTTGTTTCATTCGTGATCTACAAGGAAATGACCTTATGTCCGCTCGCGTAATTCTAGTCTCTACACTATCTCTATGCAAGACATGGTTGCTTCCTCTCCCATTTGCTTACTTTCAAAGGCAACATCTACAAAATCCTCGCTATGGCACCGCTGCCTCTCACATCTAAACTTTCAAACCATCACCAACCTTGCTCGACACAAACTAGTCAAGGACTCCCACGATTCCCAGATTCAAAAGATCACCTTTGCTCACCGTGAACAAGGGAAAAGCACTCGTGCTCATTTTCCTTCAAAGGTGGAACACGCCTCAAAGATGTGCTTCATCTTCTTCACATGGATTTGTGTGGCCCGATGCGCCCCGGTCACAACTGCTTTCAAGAGGTCAATTTTGTGATGGAGATTTGAGGTTGCTTTCGTGGAGAAAACTTGTTTCATTCGTGATCTACAAGGAAATGACCTTATGTCCGCTCGCGTAATTCTAGTCTCTACACTATCTCTATGCAAGACATGGTTGCTTCCTCTCCCATTTGCTTACTTTCAAAGGCAACATCTACAAAATCTCGGCTATGGCACCGCTGCCTCTCACATCTAAACTTTCAAACCATCACCAACCTTGCTCGACACAAACTAGTGAAGGACTCCCACGATTCCGGTATTCAAAAGATCATCTTTGCTCACCGTGAACAAGGGAAAAGCACTCGTGCTCATTTTCCTTCAAAGGTGGAACATGCCTCAAAGATGTCGCAAACGATCAATGGCAAACGCTACATCTTAGTAATTGTTGATGACTACTCACGATGGACTTGGGTCTACTTTCTTCAAGCAAAGACCAAGCTCCACAAATGATCATCACCTTCTCACAAAAATATGTGTTCACTCCGCAACACCGCCGTGATAATCGTAATGCATAAAGGAACCGAATTTGTTAACAAAACCCTTCGTGAATTCTATGAGAAAGTGGGAATTCAAAGATCAAACATCTATTGCACGACACCGAACAAAACGGAGTTGTTGAAAGACTAAACCGAACGTTAGTGGAAGTCGCAAGAACAATGTTAATCAATGCTAAACTTCCAGATTACTTATGGGCGTGTCGATTCATCGCATGCTATACTCAAAACCGCTCTATGATCACAAACGCCACAACAAAACACCTTTCGAGCTTGTCCACAACTATAAACCGAACCTCAAACACTTTCATGTATTTGGATCCCTTTGCTATCCGAATAATGATCGTGATGATTTTGGAAAGCTCAAAGCCAAAGTCGATATTGAGTCTTTATTGATATCGTGACAATTCTAAAGGTTTCCGAACTGAATCGTCGAACCAAGGAGGTAATGGAAACGATTCATGCTCATTTTGATGAACTCACGGAAATGGCTTCGAGTATAACAACTTAGAACCCGGTCACAACCGCTTAAACTTCCTCAACCCCATCATCACCGAACAAAGCCCCACTAACTCACAACAAATGGAAAGGTTATTTGCTCCTCCGCTCGTGACGATATTGATGAACGTGCTCTGTGTGTATCCGTTGCTCACCGCACAACCCGATAATATTCCTATACCGATACACTGCTACAACAACCATCGTTGAAAATGCACCTACACCAGCTTGACTCCAACACAACAGCTTGAACACACCGCCCAACAATGATGAACCAAATTGATGATATTCTCAATGAAGTACCCCACCGCAGATTTTGATCCAAATGCGTTCTTCAACCCGCTTGCTAATGAGATCGCCGCACGGATGTCGCGGAATCTTCAACAAACCATTTGAATCCTCGTAACCGCACAATGTATACCAACATCAACCTCTACACACCGATGGACAAAAGACCATCCTCCGCTAACATTATTGGCAACCCGAATCAACCAACCGTTACGAGACAACGCCTTCACACGATGGTGAACATTGCATTTATGCACTCACCGTCCGCTAACTGAGCCTAAAACATTAAAGACGCAATGACAAAAGACAACCGGATTGAATCCATGCAGAAGAACTCAACCAATTCAAACGCCTTGAAGTATGGGAATCGTTGAAAGACCAACAGGGTCTACGCCATTGGTCTAAAATGGATTTGGAAAACAAATTGATGTCAAGGAACGCCATCCAAACAAGTCACGCCTAGTTGCTAAGGGTTATCGCTGTGAAGAGGAATAGACTTTGAAGAATCTTTTGCTCTGCTGCTCGCCTTGAGGTCGTTCGGATATTTCTCGCTCGCAGCTCATATGAATATGACGGTTCATCGATGGATGTCAAAACGGCGCTTTCAATGGACAACTTAAAGAAACGGTCTATGTCACCAACCGATGGATTCGTTGATCCCGAGTTCCCGAACCATGTCTACAAACCGAACAAAGCTCTTTATGGTCTCAAACAAGCCCCTGCATGGTACGATAAGCTATCATCTTTCCTCATTGCCAATAATTTCACCAAAGGCTCGGTTGACCCAACTCTTTTATACAATATCACGGGCACATATCTTAATTGTTCAAATTTACGTGGATGACATCATTTTGGGTCTACACATAAAAGTTTTCAATCGCTTTTGCAAAACTAATGAAGAAAAATTTTGAAATGTCCATGATGGGTGAACTTACGCTCTTTCTAGGATTGCAAGTTCATCAATCACCCCGTGGTATTTTCTTGAGTCACCCAAATATGCCCTTGAATTGTTAAACAAATTTGGAATGAAAACCGTGATACTTATGCCACACCAATGACTCATACCAAGAAGCTAGATGTCGATTTACATGGGAAATTAGTTGACCCTACCAAATACCAAGTATTATTGGGTCTCTCATGTATCTAACAACCAGCGACTGATATTGTCTTTGCCGCTTATCTATGCTCCCGCTATCGTCGCGACCAACCGAAACCCACCTCTCGAGGCTAAACGAATCCTCCGATACATCAAGGGAACCATTAACTTGGGATCCGTATCCAAGGATTCTCGTTTTGAACTAATCGCCAGACGCCGACCACGCAGGATGCTTAGACTCAAGGAAAAGTACTTCAGAGCTCTACAATTTCGGTGATAAACCGTGTCTTGGCAATCAAAGAAGCAGGATTGTACATCGTCATCAACCAAGCAGTAATATGTAGCCATGTCCGCGTGTTGTGCTCAAGTCATTGGATGAGAACACAACTCAAAGACTATGGTTACGATTTGATGTAATCCCGATGTATCATGACAATCGGAGTGTTATTGCAATCTCGCAACCCGCTCAAAGACTCAAATCAAAGCACATCGATCACGCTATCATTTCATCAAGGACCACGTGGAATGTGGTACCGTTGAATTATACTTTATGGGTACAGAATACCAATGGCGATCTTCTCACCAAAGCCTTGCCACCCGCTAGGTTTAATGAGTTGGTCCACCGGATTGGTATGAGGTGTTTGACTCAAGAGGAATTGATGACCTCTTAAAACAGCCTTAAAACCCGTCAAACACCAAAACATCTTTTGTAAATAAATTTTCAAAACAAAATACAAAAATATAAAATCTTATAAAACAACAAAATATTCTTCTTATCTATAATCTTTCAACATGGCAAGTACATGTCCTCCTTCAACACTATAATCTTTCAAAATTCAAGATTTTTACGATCAAGTGTTGAGGGGAGAAAATTTTCACTTAACTGCTTCAAAACATCGTGTACTTGCATGTTTTCATATCTCGTTGTTTCATTTTACAATGGTGGTGAATTTTCGTTAAATGACACCCTGACTAAATTTATAACCTTTCATTATTTTCTCAAGTCGAGGGGAGTGTCACAAGTTTCTTTCCTAAAAGCTTTGTTTGGTAACCAAAATGGAAGTTAAATGGCTTTGTTTGAAAAAGGAAAAGTGGAGGGACCAAACCGCCAAATGCCTAAAATCATTTTAATAAAACCTCCCACCTAACTTTCACTTTACATTTATTACTCAAAACTATCTCATCCTACGCCTAATAATCAAGATTCATATCCGTGTTTTAGATCATCATATTGTAAGTGTTTTCGTTATTCAAACGTTATTACAAACAATGGTTTTGATTTTCATGAAAACCAACGGCTAAAACTAATGATGTGAGTGATTATGTGTTCTACGCAGACGCTGTATGAACACACAATCGCGTGAGTGTGTTTGTGGTGAAATGGTTTGTGTCAAAACGCTCCTAATACATCATTAATACCATTCTAACCATCAAAACCCACCCGTAAACACGAATTGATGAATTTTGGAAATTAGGGTTTATGAGTCGAATTGGGTATTTTTAAATTTGAAGTGTTTTGGTCAAAAGATTGTTGGGTTATGCTTTTGTGTTGTTGAATTGATGATTTCCAAGGTCTCTAACCACCCGTAAACACGAATTGGTTAACAATTTGAAATTAGGGTTTAATGTTCATGACTTTTGGGTATTTTTGATTCTCAACAAACTAAGTGTTATAACTTGGCTTATAGACTCTCAACATATCTTAGAACTACCGTAATTAGTATGGTGCAAATTCCATGGCTAAAAGTGATACGCAGAAATCTCAACCCTTAGGGTTTTGACCCACGCGTATGACTTTCACGATAACGGTTCGAAAAGTTTCATGCCATAAAATGTTGTTAAAATGATGCTTTGTGTTAATATTGATGACTTGATGAACTTATTTCGTGCTTTGCTACGCTTAACACTCGTAATCAAGGTCATTTGCAACTCTACGCATAAGGATTACCCCACGCCGTAGTCATGTTACGCCGAAGAATATTCCCACGCATAACGCCACGCCGTAAGGTTCTACAATGGACCACGCAGATCCCGTGAAGGATATGCGTAAACAAATGACCTCACGCATAAGGTCTACTTCACGAGCACGCCTTACGCGTAAGGTATATATACGCCACGCCGTAAGCTCCACGCATAAGGTCCCTATTCCTACGCTGTAACATTTCTTACGCTGTAGTTAGATCCCACGCGTAAGCTTTCGCTCACGCATATCTCATTATCGCTTACGCTAACTTTGCCAAACCACGCTTAACCCTCGGATTGACCTCCATGATGAATTGTTACGTGTACAAACTTGTAAATAAACTAATCATAACGTCACGAATCCAATAATGTCACTAATAAACTTAATAGTTTGATATGTTGTGAACAATAAGTGATAACATAAACTTTAAAACTTAAAGTTAACTAACTCACTAAACATTTCACGACGCCATTAGACTATTGAACAAACAAGTGACTTAGGACTCAGAATAATCATTGACACCGTACATTCAATAACTAGACAATAAGACCTTCGTTGACTAACATTATGTCTTTCGATATGTTGGTTCTTTTGGCTAATGTTATTTCGCATCACGACATGGTCGAACAAATGAATGTGGATGCATCAAGTTCTCTCCATTGTCGATATCTATCCTTATGGCTATCCAATGAAGATAGGAAAGAATAATCTCCGTGTTGACTTTGACACCCTCACTTGCTCGTAATCTTCGTGTTTAATTGCTATTGATATTCGAGGACTCATCCGATCGTAATATGCTCACTCACTCGCAACTGCTCCCGAGATCTATATCCAACAGCTCGAACACTATGGAAAGGGTCAAAGGACTGATCACGCGACGGTGACTCAATCACAAACAAGTCACCATTACACCGCAGACTTAAGGGTCGTTTCTAATTCTCAAGTCGATCCAACCAAACTATATGCCACACCGTCAAGAGCTCACTCTCCAATTCTTAATCGATATCGGTTATGACGAGGCTACAGGAGTAATCACCAAGCATTCTCACGTAGAGCTTAAGAGTATTCCTCAACCATGGAGAACTCTACATGATCATCACCAAGTCTGCTTTCGGTCGCGATAAGTGGCTATGAGCATCCTAAGCTCATGGAACCGCAAATATTTTGGGCATTGGTCAACATGAAACACATCGCTATCGAAGCTCGATTTGGGATGACATGATGTCATTTCTCAACAAGCTTGGCTCAAAGATTCCCTACATCGATATACTAAACTGTTGATCCGAGAGCACTTGGACTTCATCCCGATATTCCCAAGAGGCTCAATGACCCCGACAATCACGATATGTTGACGGAACCTATTCTATCCGCCGTAATCAAGGAATCGCCTACAAAGAAACAAGGTGTCAGGTTGCCGATTTCCTTCTAATCAAGATGTCGAAAGCTCAAACGCATAAAAGGTATCCGGAAGCGCTAGACAAGGCAAAGTTGGTCATCTCGACGAAAAATCTTCGAACACCGTAAGAAGAACCGTAAGAGGAAGTGCAGAAGCGCAACAAGTATCGTGAGTCAAAGGAAGTTTCCTAAAAGGAATCCTCCTTCTAAAAGGATTGTTCCCGTAAAGGAAGCCGAACCTATTCCCACACTTGAACCGCAAAGAAAGCTTGAGGACGAGAGCTCAAGATACCGATATGTATGAAGAGGTTCATTACTCGCAATCGCAATCAAGCACCGCCTCAAGAGCAAAACCTCCAAGTCCTCCAATTGCCCAAGAAAAGGGAAGACTCAAAGAATTGTACCCTATGATGAGAGCTCAAGAAGAAGAAGAGCAACCGGATAAATCATACAGAAGAAGTTTAAAATCGCCGACACCTTCAAAAGTCAAGAATTTGCTAAAGATCAAATGGGTGGCCCCGAGGATCAAGTGGTGTCGCCCACCTCTCCGCATCCCGATGCGTTAATCGACCCGATAAGGATCCGTACCACCACTCTTCTCGCAACAACAAAAGCTTGTGGAGGATACTATCGATATGACTTTGAGGAACCGAAACCAAGAAGTCCGAGAAAGAAAAGTCTAGAGATGACGATGATGATTATACAAAGTTTCTTCTAGAAGTCCAACACACTCAAAGGAGGAAACCTCAAACTCCTAAGGACCCCAAGCCTCCTCACATCTCATCATCATCGGATTCTTCATCTCATTCATCACAACCACCATCTAAGAAGTCAACCAAATCATCATCCAAACCGTGAAGAAACCACCTAAATCTTGGATTTCTCGACTCATGAAAGAATTGTGAAAGTCGTCCAACAAGTCGAAAGAAGGACATACTTTACGTAAAACCGAATTGGTTTGTCGACCAAATACAAGACTTAAATGATGAGAAAGACAAGATGCGTAAAGAAAGGGAATTTGTTCAAGTTCATGAAGAGTCATCGAAAGAGGAACCGAACGAAATGATCAAGGTTACACTAACAAGTACCTTCGTGATATCGCTCCTAAAGTCCAAAAGGAACCGGAGAAGACAAGAAGAGATCATACCCACAAGTTTCTTCTCGACATCGCCCCGTGTGACTAGAGAAGTATTTTCCGCATAACTCACCCCTAACATCGCCGCATTGGTTAAACATACAATGGCCAAAGAAGTCGATCTCTCGAACTGAAAGTTAATCGCTAAACTAGTGATGCAAATGTCAAAGCGATCCGAACGCTTACTCGGATGAAGCTAAATTTTTCAAGGTCTACTTGCTTTTCAACTCGATCATCATGCAAGGAGTCACCGATCAACCCAAACGCCAAGAGATGACGATGATAAGGATAAAGACTCGCACCAAAACGCCGAAGGGCCGGTGAATCTTCTTCGATGCCACCTCCTCCACAACGGACTTCTTCTCAACAAAGTCTCCTCCACCTCGGTCTTCATCGATAAACCTCGGACGATTCCGAGTTACCACCCCGACTCAAAAACAGTGATTACTTTGAGTATACGGGTGGTGACGATGAAGAGGTCCTCGAGCCCCAACAACAACCCACCTCTCCCAAACAAGGATGTAAACCAAAGATCATCATCTAAGCCTTCAAAAGAAGAAGAAGACGCTTCATACCGACGTCATATCATGGCTAGATGACGATAAAATCAAGAATTTGAATGGTTTGCTACACTTGTTAACAACACTCCCTACCCCAAGAAGGTCAAGAATTGGTAGACGGTAGTACCTTGGAGCATGCAAAGATTTTGCAAGAAAGGTTCCGTGTGAAGAAGATGACGAAATCGAATTGAAGCGCATCAAGAATGAAGCATTCCTACTTTTGAAAGACAACTCGGAAAGTGCAATCGAGGTTGAATATCACCTTGAAAACATTGCTCGAGCCATGTCTAATAACATGGATTGGCTCAACCTGTAGCAAACATCGACTTCACCAAACGGGACAATCCTCCATATTACACCGATCGGTCTCGACCTCTACCTACCATTGGCCAACCCGATCACCTAGGATTCCTTTCGACATTTCTTCAACAAAGACTTAGATTTTCTTCAACACGGTGGCGATGGTTCAAGGAAATACGCTACATCTCTCGACACTTCCATTCCCGCCGCAATATACTCGATTGTATAGCCATCGAGGAACGTATACCCACATGTTCTCCGACAAAGTGGTAGCATATGACCAAGATGCAATGTATGGATTCACCATTGGCCGAACGTCAAGAATCTACTACGTGTCGCTTGGTCCGTAAGTCTCAACATGCAAGTGTTCAAGATTAAAAGTATCGTGGCCATCCAACATGTTGGTCTATCGCCTAAATGGGACTACACTTTTCTCAAGAAGATTGTGGTCAAAAGACAAGACGAAAGGGACTATGCATTCTCTCAAGTCGACTTTGAGAATTTGAACATCAACGATATTGAAGACATGTACCTTGCCAAAGTTCAAGGTCGCATGAGACAATTTCCAATCAAGTACAACGTGAATTCATCAAGTCACCGCTCATCTTCATCGACGATAGTCATCAAAGAACGTGTTGAAGATCTTCACTTGCCGCTGAATCATATCGTAAACGTAAACTTCACTCCACCACGCCTGATCTTCCCGACATCAACCGCTTACACAACTTACGCCATCAAGAAACCTTTCGAGTCGTTTACCGCAGTGAACTTCAACGAAACCGCTTAATGGCGTGTGACGATCTTCACAAATTGGGGATCACACTTTGAAGTCGGTCGTGATGGATTGGCTTATCGGTTGAAGGATATACATGAAAAGATTGGGAACCCAAAGCGATGGAACTCTAAGGACGTAGGGATGTGAGAAGGATCATCGAATGATTGATGAAAGGTTGTTCAAGGGACCGCCTGTGACGTTGGAGAGCTTTGTTGGTGGTCGACCCAGATGAACATTACCGCTTTCAACGCCTGCTTGCACTCCCGAAACATCACCGACTCCCCGGTACTCCTTGAATTGGTTCTTTCATTAAAATTTTGGATGTATGATTATATATGTCAATGGCTTGTGCACACATAACAAAGTTGTACAACCCGTAATTGTCAAGAAAGGACCCCGTGGTACTGCCACAATCCTTATAAAAGGAGCGAAAGCTTTTATTTTGAGTAAAACCTATCAAACCTTTCATTTTTCAAGGTTTTGCTCAAAAGACAAGTACTTCCCATATGATTTTCAAAACCTCAACCGCTTATATCACTAGTTGAGGGGAGTATTTGAATTAAAACTTTGTTCACAAATTGTTCATAGTGGTCATCTTCCGCAACACTCGAAATGGTCATATTTATTGTCAACCGCTCAAAATAACATTTTATATGCCATTTTGAGGGGAGAAAATTGTGTGATAAGAAATATGTTGTGCAAAATGCAAATGAATCTGTACCTCGTGACTTAACCAACGAATTGACGGTACTAAACTGTTAGTAACTCGAAAAGACTTGTCCCGGACGGTAATAATTTCAAGCTAGTTCGCTAGTAATGTAAACGTGTCTCGCAAAGGACTTGTCCAAGTAGAAAGTACCATTCGAGAAACTCTTGATAGACATGAACTCGACGGTATGACAACCTTCGAGGTTTGTCTACACCTTCAAGGTAGTTATTAGAGCTAGTTGTCACCTAAAAGTCGACAATGTAACTCTTTAACTATGCAACGAACCGTGTCTCATGGGGATTGTCTATCTTCGTGGATCAATTCAAAAGTGCGCTTTTCCTCACCGTGCATTTAAACCATTAATACTCTTAAGCACATGTGAGGGGAGTATTTATGCAAAACCTTATCTCTCACAATGGTTCAAACATGTTTTCATTTACAAACCCTTTGAGAGATATTTTCACATACCGTGGTTTTAATGGCAAACATAGGTTAGTCATGGAGTTATAAGGTGACTAAGGTTAGGAATAACTGTCCTATGATCCGCCAGAGTCGGAGGGATCTACCCAAGGACACTACCATTAGTTAGTGTTAGAAGTCCTTAGGAATGATTGTAAAAGGAGAAAATGAGAATCGGAGAAAGAAGGAGTTGAAGAATCAAAAGAAATGTAAAGTAAAGGGTGAAAAGAAACACCTCCGCATTATTCAACTTAGGGCGTATAATCGGTTCAATTCATATATACCGGGTTGTCACTTAGTGACACCGGTATTGAAGATTAAAAGTCGTCATGGACCCAAAGGACGCATGCACTAAACCTTCTTAGCCACTCAAGTTTCTCTCAATGAAGCTTGTTTCATTCTCACAGGAACCCTACGTAAACTATTGGCTTTCTTAGAGATCGCCGGTATTGAAGAAGGAGACCTCTCCCTAGTCTCCGCCAGAAAACCAAAACGCACTATTGAGTCTAGAGCCACGAGATTCATCAAAAGATCTCTTAGAACACTTGACATTTAATCACTTGATGATCAACAAATAAGATTATCGCTGGTTCATATCGAGTCCTTCATGATCTTAGCAACTGTCGAGAACATTTATGAGAGGTTCACATCCGTGATCCTCGTGATTGAATGGAAACCCGCTGTGGTCAACATCAAATGCACCGACAAAGCAGTCACTTCTGTAACTCCCGTGGATTACGCGGAGTGTGTCTCAAACGGTCTACGTCGTGAGGTGATGCTTCGTGTACCTCAATGACTATCTCGAATCAGATGTACTTCTGCACATCGCGTTATCTCACTTGTGGGACTCAGCTCAGAACGGCCTTTGTAAGAATTAGAGTTGTGTTTTCACACTATGTCGTTAACACTCTCAAGTTCAAACTTGTAAGTGCCGAAACCGCTTATTACTAACCGCTTGAAATGTTTTTTCTTATGGAAGCTCCGAGCGGAATGATCGTGTCGATTCTTCTCATGCTCACGCCAACATCATCACTAATGGAAGTTCTATTCAAAAGCAACACAATCGCGTAATGATTCTTCGTCAAACCAAAGAATCTACAAAGTTAAAGACTTAAAGAACTTCATCAAGATTGAATTCCAACGCCAAAGAGCGTGTGAGCATGTTGAAGAATGACGGAGACACCGGAGCAACAAGGCACTGAGGCGATCGATGCGCATAACAACATACTATCACTTTCACCACAAAGAACAATGATCAAAGAACAAAGTTAAAGATGACGTCAAGCATAACTGCTCAAAGATAACTATCTCTACACCGGGAGATTGTTCGAATCAAGGCAATTCCTCTCACAAGAAAGAAGAATGTCGAAGACGCCGAGCTACTATTACATCAACGCCTTCACCGCTTACATTCATATATACTGAGGGGAGATTGTTGGAATCACTCCTAAACAAGATTTCAAGTATTTATATTTCATATGTAATAGGTAGCTTTATTATGGCCTTTATGTTTGTTTAAGGTCTAGCTTATGTAGAAGGCCCATAAGCTTAGGCCCAAGCCCACATAAGAAAGGATGGGAACTAGGAGTGTTGCCCTAGCTTCCCTCCTATAAATACTCTTGTAAACCCTCATTTGAGGGTTGGTTGTTCAAGTTTTCTTTTCATTCACTCTCTTTGCCTTAACCGTATTATTATACGTGTGTGTGTGTGTGATAACTTGTTCATCCGCCTTCATCTCTTTCTCTATAACTTGTGTTTGTAAAACTAGTGACCTAACACTTAATCTAGGATTTGAATAGAAAATAGCCCAAGTGTTTAGTCCATTAAACACTAACAGTCATCGAGTGCATAGTCTCGGTGAGTCATCTTCGAGGGATACTCAAGACGAGGCGAAGAAGTCTCTCCACTTAGTAAGGCGTAACTTAAAGGAGAAGATCGAGTCAAGAAGAAGATGATGGATTCGGTGAGTGATGAAAATAACTCATCGAATCCCTAAGACTCTCTCCAACTACTTACATCAAGACAAACCAAGTAGAAGATCAAGTGTAAAGATCAAGAAAGAGCGGGACAAGGCGGGATAAGTTTGAATCGGATAAGATTTAAGTCCTTATCTACCAAAGTCAACTTTCCTCGAATGGCAAAGATCGTGCTCAGTGTCATCACCGAACTTAGGAAAGTAGTCTTGTCTCTTACCTAGAATAGTCTTTAGAATGAGACAAAATACATCAAGATTTTGTCTTCTCAGATGATGTCATTGTCACTTAGGAAAGAGTCAAATATCATACATGTATAAATAGATAAGAGATGGAGTGAAAAGATTAAGCTTGTGAATTGTAAAACACACATACACGCAAGCCATCTTTTCACTCCTCCAAATACAACTTAGTTCCCGAGATAGCTCAATGAGCTCTAAGAGTTGTGCTCTGACTTAGCCCGAGCTTAGTAAGAGTCACCAAACTTTGTTATTTCAATCCCAAGTACTATTCAAGTACTGGGTAACGATTCTTTGTTGATTTATTTCTAATAAGAATATGATGTTGAAAATTACTTTGTGTGTTTTACTTATGTTAATTTCACCATAGTTCACTCTTAACTGCTTTTATATACTTAAATTGTTTTAAACAATAGTGAACGGGAACAACAAGTGGTATCGTGAGAAGCTAATTTTAGAACTCGCTTTTTTAGGCCGCTCTAAAAGTTTTTAAATTAGGATCCTAAATGGTCGAATTGATGTACCCCAACTAGTCGATAAAAGGGTGGAGCTTATTCAATTGCTGCTCCTAGACTCAAGTTGGCAAATTCAACGAATGGAAAAGCGAATGCTTTGCTATTTGATTAGGATGGAACCTTATTATATCAAGTGTATAAATGAAGGTCCATTTGTCCCAAAGATCGCCAAGGGTTGCCCAAACTCAAGCTCGGTGGACCTGTGATGAAAGGAGAGTGGTCAACCAGACCAAAGAGGCTAAAAGTATCATAACATCTTGTCTTCCGATGATATTATGGAGTCTCGTTATAAGCTATAGTACATCTAAGCAAACCTCGATGACCTAGTTCATAGTCATGAAGGACCATCCGATACCAAGGAAAGCAGGATAATAGACCAAACTTGAGTATAACACCTTCGTGGCTAAGGACTCGAAACTCTCTCTCAAACTTACACCATGTACAAAACTCTTTTAAATGAACTGTCAAATGATGGTGTTAAGTTGTCCAACATGAAATCAATGTTGGTTTTGTCAACGTCTCCCGAGAAGTGGTTGAATTTCTCTCGGGGACTTAGAAATGCTAATCATATCCAAAATCTTGAGCTTCACGAAATTTAT
Organism: Chrysanthemum lavandulifolium; assembly: GCA_022545495.1. NCBI lineage: Eukaryota > Viridiplantae > Streptophyta > Magnoliopsida > Asterales > Asteraceae > Chrysanthemum > Chrysanthemum lavandulifolium. Next base: position 252,489 of record JAHFWF010000030.1, read on the forward strand.
GGAAATTTGTCTATGAGGAAAACCTCATCAATGCATTTATACCCGACTTAAAGAAGTCTCGTGAAGTCAAGAAGTCCCGACCACCACCTCATCGCCAATATCAACCGCTTTTCTAACTATGTGGTTCAAGATTTCCAAGAAAACTCGATGATGAGCCTAATGAGAGATCAAGTGAGAGTACCTAAATGATCCGAACATCGAATTTTAGGAAAGGAACTCCTTGCTAACTCTCAAGATTTATAAAAGAAAAAGGTTTTTCAATCTGCTAAAGCAATCAAGACATCGAATGCTTTAAGTGTCATAAAAGAAGCCATTTTCAAAAGACTGCTTTTCAAAACATTTTCTCAACCTCTTACAAACCATCGTGGTCTAATCGGGTCTTGAAAGCTTTAGCAAATTTCAACCAAAATCTATCGGCCTCATCAAAACTTTCAAACAAATGATCAAAACAAAGCTGTTGATTTTGAAGCTAAGTATAAGAAAGTCAAAGCTAAGCTTGCATTGCTCGAGGCCACCCCTCGTAAACAACAAAAAGTGTTCAATCATGCAGGTAAAACAAAGGCCTTGTTCTTTGAGACCTTCGATCGATGAAGAGCCGTGTCATCGATGATGAAATGGTGCATGTCACAGTAATCGATGGCCCTCTCGTAAGAGGACAAGCTAGCCGTTGGAAAGAATCATGCCGAACGGGAATGGGTCAACATCACTATGAAGAAGGTAAACATCTTACTTTCTATGGATGATGACTCGATTGGCAGCCTTATATGAATTATCTTAATGTTGACCTTAAGTTCGTAGAAGAGCAAAGATTAAATCTCTTTTCAAAATACAACAAGCTAAGTTTTGAATTAAACAAGTGTAGAGATGAATCACAGATTTTAAAACAAGCCAAGCTTGAGGTCAGCCACTTTGCAAATTCAAAATACTAAACTAGTTAAGAGAAATCGCTCTTCAAGATGAACTTAAAAAGGAACAAGATATTCTTGATAATTGACCGCTAAGAATCCTGTGGTCTTTGATGTTGCTGGTGCTCCCAAGAGGAAAAAGAGAGTCATAGGTGAAGATCATCTCCTGCTCTCTCGCAACAAAGACCAAAGTTCAAAACCATTTGTGTCGGAGGTATGATTACCAACATGTTGACAACTCTAAATTCTAGTGATTGGATTGAACGGGTTAATCCCGAGAGTAAGCTTCCAAATTTCGATTCTGAAGGATTCTTGAGTCGAGAGCCAAGCTCTTAAGAGCATGCTAGACTCCACGATGCGACAAGTGGTACCGAACACATCTCCGAGTCCAAGTAATCAAACACCGCCCACCCCGAAACCTCTTCGTGGTGCCGATCCAAGCTCGAGCTTACTCCTCTAAAATTCAATCCTCACTCACCAAAAGAAAGGTCCGGACGTGGTAGAACCATCCTGCAAAGACAAGCTAAACAAATCCAACAAGAATCTACTCCTACTGAGACTTCAACATCATATGTCCCCACTGAAGCAGACCTGTTAGGAATTAGAAATTCCCGGTATTAAAGAGTCGGTCACCTCAAGTATATGTAATCGTTAGAAAGCTCGTAGTCGTAGTAATTCTTAAGTTAAGTAGTATTTAGTTAAGTATCACCGTGGAGGACTGACGGGTCTTTACCCACCTGTATGCCCCGATCCACACCCGATGTGTGGCGATTTATGTAAGATTATAAATACTCTCTACCTCCCAAGGTAGAGAGTTGGAGCTCATAATAATATCTTTCACTTTCTCTCACTAAGTTCCCTAAACCTCTAACTTCTCTCTAGAATTCCACTTATACGCCACATGGTTGTTATGGTTTGATGTGTATGTGAAAACTAATATCTAACAATTGGTATCGAGCCATGGTTAGATCATATCTTGCACATCTTTGGATTTATAGTGGTTTTAGGTGGTTTTGAGTTTGAAAAGTTTAGTGGTTTTGCATCATTGGTTGATTTCTTGTGTTAAAGTTTGATTTTGTTAGTACTTTTATGTTTAGAATCATCACAAGTGTTTAGGTTTTCATTTGCAAGCTTGAATCATCTTGGTTGGGTTGTTTTGGATTGAAAAGTGATGTTTATATGGTTTTTCTTGATAGCGACTTAGCTCACTGATAATCTTCTTCGTAGCGACTTGCTTTACAAATTTGTAGCGAGTTACGCTTTAGACCCATGAGTTAGATCTAGCGAAGTTACAAGACAAGTGGTGGACTCTCCACCACGAGTAGCGACAGTGGTGGCGACTTGGTCTGAGCTGAGTTGCTCTTTAGCGACTTGTATCTTTAGCGACTTGAGTAGCTTAATCGTTGCCAAAATTTTGCTAGCGACTGAGGCTTAGCGAGTTACTACTTAGCGAGTCATTCTTAGCGACTGACTAGCGACTTGGTGCTTAGCGATTTGGTGAGTTAGCGAGTTGCTACTTAGCGACTTGGTTCAAGGGTTATAGCGACTTGGTTGATTTTACGAAGAAGAGGTTTGACCAAAGTTGACTTTTACGCCAAAACTCAAACGCCATAACTTTGATCCAGAATCTGCTTTCAATAAATACCGTCAAAACGATCGAATAAACTGAATATTGTGAACTTTCACAACGATGTTGTGAAACGAATTTTCGAGGCCCAAATCCCTCCGAAAGGAAGTTATTGAGCTTTTAAGTTTTAGACCTAAAATTCTCCGTAAAACGTGCATCAACCAATCCAAATCTCAACCAATCAACATTTCACCTTTCCTACGAACAATCTAAAGTCCTATCACTCAATCGCCTTTCATTGTATCATTCCATCGGCCATCTTAACACCATCTACCGGTCATTGCTTAACGGTTTCGTCTTGATTTTAGTAAAACCCGCGAAAGATTCTATTTCTCGGTTTAAATCATAGACGTAAAATCCCGCATCCTTCCACATCATGTCTTACTCTCCACCCAAATGATTTCGTAAGTGCTTAAACTGTATGATGTTGTGGACAACAATGATATTGTATGCTACATCGAACGATTAAAGATGATTGAATTAAGCAATGAGGATGTGAGATCTCCGTGTTCGTAATCTAATGAGAGAGAATTGCACCAGTCAAGCTACGAATGCCATGCAAATGAAATGCAAGATTGAGCCCTATCGCCTACTTCATCCGCACCTCATTCAACCGTTATCCATAGTTGGGGATCGAACATGTAGTGCTCTTTTCGCCAGACTTACCTACATTGACAAGAAGCTTGTTGTTGAACTTAGAGCATTTAAAGTCGCAACTTACCAATGAAGAAGTTCAAAGGATGGCTCCAAAGCAATTTCTTCAAGTAATCTACAAACAATTTCACCCATTCATCGTTGGGGAATATTCAATAGATTCTTATCAACACTTGACCGAATTTCCTTCAAAAACATACCGAATGGAAATTGTGAATTCAATGAGACATTTATCCAACTCATGGATAATGTGAAAAAAGTACATTGAGGAAACCGCACAAAAGGATGAAAAAGTGAATGAGTGTCAGTGCAATGAGAGATTGTTGTGATAAGTCGGGTAATGTATCCGTGAAGAATCGGGTGGTCTTGAATGCGTAATGTTGTGAGAAAACAAATAATGATGAGTCGGACAATGCTAAAATAGAATCTTCATGCTCATGTCCACAAGAGAGAGGTGCACCAACACAACCCGCAAGCTAATGCAAAGGAACGCTACATGGAAGCTTCGGATGTACCTAAGATAGATGCACCGCCACAACCATGCACGTTAATGCAGAGGAAACTTGCATGAAAGTTTCAAGTACCTAGGTATGCATCTTCTTCTCAAAATGATGATTATGGATTGCATGAGTACACTACATTTGTGCTCGATGATTCCTTGACCACCGAACTCAATACCTATAAGGATCAAGTCACATATACGAACAACGTGCTAAGTTTGAACTTACCACCGTGGCGTGAGATGGATATCCAAATGCGCATAATTATTAGAAAAGTAATTTTAGAAGAAGTATTAAAACAAGAGTTAAACTCCTTACAAGAAAAGCTTTCCAAAACTACTAAGCAAAAACACGAACTTCAAGAAAATGTTAAAATGCTTAAGCAAGAATTCAAGGCTAAGGAATCAAAACTTTTGAATGATTTTTCCAATCTAAAAACTTTGAAAACAAGCTTGAAAATAAGTTGTACGATAAGGAATACCATTCAAACCGCTCACATGATCACTAAGCATAGAGTCTTAAGCGATAAGCATAGCACCCCTTGTTGAGGAACCAAATCCAGAGGTAATTAAAAAGGCTAGAAATGCTCATAAGGTGCTTTATGATGGTAATGAAATCCTTAAGCCTAGGCGTAAACCTAGTGCGTTGAGTGCACCGAGGAAGATATGAAATCTGATGAAGTCACTAGGAGAAAATGAATAAGAAGTTAGAAGATCCCGAGTGTAAAAAGAATAACATAACGATCAAACCCCATAATTACACTAAAGAAAATTGATCTCCTTGAACAAGTTTAAGCCTCGACTCTATTAACCCCCGAATAAGTGTTCGGAAAAGGATATGGAAATGCAAAAGTCAAAATCTTGTTGAAAAGAATCCCCTTGTAGGAAACCCGCTTAAATCAACATGTATCCTCCTAATACACCAATGCACTTAGTTCCTAGATCTCTTGCCACTAAAAGCAAGACCTTAATCATGAATATGTTATCTTTCAACTATTTGTTGATTTTGAGAAAACTTGTAAGAAAAGGATCACACCCAACAAGATAATCAAGGGAAAGGGTTTTGAGCAAACTAAAGAATGCTATTTAACCGAGGTCATGCCTTTCTTTAAACAACTAAAAGATCAATTTGAGAGTCTTAAAAGGGACGATTCGATATTAAAGAAATGGAAAAGGTATTTGATGCAATGATTGTTGAGGTTAGTGACTATGAGAGAATTAAAATATAGTGAGATTGAAAGGAAGAACTTGCATACACCGAATGAGAATCGATTTCGAATGTATTGCTCAAGATGTGTTTTTCATCGCTACAAATTGTTCCATTAATGCTTCTCAATTTCATGAATTATCTGCTGCTCTGAAAGTCTCCCATGATCGTGTCATTGAGCTTGAAACAACAAATTCAAAATTGCATGAGAAAATAGAACAGATGATCATGATAACTTGGTCAAACATTATTCTAAATTAGAAGTTGAACATCTTGCTTTGCAATTAAAATATCAACATCTCAAAGAAAATGATAAACCTCAAATATCAAGACATCCTCCGATGCTCCCGAGTTTGATGCGCTTTTGAAATTAGCAAACGTGATGAACAAATTCGAGCTCATTATAACACGATCAAAAGATTGAAAGCCCAAATTTCACAACCGAAAGGTGAAAAGAAGGATGCGATTGGTTCCCATATGCCTCCACCTTTAGATTCTCGAATTTCCAACTTCAAAACATAATTGATAACTTGCAAAAGGAAATGATTGTTTTAAAGTCGAAATTTCAAAGGTTAATGATCAAAACAAAGAGTTATGTGATTCATTTAAAGTTAATCATGATAAACAAATTGAAAAGATAACTTCTTTACTTAACGATATTGAGAATCAAGCGTGAGGTGAAAGGAAAGTTGCCAATCCCAAATTGCAAATACTACATTCCTAAGGTTTACGCTTGTGATAAATATGCTATCGATATGTTATATATTCCCATACATTAGGAATAATGAACTTGCACATAAAGCATATCTCTATACCTTAAGGAAAGTTTGAAGGGTCTCCGTGAGATTGTTGAAGATGAAAGATTAGAAAACCTTTTGATAGTACTATAGCCTATGCTGCATGGATGCCAAACGATCTCGTGAACTCTTAGAGTATGTAATTGTCACAAGTCGAAATCTAGCAATAGGCTAGATAGAATAGTTGTGCCTTGTTCTATGCCTAAAGCCAAGCATGTGACCCTTGATATGCCTTGTTCCATGTCAAAATTCAAGCAAGCAACCTTGATGTGCCTCCTAGAACTTCAGATCCCAAAGACTTCTAGACCGTAAATGCGAAAGTAGTGAAGCCATGTAATGTTCCCATCACACTTCTACGGATGTTAAGATTGACACTAAAGTTAGCGGTCAAAACCTAGAAGCAATGCAAAGAAGGATAGGATTACGCAAACTAAAAGTGTTCATGATAAGGAAGTGAAAGAACACCATAGGGACAAGAAGTTTGATTTGAACAAAAGATTCGTGTTAGTTCTAGTATTAGCTCTAAGCTTCATCGAAATTAATTCGAGGCCTCATGTCGTCTGCAAAACATGTAAAAATGTTTATTTTTGGTTATCATGATAAATGTGATGTGTTATTTCCGAGGTCTAAGATTCATAACCCAGCTTAAGAAAGTTTGGAGAGTGAAACAGTTAAGCAATCTTGGAAACCTACAGTGGAATGTGTTTACAAATGTAGGATTTCATTGGAAGCCCATGGTCGAATATTAACGAATGGCAAACCTTACCCTTAGCTAGATCCACTATGCCTAGAAAAGTGCTGTTAAGGTTTGGAAGCCAACCGGTAGAATAATCCCATTAAGCACAAAATGTAATTTGACTAAGTCTCGATGCTTCTACTAGTTCAGCTCCTAGGGATAATGCCATTGCATCTAGGGTTTCTTGATTCAAAGACTGTTTGTGCTAACCAAAAGGAACCCATCAAGACGTGGGGATCCAATGTTTCAATTCTGTCTTAAATACTGTTGTCCAAAGCGGTCGTATAAATCGTCCCTTGGTATTTGGATTGGTGGCTCTAAACATATGACAGGCTCTTAACAATGACGCTCGCTCAAACCGCCTGGGCCTCGTACTTCATCATTATGGTGTCTGCAGATAACACTTCAGGCCCCGTTCCTCATAGAAAAGAAAAGTGCACGCCCTTCTGTGCGCTTTATCTTTAGCTAAAGAGAAATTCTCTCATGAATGGCCATACTCATCTACACTCTTCATCAACAAGCTTCATGTTTTTCTATGCTCATTCAGTCATCAAGTGGATCTACATTCATTGGTGTATACTCTTATTCACTTGTTAAATCAAAAATGGCAACTTCAGATGCAATTTTTGAGGGGGAGAAGAGTGAATATACAACATGATGATGGATGTTTGAATAATGGTTATACGACTTAATTTTTGATGATGATGAGTGTATATTCTTTTTTATGAAGAGTGAATATACTAAGGATAACTGGGATTCATTGCTTTGATTTTTGATGACTCTCCTCCAACGCCTAATGCTTCACTTACTAAGGATAAATGGGAATCAATGTTTGGGATTCATTGTGATTCAAAGATATGTTTGATGAGTACTTTCAACCTCCGACGAATGTTGATCACCGCTCAAGCTCATGCTCCAGCTTTATTGACTCATTTGGTTCACCATCTAAGAAGTACCTCTTGGAATTCTCAAGAAACCTTATCTCCGATTATTTCACAAGGCGTTTATAATGACTATCATGATATTGTAAGTTGCACTATTGAATAATGATCCGCTCTTTGGTATTCTGTGCCAAATCTTCACGGATTGTTGTTCATGGATAATGATCCGCTCTTTGGTATTCCTTTGCCAAATCTTTACGGATTATTGTTCCTCCCATTGTGCACGCTATAAATCAACCACATGAACATTAAGGAAAATGACTACCTCATTCGTCAAGACATTTGTGGTGAATCTTCCGGATCGGTCTCTACATGTATACCTTTAGGAAGAATGCATTAATGTCGAGAAATCATTTGTTCCGGTTCATTCGATTGGATCGACGTACATCCGATTGTACGCTTATTCACGTGTTGGGTATTTGACACAAGTCGATTACTTCGAGTTAATCAATTATCACTTATTTGAGATTGAAGTTAAAATTCACAAAGGCGAGCTTAAGATGAAAATGCATGGAATTCTTCTTGATTTCAAGTTTGGTATATCGAGTTTTCTTTATCGGTGGTCACTTCAAATTTTCTACATATGGGTTGATAAAGATAGTCGAGAGAGTCTCTATCGCAGTGGTCCTTTGGCTCGGACACTCCACTCGGGACCGTGACTTCAAAACAGTCCCATTGGTTCATCCTTGTTCCAAACTCCTCTCAAGAAACTCCATATGTACCTCCATCCGAAGATGATGTAAAGAAATTGTTTGATCCTATGTTTGATGAACTGTATGATTCAATTACTAATGAGGTGTTGATCCCACAACAGAGGTTGCTAATATTCCGGTGAATGAAGTCAATCCTTGGCCTCAATATCTTTAAGCCAAGAAGCACTGCACGATCCTTCGCCTCATCAACAAATCATCATTCTTCAAATGTACATCATGGAAATGTTTCGCATCAATGATGAAGTTAATCCCTTTGCTACTCTCGAAGATGCTCCATTTGAAAACATATTTGCTACTCCGAATCATCATCGAACCATCTTCTTCAGAGACATCGACCGCCTACCTCGGTTCCTCAACAAATGCCACATGAACACCTCGTAAAATGGACTCACGATCATCCATTAGACAACATCATTGGTAATCCCTCTCGTCCTGTATCAACTTGGAAACAACTTGCAACCGATGCCTTATGGTGCTTCTTCAACTCGTACTATCTAAGATCGAACCAAAAGATGTTAAAACCGCCATGAATGAAGATAGTCGGTTCAATGCTATGCAAGATGAAATTCATGAGTTTGATCGTCTTGATGTATGGGAGTTAGTACCGCCTCAGACTGTGCTATGATTATAGCTCTAAAATGGATCTTCAAAGTAAAACTTGATGAGCATGGTGATGTGTTGAAGAACAAGGCTCGATTAGTTGCTAAAGGATATCGTCAAGAGGAGGTATAGACTTTGAAGAATCTTTGCTCCAGCTTGCTCGAATCGAGGCAATCGTAATCTTCAAGCTAATGTTGCTAGTAAGAACATGGTAGTTTATCGATGGATGTAAAGACGGCATTTCTAAACGGAGATCTTAAAGAAGTCGCTCACGCCGCCCAACTCAAGGATTTGTGAATCAGAGCATCCTACTCACGTTTATCGTCTCAAGAAGGCTCTTTACGGTTTAAAGCAAGCTCCGAGGGCATGGTATGATACATCGTCAAAGTTTCTTCTATCAACCGGATTCATCAAAGGAGCAGTTGATCCTACATTGTTCTCCGTGAAGTCGTGCAAACATTTAACTCATGTTCAAATTTATGTTGATGATATTATTTTTGCCTCGATGACCCAATGGAATGTGATCGTTTTCTAATGAAATGAGTTCAAAATTTCAAATGTCAATGATGGGACAAATGTCATTTTTCTTGGGATTACAAATTTCACAAAGTCCCGAGGCATTTTCATAAATCAATCTAAATATGCAACCGAGATCTTAAAGAAATTTGGATTTGATTCAAGTGACCTATGGACACCCCCATGATTGACCGAACCAAACTAGATGAGGACCTCTGGGGACCATGATTGACCAAACGAAATATAGGAGTATGATTGGATCCTCGATGTATCTCACCGCTAGTAGACCGTACATCTTGTTATTGTTTGCATGTGTGCTAGATACCGTGCTAAGCCTACTAAAAAGCACCTTGAAGCTTAAACGGGTCTTCGGTATCTCCAAGGAACCATCAATATGGGACTTTGGCACCAAGGACACCGGTATGTCACTAACGGCCTATGCGTATGCCGATCATGCAGTTGTCAAGATACACGTCGAAATACGCCGGAGGTGCTCGAGTTTTTGGGTGATAAGCTTGTGAGGTGGTCTTCAAAGAAGCAAATGAGTACTTCTATTTCTCTACAGAGGCTAAATACATAGCCATGTCATCTTGTTGTGCTCAAATCTTATGGATGAGATCTCAATTATCGACTATGGCTTTGAATTCAACAAAATCCTCGCATCGTGATAATAAAGTGCTATTGCTCTCTCATGCAACAACGTTCAACACTCAAGAGCAAAGCATATCGACATTCGACATCATTTCATCGGGAACAAGTGGAAAAAGGTGTGGTGGAACTATATTTTGTGAGGTCTGAATATCGCTAATGGACATCTTCACCAAAGCTCTTCCAAGAGAACGTTTTGAGTTTATTCTTCCACGCCTTGGTTTGAAAAGCCTTCAACCGAGAACTCTCAAACGCCTTCGAGGAGGAAGACGAGGAGTAAAGGTCTTTCTTCATCTATCTCTTGTAAATAGTTTTTGAAAAACAAAATAGAAAATTATAAAACTTTCAAAATCCATAAAAATCGAAAAATTCAAAATACTTCAAAAATATTGTCATTTTGTCATGTTTTTCACGGTTCGATAATATATACGGTCTTTGTGTTGTCATTCAAAGAATGACACGGACTTTAGATGTTGTTGAATTTTTAAAAAAAAAAAAAAAAAAAAAAAAAAAAAATATTAAAAATCAAAAAAATATTTTGGGAGAAAAGAAATGGTTTATTGTCATTTTCGAGGCAATAACCCGGTTTTAAAGAAAGAACAGAGCCATGTTTTATCATGTGTTCAAAATTCCATGCTCGATTCTATAAACATTTATCGACCGAAAACTAAATGCTTTGAAAAATAACTCAATCTCTATTTTTGATAATCATCGGGACTTATTTGTCAAAATTTCTATCTCTCAATCAACAACCTATGTCATTGATTGAGGGGAGAATGATTTCAATTAAATTAAAAGTTATTTGGCATTAAAATTGTTTTCAAAAGATAAAATGCATGTTTTATCAATGGAGTGTAAAGTCTTAAAATCCGATCCTTATCGAGTTCAAACGCTTTCACAATCAAGTCACAATTCTCCTCAAAGCTTTCAAAACCAATTTAAATCTATACGAGATCACAAATCTCAAATGATTTGATAATTGTGATCGGGGAGAATGTGTGATTTAAATTAGATTTAAACCGATAATTAGGTAAATGGTTATAAACGGATGTACATGCTATCCCCCCACATGTGACAAACGATTTCAAATTTTCAATGCACATGTTGGTGGGGAGCATCTATCTTAAGCCTTTGATTTTAAACGTGATCATTCATCCTAATATGCAGTTCCTCTAGTATGTGCAATACTCTTTTCAAACCTCGAGGCACATATTGAGGGGAGCAAATTCATGGAAACCTCATCCTTCCCGGAAATGCTACACCTACTTGATCTATTGAGGAAGTGATGTTGATATCTTTAGAAAATGGTAATCAAAGAAGTTAATTCTTTCTCTTGCCTCCGTGCAAAACATTTTCAAATACTTGATGCACATGTTGAGGGGAGTTCTCGTTCTAAAATATCAAAACAATTCAGTACAAAAAGCTTTGATAATATATCACAAGTACCGAATTGATTTTCAAATGGTTTCTATTGGATCCTATGGCGGATTGAACAATACCAAATTGACCGACCAACTTTACTTTATGTACGGTGATATAAGGATGATAAGGTTAGGTATTGGTTCCCATGATCCGCCAGAACGGAGGGATCTACCCAGGACAATCCACTAGTTAGTGTAGAAGTCCTTAGGTATGATGATAAAAGGAGAAAAGTGAGATATGGGAAGAGTCTTGACTAAGACCGAGCTAGCTTTGGAATAAACCCAACAAGGTAATAGCTATGAAGTCTCGTAAGCAATCGAAGGGTTGAAGAATTAAAAGAATTGAATGAAAATAGGTGAAAACAAATAGCCCTCCATTTATTCAACCTTAGCGTAAAACGGGTTCAATTCATATGCTCTCGATGGTAACATCGGTATTGAAGACAAGACGTCATGGACCCAAAGGACGACCGCACTTCAACTTTCCAAACCACTCAAGCTCCTCTTAAAAGGACTTGTTTCATTCTCACGGGAACCGACATTATCTATCGACTTTCTCTTAGAGATTGTTGATATTGAAGAAGGAGACCCTCTCCTAGTCTCCCACGGGATCCAAATATGCACAAATTGAGTCTAGAGCCACGAGATCATCAATAAATCTCATTAGGACACTTTCAATGAAGACTCTCTGCTTCACACAATGTGGAAAGAGAGATTATATCTTGAGTCCCACGCATTATCCTTGTGGTATTGCCAGAACATCCGAGTGATGTGTTTACACATTCACAATGAAGATGGAAAGCCTTCTCGAGCCAACATCAAACAAGCTCGGTAGGTGGCATGTGAGATCTATTATATAGATCAACCATGTGACAACCGAAGTAAACAATGGGGCGATTCAATTTCTTGAATCAATCACGTTCGAGTTATGGATTGACGGATACCTTTGAAAACCGGTCATTGTGCTTAAAAACACTTTTTCTTTAGCACATCGACCGTGTACCAATTTTTCAAACCAAAAGGTGTTTTATGATTGATAATTGATTTTTAATAAAACCTTCGTTGTATTGCAAAACAATTTCTATTGAGCAATACACGATTGTTTTCAAATCTCTTTTCATCAATCGGTGGACTTAAAATTATTGGTTCACTCACTCCGGTTGTCTTCTTTGAGATGTTCCGGTTTGAGAACAACTAGAGCAGTGCGAAACCCTGTCAAGGAGATTCTTAGAATCCTACCGATCACAGCAAGATACTTGTAATCGATCAACGGGAACCGTGGGTCGTGTACTCAATTCAACGAAAGTGATCAAAGACACTTTCGTGCGATTTAGTGCTAATCGTTGTATGCGTGTACACCCGACGCTTGCGGTGATCGAATGAAGCGGTCAATCCATAGCCGCATGCTCACTTAACACATTCATATCAAAAGAAATCATGATTAGTGCATCAATGACTCGATATTTTCACACCAAGCTTCGCTACGCCGCCAATATCATGATTCAACAAAAGCTTCGCTACTACGATGTGAAGATTTCATGATCCGTAATGTGAGCATGTCGGTCCTAAAGTCACTACATCACATAATACCAACACCACAAAGGATGTGTCGAGATTGTTGATAGTGATGATCTCAAAAGATGGCTCAAAACTATTATCACGTGGATCAAGAAAAGACCTCCACCTTGAAGTAACCAAACATGCAATGTGAAGAATCAATGACTACGAGCTTAGGAGCAAAGGACCACATCAAGAATGCAAGATCAATTGTTAAATGTTATATCTATTTGTATTCAATGTAATTTTGGTACATTATTGAGGTGACCTCCTTGGGAGATTGTTAGGAATTAGAAATTCCGGTATTAAAGAGTCGGTCACCTCAAGTATATGTAATCGTAGAAAGCTCGTAGTCGTAGTAATTCTTAAGTTAAGTAGTATTTAGTTAAGTATCACCGTGGAGGACGGACGGGTCTTTACCCACCGTATGCCCGATCCATAGCCCGATGTGTGGCGATTTATGTAAGACTATAAATACTCTCTACCTCCCAAGGTAGAGTTGGAGCTCATAATAATATCTTTCACTTTCTCTCACTAAGTTCCTAAACCTCTAACTTTCTCTCTAGAATTCCACTTATACGCCACATGGTTGTTATGGTTTGATGTATGTGAAAACTAATATCTAACAAGACCAAATTTGAGAAACTTCGAGCTTGAGGAAGCCGAGCTGTAAAAGATGGATTCCATCGAGAAAGCCCCGATTCAATCAAGGAAACTTAGTCACCTCATCTAGCTCATCAAATTCAAAATCCACCAACAAACCCAAGCAACAAAGTGGTGTGTCATTACACCTAGTCACACCACCGACAACCGCTATAGAATCCTTTATTGCATGATCGCAATAAGGATGATCCAGAATCTGCAGATCACTTACAAGATGTAAGCTTTCACAAGAAAGCAAACTATACCAAAGTTGGTCATCAGATGCTTCATCTTCCAAAATAGCTCTCAAGAATAGAGAAAACCTTTTCCTCTTTGCCTCACTGTGGGTTTAATGATCATCATCGGGATGATTGTCTCATGAACACATGTTGTGACATATGTGGAAATCCACTCATGAGACATCCTAACATGACATTATCATTCATGCAAGGAGAAGTACAAAACAACCCAAAATCACCGAGTCTTCCTCGCCTCTAAATGCAAAACACGTGGTAGCACAATGCACTCAACCACCGACCATGAGTCGATTGCAAAATTCAAAGAGACCTTGAGACCCAAGCCCACTAGCAAGTGAGTCACTAAGAGAAACTAATTCAGATACTACTTGTGTAGAGACACGCAGTGGAGCCTATTTGGCATCTAGATAGTGGTTGCTCAAGAAGTATGACTGGTGTGAAGGAGTATCCGCACAAGTATGTAAAGGAACTAGGACCCAAGGTAGTATTTGGTGATAACTCATCATGTCCCAATCAAGGTTATGGTTCAAGAAACTACAATGGAATAGTTTTCTAGAATTGCTTATGTCAATGGTCTCAAATACAATCTCATCAATGTCACCAACTATGTGATGCTAAGTACATTGTGCAATTTAATGACAAACAAGGTACCATCTTTAATGCCAACAAGGAAGTGGTGTTGATAGCTCCAAGGAGAGATGATGTTTATGTGTTAGACATGTCAACACTCTCCCAAGATGGAACTTGTCTCTTTGCTAAAGCCTTCGAAACTATCAATTGGCGTGGCATAAGAGACTCTCACACTTAAACTTCAAAACCGCAACAACTTGGCAAAACAAAACAAGGTCCTTGGCTTACCATCACCGGTTTTGAAAAGACAAACCATGCTCTGCTGTGAAAAGGTAAACACCACGAGCATCATTCAAAACCAAACAAAATTTCTCCATCAAAGTCGCCTTCACCTCCTCGCACATGGATCTCTTTGGACCGTCGGTCCCAGATCAATCCAAAGATGAGAAGTATACACTTGTCATTGTTGATGAGTTCTCAAGATACACTTGGGTATACTTTCTTTCAAAAAGAGTCAGCGGTGATACAATAATGTCATTCATCGTGAAGATTGAAAATCGTAATGACATTATCATTAAACAAATCGAATCGAAAATGGTACCGAGTTCAAATCAAGAGCTTGAGAGTTTCTATGATGAAAAGGAATTTCTCAAAATTTCTCATCTCCATATACCCCTGAACAAAATGGGGTTCTTGAAAGGAAAACAGAACTCTCATTGAGGTCGCTAGAACCATGTTAAATGGCTCAACCTCTCCAAGCATTTTCGGATCAAGTCAAACCGCCTGTTACACTCAAAACAGTCTATCATTGTCAAAAGACATAATAAAACCCCATATGAGATCTTCAAAGGTAGACTTCGACATCGCCTATTTTCACGTGTTTGGATGTCCTGTGTTCATTCATAACCACAAGGATCATCTAGGCAAGTTTGATGCAAAAGTCGATGATGGATACTCTTAGGCTACTCACCGATCTCCAAAGCCTTGTGGTTTTAACACAAGGAGACAACAAGTCGAGGAAACCTTTCATGTCACCTTTGATGAAAGTCTTTGAAGCATCAAGTTCACCAACATCTCAATGGAGGAAATAGGAATTGATAACTCATCAAGATATCCTCCGATGAGTACAACACCAATTCAATTCCTCATATCAAGTCGATGCCGACATCTCATATTATGTCTTACCTCACAACCTACCCCAACCTACCATCAATGAGTTCATTGATAATCGATCGGTCCACGCGGATAGGAAACACGATCCAAATGATCGTGAAGCAGAACTCATGAACCTCGACCGAACAAGACATCTCTACAGATGATCTAAATGATCTTGTGGCTCTTGCACCGAACTCACATCCGAACTCCGGTGACATCTTCAAGCTCGGATCCTGACCACAAAGTAAGTGGAGAAGATCTCGGGACATTGAGCTTGTAAACATCATTGGTGAACCCACCGAGGGCATGCTCACTAGAAGCATGGTCGCTAACTTAACTACAACTTCACCAATGAATGTCTATATGCCGATTACCTATCGAAATAGAACCCAAAAGTGTCACCGAGGCTCTAAAACACCCAAGCCGGGTTCAGGCTATGCAAGAAGAACTCGCAACAGCTTGATAAAAACAAGGTCATGACCCCGATCAAATGTCCTAAGGATGTAGTAGTCATAGGAATGATGTGGGTTCTCGTAAACAAAATTGATAAAAATGGCAATCATTAAAAACAAAGCCCGGACTTGTAGCCAAAGGTTACAATCAACAAGAAGGCATTGACTATGATGAGACATTTGCTCTGTTGCAAGAATGGAAGCCATTAGGATCTTCCTTGCATATGCAACATACATGAACTTGTGGTCTACCAAATGGATGTTAAAAGTGCATTCTTAAATGGCGATCTCAAGGAAGATGTGTATGTTCAACAACCCCGTGCTTTGAGAGTAGTGAATTCACGACTATGTCTCGAAGCTTGACAAAGCCCTTTATGGACTTAAACAAGCTCCCGAGCATGGTATGAAACTCTCTCACCTTCCCGATACAAAATAAGTTTGTCGGAGGAAGATAGACAACACATTGTTTGTCTATAGAACTCAACAGATGTGATATTAGTCCAAGTGTATGTTGATGACATTATCTTTGGCTCAACAAACTACAAACTTTGCAAACAGTTTGAAAACTCGATGACAAAGAAGTTTGAAATGAGCATGATGGGGAACTCACATACTTTCTTGACTACAAATCGTGCAACCGATAAAGGTATATCCATCACCAAGAGAAATACACGAAATCTCTTGAAAAATATGAGATATCGATCGTGCCTCGATGAAGACTCCAATGGTACCACCTAACAACCTTGGACCTGATCTCACTGGCAAATCACCAATAAAACTCATTTCGGAGGAATTGTAGGCTCACTAATGTATCTAATCGCTTTAGACCGGACATCCATTCTCACCGTCTAATAGCAAGATATCGGTCAATCCTAAAGAATCCCATCTCACCGCAATTAAAAGAATACTCAGTACACAAGGGAACCCCAAACCTTGGACTCTATTATCCAAAATGCTCGTGGTTTGATCTCGAGGTTACTCGATTCTCGATTATCTTGGCCGCAACATGGACGTAAAAGTACCTCGTGGTCATGTCAATTTCTTCGAGGTAAACCGGTTTCTTTGGAGTACTAAAAGCAACAATCGGTGGCTATGTCCTCACCAAGTCAATATGTAGTTGCAGCAGGATGTTGTGCCAATGTATTATGGATGAAAAGTCAACTCGGTGACTATGACATCCATTACAAAATGGTGCCCATCTTTTGTGATAACACCCGCTATTGCAATCTCCAACAACCCCGTCCTCCACCAAAGAACTAAACACATTGATATCGATATCACTTCATTAGGGATCACATAATGAAAGGAGACATTGAACTTCATTTCATCCCTACCGAATATCAATGGCCGATATCTTCACCAAACCCTCGATGAACCTACCTTGTGAGACTAAAAGTCGAATTGGGAATGCTTGACATCGAAAGTCGGTATCTAAAACCAATCTCGAGAAGTTCTCGAAATGGTTCATCCTCCATGAACATCCAAAATAAACCACTCACCGAATGAGTAAGACTCATTCGGGGTCCCCGACATTTGACAAAGAGCATTGAATGAGTAACCAAATGATTCAAGTATCGGTTACTTAAATGTCCTAGGTTAGCAATAATGCTAATTAAATATAGGAATATATGTCTCTTTGTCTTCATCGTCATCCCACTTGGCATTTAATGCCTCCCTCACAAAATATCAAATTGATATTTTATCTCGCAAAAGTGCACTTTTATCTGCATCGCAACTGCTCCTTGAAAACGGATTTTATCGGGTAATGGAGTGGTAGCATTAAATGTGGAAATTCAAACTTATTTCAAAAACCGAATCTTAATATTCCCATTTGTGCACAAACCACCCTTCTCACGACTTTATAAATACCCTCCTCCAAAACAAACATACACACACACACATTATTTTTCGCAACAAAACTCACAAAATCATTTCAAAATCCGTAAATATTTGTGTTCTTAAAACTCTTCAAACCTCTTTTGAAAACCCTTCTTGTAAACATTTACAAAAGTTTTCATTACAAAACTTGAGAGATCAAAAAACCTTGATTATTCTAGTCAAAAATATTTTCAAAACCCCAAATCTTTAATGGAAATGGCTAGAACACAATCTCTCCATTTTGCTTCTCGGTGGTAGGGATCTTACAAATGTTGAATTTAAAACTAATAATGTCATAGGCAACTTTGAATACCACAAACCGTCTCACCTACAAAGACATTATGAAATTTTGTTTAATTGCCCACCGAAAATGACCTTTGTTCGGTGTCCTCCATTGTTTACCAAAATCTCCTCGGGAGTTTTGGGCAACAAACAAGGCCTATGACCCGACACCCCATCGATGAGAAAAACCTCGCACCTCTCGTGGAATATCTCATCGATTCGGTCTTTCACGGGGCAACAACGATTCACCCCGGATTACAAAACGTTTTGCACTTCAAATGTGGTTCGATTACAACAAAGGAGTTTATGTCGCCCATCCCGAACCCTCCACGGTGAAGGATGGGTTAAAACAAATCGTTTTAGATCCAACGTTGGACAAGACCCCACCACCAAAAGCTCATTTCCGTGGCTTGAGGATCCTATTCACTTTTGTGATTCGTGTCCTCATGGGAACCACTCATCCATTGAACAAGTTAACTCTATTCATTGATGATGGCATCTTCGCTTAATGAATGGGGTCATTGTCGACATAGGGAGATCATTTACATGATCTCGTAATCAAGCTACTGAGCAAAACTAGGACGAAACACGTTTCGTATCCTAGGTTTGTC
This sequence comes from Chrysanthemum lavandulifolium, assembly GCA_022545495.1. Classification (NCBI taxonomy): domain Eukaryota; kingdom Viridiplantae; phylum Streptophyta; class Magnoliopsida; order Asterales; family Asteraceae; genus Chrysanthemum; species Chrysanthemum lavandulifolium. The sequence goes on from JAHFWF010000030.1 coordinate 271,157, forward strand.
TCTTGCGCTTTGCAAGTGTTACCGTTCAAATTATCCTCGTGAAGAAAATTTTGGTGCTTTACCTGCATCCCGAGCTATCAAATTTTCAAAAGACCCATCCCTTGTCACTCCTATTGAATTGACGGCCCATGTGGTTGCAGAACAACTGTGAGGGATCTGTGTCTCCAAACCCGCTCCTAAAAGAGAAAGGGAAGTCTCGATGGGACTAAGACTAAACCCAAGTCCTGTGGCCCCGAGGCTTCGGAACACACCAAAAGGCACAAAAGGCCCGAGACTAAAAAGACACCCACCGATGACCGTGTAACATCCACCCCGTGGCAACGAAGGACACGGATACATCATAGTCGGTGCCCTTGGTCACAACCACTACTCCCAAGATCCGTAGGAAACAAACAACCCGGCCGGTAGGGAGCGCTTCCACAACGCCCAAAGGATGACATTAGCAAACCCAAGCCTTTGTCCGAGGGGGCACCGATCGATCCCAAAGACTCGGAGGAATGATACAACCCGATAGGGATACAACTATCACCGACTCCGCCAAAGGCTTTGGAAAACTTCCACCGTGTCTCAGGGTCACTGGGGACAAAGACTGAGGAAAGAAACAACCCGCCGATACGGAACCCACAACCAATCCCGACTCAAATAAAGACTGGAAACGCCCACCGGTGTCCAGGGGTCAACGGGGACAAAGACTCGAGGAAAGATACCACCACCGATATGGAACCCATCACCAACCCCGTTAACTATTGTTGATGTTACTAGAATACTCTTTTGGAAGATGAACTTCTTAAACCGATGATGAAATTTTATCACCGGGGAAGAAGTGGACGCCGAGGTTCAAGTCGAACAGAGCCTCACCGATCCGTGAACATCTTGAATCACCATTCCGGATGAAAATGATGACCTCTTCCTCCACCGATGAATTTGAAAGATTTGATAATGTTCTCCCACTTACTAAAGGCGGCTCGTTCAGGTGGATCACCAAAGCTTCAAGAAGGTTCTACTGGAGTCACTTTGAAACACCTGGGAACAACACACCGAGGTCGCTACGCCATTACCGATCTTAAATCCGATGTGCTCACCTTTGATGAAAATGTTCACGAACACAAGGGTCTTATGTATCAGCAGTTGACGAACATAATACAACATGGGTAAAATTAGAGTATCTTCAAGGTGTGGCTCATCGATTGATGATATCAAGGAGGCTGTCAAGGAGGACCCAACACTCAATTCTAAAGTACTGGAAGCCACTGAAGTTTATATGAAGAATTCCTCCCGTCTCACTGATCTGGTTGATATGCTTCAGTCTGCCAATGTTCAGGGCCTACAGAGTTTTGTTCAGTCTCTACAATCTACATTGGGCTCTCTTGATGCTCAGGTGGCTAATTTGCTAAGGCATCATCCTCCATGGCTTGGAATCTTGGGCCTCGGAATGACCTTTAGAATTATCTCATGCTAACTTGGAAGCAAAGGTCGCCGGTATTCAACCGCACATCAAACATCAAGACAATGATCTCTCAGAAATTTATCAGCCTTCGCGGTCAAGCGGCTCCGTCCCCTCAAAGACAACTCCAACTCTTGCCTCACCGACGCTCGGCGCAGTTGAGGGGAGAATATTGTCAAGAACCTCCTTCTCACACCGAGGGGAGCCAACACCAACAACATCATGGCTCAAATCTCATCATCACCACCCAGCCTCAAAGAACACCTATATCATCAATCCCACCAACAACATCAACAACAACAACACCGACAAGAATCACACCAATAACAACAACACCACCACCCCGTAGCAACTTCATCTTCCTCGGGGACAGACAAAGGAAAAGGCAAATGACAACTCCCGAGCTCGAGAAGATTCCTTTAAAATCGGCAACACCATGTACCGCTCACACCATAATAGCTAAGTGCTCACCTTGCTAAGGAGGAAAGAAAAAGAAACTTGTCAAGAAGAAAGAAAGAAGTAGAAGAACTGTACAAGTAGTTCTTGAGGAAGCTAAAAATATTAGGATAGATGCAAAGAAGCTTGAAAAGGTCAGCAGACAAAAGTTCAAGGAAGCTCAGTGCGAGATGGTGAAATGAGAAAACAGTTGGAAGAAAAGAAGAAGAAAACCAAGCCATCGAGCAAAGCGAATTGAGGATTACAATCGGACAATGACAAGTCAAGGCTTCCCGAAAAGATCACGGATGTTAGAATCATCCCCAATACCAAACCACCGCCATGAACGTTTACGAGGGGTTGATAAAAGACACTTTGAGGTCCATGATCCCTCAAATTCAACGACTTTGGGATCACCGAACTCGATGAGCTTGGTCCAATTATTGAAAAGAAGAAGAATGCGGTGGTTAAGGACCGATGAAGATGCTCAATAAAAGATATGAAAGATCGTGAGATTGTCCATTAACTAGGAATTCACCGCTTTAATCGCACCTCAAGGATCTCAACCACAATCATCTACCGGCAAAAGGAAGAGAGTTGAGTTCCAACCCGAGATCAAAGTGCATGGGTGGAGTGTAACAGGGAGTCTGAAGGTGTTAAGTTTGTGAACTGCCTAGTGATCGAGAAACGAAGAGGGCTATTACACATTGATGTCTATGGAAACCCTGCTTTTCAAATATGGAGTGATATTGATCGCTGGTGTAGCCGCAATGCTAAGCTACATACAAGTGGCCTCTCGGATCCAAACCTCAAAGAAACATCGAGTTACGCCAAGACCTGAATGCCAAGATAAGAGACCATCCTGACAGAAACACTCATCACCAAGAAAGTCAAGCTTGAAGCATTGGGAATCCATCTGGACTGACATCATTTTGTTTTATCTTTTGTACTAGTTGTTAATACAAATAAACCGTAAAACCGTTTATTAATATTTTGCGATCTCTTTGTGTTTTGTTGATAACAAATATAATGTTATCTTAAGTATAATTATAAAGGATACATGTTAGTTTTGTAAAGCATTTACATATAGCCATTTAAATACAAAAATGTAGTAATTAAGCATTTGTTGTAATAGTTTATTAGGATGGGTAAATATCATAACCAATGGACCATAACCCATGGATCTTAACCCATACCCAAAGAGACTTGATACAATGTATACTTAGATACATTGAATCTAGATATAACCCATGGACCAACCCATAACCCATGACCCATAACCAAAAACCCATGGGCAAAGAGGGCGTTCCACGGAACACTAGGATTACACTAGCGGATCCCTTTTGGAAGGGATCCGTAGGGCTGATGAAGAAATTTGCCTATAAATGAGAGCCATTTCTTCATTCTAACTTACCTCTCTTCTTACTAAATCTCTCAAACACTCTCATTCTCTTCTAACATAGATCACTTGATCTAGAGTTGTTCTTCTTTCTTTCTATTGTGATCCTCATATGGGGTCCTTCTCAAGGCGAGATCACGAGCATTCTACAAGTCATCCAAGCAAGGGTCCTTGATTGATTTGTCTCTCCAAGATTTTCGTAGGGAAGATCTTGTATTTGATATTTCACATATTTGTTGTGTAATAGTTGTGTTGGTTTGGTCCACCGTGCTACGGACTCGGTATCTAGCTTTGTCTTAGGAAAAAGTGTAAACAACGTTGTGAAGGCTTCTCCGCCAAGTGAAGGAGTTTGTTGACATAGTGCTTGAACTCGAGTAGGTGACTCGGGGAATGGAGTAGGAGCGAGGAAGGTGTCCTTGGCCGAACCACTATACATCGGTTGTGTCTTTTCTTTCCCTTTGCTTTACTTTATTTACTTACTTTATCATTAGATCTATACTTTCTATACATCCACAAGATCTCACATATCAACGAATCTAAAAGTTTTTGAAACTAACTTAAAATCGGCAAAACTATTCAACCCCCATTCTAGTTTTCCACACTAGTGATAGGAACTATGTAATCTGATCAATAAAAGATGTATGTTTTGTTCATTTACTTAGTGTTCCTTATTGTATTCATTAGTACATTCAGTGTAAGAAGAAGCCATTTGCTCACTTACACTGATCAACCACTTAGGCTATTTGTATATCCAAATAGGGAGACCTGGTTCAATAAATACCGAACCCCTTAATCTAGGATTTGAATAGAAAATAGCCCAAGTGTTTAGTCCATTAAACACTAACGGTCATCGAGTGCATAGTCTCTCAAGTGAGTCATCTTCGAGGATACTCGATGCGAGGAAGAAGAAGTCTCTCCACCTTCGATGGCGGAACTTAAAGGGTGAAGATCGAGTCAAGAAGAAGATGATGGATTCAATGAGTGGTGACAATAACTCACTGAATCCCTAAGACTCTCTCCAACTACTTACATCAAGACAAACCAAGTAGAAGGATCAAGGATGTAAGGCCAAGAAAGAGCGGGACAAGGCGGGATAAGTTTGAATCGATAAGATTTAAGTCCTTATCTACCAAATCAACTTTCCTGAATGGCAAAAGATTAGGCTCAGTGTCATCATCGAACTTAGGAAAGTAGTCTTGTCTCTTACCTAGAATAGTCTTTAGAAATGCGAGACAAAATACATAAGTATTTTGTCTTACATGATGTCGCTTTTTCACTTAGGAAGAGTCAAATATCATACATGTATAAATAGCATAAGAGATGGAGTGAAAAGATTAAGCTTGTGAATTGTAAAACACACATACACGCAAGCCATCTTTTCACTCCTCCAAATACAACTTAGTTCACGAGATAGCTCGGGTGAGCTCTAAGAGTTGTGCCGGACTTAGCCCCGAGCTAGAGAAGAGTCACCAAACTTAGTCATTTCAATCCCAAGTACTATTCAAGTACTTGGGTAACGATTCTTTCTTTATTTATTTCTAATAAGAATATGATGTTGAAAATTACTTTGTGTGTTTTACTTATGTTAATTTCAGTCATAGTTCACTCTTAACTGTTTTTATATACTTAAACTATTTTAAACAATAGTGAACGGGAACAACAAGACTTTGACACCCTAAACTAGGGGAGCTTCTTGTCAAAGCAACACATTGCAAAAACGCTTGCAATACTTTTACATAAGATTACATTACTACTTGACGTCCTCCTGCGAAGGAGCACTCGTGGGAGGAGCATGTTAGTCAAAAGGCGAAACCATTTGCAAACAAATTGCAAAACACTCGGTTAGTTTTCCTAATTACTTGGCGCCTCAACAAAGGGAACAACCCGTCAAGGGGAGCTAAGGCTAGAATTTCTTCTCTTACTCTCTACCTTTTCATATTATTACTTTTCACACGCGTTTTTCTTAAAAACAATGTGTTAGTTTCTTTTACGCTCTTTTGTTTCGACAAAAGGAGAGAAGAGAGTAAAACTCCAATTCAAACTTTTATGAATTTTAGTTTTTCCTTAAAATAATCTTATGTTTTGTCATCAACAAAAAGGGGAAGATTGTTAATACAAATAAGCCGTAAAAACGTTTATTTATATTTTATGATTTTCTATTGTTTTGTCGATAAAAATTATTTTAACGAAACAAATAAAATACGTAAATGGTTTGAGCCAATAGTTTACTAACACACTTACACTTTCATATAAAATATTAAACAAGTAATAGTGTTTACATTTTATAGAAATGCATATGTATAACAACTAGTGTTTACATAATATGGAAATGTATATATACATACATTTGTATATATTGTAATGGGTAGAAATCTAAGCTCTTAATCCATTGACTAGATACATTGAATGTAGTTGGGTAAAACTCAAAGTCCATGACCCATACCCATGGAGCTTGATCCATAACCCATGACCCATTGCATGACATCATGCATGAATTCATATTGGGTATTATCCATGACCCATGGACCTAAACCATACCCATGATCCAATGTCTAGATACATTGTATCTATTTGGGTACGCATGACCCAAAGTCCATAACCCATGACCCATAACCCAAATATGGACGGATCCCTCAAGTAAGGGATCCGTGGGATCCGGGGAACAGTATATGTTTTTGCCTATAAATAGTGAGCCATTTCTTCATTGTAACTCAACCCTTTTACACATACTCTCTCTTAGTATTGTAAACTCTCTAACCTCAAATCCGAAGGATCTCTCTATGTAGTTTTGTGTTTATGTGATTCTCTAGGTTCCTCTTAAAGGCGAGATCACCACCTCTTGAAGTCGAGCAAGCTCAAGTCCATGGGTTGCCAAGCTTCGTCATCATCAAGACTACTGAATTTATCTTGTTGATAGTTCTTTCCTCCCTCCTTAAGTGTTGTGTTGAAGGCATACGTGAAAGATGCCAAGCGGGTGAGTAGAAGGCATTAGTGAAAGGTGCCAAGGTTCTGTCAAAGGCATTCTTGAAGGTTAGAAGGTTCATGTCAAAGGCATTACTGAAAGGTGCCAAAGGTTCGTGTCGAAGGCATTAGTGAAAGGTGCCAAGGGTGTACAATCGATATGGTGCATCGATGTACAAAATATTTAGTTTGGGTTAAAGGATATTGATATCCTTGATGATGTTGTAATAAGGAGTGTGTCTCCTTTGGGATAGGTGTTGTGTAGTGTCGGGTAGTAGTTTCTCCTTTGTAATGGAACTCGGTATCTAGCCTTGTACCGGATAAAGTATAGGCGACGTTGTGATAGGTTTGGTTCTACCTCATGGAAGAACCGGTGTCTAGCCTTGTCTGGGATAAAGAGTAGGCGGCGTTGTGAAGGCTTCTCGGCCGCACGAGTTTGTGTTGTGTAGTTCTTCACGAACTCTCGAGTAGGTGACTCGGGAGTGGAGTAGGGCAAGGAAGGTGTTCCTTACTCTTTATCTTTGCATTACTTATTTATATGCTTATCTATCAACATCCAACACACACATCAAATAGATTGACATAAGTCGATCAAAATAGTTTAAAACGAAGTTTTAATGGGTAGAACTATTCAACCTCCCTTCTAGAGCCAACATCAAACAAGCTCTTGGTGGGTGACATGTGAGATTCTTCAAGACTCAAGCTTGTGACAACTGGATAGAAACGATGGGGCGATTCACTCTTGAATCAACCTTGGTCCAGGAAATGAATTGACGAATACTTTTGAAAAACCTTTCGATGTGCAAATCTATTCTTTTCTCTAGCACATCGAATGTGTATTCATTTTCAAATACAAAAGTATTTATCATTGAAAATTGATCTTTCTCATAAAACCTTCGTATTGCAAAACTCTTTCTCTTAAGCAACACGCAATTGTTTTCAAATCAATTTATCATCGATCAATTGAATCTCGATTATTTGGTTCACTCACTCCGTGTTGTCTACTTTGGGACGCTCGGTTTGAGAATGGCTAGATCAAGGCTGCGAAACCATCGAGGAGATCCTTAGGAATTCTACGATCACGAGACAATATTTATACTGATCAACGGGGAACCGTGGTTCTTGCAATTGTATTCAACGAAAGTGAACAAAGACAATTTCGTATGTTTTATTGCTAAACTGTTGTTTGCAGGAACATTTGACGGTTGCAGCTAATCGATATTGAGAAGTCAATTCATAACCACATGCTCAGAGCACACACACTTAATTGAAGAAAATCATGAAAATCAAAGACATACAACAATGCTTCCGCTACTCTGATGAAAAGATGTCATAATCCAGAAAGTGTGAGCATGTCGGTCCAAAAGTCACAACATCACATGATGGCGATACAACAAAGGATTATTCAAAGATTTGTTGTGGCTGATGATCTCGAAGAAAGCTCAAAGATCATCAAGACGTGGATCAGTTAAAGACCTCCACTGAAAGTACAAAGCATTCGGACTTTGAAGAATCACTACTAAAGCACAAAGATTGCGGAAGTGAAGAATTGAAGTCTACGAGCTCAAGACTGAAGACAAAGATAGAATGCTAGAATGCAAAATGTATTTCATGGGGTGACCTCCCTTAGGGGGAGATTGTTGGGATTTAGAAAATACATGTTGAAGAGTCGGTCATCCCAATTATAGTCTAGTATATCTTAGCTCGTAGATATTACGTTATTTACTAGTTTATTAGTTAGTTATTAGTTTAGAGCAACACCGTGGAAGACGAGCGGGTCTTTACCGGCTGTATGCACGATCACGCCGACAGGGAGGCGTGTAGTTTGTAGTATAAATAACTCTTCCCACTTGGGATGAGGTGGTGCTTTTCATTTTAATCAAACCTCTTCTTTTGTTTTACTCTCTCTTTCTAGAAAACACCCTCTCTTTACGATCTCTCTCTAAAATGGCTTACTTGATCTATCATCATCCTAGACCACCCGAATCATCAAACAACATAGAAAGAATGATCTTGCAACACCAAACATTACCTATCGTGCCAAACAAATTACGTGAATATAGGCAATTATATAAAACAGAAACATAAAATTTTGATTTATACGTAGGACTAATGACATTTATGTATATAAATAGTCACCTTCTTGATCAAAGAAGTTAGGGTATTAGGTTTTTAATTAATCTGCAAAAAATTCATATAGCTGAAAAAAGCGGCAAAATACGTAAATAAACAAAAAGAATTCAATAATATTGTAAAAAAAATCATTATCACATAATATGATTACCAGGTCTGCAACATTTACACCGCCAACCGGCCATTAAAATTAATTGATACGAGAAAAAAAATCGCATTAGTAGAATCAATTAGAGTTTCTTTGAACCAAAATAATAATCAGAGTAAAAATACAATCGGCACAACAAAAACAAACCACATACTTGAGCACTAACTTGCATTAAAAATAAAAGAATAAACTTTATAACGAACTAGTAAAGCATAATTCATTAATAGGAAACCATACAATTCATTAATCAAATTGTAGGATCTTGATTGACTGAAATGTAATTTGGGGAATGTGGGATTAGGGTTTAATGGGAGAGATGGGAATAGGGTTTGAAAAGATGTTATGAGAGGGTGAAAAGAATATGAATAAGGCGGGGTGTAGGTTGTTTCTGACAGGCTTTGTCTCTGTTTTTGTTAAAAAGTCTCTGAGCCATTTTTTTTCTTTTCACATTTTGACACACCTATTTTTTTAAAAAAAACTCTTTGATTTTTTCTCACTTAAAAACTCAATTGGCCAATAGAAAGACTTAATTGCAAAATCGAGACTTACTATTGAACAATTGATTCCCTCGATTTAAAAAAAAATTGAGTTTTCTTATTATATAAAAGATTGACATGCTATAATTCACTGTGTCTTGAAAACGATATGATATTTTTTACTCGATGTATTATTTTATCAACGGAATTGGAGAATTATGACCATCAAAAACATTAATAAAAGTATATAACATGGCCCGGCCTTAATAGCTTTAAGCCCAACGTTTTGGATCAGACAACTGACAATATATCTCTTTAAAAGTTCACTTCAGTATTGGATCCTTTATTTCTTCTCCATAGTCATTAAAAGGGCCATCGAGCCCATAATGTGTTTTGACATCTAGAGTCTAGACAGTGACAGTGAATAATAAATTGCACGAGATAATATTTTGCTGTTGTTTCTTGATAGTTGCAATTTTTAAGCCACCAAATGGTTTAATTAAGTGATAGAAAAGTATCATATAAAGAGCCAGCTTTGCACAAATCTCATGAATTTGTGAGAACGGATTAGACAATATCACATAAAAATAAAATTTAAAAGAAATGTTACTCTTAAACGTTATAACTTTTGAACACATTCTATCCATTGAAGTGATTGAACAGTTGTGTAATATATATATATTTTTTTAATTTAATCTAAATAGTTAGCGTTTTCTTGTCGTCGATTGATCTGCTCTAAAAAGCATAACAGGTCAGAAAGGGAGATGCACGATTTGTACATGCTTGAAAAAAATGATGTGGTAAACATAACGTACATATACATGATATGTAATTGTCTCATTTGTGCCATATTTGTGTACTAAACAATTTTTATATATACAAATTACGTAGCACTCTCATACCATAATAGTAACGAATTTGGTTAATTACTAATTAATGCAAGCATTAAGTACATCTTACAATCAGAAATATATATGAGAGTTGGACTTGGTCTTGATAAATCACTTAATAACGCTACTACATACAAGTCACTAGAGCTGTATTTCTTTTGGTCTGAATTTAGATACTGTAGAAACATTGTGTTTATTAATTCAAGGCCGTCTTGTCTTTCGGTGGCCTGTCTGATATGATAAATTGGCCTATTATTACACTATAACCTAAAGATAAATTAAATATAAACTTGAACTATATTAATCATATATGTTTGATATCATAAATCTTATATTTAATAATAAAATGTACTTGTTTAAGTAGAGCGCCATGCGCGACGCATATTGCACACACGTCGAGACCCTCTGTTTATTATGATTTAATAGAGCGACGTTGCTGCAGTAAGTTACACTAAACTGAGTAGTACTAACACAACTGATTGAACCTGTACGAGTTGAAATAGTTATTGGTATTTGGTCATTTCAACTATGAAGTAGCTAGCGGACTTTCTGTACATCCAAGAGTTTCATATATGAGCAAATAAGGAAAAGATGTCCAAAATTGAGCTAACAATATAACATAATAAACACGTATCCAAACACCCCGTATGGAACATCACACATATTAGTATCTTAAAACATTGTTTATATATTAGTGATAGAACATATTTTAGCCTAAGTTGGAGGCTAAAGTGGATTTATGTAAAGAAAGGTGAGAGCCTCTTTTTGACCCTCTTCATGCTTTGTTTCTCTTTACTTTTGAGGAGTCAGAAAACCATGTGTTCTGATTTCTGAACATGAATCTCTTTATGTTTTTTATCCTTTAAATTCTTCTATTATTTTGAACCCACAACTTTATATGACATGACTATTCTCTCCTAAACATATCAATCCATCACAGACTCCCAAATCAAGCATAGTACAAGTCTTTCAGGGTGCAGTTGCATGGCTCAACAGGTATTGAATCCATGTGGGTCCTATCTTTATGGTTGTGGTTGAGTGTAGGTTTATATAATGGCTAATATAATTAACTACAGGTTCAGGAAAGTGGATGGCCATTAGGCTTACACCCCCTTTGAACATGAGATCTCCATCATTCAGTACTTTGTTAAGTGGTTCTCATTCTGCATCCTCACATTCTTCTTCAGATTTAGACTCTGAGGTATGTGTCATTTTTACTTACAAAATGTACTGCTTTAAACTTTTACCTTTAAGCAATTTTCCAGTTGTAGAATTGCTAAGCTTAAAAATAGTGTACATTTTTTGTTGGCGGTTTTGTAAGTGATAATAGTATAAATGCTTGCATATAGAAATTATAACTCTGGAGATAGAAAGTTTAAATTGATGATGGGATGTTACCTCTGCAAATCTGTTTTTGTGAGTTTGTGCAAGTCAGAGGTGTTCTTTGGGAACAACACTGATTTCATGAGCTTTAACTTAGTAGTACAATGCTGGTACACAATCAATTTGGTTGTTAGATATGATAAGAATATAATTGATATTTAAGGTTTTTCTTAATTATTATTATTATTATTATTATTATTTTTATCATATAGCATGTTGCTAACTGCTAAGAACAAGTGTTTATAAAAATGAGTTTCTTTTCAGTGTATTACAAGTCTTAGTGGACATATATACACGTTGTTAATGTACTAGTCAGTAAAAAAAAAGGAATATTAATGTAGAATTGAAGCAGAAGAGCATAACTTTCGGTGTTGAAAATTTTCACTTGAAACATTGTTGAAACATTGATGCCTTTTTTGTCCTACAAAACTGCAAGGAGTCAGTGGGTATGTTTCAGCAACTTGGTACCACTCCTAGGTTTGTAGTTTATATCATAATTGCCTTGGTTTTCGTATATGAAATGATGCTGTTTTGAAGGAAAAAATATGATAAAAAAATGTATCATAATTACCTAATCAAGTCTTAGACGTGTAACCACTGATAGTAGTTTGAAACAAAAGACTTAACTGAAATTTGTTAAATAAAAGGCTAATGGCATCGGTATGGAAATCAGTAGTTTGTGTGAGCGTGCATGCGTCGCTATTTTTGTATATTCATCTGAAATATGTGATTGTGCTTTCTTCTTACCCTTCTTATTTTTATTTTTCTTCTCATTTGATCCCAAGCTCTACTTTAAAAAGCATGTTGTAACCGTACATAATGCAATTAAGGAACATAAAAATAACCAGACCGGGTAGGTTCTTGACCAAGAATATGGACAGGGACCGAACCGGGGGTTTCCGCGAGGTCCCGAGGCATTTATGTATTCTTTAGATGTAGTGTTAATTTTTTATATAAACATCGCTTTTTAAATGCATCTTAAATATTCCTGGGCCATCGAAATGTGTTTCTAGTGTTAATATTATATTACGGTTCAAAAAAATTTGCGCACATATTTGGTCTTTGTTCCGTCTCTGAATATGGATACGATTGCCGAAACTTAAAATCCCTTTACTATCGAAAACTGATTAGAATTTAACCTTTTTTACTTTTGTGTCACCTATTTATTTAAACTGGGCATCCACAATTGGTCAAGTTGTGAAAAGCTTTTTACTATTCTAAAAAACTTTTGAAAGTTTTTTGCATTACATCAAGGTTTTGAAAAAACTTTCTACAACTGATGACTTAGTACTTCAAGTCGTTCATCCAAACTTTAGTCGTAAGTGTATGATCGTTGAATCGTTAAATCGTTAAGTCTTTAACACGATCGTTGTGGATGTTTTAAAGATATGGGTCATTCAAATATGTATTTGTTTTCGTTTATATCAATCTCGTTCAAATTTTTGTTGGATAGTTGTACAATTTTAAAAATAAGCTAACTTTAACTTATCAAAATAATTATAAAAAGTTTAAATGTGAATCATTAATTAAATTATCATAAATCACTTTTGGCTAAATAAAATTGTATTTAAATAATTGTTAAAAACTGATATTTTACATTTCAATAGTTATTTATTTACGTTATTTTAATATGTTATATTTAGTTTTATTCTTCTTATTAATGATTTTTGAGAAAAATTATTCGAAATTGATATAAACGAAAACAACCATATAAATGGGTGGCTTAATTATAAGTTGGTTTGATAAATTGATGGCTTAAGTTTGACTGCATATTTTGTATAACTTATTTTTTCGACAATTGTTTTAAGATGCGATTAATTTTACTGACAAGCGGTATTTGTATGGTTACATAATCTTGCTCGGAAAATGTTTTTCGTGATCACGTGGTAGCGTTTAGTTATTGACAAAATCCGGTTGCGTTGATATTTGTGTGTGTTTTCTATTGTATCCTCGAGTGAGGTTTACGACGTTGTATATTATCGGCATGCTGTGTGATAATAAATTATGTTAGAATCAATTTAGCGGGTGTCAAATTTTTCCTTAGGCTCAACTTTTGTGTTAATTTAGGAAAGATGGTTAGGTGATTAGGATATTTTGTCTTGATCATTGTTTGAGCTTCTTTTTATAGTAATCTAAAAAAAGAATAAGATGGATAAGCTTTAAAATGAAGATGTTCAACTTTTGAAAATTTATTAATAATATGTAAATTAAGAGCCATTTTTTCCTATATGTAAAAAATATATATTTATAAAAGTTACATGTCATAATAACAATCATATAATTTTAAGTTCGGGCCATTCAATTAACTTTCAAGTTTAAAATGTATTTAATATATATATATATCTTAAGTAGTCTGCGTCTTAGCGGCGTCGGTTTAGCTACAGTGATTTCTAGCCAAGAGTGTCTGGCGTGGCAGCAATGATTTAGCTTGAGTAGCCATGTCTTGCGGCGGTGGTATCTAGCGAATGCACGCAGCACCTGCGGCAATGATGTTTAGTTTTAAACAAAATTCTGCGGCGAATAATTTTTTTCAAAAATTGTATATGGGGTCCAAAATATTTAGTTAAAGTGAAAAGGTTAAAGCTGATGTGACACTGGGTGAAAGTTTAACCCCGAGGTGAACATACCCAATACTCTTAGAGTGGAGTTACTTATTTGGGCCCGATAAAGGGTAAACAATTTTTGCAATCCTCATGACCATTTTGTATACATGGACCAATATGAAGAGCTGCAATATATACAACACCCTGGAATTAAACCCGCTAAATAACATCATACCTAAGTTAAAAAAAAAAATAACATCATACCTTATAATTTTCTATTATGTTGTAAATTATTAATTGCTAAAGTATGAGCATATGAATAATAGTGATGCAGCACATAGCTGGCAACGATCATAATATTTGACAAATTACGGTTGTGTCGATATTTTGTGTGTTTGTTATATGTATCCTTGCTTGTAGTTTGCGATTATAGTAGTTGTCGTGCCCTCCTTGTTTGAGAAAAATCATTATCTGGATGGTTCAACAAAATATCAAGGTTTGAGAAAACCATTATTACGATGGTTAAACCAAAGTTTGTGAAAATCCCGTAGCGTTAATCTATTACTATGCATTTTTGTTTAAAAGTGTATTTGGTTACCATTCACGTAAATGGATATTATTTTGTTTAAGCGATGAATTATGAAGGTGACCAACAATTTTAGTTCATTCATGTCCTTTTGTTTGTTCCTTTACAAATACTCATTGCTCTACAAGTTTAAGGTTAACATTTTGGCTTATTGGGATTATAGTGGTGGTGCCTTGAGTCCAAAATATCCTTTAATTAAAAATATAGCACCAGCTACTAAGTTAACAACTTAATATTGTAACCAATGATAAATTCTCATATATAAGTTGAATAATTTGACAAAAGCTAATAGGCTAAAAAAAATCTAAGTTTTATTCAAATTAAAGTTGGTCCAATTTTAAAATCTAAGTTTTCGTTGCTATTTGAATAAAAGGCTCTCATATATCCGAATTTTTAAAGTTGGACCAACTTCAAATCTAAGCTTTCGTTGCTAATAACAAATGCTTTTCAAGTTATTAAAATTCACTTCAATATACATAGGAAACATAGAAAGCCTCTTCTTCGGCGACGGACCCAATGAAAACAGTCCCATTAAACATTCTATATGAGTACGCGTCATCATTATGAAAAGAGTTCAACAAAAAGAACTTTTAAATAATTTGTGTCATCACTCATCAACAGTCTTATAAAGTCAATCACTTTTGTTTAGGTTCAAAAAATACAACTCCTAGAACTTGATATAGACTTCTCATATTCTTTTTACTTCTTTCAATGTTACTTTTTTGTTCTCTCCCTAGGTAATATTTTTAAAAGTCTCAGTTTCTTAGTTTGAACTCACATGTCCCTAGGTAATATTTTAAAAGTCTATCATGTTTCGAGATCCGCACATGTTACGGCAAAGTGGGCTGCAAAAGAAAAATATATATGTTAGATTTACAAAATTTAAGACGTAAAATATATTATAACTAAATTTACACAATAAATATTAAAAACAATTTACATATGATATTGATATTAACATTAACAATAACCATTATAAAAATATTAACAACAAATTAAAAATAAAGCATACAATTTTTGCAAAAAAAATGAATCAAACATTTATTAGGTTACTTGTCAAACAAGAGTGGTACGCAAAAAATATAACAAATGTTAGATCTACAAACTTAAAAATATAACAAACGGATCTATAGAATAAAAACTTATGGATCTTTATAAAAAATTAAAAGATACGAATTTTTACCAAAAAAACTTAAAAAATACGTATTTTATTACTGATATTTAAAAAAACTTAAAAAAAATTTTAAATTACGGATAAAATTTTTTAAAAATACGGATTTTTACAAATAAAAATAAATCTAAAAATCTTTAAAAAAATAGATTTGTCATAAATTAAATACGGATATTTAAATAAACATTAGATCTAAAAATTACGGATCTTTGAAAAATAGATTTGTCATAAATTAAATCTGATTTATTAAAAAGAACTTAAAAATACAAAACTTTTAAAAGAAAGCTAAAATCGGATATTTATGAAAAAAAAATAGATCTACACAAGAAAATATAGATTTAAAAGAAAGCTAAAAATCGCATATTTATGAAAAAAAACTACGTATCTATTTTTATCACCAAAAAGCAGCGTATTTATTAAAAATATAAAACGTATCTATTATTTAAGACCAAAAAGCAGTATTTAACACAAAAAAAGTTACGGATCTATTAATTTTAAGAACAAAAAGCGTATTTAACAAAATAAATTACGGATCTTTTTTAAAGACCAAAAAACGCGTATTAAACAAAAACAATTACGGATCTATTTTTTTAAAGACAAAAAAACGCATATTTATCAAAAGAATATTTTAAAAAAAACGTATTTATTAAAAAAAACCATATTTATTAAAAAAAATTACGGATCTAATATTTCTAATAAAAAAAAAGCGTATTTAACCAAAAAAAATTACGGATGTATAAAAAAAACGCGTATTTAACCAAAAAATTACGGATGTATAAAAAGCGTAAACGCCGGTAGGATGGTGGCGTAGGTATGGTGGTGGCCTGGGTATGTGGTGGCGGTGGTAGAGAGTTTTTATGTGTGGGTTTTATTGTGTGATTTATTTTTTGTGTGACTTTTTGTGTAGATGGGTGAGAGTTTTTATTGTGTAGATGGGTGAGAGTTTTTTGTGTAGATGGGTGAGTTTTTATTGTGTGAGTTTTTGTTGGCGAGAGGAGATGAGAGTGGTGTAAGTGTGTGTGTTTTTAAGTGTGTTTTATTAAAGATGAAGTAAATAGAAATGGATGAGGATGTTTATTTGTATTGGTTTGTTAGGATTGGATGATGGTTGTTTTGGTAATTTTAAGGATTGGATGTTAGTTTGGTGTGTGTAAATTTAGGCTTGGAGTTTGGTTGGTGTGGCTGAATCTTAAAGTTGTAGGTTCGGAGTTAGGAGTAGGATATTCATGCTTTATAAGTAGTATAGATATATATGCATTGTGCGCATAGACATATATAGTATTAGTTGCAAAGTTTATAGGGGTACTTGTGCCTTGACGCATTATATAGAAACGGTTAAATTAGGGCACTGTGAGATAATTAATCTTTTCGTCTTAAAAAATAAATATCAATGTTTACATTTTAGAATTTCTTGAAATAAATATTTATTTTGCATTTTGAATCAATCAAAAGGAGGAAGTTAATTAACTTTGTCTTTTAGTGGTTTGGCGTATATAGAAATGTCTTCTTTTGGTGCAAAATTAAAGTATGAGACACCTTAAGACAAGGAATCGTTACCAAATATATGAAACAAGTAAAATTGTCCGCGCGTTGCTGCGGGAGCATTGTGTCGATGCTTATAACTCTATGCTTAAAGACATGTTTTCTAGATCTTCTTGCAGGCAAGTCGTCCATTCAAGGATCCTTTATGGCTAATATATTTTGTTTCATAGAAGTCATATCAATAACACACAAAGGAAGATCATAAATAACAATCTTTAGTTTATTATAAATATATTGTTCGCTTAAAAAAAATGCACATAATCAAATTACAGCAGCCCAACAAAAAAGTAGTTGATAATTTATTAACTAAATGATATTGCTAAGATTACAAACATGAAGTACAATATGGGTGCCACATCCATACGGGTTTGATATGCTTGCTCCCTACACTGCGCTGAGCTCAAAAGAATCTTGGTTGCTAAGACATACCAAATCGACCGATTCATAAGCAAAGTACACGTATAAATACTATAAAAGTTTCAGCAGAAAAATTTTTTGAAAAAAAACACCCAACCTATACGACAAAGGATATGTATAAACAAAATATACCTTGCAACTTTGGAGACCATGGAAGCTGGTGGGTTTGAGATAAGTGTGACACCAGCCATTGTTTTTGGTCTCGATGATAGGCCACATGATTCCCTCTCTATTCCTGTTTGGTGAACTTTATTTGGGAACCGCTCCATTGCATATGATATCTAAGCGGCATCAATGTCATGGCCAACCAAATCACCTACACAGTCCAGAAGGGCAAATCAAATATTTGTACGTGTTTACAGAAATACGAATGGCTAAAATTGGGGAACCGATATAAGGCTTTATTGGAATCCTTTAACTGAGTTAGGATCCCGTTGGACATTATAGTTTCTTATAATCCTATCATCGCTCTTGTGGTAGTTTAAACGGATGGATCAATGTGCATCATAGAAAAATACGTTATATCGGTGTTATTAAATAAGATTCATTAACCAATTTGCCCTTAGGTGTATTTTTTTTATGTTACACATTGACTAATCGGTTAATTCAAGTGATAATTTAAACCTTGATTCACCTGTTTATTCAGATAGTAGCAGTAAAGAGGCAATGCCTGCAGATGCTACGGCCAACACGATCTTCCCTTCTGAACGCAAGGTGTTAATAATTGTTTTCCACAGGAAAGTTTTTCCCACTCCACCATATCTATATACAAACACCAGCTCACATAGAACACTATATATGTTTAAATAAAGATACCGCTGCACAAAATTGCCATAAGATGCTACATGTTAAATTTCAAGTTCAGAAGTTGAATAAAATGTAATAGAAAAGAATGTCGATGTGGTAATCATCGAAGTATAAAAGGAAAAATGCCTCCAAACATTTGCGTTGTGAAAACGGCTCTATGTTTGGCTTGGCGGTTCAATCACATTAAAATGATTATAAATGATGTTAGTCATGAGATTGTTTGGAATTGCTTAGCTAAAACTAGCGTACTGCATAAAAAAATGTGTCAATGACTATAGTTAATTATTTGTATACTATATAGCGATAATGATTTCATCCAAATATTCAAATGAACAATCCCAAACACACTCTTGAAGAAATATATCGGCATAAAAATACAAATTGTTGGTGTTTAGGCAAAAGTATTTATGATTATGATTTTTAGATACGTATATTTGATGCTCGATTTTCTTGCAATAATCAATTTAAACATGAAGACAATCTTAATTGAAAGATTAAACCACCTAATAATATTACAAGGGTGTTTGTTTCAACACTCTTATTCAAACATTCTAAAACATAAGCAAAGATCGAGTGTGGTATACATGATGTTTGTTTTTGTATAATCTATAATCCTTGCAAAGAATCAGACATTATTACCAGTTTATCTCCTTTTCCTCCATGAACCGGTCACTGTCCCGATCCGTACTTGTTGTCGATGCTAAAGGAGGTGCGATGGTGTCGCTGCAAATTATAGATAAAACCATAAACAATCAACTAGAATCAAAATCTTACCAAAAAACCCCCCAAAAGTTGAAAACTAATTAAGGTTGATACCTACAAATCACAACTCGATATATCAAGGGATATTTGGTATAGAAGATACCTGTTATACAAAGCTGCAGATTGGTATGATGATTACGCCTTGTAGTAGGATGCACATAATTTTCTTCTTTCTTTTTCCTTGGCATTTTGGGGTTTGAAAGTGTTGTAGTGTATTTGCTTTTCTGTAAATAATTTTTGTACTAATGAGGTTACGTGAAGAAGTTTCTGCTAGTACATAGTTGGTATTGACGTGTAAGCTTTAGTACGGGTTTGGTATACATTTGTATGGTGAGATCATGTTGGTACATGTATTAGGTTCCCAAAGAGTATTAGCAGGTGATTAAGGGGTAATGGCCGTGTACAGTAAATCGTCCAACTACAATTGTCCAATAGAAAGATGCCAATGATATATGGTATCACATAATGGGCCTGTTAAAACAATAACCACAACCCATACACCAATAATATGAAGATTTAAGAAACTCATTACTCCTTAACAGTTTCATAATGTTGAAACAACTTTTCCATCTATATAATATATTATAATGGCGTATGTCTGTTTTCGGATAAAAAATAATCAAACTATTTTTTAAGAGTAAACTGCAAATAAATCTTTATGTTTTGTTAATTTTCATACAAAAATTTAATTATGAGAAACTTTTAGTTATCATCATCTATTTATTAGTAAAAGTTAGACATACTTGGGCTTATTTATTATATTAAGTGGTTTAGTTTTGAGTGTTTTGATTAAAAAAGAAAGACATTTGTGTATCTCCAAATTAAGAGGAAATAAATGTTTTGAGCCCATATTTATTTTAGTTAAGAGAGAATAAGAGAAAAATAAACATCCTTACATCTCTAGATGATTTTTTTTCTCCTTATCTACTAAAAGTGAAACACTAGTATTGATAAATCACTCTCAGATAAGGGTGTTAGTCAGGTTGAGGTTAACAAAACACACCCGAAACCAATCCTATTAAGAATTTTTGGTAGGTCGGGTTCAGGTGTACTAAGGCCAGGTTCAATCAGATCAGGTTCATTTGGGTTTAAGTCAACCAATTATGACTAATATGTTAAAAAAATAGATGATACTGTATTTTGTTAAGGATAAGGTACAAAAGTTATATAAAAATCCTTATTCGAGTTGACATGAACCAGAATTAGCCAAGCACATTTAATCTAACACCCGTCCTTTTATGTATTCGGGTCAACTCGAATATAATTTCTAACCTAATTTACTCGACCTGGATAATTATAATCAAGTTCGGATGTTGGTGGTGGAGACAACGAATGGTTGTGATTAGGGGTGTAAACGAGCCGAGCGGCTTGTGAGCTACTCGAAATCGGCTCAATAAAAGCATGTAACAAGCCGAGCCTTAATGAGCTCATGCCCTAGCTCGAGCCTTATTTTGGGCTCATTTATTAAACGACGAGCCTGAGCTTGATATATATAGATCGTTTAGGCTCACGAGTCTAAACGAGCTCACACATATACATATAATTATAATGTTAAACAATTTCGAGTTCGAGCTTCGTTTCTAAACGAGCTTACTTTTGAATCATTTTTTATTTTTATATTAATAATATAAAATAAAATCTATTAGCGAGTCGAGCTCTAGCTTCACTAAACATAAATGAGCTGGGCTCGAGCCTGACCGAGCTCGGGCCGCTCAACTCGTTTACAATGCTAGTGGTGGTCACATATCGAAAGAGATGGTGGTGGTGGAGGTGGCGAATGGTTGTGGATGTGGTGAGAAAAAGATAATGAAGGGTTTATGTATTTTGTGGTGGTTGTGAGTGATTTTATAGTGTAGGGCTTATGTATTTTGTGGTGGTGGAAATGGTAAGGAGAAGATGATGATAGGCAGTGGATGTGGTGAGAAGAAGAAAATGAAATGATTTATGGGGGTGTTTGAGAGTAATTTTATCAAAAGGGGTATTTGATCTTTCGTTGATAATGGAGATAATAGGGAAATAATTAGAATATTAGTCTTTAGGGATGCAATGTGTCTAACTTTTAATAACGTGAAGGGTAATTATTACCAAAAGTTTTTGACATAGATATTTAGTGTGGAAACTAACAAACTATAAGGATATATTCTGCAGTTCACTTTTTTTTATTATCAATATGATACGTAATGTTTACACTTGTGAATGTAACTATGTTGAGGATGTTAAATCTTTGATGTTAGGCATAGTGGTAAGAGATTAATTACCGAAGTATGAATGTCATTAGGTAATTAATTAACCTTTATAGCAAAAAGTTGATTAGCGCTAGCGCTAATATGTTATTTGTCATGCAGTCTACAAGATATTTCTTTCATGACAGAAGAAGCATCACTCTCGGTAACCTAATGGGTGTTTCAAGCACTTTTGACATCTCAAGAAGATCACTAAGAAGAGGGATACACTCGGATACACTATCTTCAGGAACCAAGACAAAATCGAACCCTAAATCAAAGCCTTGGTGTTTTGGTTTATGTTTATGCCAAAGAGACAATGTTGATGTCATCAACGTTTCTAGGAACAACAACAATGTACCCCTGGGTCACTTTCTTGAAGCTGAAAGAAGAGCGGCTCAAGATCATAGACAAGGTCAACACAGTCCTCTTATTTATGGAGGGGATGAGCTCGCATTGGCTCAACCTTTTGACGAGTCACTGAACTCGTTGTTTGTGGATGGGCAAATCATGCCCCCTAGGTCAAGCCCTTTGTCGGGTTCGGATAATAATGTGAGAAGTGAGCGTAGAGGGATTAGAGCTCCGTGTTTTTAATGTATCATTATCCGTTTTTGTGATGCTCGATTTTTTTATTGCACTTACGAGATATAGTAAACATCCAAAGTTTTGTTTTCTCTTGTTTGTAATATTATTGCAAGTTACTCGACTGAGTTTGTTCAAATTTTGCATCATGTTTTCTTTTACGTTTTTTTTTGTAATGTCAATTGTATGATTTGTATCGGTAGAATATTCATGACCTGTGTTTTCAGAATCATAAATATTAAGATTAACTTCTTATGAACAAAAGAAAATATATTTGAACTCTTGCCCGGACTTTACAACCAGTGTTTTTTTAACATATCTTATACGAAGTCGTTAAAAATTACATCATTTTATTTTCTAAGTTATCCTTTTACAAATTGACTCAAAATCTTTTAAAAGTCCACTAATAGAATGAGATGGAAGTCTAGATCGATCATTGTTAGGCCGCATGGTTTTGTAATATTATGTCGAAACAGCCCATATCTAAAATGATACGTAGTGTCTTTATATAATTGTACTATGTAATCGATTATTAATCAATCACATCAATCATTATCCTTACCTTCTACATGGTATCAAGCCAAAAATAATCGATCCTTCTTCCAACCCTAAAAACATGGCCGCTCCAAATTTTTATTTTTCCACCATCAAATTTGTTGGTCGTTTGTGTTAATGTGTTGGTGATTTGTGCTAGGTCACAATCCGCACCTTTGGTATCGTTACTTGTCGTTAAAGGTCAAGTTATCTCGTGCTCGGTCACGATTGTCTTTATTTATTCTTGTCTTTATGAAATCGTTTGAATCAAGCTGGATTGTTTTGGTTGTCATTGGTGAATAATACTTTCACGTGACCAAGATATCTATTCAAGTAAGTTTTGTTTTATTCTTTGCATATTGGTTGTCATTGGCGAAGCATGAGCGGAAGTCGTAGGGTGGTGAGACATGTATTGGATAAATGGCAGGTTGGTGTCGGGTGGAAGATAAAACACGGTGGTGGCCCATTAGTAGCAGCGGGTGGACATATGGTGTATTATATGGGTAGGGTAGTGGGTTTGGTGAGCTATGTAGCATACGGTAGAAACAAGGAAAAATAAAGCGAAGAAGTTGTATTGAATCATTGCGTCGTTTAGGTATCACCGGAAATCAAAACACCCTGCCTCCTCGACCTACTATGCGTTACATAGCTCACCAAACCCACTACCCTACCCATATAATACACCATATGTCCACCCAGCTACTAATGGGCCACCACGCGGTTTTGGTCTTCCGCCCGACACAACCCGCGATCAATACATGTCGGCCAGCTCTCGACGGTTCATGCTTCGGGCGATCGGGTAACATGCCCGCTTGCGACTACGAATCTGGGTCGGTGGGTATTATTGGTCAAACGGGTCAACTATCGGGACAAGAGGCGATTTTACCCAATGCCTTTCTGTGGGACACTTCACGATTATCTTGGCACATGGAACATGGACACAGTGCGACTCGCATCTTAATGCTTGATTAATAGTCTTAGTCATGTTTTTAATACGTGCATGTATTCCGTCGGTCTCGGTTGGTGATGGGCATTTATTCACATCACCATCTGGTCATAGTATTTTGCCAACTCCTTTCGACCTCTTCACCTAAATAATGTTCTTATTACCCGCATATTGTCAAAAATTTAATATCATTCGTCGGTTTGTTCGTGAAAATAAGCGCCTTTGTTGAATTTGATCCTTTTGGATTTTTGTTAAAGATTTCATGTCACGTCGGGTGCTTCTCGATGTGATAGCAGGGGACCTTTATCCGATCGCGACTCAGTCTCCCGTTCCTCAAGCTCTCTAGTCGGTCAACATCGTGGCATCAAGCGTCTTGGACATCCGAGGCGAAGTGTTCGTCGTCTTGTCTCAAATAATTTCATTTCATGTAATAAAGAGAAGCCTCCCGTGCTTTGTCATGCTTGCCAGCTTGGCAAACACGTTAGACTTCCCTTTGCTAGTTCCAATACTGTCGTCAATTCTTGTTTTGAAATTATTCACTCAGATGTATGGACTTCACCAATTCCGAGTCTTTCGGGTTTCAAATATTATGTATTGTTCTTGGATCATTATTCACATTTTGTTTGGGTTTATCCTTTAATTAACAAATCTGATGTTTTGTCTAAATTTGTACTATTTCGTAATTATGTTCACACTCAATTTAAGTGTGAAATCCGGTCCTTTCAGTGTGATCATGGTGGTGAATTTGACAACCGTAACCTACATACTCTTTTCGCTGACAATGGCATTCAATTTCGCTTTTCATGCCCCAAAACATCACAACAAAATGGCAAGTCTGAACGGATGGTTCGCACCATCAATAATCTCATTCGGACCTTGCTTTTTCAAGCTAACCTTCCACCAACATTTTGGGTTGAAGCTCTCAATATGACTGTTCACTTACTCAATATTTTGCCCTCAACTGCTATTGCCAACGAAATCCCTTATACCCGAGTGTTTGGCCAAACCCCGAATTATAGCCTTATACGCACATTTGGCTGCTTATGTTACCCCCACCTATATCCTAATCACAAACTTGAACCACGTGCCACACCCTCCATCTATTTGGGTCAAGCTTCAAATCATCGTGGGTATCGTTGCCTCGAATTAAACACCAATAAAATCATCATTTCTCGCCATGTAACCTTTGATGTTGCTTTTTCCATATGGCACTTCTAAACCAACATCGGCACCCAACTACAATTTCTTGGATGACTCTCCCGATATAAATCCTCCGTTCATTCCATCCGCTCCCGTTGTGCAACCTACTGTGCCTCAGCCCACAAATGAGCCAACAACACCAGTTCCCACCAGTCCCAATACTGCCCAACATGAGGTAGCCCATGACCCATCACCACCCGTCACCCAACAACATACTCCAAATCCATCACCACCCGCGAACCAACACCAACAAATTATTTCGAACCCTCCTCAACTTATTCCGGACCCCCCTCACAACCCAAACCCTGTCTCGATTCATCCCATTGTCACACGATTTCGTGTCGGGACTAATCGTCCTACTGAGCGTCTCAATATGCATGTGTCTTCGGTTTCACCATTACCAAAGTCCTATCGTGATGCGTCTAATGACCCAAATTGGCAAAATGCTATGCGTGATGAATACACTGCACTTATTAAGAACGGAACTTGGACACTAGTGCCTCGACCCACGGACACCAACATTATTCGCTGTATGTGGCTTTTTCGCCATAAGTATTTGGCTGATGGCACTCTTAGTCGCTACAAAGCTCGTCTTGTGGCGAATGGTAGTACTCAATTAGAGGGGGTTGATGTAGATGAGACCTTTAGTCCGGTAGTTAAGCCGGGTACTATTCGGACCGTTCTCAGTTTGGCTACTTCTCGACATTGGCCGATTCATCAGCTTGATGTCAAGAATGCTTTCTTACATGGTGACTTATCCGAGACAGTTTATATGCATCAGCCTCCAGGGTTTCGGGATTCTAAGCATCCTGATTATGTGTGTTTATTACAGCGGTCTCTCTATGGGCTGAAGTAGGCTCCTAGAGCTTGGTTTCAACGATTTGCATCTTATATCACTCGGGTTGGGTTTTCTCAGAGTCGTTGTGACTCATCATTATTTATATCTGAGACAGGGACGGATATCGCTTTTGTTATTATATGTTGATGATATTGTTCTCAGCGCTTCTTCGAGAGTTTGTTGCGTGCAATTATTGGATCCTTACATCAAGAGTTTGCTATGCGGATCTGGGTCCACTTAATTATTTTACGGGTATCTACATTTACGTGATTCTTGAGGCTGTTTTATCTCGGAAGAAATATGCTATTGAGGTTTTAGAAAGCACATATGGTTAATTGTAATCCAAGTCGGACTCTGTTGACTTGAGTCTAAAATTGGGGATGATGGTGATCCGAATCTCGATCCTACTTTATATCCAGTCTTGCAGGTTCTCTTCAATATCTCACCTTACTCGCCCGGATATATCTTATGCGATTCGGCGGGTTTGCCTTCATATGCATGACCCTCGAGCCCATTTCTCGGCTCTCAAGCGGATTTTGCGGTATGTTCGGGTACCTTAGAATATGGGCTCTGATTGTTTGCATCTTCTACTACATCTTTGGTTGCTTATTCGATGCGGATTAGGTGGTTGTCCTACTACTAGAAGATCGACTTGGGTATTGTGTATTTCTTGGCAACAACTTACTCTCATGGTCCTCTGGCGTCAAGCGACGCTTTCTCGTTCTAGTCTGAAGCGAGTATCGTGGGGTTGCCAATCTTTATTCTTGAGACTTGTTGGTTACTGAATTTACTCGTGAGCTACATGCTCCTTTATCTTCCATTCACTTGTCTCTTGTGATAATGTTAGTCGATCTACTTATCCTGTAATCCGGTTCGACATCGGTCTGAAGCACATTGAGATCGATATTCATTTTGTTCGAGACTTGGTTGCTCTTGGTCAAGTTCGGGTTCTCCATGTTCCTTCACGTTATCGGTGTCACGAGACATTTTACGAAAGGATTGCCGTCCGCTCTGTTTGAGGAATTTCGCACGGTCACGAGTGTCCGGTGTCCTCCCGCTCCGATGCGGGGAGTGTTAGGCCGCATGGTTTGTAATATTATAGCGGGCTCAAGCCCATATCTAGAATGTTACGTGAGTGTGCTATATAATTGTACCATGTAATCAGTTATTAATCAATCAAATCAATCATTATCCTTACCTTTCTACAATCACAAGTGCTTATATTCTTTTCCGATTAAATATAGTATTAATGTTTAAATATTACTCTAAATTTACAATAATCATCAAGTTTAATGAGAAAAAAATATTAGCTACACATTTTAAATAAGGGAGGTGAATTTATATTTTCAGCTGCATCTGAAATGTGCGGTTGTGATTTTCTCTCACTCTACTTATTCATTTTTGAGTTTAAATAATACCTCATATGATTTTTCTAGATGGTTTAAAGAATACCTCGTAGAATAAAGTTAAGGAACCACCAACAGTCTCCCCTCGATAATTAGTCTATAGATGGTTTTTCTGATATCAAAATTGTTTGAAGCCTTTTGAGCACTTGGAGTCACCTTTAACGTTTTCATTACTAAACAACTTTTAGTTAGCAATAGTTTGTCATTTGACCCTGATAGTGTAGCTAGATGTGACCCTGATAGTGTAGCTAGATGACACTTGCTTGAACGTATGTTTTCATCACGAAACAACTTTTAAGGCTGGATGCAGTAGGAGGAAATCACCAATCGATCGAGGCATAGGGCGATCGATCTCATGTCGATCCTTCTTGTAGGGGCAATCGATCGCCGGGAAAAAAACTTGATTCGTTCGTGTGGACGATCGAAAGAACAAAGCAAAATTTACTCTCTTGTTTAACGTGTCTGAATGGAAATATAGTCTAGAGCGTAAAGATGTTTTTGTAGAATTAGAACAAATATTATTTCAATAGATTTATAAATAAAGAAAAGAAATAGAGTTGAGACCGTGGGTGAGGAAGAAAATTTCTATGAAGACTATTCACTTTCTTACCGCAAGTTTATAGATTTTACACTATCTAGCTTTTAGTTTCATTCAATAAAAGTACAAATAATATAATGTTTTAATAAATGTTGTAATGTTTCAATAAAAGTACAAATAATATAAGCCACAACCTAGATTTTTAATAAGTGTTGTAATGTTTTAATAAGTTTCGTAATGTTTTAATTTTATTTGAATTATTATGTAACGTTTTAATTATTAATGAAATTTTATTTTGTGTTAAAATGTTTTTAAAAAATTAAATAAATAAATAAAAATAAAAATGAACTTAAGTGCGTCCTTCTTGCGACACTGTCGCACAAAGATCATTGGAGAGAGAAGGCGGCGTGACGCGGGAAAAATGAGGGGATTGAATCACTCTTGGGGGACCTAATATCTATATTTTGTCATTTGACCATTATAGTATAGATGACACTTGCTTTATGTCGGCTGTTTTATTACTTTTCAACTTTGGGTTAAATCAAGAATCATATTTAATACTCCCTTCTTATATAAATAAATGTTCATTATTGACTTTTAAAGTTTTTTTTTCTCAACTTTGATTTTAAATTATTTCATTTATTTTATGTAATACTTGATGAAAATTATATTAATGAAAATACATTTAAAACTCAATCCATTCATATATTTTGCATCGAGTATTACATAACATAAATAAAATAATTTAAAGTCAAAGTTAAAAAATGAAGACTTTTAAAGTCAATAGTGGACACTTATTTAGGGACGAAGGGAGTATTTTTTTTAGTAAAAGTGTTAATTACACATGTCCCAAAGTAAAAGTCTTACAAATCCACATATTAGGTGAGAAATGTAAAATTAAGGGGAATATTAGAAAGAAAAAAAAGGTTAATAAATGTAAAAAATAATGTTCTAATCAACACAACACACGAAGAAGGGACGGGAGTTCTAGATAGTGCACTGGGTAACTGTCTTCCATTTCTTTCGGTCAATAGCACAACACTCATAGCGTCTTTGGAAGCCGCTAAATAAACGTACAAGGTTTCCTTGAGTTTAGGTGCGGATAGAGATGAGAGTTCTAGGATCAATTTCTCCATAGCCTGCAAAGCTTCTTCCGCCTTTTCTGTGCACCGGTAATTCCTCCTTGTTCACTTTGATGATGTTCTTCAGAGTTTCGAAGAAGGGTAATGACCTTTCTGTGGAAAACTAGAAGGGGGGGTTGAATAGTTTTGTCGATTTTAAGTTGATTTCAAAACTTTAGATTCGATATTATGTGAAATCGTATGGATGTTGAGAATGTATAGATCTAATGATAATGCAAGCAAATAAATAAAGATAAGGGATAGAAATGACACAATGATTTATAGTGGTTCGCTACAAGGACACCTTCCTTGCCCTACTCCACTCCCCGAGTCACCTACTCGAGAGTTCAAGCACTATGTCAACAAACTCCTTCACTTGGCGGAGAAGCCTTCTGGCGTTGCTTACACTTTTTCGGTACAAAGCTAGATACCGAGTCCGTAGCACGGTGGACCAACCCAACACAACTATTACACAACAAATATGTGAAATATCAAATACAAGATCTTAAGCTACGAAATCTTGCGGAGTGACAAAGCAATCAAAGACCCTTGCTTGGATGACTTGTAGAATGCTCGTGATCTCGCCTTAGAGAAGGACCTATATGAGGATCACAAATAGAAAGAAGAAGAACAACTCTCTAGATCAAGTGATCTATATGTTAGAAGAGAATGAGAGTGTATGAGAGATTTAGTAAGAAGAGGGTGAGTTAGAATGAAGAAATGGCTCTCATTTATAGGCAAACTTCTTCAATGTTCCCACGGATCCCTTCACAGGGACCCGTCTAGTGTATTCCTAGGGATCCGTGGGCGCTCCTCTTTGCCCATGGGTTTTTTGGTTATGGGTCATGGGTTGGTCCATGGGTTATATCTAGATTCAATGTATCTAAGTATACATTGTATCAAGTCTCTTTGGGTATGGGTTAAGATCCATGGGTTATGATATTTACCCATCCTAATAAACTATTACAACAAATGCTTAATTACTACATTTTTGTATTTAAATGGCTATATGTAAATGCTTTACAAAACTAACATGTATCCTTTATAATTGTACTTAAGATAACATTATATTTGTTATCAACAAAACACAAAGAGATCGCAAAATATTAATAAACGGTTTTACGGTTTATTTGTATTAACACTTTCGGCAGACTGAGCGAGAAAACGGTTTAGCGCTGCTAGTTTTCCACTCAGACTCTGCATCTCCTAGCGTAACACCTCAACCCGACAAGGGTCAAAATGTCATATTATGGTGTCACACAAAGCATAATACGGAAGCGAAAGACTTATAATAATTAATGCAAAGTCAAGAAACATCCTGACTTCCAAAAGATAACATAATCCAAACCAAGTCTAAAATGAGCTGAACTTGTTAGGTTACTAGTTTTACAATCACAAGTAATATAGAAAGAGATAAGGCGATTGAACAAGATCTAACACACACACACACGAT
This sequence comes from Chrysanthemum lavandulifolium, assembly GCA_022545495.1. Taxonomy (NCBI): domain Eukaryota; kingdom Viridiplantae; phylum Streptophyta; class Magnoliopsida; order Asterales; family Asteraceae; genus Chrysanthemum; species Chrysanthemum lavandulifolium. Next base: position 301,094 of record JAHFWF010000030.1, read on the forward strand.
AATAAATACGGTTTAGGCGTAGGATGTGAATGGGAGAATAACTTGAACAACCAACCTTCAAATGAAGGTTTATGATAACGCCACACGCGTAGTTAGGGTCAAAGGAACTTCCTTTTCTTGAGCAAGTTTTATAACACCCTAGGCGATGAACCTAATCGTTGTAGTGTAGTAATTAGGGTAAGCCACGGGTATTGATATCGTTCTCTAGGGAATAGGAATGCTAGTAAGGAGTTACTACGCTAAGGTTAAGGTTGAGGAAGATTATTTTTTATCTTTTATATTTTATGAAAATGGAAAGGTACGAATCTCGGGTATTGGATTTGGCGGGTTTGGTATTTCTACCGATTACTCTACTATTATCTAGTTATCTAAACTAAGGTTGTGGGAGTCTATGTCTAATTAATGTGTGCTCGTATGATAGTTTAAAGATGTGTTTACTTAGTTTGTATTACTCCTTAATTATCTCCTATTGATGGTTGAGTGTCACGTCTTATTCTAGTTGCGTTGTGTGTCTAAAGTTGTAGGGTATGCGTTTCTCCTAACTCTTGAACTTACCAAAGGGTCTTGTCTACAAACCCACTAGAGATTATAAACTCCTACTCTAAGGCGCTCATTGGATGCTTTAGCCTACAATTACTCGAGTAATTATACTCTAAGGTTCACAAAGATGAATCAAGCATTAAGTACACAACGAATGACCTATCGCATTACTAGATCATTAGTCAACTAAGATAAGAAACAACCAATCAATATTCAATAATTAAGTTTCATACTTCCTAAGCAAACACACAAATAAATTAGCGGACATGGAGAACATGCAAGCATACACACAAATAATCAAAGACATAATTGAATTAATGAAGTAAAGACTTATCTTGATGTAAGATAGGGTTTAAAACCCTAAAATCTTGTACAAGACACCTTATGTTCGGTTTTAGGTTTTCACTCCAAAGACTCTCACACAAAGACCGAAAAATTCGGATTCTATATATAAGATTACAATTGCGACGGCGTCACCTTATGTTTAGTGACGCCGTCGTGTCGCCGTCATTAGGGTTTCGTCTTGGCCACGTTAACCTTGCGACGACGTCACCTTATGTCCGTGACGCCGTCCTCTTGACTTCCGGCGTCGTGCGGATTGCATCTAGGCCGCCCGAGTAGCGACGGCCTACTCTTCCACAACTAGACGCCGTCACTTGAAAATCTGAGTTTTGAGACTGTATCGTCACAATATTTTTGGGACGGCGTCGCCATTAACACCGACGCCGTCGCCTTCTACTTTCAAACAGCTGTGAGTGTCTCGATTTTGACTTTGGCCATTTTCTTCATATATTCGCGCCTTTTGTCCAAATAAGTGCCATTCCGACATTTTGCCTTCACGAGACCTAAAAAGTGAAAAGGAGCGATATTAAGCAATAACGGATACAAAAGTGATCAAATAAGGACTTAAACGACCCTCAAATGGTACCTTTTAAAACCTTATCAAATATCCCTAAACTTGTTATTTGCTTGTCCTCAAGCAAATGTGCTTTTAGCCAATTAATTTATAAGTTAGGGGTCATGAAGCATTAATTCAAAGCGGTCCACAACACATATAAGCCCATAAAAGTCATAACAAGCACGGAAATTACATACTAGCACCTCACATGGGGTGTTTGGATACTCACATCTCTCTCGGGTGTATAAATGAAATATAACAATATAGGAAATGGAAGATAAACACTCATTAACCGGTCCTAGTACATAGATTACCATAGGCTTGAGAATAGATCAAACCTCCATCGCTTTGGCGTAAGCACCTAGGAAAGACTATCAAAGAGGTCTTTAAAGGGTTGTAACGTTAGGCTTACGGTAGGGAAATAAGGGTTTGGTGGGATAGGCTATTTGGTGGTGGCAAGTCAAAAATCTTTATGTTAACTGCATATGAAGAATGGCGTTGCTAAGCCAAGACTCGACACTCTAAACTCTAGATAAGCGAAATAAACAAACATAAATTTAAAGATAGATGTAGGATGGTGGCAGTATGTTTTTTTTTTTTTTTTTTTTTTTTTTTTTTTTATCGCTCTATTTTTTTTTTTCTCTTTTCTATTTTTTTTCGATTTTTTTCATACACTTTTACTCTACCATCCTCTATGATAACATCAAAATACTAGGGTTTACAGCATATCCCTACACTTGAGTTTTATTACTCTAACACTAATTTGACCCGAATTGAAAAGATCAAAACACTTGGGGTACATTATTACATGCAAACAAAGGGAATTTGAATTTAACGTTCCCTTCCGTCATTTCATAAACTTTAACTTTTCCCATGAATCCCAATCATCCCAAAGCTGTATACAAAGGATATGACTCGACTTAGCAACTTATGCAAGCAACTAGATAATTGAACTAAGGGTTTAGGGTGATAACAAACATTTGCACTAAAAGTGAGTGCATAAGGGGTAGGCTAAAGCGATTTGGGTGTATATTTGGGGTGGGGTGTAAACAATGCTCTTCATTGATATTCGGGAAAACCGAAACATCACGAGAACCGCTAAAAGGATAGGCTCGAGGGGTTAACTAGGGGTATCGTGTACTAAAAATGAGTACAACGCAAAGGTGTGGGGGAATTACTCAACCGATGTGGAAGAAGTAATTATATTATGGGTATCAAACAAGGGTTATCCTAATGCCTCTTATCATTTAGTTATTCCTAACTACACAAGTGTAGCCTCACTTGCGATCTCGGAATGCATCACAAAACAAGTTCTAGAATCTAATATACTACCGGTTCACACTCTAAGCATTGAAGATGAATGCTTTAATTCCTACTAATCTAAGGGCGATCCTCACATTTTGGTGGAATTTGGGTGGTAAAGGGTTTTTGTGCTAGTCATATAACTTCCTATCCAGTGAGGCGCTTTTGTTAAGACTAATGGCCCACTCTTATATGTCATGAAAATTTTAAATTTCGTGCCAAAATTACCCTAACCGACATTTTCTCATGGTTTATTACACAATCACAATTGGACAAAGCAAATAGTCGAGGATAAGCATAGTTTCAAAGTTCCGTTTTATTTTCCTCCCACACTTAAACCGAACATTGTCCCCAATGTTCCCAAAATATCAAAGTTATGATAAAGAAGGTAATTTAAAGCGAAAAAACTAATACTCCCCGATTAGCTCGGTAGGATCCGTGTAAAGTGGTGGTTAAACTCTTTTCCAAGAAGAATTATTGCGTGAAAAGCTCCTTCCAATCTTATGTAGCTTCTTCTTGACAAACTAAACCTGTACACTTGAAGAAAACAAACGAAACCTTCGCGTAAAATTGGCGGTAATAATATATATAAGACTCGATTTAAACTAGGATATAATGCTTGTGGAATGGATGTTTGCGATTTTCTAGAAAATTAGGACCAAAAATTCCAAAATTTATAAGTAGCACGAGAAAACGAGAAAAAGTAGTAGCGGTTTCTCTCCTCGGCCGTCAAAGTTATGATCTGACGCCAAAGTTATCACAACTGCGATTTTTCGAAAAAATTACGGAAAATTTATATCTTTAGAATCGGAAAAATTCACGCAAAACATCCATTATGACTCGATACAAGCATTTGACTCTAACAACACACATATATATCTTTTAAATAATTGTAATTCTCATGTTCACGTTTCTTTTGGCGTGTGTAATCCTCCCTACACTTATCCCTTATGTAAAATACCTTTATATATAATTAAGATGAGGTTAAAGACAAAATAAAGCATTTTACAAATTCAAACATGAGAATAAACAATTAATAAAAGACATCGACACAAAATGAAAATGAAAAACAAATACACATGGGTTGCCTCCCAAGAAGCGCTTGTTTTTGTTCGAGTCACGAGCCCGACTCTACCCTTATTTAACAGATAAAGGGAAGTTTTTCCACACTTAAGTTTAAGTCTGGGTGATAGTAGCAATACACACCCTTAGGGTGGAAATTTGCTACGTGAGGAGAAGGTGATGGGTGATTTATATGCTCAAAGGTGTGCTCCATTCATTATAACATTACCTAAGTCTATTGGTGTAGTGGGTGAATCAAATCTCCTCCTAAAAATGGATCATCTTCTATTAACTTCAAAAGATTCTTAGTTAAGGATCCATCTTGACCTAATAAACCCGGTTTAAACCCATAGTGTTTCTTGTTATCAACCATGAATGGGTGATATAAGTGTGTAAGGTCATGGGTTACTCTATATTAGCTTCTACTCTACATGGCCTAGAATCTACCACCTTTATCAAGCAACTACCGGACTATCTATTTTGATGGGTGGATTGGGGCTAATTCAATTCAAGATTCACATCTAAAGATGGAAAATTGGGTAAGGGTTTCGGTTGAGCTCGGTTCATCAAAACTAGGAACTTCTTTAGGGCTAAGAGAAAGGTCATCACTACAAGCGCTCAAACCCACATCCACTACTTGTGGTTGGTCCAAAGGTTCTACCTTTATTGGGGTTCCTATAGTTTCTTCTACTACTTAGGGTAAGACATAGGCGGTGTGTGTTTCTCAAGTGATGGTAGGACTTGTGGGTTATCCGATGGGATTGGATTTTCTACTCTATCCTCCATCTTATCAAGATCACCTATGTATTCATTTTGTCGTGGTAGCGCCTAACCATGACATGCACCTTGGTACCTCAACTATAATTATCTCATTCCTAAACAACCTTTCCGGATCGAAGTTTCCAAATTGAAAATAGGTCTAAAGATTCGTTTTTGGGTCCCATGTTCCACTTCTAAATTGGGCGTGAATCTCAAGGTTTCCCATGCAATTCGAACACCACGTCCCCAAATATCCCCATCCGCTACATAGTCAAGTTTCCTTTGGGTTTCGTGGGCGATCTGGTGTAAAAGAATTGTAGTGGAAACATAAATCAATACCATGATAAAGGACTTTTGTAATAAATATTTAATTCGAGTCCATGCCTCAGAAAGGATTCATCATGATGTTCTTTGGAACCTCAAGATCTCATTTGGAGTGGAAAGGGTAGATTATGTAGTAGATTTCGTTGATTGGGTGAAAGTTTTGGCGATTCGTGTTCTCCATAACGGCTAACGGAATAGTCAATGAAAATGGTTATGAACAAAGGTCACAAGAAGGGGGATAGACTACGAGGAAGCTAAAAATGAGAAAAAGTTTACTTGATAGGAATCAAGCAAAGAAACCTAAACGAGGTGGACTACTAACTAGCTATTCTATTCCCCGTGCGCCTAAAACTTGATAACGCTACACGCGTCGTTCGGGTCAAAGGAACTTCCTTTTCTTGAGCAAGTTTTATAACACCCCAGCAAGTGAACCTAATCGTTGTAGTGTAGTAATTAGGGTAAGCCACGGTATTGATATCGTTCTCTGGGGAATAGGAATGCTAGTAAGGAGTTACTACGCTAAGGTTAAGGTTGAGGAAGATTATTTTTATCTTTTATATTTTATGAAAATGGAAAGGTGCGAATCTCGGGTATTGGATTTGGGGGTTGGTATTTCTACGATTACTCTACTATTATCTAATTATCTAAACTAAGGTTGTGGAGTCTATGTCTACTTAATGTGTGCTCGTATGATAGTTTAAAGATGTGTTTACTTAGTTGTATTACTCCTTAATTATCTCCTATTGATGGTTGAGTGTCACGTCTTATTCCTAGTTGCGTTGTGTGTCTAAAGTTGTAGCGTGTCGTTCTCCCTAACTCTTCGAACTTACCAAAGGGTCTTGTCTACAAACCCACTAGAGATTATAAACTCCTACTCTAAGGCGCTCTTTGGATGGTTTAGCCTACAATTACTCGTAATTATACTCTAAGGTTCACAAAGATGAATCAAGCATTAAGTACACAACGAATGACCTATCGCATTACTAGATCATTAGTCAACTAAGATAAGAAACAACCAATCAATATTCAATAATTAAGTTTGATACTTCCTAAGCAAACACACAAATAAATTAGCCGGACATGGAGAACATGCAAGCATACACACAAATAATCAAAGACATAATTGAATTAATGAAGTAAAGACTTATCTTGATGTAAGATAGGGTTTAAAACCCTAAAATCTTGTACAAGACACCTTATGTTCGGTTTTAGGTTTTACTCCAAAGACTCTCCACACAAAGACCGAAAAATTCGGATTCTATATATAAGATTACAATTGCGGCGGCGTCACCTTATGTTTAGTGGCCGTCGTGTCGCCGTCATTAGGGTTTCGTCTTGGCCACGTTAACCTTGTGACGGCGTCACCTTATGTCCGTGACGCCGTCCTCTTGACCGGCGTCGTGCGGATTGCATCTAGGGCCCCGAGTAGCGACGGCCTACTCTTCCACAACTAGACGTCGTCACTTGAAAATACGAGTTTTGAGACAGTATCGTCACAATATTTTTGGGACGGCGTCGCCATTAACACCGCCGCCGCCGCCTTCTACTTTCAAAGAAGCGTGAGTGTCTCGATTTTGACTTTGGCCATTTTCTTCATATATTCGCCTTTTCATCCAAATAAGTGCCATTCCGACATTTGCCTTCACGAGACCTAAAAAGTGAAAAGGAGCGATATTAAGCAATAACGGATACAAAGTGATCAAATAAGGACTTAAACGACCCTCAAAATGGTACCTTTTAAAACCTTATCGGTTTACATAAGGTATTTATAGGAGGAAAGCTAGGGCAACACTCTAGTTTCCATCCTTTCCTTAATGGACTAAGGCCAAGGCTTATGGGCCTTCTACATAAGCCCGAGGCTAATTACAAACATAAAGGCCATAATAAAGCTAACTATTACATATTAATTACTAACACTTGATTATGGTTTAGGAGTGATTCCAACAATCTCCGTAAGTGTTGGTGATGAGCGGTGAAGGCGTTGATGTAATAGTAGCTCGACGTCTTCGACATTCTTCTTTCTTGTGAGAAGAATTGCCTCGATTCGAACAATCTCCCAAAGTGTAGAGATAGTTTTCCTTGGCGGTTATGCTTTGGCGTCATCATTAACTTTGTTCTTTGATTATTGTTCTTTGTGGTGAAAGTGATAGTATGTTGTTATCGCATCAATTCGCCTCGTGTCGTTGCTCTGATGTCTCCACGTCATTCTTCAACATGCTCACACGCTCTTTGACGTTGGAATTGATCTTGATGAAGTTCTTTAAGTCTTTAGCTTTGTAGATTCTTTGATTTGACGAAGAATCATTACGATGTTGTGTTGCTTTTGGATAGAACTTCCATTAGTGATGATGTTGGCGTGAGCATGAGAAGAATCGCATGATCATCCCGCTCCGAGCTTCCATAAGAAAACATTTCACACGGTTAGTAATAAGCGGTTCCAGACTTACAAGTTTGAACTTCGAGAGTGTTAATAGCATAGGGTGAAAACACAACTCTAATTCTTACAAAGGCCGTTCTGAACTGGAGTCCCACAAGTGAGATAACGCGATGTACCAAAGTACACCTATAGTTCGGATAGTCGTCGAGGTACACCAAGCATCACTCACGATCGTAGACCGTTTGAGACACACTAAGCGTAATCCACGGGAGTTAGTGACTGCTTTGTCGTGGCTATTTGATGTTGACCACGGTAGGAGTTTCTTTTCAATCACCGAGGATCACAATTGTGAACCTCTCATAAATGTTCTCGACAGTTGCTAAGATGCATGAAGAACTCGATATGAACCAGCGATGATCTTATTTGGTGATCAACAAGTGATGAAATGTCAAGTGTACCTAAGAGATCTTTTGATGAATCTCGTGGCTCTAGACTCAATAGTGCGTTTTGGTTTTCTGGCGGAGACTAGGAGAGGTCTCTTCTTCAATACCAGTGATCTCTAAGAGAACGCCAATAGTTTACGTAGGGTTCCTGTGATAATGAAACAAGCTTACATTGAGAGAAACTTGAGTGGCTAAGAAGGTTTAGTGCATGCGTCCTTTGGGTCCATGACGACTTTAATCTTCAATACCGGCGTCATAAGTGACAACCAAGAGTATATGAATTGAACGGTGTATACGCCCTAAGTTGAGTAATTTGGAGGGCTATTTCTTTTCACCCTTTTCTTTGCATTTCTTTTAATTCTTCAACTCCTTCTTTCTCCAATTCTCATTTTCTCCTTTTATAATCGTACCTAAGGACTTCTAAGTACTAACTATTTGTGATGTCCTTGGGTAGATCCCTCCGACTCTGGCGGATCATTGACAGTTATTCTAACCTTAGTCACCTTATAACTCCATGACTAACCTATGTTGCCATTAAAACCATTTTTGTGAAGAATCTCTCAAAGGGTTTGTAAATGAAAACATGTTTGAACCTTCAAGAGAGATAAGATTTTGCATAAATACTCCCCCACATGTGCTTAAGAGTTTTGTGAAATCGCCTTTGTGTGGGAAGAGCGCACTTTTGAATTGATCAACTCAAGATAGACAATCCCCATGAGACACGGTTACGTTGCATAGTTAAAGAGTTACATTGTCGACTTTTAGGTGACAACTAGCTCTAATAACTACCTTGAAGGTGTAGACAAGCCTCGAAGGTTGTCATACCCGTCGAGTTCATGTCTACCAAGAGTTTCTCGAATGGTACATTCTACTTGGACAAGTCCTTTGCGAGACACGTTTACATTACTAGCGAACTAGCTTGAAATTATTACCCGTCCGGGACAAGTCTTTTCGAGTTACTAACAGTTTAGTAAGTCAATTCGTTGGTTAAGTCGAGGTACACAGATTCATTTGCATTTGCACAACATATTTCTTATCACATAATTTTCTCCCCTAAAAATGGCATATAGAATGTTATTTTGAAAAGTTGAGAATAAATATGACCATTTCGAGTGTTGTGGGAAGATGACCACTATGAACAATTTGTGAACAAAGTTTTAATTCAAATACTCCCCTCAACTAGTGATATAAATGGTTGAGGTTTTGAAAATCATATGGGAAGTACTTGTCCTTTTGAGCAAAACCTTGAAAATGAAAGGTTTGATAGGTTTTCTCAAAGTAAGAAGCTTTCGCTCCTTTTATAATGATTGTGGCATGAAGCGTACCACGAGGTCCTTTCTTGACAAGAACGGGTTGTACAACATTATGTGTGCACAAGCCATGGTCATATAATAATCACATCCAAATTTATAATGAAGGAAACAATTCAAGGGTGGGAAGTCGGTGATGTTGCGGGAGTGCGAGCAGGCGTTGATAGCCGGTGATGTTAATCTGGGTCGACCACCAACAAAGCTTTCCAACGTTACGAGGCGGTCCCTTGAAACAACCTTTCATCAATCATTCGATTCTCCTCACATCCTTCGATCACGAGAATTCCATCGCTAGGAGACCCAATCTTTTAACGGATGTCCTTCAACCTATATGCCAATCCGTCCCTAACCATCTTCAAGGTGTAATCTCTAAACTTGTGAAGTTCACTACACGCCATTAAGCAATTTCTTTGTAGTTCACTACGGTGAACTACGCCAGAATGGTTTCTTGATGAGTGTATATTATGAGAGCTGGTTGATGTCGGGAAGATCTAGGCGAGGTGGTGTGAAGTTGACACGGTGCGATAAGATTCAGCGATCGAGTTGGAGATCTTCTACACGTTCCTTGATGACTATGCGTCGATGAAGATGAGCAATGACTTGATGAATTCACGTTGTACTTCGGTTGAAAATTGTCTCATGCGACCTTGTACTTTAGCAAGGTACATGTCTTCAATGTCGTTGATAGACAAATTCTCAAAGTCCGCTTCGGAGAAAGCATAGTCTCGTTCATCTTGTCTTTTGACCGATATTCTTAAGGAAGGTGTAGTCCCATTTAGATGAAAGAACAACATGTTTGATGGCAACGATATCCTTAATCTTGAACACGCATGTTGAGACTTGAACTGGAAACACGTAGTAGATTCTTGACGTTCCGCCAATGATGAATCCCGTACATTGCATCTCGGTCGTATGCTTCCACTTTGTTGGAGAACAAGTGATTGGCACATTCCTCGATGGCTATGCGGTTCGAGTATATAGTCTCTTGGAAATGGAAGTGTCAACGATGTAGCGTATTTTCTTGAACCATCGCCACCATGTAGAAGAAATTCCGGTCTTTGTTGAAAAAATATCGAATGGAATCCTAGGTTGAGTTGTTTGGCCAATTGTTGGTAGAGGTCTTGACGATCGGTGTAATATGGAGGTTTTCCCGTTTAGTGAAGTCGACGTTTGCTTCGGGTTGAGCCAATCCATGTTGTTAGACATGGCTCGAGCAATGTTCTCAAGGTGATATTCGACCTCGATGGCACTTTCGGAGCTATATTTTAACAGTTGAAATGCTTCATTCTTGATTCGTCTCAACTCGATTTCGTCATCTTCTTCACATGGAAATTTTCTTGCAAAAGTTTTGCATGCTCTAATGTATTACCGTCTACCAATCTTGACCTTCTTGGGGTAAGGAGTGTTGTTAACAAGTGTAGAGAACCATTCAAATCCATCGGTTTTATCGTCATCTAGCCATGATACGGCGTCAACCATGGGTGCCTTCTTCTTCTTCTTTTTGAGGGCCTAGATGATGATTCGGTTTCGAACTTGTTTGGGAGAGGTGGGTTGTTGTTGGGGCTCAAGGACCTCTTCATCGTCACCACCCGTATACTCAAAGTGATCACCGGTTTTCGAGTCGGGGTGGTAACTCGAAATCGTCACGAGGTTTATCGTAGAAGAGCGGGAGGAGATCTTTGTTGATTAGAAGTCCGTTGGAGGAGGTAACATAGAAGATGATTCACGGACTTCTTCCGACGTTTAGCTTTATCATGCTTATCCGATCCTTATCTTCATCGTCTCTAGGGCGTTTATACTTTGACCTTGAATCTACATGCTTCTTTGAGTTGGTAGTCAACAATGCTTGAAATAGCTTTCCTTCCTCGAAGTAAATGTCCCGGATCGTGTAGACATTTGTGTGACAAGCTTGGCCACCAATTCATTATGAGAAAACTACAGGATCAGATGGATTGATTGTTACGGTTAAAGGTGTGGATCTTATAGTTTGCTTGGCTATCGCATAAGATTCGAATATAGTTGTCTGGTAAACATCTCCTTTGTGACTTTAGGAGCGAAATCAGAAGGTACTTGTTAGTGTAACCTTTGATCATTTCGTTCAGTTCCTCTTGAAGATGACTTCTCATGAATTCTGGATAAACTTCCTTTCTTCTTGCATCTTGTCATTCTCGTCATGTAGATATTGTATTTGTTGATTGAGAAAGTTCAGCTTCCTGTATAACATGTCTTTCATTCTGACATGTTTGACAACTTTCACAATTCTTTCATGTGTCTGAGAAATCCAAGATCGAGGTGGTTTCTTCACAGATTTGGATGTTGATTTGGTTGATTTCTTTGATGGTGGTGGTGATGAATGAGAAGAAGAATCCGATGAGGATGAGACGTGAGGAAGCTCGGGGTCCTTAGGAGGTTCGAAGTTTTCTCCTTGATCGTGTTGGACTTTTGAGAAGCAACTTATCATCATCGGCATCTTTATCTTTCTCGATTTTTCTTTCGGTTTCGGTTCCTCAAACTCATATTCGATAGTATCCTCCACAAACTTTTGTTGTTGCACAAGAGTGGTGGCACCGGATCCTATCGGGTCGATTAACCGCATCAGGATACGGTGAAGAGTGGGCACCACCACTTGATCCTCTGGGCCACCCATTTGGTCTTTGCAAATTCTTTAGCCTTTTGAAGGTGTCGGCGATTTTAAACTTCTTCTGTAAGATTGATCCATAGCTCTTCTTCTTCTTGAGCTCTCATCATAGGGCACAAGTCACGAGTCTTCCTTTTCCTTTATCGACTTGAGGACTTGGAGGTTTTGCATCTTGAAGGATTGTCATCCTTGCGGTTTGAGTAGGTGATCTCTTCATCGTGTCGGTACCTCGAGCTTTCGTCCAAAAGCTTTCTTTCTGGTTCGGTGTGGGAATAGGTTCATCTTCCTTACGAGGAACTTTCCTTTTACGAGGAGGTTTCCTCTTTGGGAAGCTTCCTATAACTTTCGAGAACTTCTCGCACTTCCGGCACTTCCTCTTACGGTTCTCCGAGTAGGAGTTCACGAAGGTTTTCATCAAGATGACCAACTTTGCCTTCTTTTATCGCTACTAGATACCTTTTGTGCGTTTCAAGCTTCTTGAGTTCTTTAGAGAAGGTGATCGGTGTACAACACCCTGTTTCTTTGTTGGCGATTCCTTGATTACGGTGATAGTGTAGGTTCGATCAACATGTCGTGATTGTGCGGGTCATTGAGCCTCTGTGGAATATCGGGATTAAGTCCAAGTGCTCTCGGATCAACAATTTTGTGTATCGACATAGGAATCTTTGAGCCAAGTTTCTTATGAAATGACATCATGTCTTCCCATATCGAGCTTCGATTTCGATGTCCTTTTGTTGATTAATGACCGAAGATTTGTAGTTCCATGAGCTTGGGATGCTCATAGCCACTATCACGACCAAAGACCGATTTGGTGATGATGATGTAGAGGGTTCTCCACGGTTGAGGAATGTTCTTTAGCTCAACATGAGAGTGTGCTTGAAGCAATTCTGAAGCTTCATCATAGCCAATATCTATTAGGAATTGAAGAGTGTCTCCTCGGTAGTGTTGGGATATGAAAGTCTTGAAGATATCAAAATCTTGAAGATATGAAATCTTGTACAAAATCTTGGAAGAAGTCAAATAGTCAAAATCTTGCTAAAGACAAAGTCAAAATCTTGCAAGATAAAGTCAAAATCTTGCTAGAAAAGAAGACTGTTATATTCGTTTATGGAAAGTATTGTATTCCATGTTTAGATTACTTGTCGTACAAGGTTATCAATTGTAAACCGACTAGGATATCCTTGAGCCTATAAAAGGACTCCTAGATTGGCATTAGAGTGCGATTTGGAAAAAGAGTTTTAGAGTTCTGAATTAAGAGTTTAGAGAAAAGTTCGAATATCTTAGAGTTGTATTAGAGTATCGCATAATAAGCGATTTAGAGTTTTATTAATAAAGTTTCTTCTTAGCTTTGTTAAGTAAATTCGCGTACTTAATAAAGATTGCTCGGTGTTTCTTTGTTAATAACTTAGGATTTATCAGGGTTATTAAACCTTAACAAGCTAGTTTAGTTTGATTAAAGTATATCGATCCAACAAGTGGTATCGAGCTTGTGTGGAAACTCGACTAGGAAGAAACCTACAATATTCAAGATGTCATTGAAGTTGTTCCACCACCCTCAATCACCTCACTCGAATTCCGGTCATTAAGAAGGAGAATATGATCTACGGTGCATGAAGATGAGGCGATATATTGCCATTCTGAGACCATGCTACGTGGAATGTAATTGTCAATGGGAATGAAGTTGTTCGAGAACACATTCAAGTTCTGGACAACCTTTGGCACCAAAGCGGTTTACCACAAGCAACCCTAAGGAATCAAGAAGGCTCTTAACATTCTCTTATCGCCATTCGGATGGTCATCTTCTTAAATTTCACGATGCTAAAGATGCTAAGCGACTCTGGGCTGCTCTCAAGACCAGTTGGAGGAATGAAGCCTCTAAGAAGATGCTTGAAACTTCTTTGAAGCAATGAGTTTGAAACATTCACGATGGGAGAAAGAGAGTCTTGATCTTGCATATGATAGGTTTGAGAATCTCCTCAACATGTTGGAGTTATACAAAGCGAAGTATCGATTGAGGATGCTAATTTGAAGTTTCTAAGGGTTTGCCATCTACATGGCATGTGATTGCTACTATGATCGAGGAGGACAACAAGGATTGGAGGTTATGGACTTTGATGATCTTTATCATCAATTGAAGGTGTATGAACATGAGATGAGTGGTCAACCAAATTCTAAATCTCACGGTGTTGCTTTTCTATCATACGAAAAAGAAGCGGTACTTCAAAATCTTGCTTCTCCTCAAAATCTTGTTTCTCAAAATCTTCTTTGTTTACAATCCCCATCATATACTCGTGAGGCCCCACCATCAACCACTTTGAACTCGGATGAAGTTGTGTGCTCCTTCTTTGCACAACAAGCAAGCTTACATCACTTATGAAGAGGATCTAGCACAGTTGAAGAAGATGCACTTGAGGAAATTGATATCGGTGGCAAGTTGCTTTGATCCTTTGCAAGAATCAAAAGTACATGAAGAAGGCAGGCAAAATATTGATTTCAAACCAAAACAAGGAATAACTTTTGACAAATCTAAAATTGAATGCTTCAATTGTCAAAAATGGTCACTTTGCAAGGAGTGCGGGTTTGCTAAGTATCAAGCAAGCAGAACATCGAGAAGCCTAAACTTGAGCTCAAGGAAATTCCAATAAGCGAAACAAAGGCTTTGGTTGCTCAAGAGAATTTATCGAGGTTGGTGGGTGAAGAGTTTGATGATGAACCGGTGACTTCTTGTATGGTAGCGATGGAAGATGCGATTGAAGACACGGTGGAAGCATTGAATTTGGAGCCTTGCTTTTGATGAAGAATCGAACATCTTTGCTTTGGAATCGATGATGGCTTTGGAGGATTTGATTGGAGCAAAGAAAGTGAAGATGATCTGTTCTTCTTGCTATGGTGGCTACTTCACCAACTCGGTCTCCTATCTACGAGGTATGCTCAGCTGTTATGAATTCTATCAAAATTGCTTATGATTATGTGATTGAAAGAGATAATTGTATTAGGGCTAGGTGCGAGGTAGCGAGGTTATCAAATCACTTTAGAGTCTATAGAAGCTAAAATCATAACACATGAAAATAATGAAATGGCTTGGGTGAAAAGTATGAACAACAGGATTATCGGTTAAAACTTAGTGAATGGAAACTAAAGCGTAAAATTCTTTGAAATTGAGAAATTAACTAAGGAAAGAGATGATTTGGTAGCTAAGTTTGATGCTTGGAAAGAGTCGGCTTGTCCCAAGTTGCTTATGTTGAAAAAGCAGAGAAGGGCTTACATTAGAGCGGGCTTAGGATTTGGAATGGACTTTAGTCTTGTAGAAGAAAATCAACCTAGTGATCGGGATGATGGTGATTTTGAGGATATAACTACTAGTGATGATGAGCTCATTAACTATTTAGATTCATCTAGTAATGAAGGCTCGATAAGTGAACCACCTCTAAGAAAGACAATGGTTATCATCTTGTTCCTCATCCCATTAGTCATCACCCTCTAGGCACGATGTTTCTCGTTATGGAGTAGATAGTCTAGAGTTTAGGAATAAGCTAATTGCTAAATCTAGATCGAGAAACCCAAAAAGCTGTTGAAAACAATGTTCAAAATCCGGTACCTTTAAATCAAAATCTTGCTCAACAAGCGATACATACGCAAAACCTTTTCAAAAGCAGTCTTGCTAAACCTTTTGGGATAATTTTGGTCAAAACAAATTTTATCGGTCCTCGAGAAGGCAAAACAATTTTGGGCATAGACATAGAAGAAATCACTTTGGTCATATGGGTCAAAAGCGTGTTTTGTGTGTTATAGTCCTACTCATTTAATCAAAGATTGTGATGAGACACTCGAATATCTAAGCAAGTTTCAAGGAATAAGTCTAACAATCGAGACCTAGAGAGCACAAACCGGTTTGGACTAATTCTAATAGGGTTAATCACGAAACTTCACACGGACCATAGATACCCGCATCGAGAGAAGAACTTGGTATCTCACGGTACTTTCAAAGTCTTGCTTTCGAGAGACAAAGTCTTGAAAACCATACTTGGGATAGAAATTCTAGGAGACCTCATTATCAACCTAGAAGTTATCACAGTTCATATAGGGATCTAGATCACAAGAACCTCTGTTAAAGCGAATGGGTTAAAAGGAAAGAAGCTGGGGAGACATACTGATCGTTCAACAAAAAGTGAATCGAGATGTTTTGTGTCAAAAGAAAAGGCTAATAATCGGTGAAAGAAATTTATGTTGAAAAATCGAGAGTTTTGAAAATCCACATGCTAAACATCAAAAGATAATTTTGGATCATAATCGAGAGATAGTGAGAATTACATACTCAAAGAATTTGAGTTTGTGACTTCTCGAGGGAACCTAAGTCGATAATGGCTTGGGTTCCTAAAGTTCTAACTCTTTTCTTTGTGTGCGGGGCAACCCGGAAGAGGAGCTTAAAGATCATCTTATTGTGGATAGTGGTTGCTCGGAAGTATGACGGTGATAAAGAGATCTGTCGATTTTAGAAGTATTAGTGGAGGAAAAGTTGCATTTGGGAATGATCCCAATGGAGGAAGGATTACGGGAAAGGAACAATTAAAAGTGGGAGAATTGATTTTGAGAATGTCGGATATGTGAAGGAGTGAAGTTCAACTTGTTGTCGGTCTCTCAAATTTGTGATAAAAGCATCTGTGTTATTCAACGACGAGAATGTCTTATCCTTTCTTCGACTTCAAACACATTGATGATGACTTGGTAGTACTTAGGGTACCAAGGACAAATGATGTGTATAGTTTAGACATGAAGAGTCTACATTCTTATGGAAGAGCCACATGTTTGGTGGCTAAAGCAACATCTGAAGAGGCACATCAATGGCATAGAAGATTGGGCCATGTGAATTTCAAGAACATCAACAAATTGGTCAAAGGAAATTTAGTTAGAGGTTTACCTTCAAAGACTTACGAGGAATGATCAATCATGTTTGGCATGCAAGAAGGGTAAACAACACAAAGCTTCTGCAAGAAGCTTGATGAAAGAAATATCGAGAGAACCATTGGAGCTATTACACATGGATTTATTTGGACTGTCTCTGTGGCAAGTTTAAATAAGAAGAAATCTTGTTTGGTTATTCTTGATGATTGTAGTAGATTCGATTGGGTTTTCTTTTTGGGCTTTAAGGATGATACCTTTGATGCTATTCAAACTCTTATAATAGCACTTGAAAACCAATTAAGACTCAAGGTTAGAGGTATTAGATGTGACAATGGGCCGAATTCAAGAACAAGCCTATGGATGATTTTGTGCAAATAAAGGCATAAAAGGGAGTTTAGTATTGCTAGAACACCACGGACAAAATGGTGTTGCGAGAGAGGAAAAATAGAACCTTGATTGAAGCTGCAAGGACCATGTTGGTGATTCTCATCTCCTATTCAATTTTGGGCGGAAGGCGTAAATCTTGCATGTTATGTACTCAACGGGGTTTACGTCACAAAACCCGAGATGAAGACACCATATGAATTGGCGATGGGCAATAAACCCAACATTCGTTTTATGAAGCCTTTTGGATGCCCTCTTACTATTTTGAACACTATTGATAATTTGGGGAAGTTTGATGGCAAGTCGAAGAAGGTTACTTATTGGGATATTGCACTAACGATAAAGGATTAGAGTCTACAACGAGTTACTAAGAAGATTCAAGATTGTCTTCATGTTGAGTTTTAGAGGATCAAGACAATGAGAAAGGAAGGGTCTGATTGGATGTTTGATCTTGAGATTTTATCTCCTTCAATGAATTATGTACTGTTAGAAGAAAATCAACCTTTGCATAATGAAGAAGATATTCAATATGTTGTTCATGATATTCATCTTAGACACGATGCTATTCACGATAAAGATCCTATGAGTCCAAAACAAAATCTTGATGTTCCTAAGCAAAATCTTGATTCTCCAAAACAAAATCTTGATGCACCACAATCCTCATTATCTGTGAGGATCAATCTATTCAAGAGGAACTTAATCGGATGCTTCTTCAAGATGTATTAGCACATTCTTACGGATGAACAAAGGAGAGCTTATGAAGAGGCAAAGAAGAAGAACAAGGCTGCGAGTTCTCTTACGGTGCTTTGGACGATACTTTCAACCAAAATCTTTTTGCACTATTGATGATGCTTTAGATGATTTGGATGATCCTACCATGCAGGCTAGAAGAAGCGATGATGAGCTTGAAGATGAAGGTATTTTCACAAATTCCAATGAAGGTCTTGATTATACTAACTTAGATGATACATATGAAGTTCCACGGTCTCAATCTTACAATTCATAAGAATCATCCAACAGATCAAATCATTGGTCCTCTACTTACGGAGTTATGACAAGACACAAAGCTAAGGGTTTCACAAAACCTCATAATGCTTTACTTAGCTTTGTGTATAAACAAAACGAGCTAAATCATAAGGATCATCAAACACCTTATTCACTGTTTCATCTCTCAAGAGGAACCCAAGAACATTGCTCAAGCTTTGACTAAAGAAATTTGGGTTGAAGCTATCGGGAAGAACTTCTTCAATTTAAACTTCAAGAGGTTTGGGTTTATGTGATCTTCGGATGGGAAGAAAGTTATTGGAACAAGATGGGTTTTAGAGTCAAAAGAGATGAAAGAGGCAATGTTATCAAGAACAAGGCAAGGTTAGTTGCTCGGGGTTATAGACAGGAAGAAGGGTAGATTATGATGAGGTATTTGCTCTGTGGCAAGGATTGAAGCTATTAGAATCTTTCTTGCTTTTGCTTCTTATATGGGTTTCGGTATACGGATGGATGTCAAGAGTGCCTTTTCTTTATGGCACTATTACGGAAGAGGTGTATGTGAAACAACCTCCGAGTTTTGAAGATCCTAAGCATCCTAACAAAGTTTATAAGGTGGTGAAGGCTTTATATGGTCTTCATCGGGCACCTAGAGCTTGGTATGAGAGGCTCTACATTCTTATTACAACATGGATACGGGAGGGAGCCATTGACAAGACTTTGTTTATCAAGAGAGACAAGAAGGATATCATGTTAGTACGGTGTATGTTGATGATATTATCTTTGGGGCTACCAAGCAGTCCATGGTTAAGGAGTTTGAGCGGTGATGCGAAGGAATTTCAAATGAGTTCAATGGGAGAGTTAACATTCTTTTAGGACTTGAGTTAAGCGGTCAAGGAAGGAATTTTATTAGCCAAGACAAGTATGTTCTTGACATACTTAAGAAGTTTAATTTTGATGATATGAAGGCATTACTACACCAATTAAATCTATCAATTCATT
The DNA here is from genome assembly GCA_022545495.1 of Chrysanthemum lavandulifolium. Taxonomy (NCBI): domain Eukaryota; kingdom Viridiplantae; phylum Streptophyta; class Magnoliopsida; order Asterales; family Asteraceae; genus Chrysanthemum; species Chrysanthemum lavandulifolium. The sequence continues at coordinate 320,019 of JAHFWF010000030.1, forward strand.
GGGAAAAGATGAAGATGGTCGACTGTTGAAGTCAAGTTATCTGAGATCTATGATTGGCTCTCTTATGTATCTTCTTGCATCAAGGCACGATATCATGTTTGCGGTGTGTTTATGTGCGGATATCAAGTTTCACCAAAGATCTCTCACTTGAATCTTTGTCAAGAGAATATTACATTATTTGAAACAACAACCTAAGTTGGGGTTGTGGTATCCTAAAAAGTCACCTTTTCACTTAGAAGCTTTTGAGATAGTGACTATGCGGTGATAACTATGATAGAAGATCCTGCTGGTGGATGCCAATATCTTGGAAGAAGGTTAGTCTCATGGCAATGCAAAAGCAGACAATTGCGACAACATCATCTCTGAAGGTGAATATGTAGGCTGCTGCAAGTTGTTGTGGTCAAGTTTTATGGATGCAAAATCAACTCTTGGATTATGGGTTCAACTTTAAGAATACTCCTATCAACATTGATAATGAGAGTACTATTTGTATTGTGAAGAATCACATGTATCATTCCAAGACAAAGCATATTGATTAGGCATCATTTTATCGAGATTGTTATGAGCATAGGCTCATTAATGTGGTTAAAGTTCACACGAGATGATAATGTGGTGATCTACTCACCAAAGGTTTTGATGTGTCACGATTCAATCACTTGGTCGTGAGCATTGGAATGATTAACTACTAAGCTATGTTTAAGGGAGGACTATAAGATGTTTGATATAGTCACTGTGTATTGCTGAGGGAGGATGTTAGTGTATACTTAGATTATTTGAAGATTTTTGGCAAAATCTTGTATTTTCTGAAATCTTGCTTGGGAAAATCTTGCTTGGGAAAATCTTGCTTATGTGGAAAATCTTGTTTGTCGTATTAAAATCTTGTTCCAACGGTAATATTGAAGGGTAATTGGTAATAACGGTAACTTTGTTATTTAGGTGTGATTTTCAAATCTCACCTATAAATAACTTCTTTCGATTTTCCTCTCATATTATTACTTCACATCTTTTCCATATTTATCTCCCAATTACCATCTCTTTAATATTCGATACAATCTTTCTATTGTGCTTATTCTTTCAACAATGGTGAATCGTTTAAGCTGTTTGAAGCACAATATGGTGGCTAATTTGGACAAGGCCGAGGTGACGTGGCTTTCTATGATATTATTGATTATCTAGTTGGGTCGCCTATTAGCTATGCTCTTTTAGTTGAGCGGATGTTATTGAACCATGGATTCAAGAATTTTGGGCTAATGCTAGAGAAAATATGGAGGAGGATGAATATTATATTAGATCCTCGATTCTTTGGAAAGACTATTAAGATTACGAAGCCTCTATTCGTGCGATTTATTATTTGAAGATGAAGATGGGGCTATTAGATTTGACAAACAAGCGATTTGGGATACTTTTAGAAATCACGGGTTATGAAGGTTCTTTGGTGAACAAACTTTTAAGAAGGCCTTATTACATCCTCAATGGAAGTTTTGATCCATGTCTTGCTCCATTGCATAAGTTCTAAAAGCACTTCTTGGGAGCAGTTTGGTTCAAATATTGCATCTGCGATGGTTGGTTTAGCAACGGATAGAGTATTTAACTTTTCACGGCTTATTTTGGATGGAATGCTCTCTCATATATCATACGGGGCTACTTGGTTGATGTATCCAAGGTTTATCTGAGTTTTCTTGAACAAGCAATTGGTGATGTTCCCAAACCTCTTGCTTTACTACATTATTGTGCAACAAGCCAAAATCTTTACATTCATGGCTAAAAAAGTAACTTGTTTCGAGGTGGAGATATTCCTTTAACAACATCAATGATGGAAATTGTGCAAATTTGTTCGTAATCGTCATTTGAGAGGATGAAAAAGCGAAGGTCTTGATCTTGATCAAGTCTTGCTTCACATAATCTTGCTTCAACGATCTTGCTTCAAAAGTCTTTGCTTCAAAGTCTTGCATCTGCAATCTTGCTTCTCGTGAAGATCTTGTTTCGTTACAAGGTGATGTTTCTTGGTCACGAGGTTCAAGAAGAAATAGAAAACACCTATTCCATCTCCATTTGTTACATTTCACGAGGAACATTCACCAATTCAAGGTCTTGCTCCTACAATTCCAAGAGAAGGGTTACCTATGGATAACTATGCTTTGACAATGGCAATAGCTCGGTTGAACAAAGCTGTTGCGTCAAGCTAGAACTATTAGAAAATTGAAGAAAAATTATTTACGGTTGCGAAATTTTGTTAAACCCTATATTCAAGGCTTCAATTTATGGGTTAAGGAGGAGAACAAGCGTCGAAAAGCGCCGTGAGGAATTACAACGTAAGAAGGTTCCTAAATCATCTTACATCCATTTGGGAGGAAATTTAAAAACGAAATTGAAAGAAGATGATAAGGAGAAAGAAGATGATAAGGAGAAAGAACATGATAAGAAGAAAGATGATAACAAGGAGAGTGGATCTCAAAGTCTTGAAGAATTGGTTCATATTGAAAGTTACGAAGAAAGATTGAACCTCAAATCTTGAAGAACTAATTATTGAAGATCAAAGTCTTGAACATGAAATCTTGCTTTTCATGAAACTTTCGGACAAGTAATAACTCAAGGGTTTTGAATTTTGAAGAAGAAGTGGTCCTTCTACGGTTGTTATAGAGGAAGAGGAGGAACCTAGATTTAAACCCATTCATTCACCAAGTGATGATGAATTAGTTGCTACAATTCTTGATCTGTCACAACCAAGAGGAGGTGTTACTATTAGAGAGCACAAGAAGAAGAACAACCAAAAGCGATCAACTGCAATTGATCCAAAGACAAGGAAAAGGTATTTTGGTTGAAGTTAAGAAGAAGAAGCTTACTTTAGCGAGAACTTAGAGCATTTGAAGTTGCAAGGAATGAAGCTGCGACTAGAAAAGTTCAAGAAGAGATAAATGCTAAAGATAGAGAAGAACGAGAAGCTCAAGAAGCTTTGGATAGAAAAGCGACTCAAAAGTGCAAGATGAATTGGATCTTGAAGCTACTTTGAACCTTCTGATCTCCAACACTGTTAGATTCATGTCAAGAAGACCTAATTTGGCTAAAGAAAGGAATGCAATGATGGCATATCTAAAAGCGAGAGGATTTAAAGGATTGCGAAGCTAAATTATGTGGATATGAAGAGATTATATGATCTTTGAGAGAGAAGCTTATAAGAAAGATGTTGCGGGCATCAAAGACTTTAGAGAAGAAGCTTATTGAATTTGAAGTGAAAGGAAGAAAAACTTAAGAGAAAAAGAAAAAGCGAAGCTCGGATGTTCGGTTTTCAAAGAAAGAAGGTTGAATTAAGATGCGAGACTAGTGATGAATTGAAGAATTATCTCGAGTGGTAGATTTTGATTATCTGAGATGAAGATAATGACATGAAGATGAGCGGATCAAAGATCGGTGCTTTCAAAGTTGAGAAATCAAAGAATGGAGATTACATGGTTTTCACAAAGAAGATAAAAGTTTGAGAGTTTTAAAAGGCTATGGGATTTCTTTGCATATCATAGGCAGTAGATCTATTCTACTTATATCATCTTTGTGAAGACTTATTTTGAAGATAATCCATTAGAAGGGATTGGATTGGTTTTACAAGGGATCTCATAACCATGTGGGAAGCGATGAAAAATCTTGATGATATTTGGAAGGATCAAGAAAAGCGGGAGATAGTTTCTTTGGAGATTCTTTGGAGAATCTGGAGTTCATGTCTTGGAGGTGGAAAATGGAACAATGATTCACATGTTTGCGAGAAAGAAGATATCCTCTTCTTGTTGAGCTCATGAGAAGAATGCTAGAGCATGGATTGGAAGTAGAAGAGGTGATGAAATTGCTTGCATGGTTATCAATTTGCTTATATATTTGGACTACCATTCTTGAGAATGATCTATAAGCGGTATGATTTTTGAATAAATACTTTTGATATATCGGTACTTTTATTCAAAATCTTGCTAGTCGAACGATACTTTCATCAAAATCTTGTTCTTTGATTAAACCGAGTTAAATAAATTTTAGAAGAAACCTTTTGCTAAATAATAAATATTTTTGAAATAAAGGTTGAATAAATGGTTTTGTGATGATAACATCAATAGGTTATCAATCCACCATGGTTACAAAAGGATTGACTAATCCATGAGCAAGCGGCTCGGTAAAGATATATCAAATCCGTTTTAGTTGACAACTTGCTAATAAGTTGGATGGTTATCAACTCACCATATCGATAATGTGAAGAGTTGGCTAGCCCACAAGAAATGGCTTGTGGTAAAGGCGATGGAAAAACCATTATTGGTAATTAGTTCACCATTAGATAAAAGAACTAACTAGTCCGGAAAGGTGCGACTTTTGGTAAAGACAAAACAAATCATTGATAGTGGTGGTTTGCTAAAAATCATATGGTTATCAATGTACCATGGTCTTACACACCAAAACATTTGGCTACTCCAAAGATAATGGCTTTGGTAAAGAGTTCTAAATCCATTGAATTTTCAATGATTCACTTAGATGTGATGAGAATAGTATGCAACTTAAACTTGAATTATTGTACACATTGTCATATGTTCTTTGTGTTCTTTGAAAAGATGGAGATTCTTTGAATCTTCTTTGTGAAGAAAACAATTCTAAGAGATACTTTGACAAAAGCACAGATTCTACTGAGATATAATCTAAAGACTAAAGAACAATCCATTTTAAAGATGAAGCATTAAAGATATATTCACAAAGGAACTTGAAGTCAAGCAAGTAGAATTCAAGTTAGGGAGGATTGTTGGGATATGAAAGTCTTGAAGATATCAAAATCTTGAAGATATGAAAATCTTGTAAGGTGCAAAATCTTGGAAGAAGTCAAATAGTCAAAATCTTGCTAAAGACAAAGTCAAAATCTTGCAAGATAAAGTCAAAATCTTGCTAGAACAGAAGATCTGTTATATTCGTTTATGGAAAGTATTGTATTCCATGTTTAGATTACTTGTCGTACAAGGTTATCAATTGTAAACCGACTAGGATATCCTTGAGCCTATAAAAGGACTCCTAGATTGGCATTAGAGTGCGATTTCGGAAAAAGAGTTTTAGAGTTCTGAATTAAGAGTTTAGAGAAAAGTTCGAATATCTTAGAGTTGTATTAGAGTATCGCATAATAAGCGATTTAGAGTTTTATTAATAAAGTTTCTTCTTAGCTTTGTTAAGTAAATTCGCGTACTTAATAAAGATTGCTCGGTGTTTCTTTGTTAATAACTTAGGATTTATCCGAGGTTATTAAACCTTAACAAGCTAGTTTAGTTTGATTAAAGTATATCGATCCAACATTACTCGTAAGAGTAGACCTTATGCGTGGAGGTCCTTGTTTACGCATATCCTTCACAGGATCGCGTAGTCCCATTGTAGAACCTTATGCGTAGTAGTTACGCGTAAGATTTCTCTTCACGCATAACATTCACGGCGTAAGGTAATCCTTATCGTGAGATTCAATGACCTTGATTACGAATTTTACGCGTAGCAAGCACGAAATAAAACATCATAACATCAATCATTAACACTTATATTCATTCAACATCAAATCATGGCATGAACACACATTTAACATTTATGCGTGAAAGTCATACAGCGTAGGTCAAAACCCTAAGGGTTATGAATTACGCGTAATAATTTCTAACCATGGGATTGCACCAAATGATTTACGGTAGTTCTAAGATGTTGTGAGAGTCTATAAACCAAGTTATAACATCTAAATCGTAGAGTGAATCAAAGATACCCAAACTTATGAACTTTAAACCCTAATTTCAAATTTTTAATCATTTAGTGTTTACGGGTGGTTATAGAGCTTGATATCATCAATTCATCATCATATAAACATTACTCAACAATCTTTTGAACAAAAAACTTCACATTTGAAAACACCCAAATCGACTCATAAACCCTAATATTCAAAAACCATCAATTCGTGTTTACGGGTGGATTTAGATGGTAAAATAGTATCCTTGATGTTAAAAACACGTTTTGACACTATCTTTTCAACCAAAACACACTCACATTGATTGTGTGTTCATACGCTTATCGTAGAACACATAATCACGCATAACTAACGTTTTAGCCGTAGGATTTGCTTGAAATTCAAAACCTTTGTTTGTAAACATGTTAAGATCATGAAAACACTTACAAAATGATGATCTAAGCAAGCGGATTCTTGATTGAATATTAGGCGTAGGATCTTTTAGGTTAGAAGTAATAAATGTGAGGATAATGTTAGGTAGAGGATGTTTTATTAAAATAACTTTAACATTTTGATAATTTTGGTCCCTCCACTTTTCCATTTTCAAACAAAGCCATTTAACTTCCATTTTGGTTACCAAACAAAGATTTTAAGAAAGAAACTTGACGACACTCCCCCTCGACTTAAGAAATAATGAAAGGTTATAAATTTTAGTCCAAGGAGTGTCATTTAAACTAGAAAATTTACCACCATTGATAACAGAAACAACCGAGATATGATAACATGCAAGTACACAGATGTTTTGAAACAGTTTAGATCTTTGTATTCTCCCCCTCAACACTTGATCGAAAAAATCTTGAATTTTGAAAGATTATAGTGTTGATGGAAGAAATGTACTTGCCATGTTGAAAGAAATATAGATTAGAAGAATATTTTGTTGTTTTAAAGATTTTATATTTTTGTATTTTGTTTTGAAAATATTTACAAAAGATGTTTTGGTGTTTGACGGGTTTTTAAGAATGTTTTAAGAGGTCATCCGGTTCCTCTTGAGTCAAACACCTCATACCAATCCGGTGGACCAACTCATTAAACCTAGCGGGAGGCAAGGCTTTGGTGAGTAGATGCGCCAATTGGTATTCGTACCCACAAAGTATAATTCAACGGTACCACTGTTCCACGTGGTCCTTGATGAAATGATATCGAAGATCGATGTGCTTTGATTTGAGTGTTTGGCCGGGTTGCGAGATCGCAATAGCACTCCGATTGTCGCGATACATCGGGATTACATCAAACACGTAACCATAGTCTTTGAGTTGTGTTCTCATCCAAATGACTTGAGCACAACATGCGGACATGGCTACATATTACGCTTTGGTTGATGATGGCGATGTACAATCCTGCTTCTTTGATTGCCAAGACACAGTTTATCACCAAGAAATTGTAGAGCTCTGAAGTACTTTTCCTTGAGTCTAAGCATCCTGCGTGATTAGCGTCTGAAAAAGCGATTAGTTCAAAACCGAGAATCCTTTGGATACGGATCCCAAGTTAATGGTTCCTTGATGTATCGGAGGATTCTTTTAGCCTCGAGAGAGGTGGGTTTCGATTGGTCTTGACGATAGCGGAGCATAGATAAGCGGCAAAGACAATATCAGTCTCGCTAGTTGTTAGATACATGAGAGACCCAATAATACTACGGTATTTGGTAGGGTCAACTAATTTCCCATGTAAATCAACATCTAGCTTCTTGGTATGAGTCATTGGTGTGGCATAAGTATCACATGTTTTCATTCAAATTTGTTTAACAATTCAAGGGCATATTTGGGTGACTCAAGAAAATACCACGGGGTGATTGATGAACTTGTAATCCTAGAAAGAGCGTAAGTTCACCCATCATGGACATTTCAAAATTTTCTTCATTAGTTTTGCAAAAGCGATTGAAAATTTTTTATGTGTAGACCCAAAATGATGTCATCCAAATAAATTTGAACAATTAAGATATGTGCCCGTGATATTGTATGAAAAGAGTGGGGTCAACCGAACCTTTGGTGAAATTATTGGCAATGAGGAAGGATGATAGCTTATCGTACCATGCAGGGGCTTGTTTGAGACCATAAAGAGCTTTGTTCGGTTTGTAGACATGGTTCGGGAACTCGGGATCAACGAATCCTTGGGTTGGTGACATAAACCGTTTCTTTCGGTTGCCCATTGAAAGCGCGGTTTGACATCCATCGAAAGACCGTTATGTTCATATGAGCATGACGCGAGAAATATCGAACGACCTCAAGGCGAGCAACGAGAGAAAAGATTCTTCAAAGTCTATTCCTCTTCACGAGGATAACCCTTAGCAACTAGGCGTGACTTGTTTGGATTCGTTCCCTTGACATCAATTTGTTTTCCAAATCCATTTGAGACCAATAGCGTAGACCCTGTTGGTCTTTCAACCAGTTCCATACTTCAAGAGGTTTGAATTGATTGAGTTCTTCTTGCATGGATTCAATCCGGTTGTCTTTGTCATTGCGTCTTTAATGTTTTTAGGTTCAGTTAGCGAGCGGTGAGTGCATAAATGCAATGTTCACCATCGTGTGAAGGCGTTGTCTCGTAACGACCGGTTGATTGGGGTTGCCAATAATATTCTCTAGAGGATGGTCTTTTGTCCATCGATGTGTAGAGGTTGATGTTGGTATACATTGTGCGATTTCGAGGATTCAAATGGTTTGTTGAAGATTCCGCGACATCAGTGCGGCGATCTCATTAGCAAGCGGGTTGAAGAACGCATTTGGATCAAAATCTGCGGTGGGGTACTTCATTGAGAATATCATCACCGGTTCATCATTGTTGGAAGCGGTTTGTTCAAGCTGTTGTTGTGGAGTCAGCGGTGTGGTGCATCTTCAATGATGGTTGTTGTAGCAGTGTATCGGTATAGGAATATTATCGGGTTGAGCGTGAAATAGCGGATACACCGAGCACGTTCATCAATATCATCACTGAACAATGGAGCAAATAACATTTCCATTTGTTGTGAGTTAGTGGGGGCTTTGTTCGGTGATGATGGGGTTGAGGAAGTTTAAGCGGTTGTGACGGGTTCTAAGTGTTATACTCGAAGCCATTTCGTGAGTTCATCAAAATAAGCATGAATCGTTTCCATAACCTGCTTTGTATGGCGATTCGGATCCGGTAACCTTTAGAATTATCACAATATCCAATAAAGACTCCAATGTCGACTTTGGCTTTGAGCTTTCCAAAATCATCACGATCATTATTCGGATAGGAAGGGATCCAAATACATGAAAGTGTTTGAGATTCGGTTTATGGTTGTGGACAAGCTCGAAAGGTGTTTTGTTGTGGCGTTTTGTGATCATAGAGCGATTTTAAGTATAGCATGCGATGATCGACACGCCCACAAGTGTCTGGAAGTTTAGCATTGATTAACATTGTTCTTGCGGCTTCCACTAACGTTCGGTTTCGTCTTTCAACAACTCCGTTTTGTTCGGTGTGCGTGCAATAGATGTTTGATGCTGAATTCCCACTTTCTCATAAAATTCACGAAGGGTTTGGTTAACAAATTCGGTTCCTTTATGCATTACGATTAGTCGGACGGTGTTGCGGGTGAACTTGTATTTTTGTGAGAAAGGTGATGATCATTTGTGGAGCTTGGTCTTTGCTTGAAGAAAGTAGACCCAAGTCCATCGTGAGTAGTCATCAACAATTACTAAGATGTAGCGTTTGCCGTTGATCGTTTGCACGCGCATCGGGCCACACAAATCCATGAAGAAGATGAAGCACATCTTTGAGGCGTGTTCCACCTTTGAAGGAAAATGAGCACGAGTACTTTTCCTTGTTCACGGTGAGCAAGGTGATCTTTTGAATACCGGAATCGTGGGAGACCTTCAACTAGTTTGTGTCGAGCAAGGTTGGTGATGGTTTGAAAGTTTAGATGTGAGAGCCAGCGGTGCCATAGCGAGGATTTTGTTGATGTTGCCTTTGAAAGTAAGCGGATGGGAGATGAAGCAACCATGTCTTGCATAGAGATAGTGTAGAGACTAGAATTACGTGAGCGGACATAAGGTCATTTCCTTGTAGATCACGAATGAAACAAGTTTTCTCCGGAAAGCAACCTCCAAATCTCCATCACAAAAATGACCTCGAAAGCAGTTGTGACCGAGGCCTTCCACATAGTAAACCTGCTGATTTCGATGTTCCCATTGACATAATCTCCGTAGCCCATGATAGGCTGTGAAGTGATCATTCCGAATCGACGGTGCCAATGAACTTTGCAATAAAGTTTGATAACAGTTTAAGGTTGCTGTCATGTGTCGGGAACATCCGCTATCAACAATCAAAGGATGATCTGTATCACACGCATTACACAGACGACACGGATGGAATAGAAGTAGATGTGGAACCCAAAATGTTAGAGGGTTCAAGCGATATATGAGACATACACACATTAATGATTTTAGGCATCCATTTAAATCCTAGTGTGTTATATATCCATTTCGCCATCTATAACTACTCTTTGCTTTAGTCTTAGTGAATGCACTAGGTGGTACTACATTCTTAGGAGGTGAGGCGGAGCTACGGTGACATCAATGTTTGCCTTAGAATCTAAAGAGGCGGTTTACCAAGCACGAGACTTAGAATGATTAGTGGGCCTAGAGGTATTCCGATTCTTAGGATTCCGTAAGCGATAGATTATAACTTTAGCAACACATTTGTCATGACAATCGAATTCATACTTTTATGACAAATAACACAAGGTGCATCATCTTGAATATCAAAAGTGCTTAAAGGTTTAGCATTCGTTACATCACTAGTTCTATTACATTTGCGAACGAAATATCTATAGTGGGTGCAACGTGAGTCTTATTCATAGTCCTAGGGTGTTCTTCTACTTTAGCATTCCTTATTGATCTTTTCTTAGGTCGCAACTTCCTATTCTTGATTGAGTGCTCTAGGGCGTGAAGTGCGGACGTTTGGAAAAGATGCAACTATTCTGTTTGATAGAATGAAACACATTAGTATCTTGTGATTTGTCGGTAGAGATTCTAGGTTCTCGATTACTAAGTGTTACTTGATGCTAATCTCTTAATGATGGTTGGCGGAAGTTGTTCATACTTTCCTAACATTTCTCTTAGCTTAGAGATAGTGTGAATCAAATCTTGATTTTAGACCGAATATTACCGGCAAAATTCGGGACTTCTTTAGTGTGAGCAAGATAGTGATCAAGTTCATTTGATGCTTCATGTCGAGTCTTATTGAGTAAATCAAATATGACACCATATTCTGTTTAACTTTTACAAGTTCTTGTTCATATTTTGAGATTTGACTTTTCAAAGACACGTTTTGATCATCCATTTGCTCAATTTTAGGATCGAAGATTTTGCACTCAATGGCGATTTTGTTTTGAAAACTAAGTTGATGATTGTGAATATCTTTTCACACCAATGAAGACGACGTTTTGCATTGTAAAGTTCGTTAAGTAATTGTTTATTTTCGACTTTTAAAGACTCGATCCGAGCACATTATCAATATTCTCAACAATTATCACAGAGTCAACATTATCGGCGAGAGATATAATCGGATGCATATGCAAAGAATAGAATAACACAACATTATGGATATCATCACAGATAACATCTTCTAAGAGTCGATCAACATCTTTTCTCAATAGTTTCTTTTTATGTTTAGTATTAGAAATAGATGTTTCACTTTTCTCGAAAACGACCTTCATTACTCCAAGTTCCTTATGAAAATCCTTTTCCCAAGCTAATGCACAACTTTTCAAATTTTTAACATTAGGTAAAAGATTTTTCTAAAAATGTCTCTTTGTTCTCGCGCATTGGCGATTGAAAATGATCAATTTTGATTTGAGTAATGAAATTCTATCTCATGTTGTAAAATTTTGAGGTCGACCATGAAAATGTCAAAATATCGAAGAATTTTTCGATTTTCGGGTTTTGAGTTTACTTCACGATGGAAGGTAAAGGACCATAAGTTTGTGCATAATTGGGTTGGGGATTAACATTAGAAGACTCGGTGTTTTGATGATAACCCTTGGTGTGTTAGAAGAATCCGTTGTTGTGTGAAAGTGACGGATTTTGAATAATTAAAGGTTTGTTGTAAACAACATTTTTAATTTTGATCGACTCTCGTCTTACGCATCTAATTCCTCTTACGATGGTATTCAACAACACTCATAATTGATATCATTAATTTTATATTACTGCTTTGAAACTTGAATTTGGTTTGAATGTTTTTAGTGAAAGCTTTGGTTTGTAATCACTAGATTTGGTCCATATCCATTTGGATTGGGTTTTAACGTAAACTTTTCAATAGTTGTGATTGATTCACCATGTTTGTAAACAACATTTTTAAACTCTTTGATTTTGTTTTGTAAGTCGATAATTTCTTCAAGAAGGTCATCTACCGATTTGTTGAATGCTTTTTGTATGCGGAGGCTGTTTTGACAAGTTAACAACTCGACCTTAGCTTTTGATTTTCCAAGTAAGAGGCGTTAATTTGCTTTTATGTTCATGTTCCAGTTGTTCTATTTGAGACAACAAAGCATTCTTGAGCGGCTAGATCAATCATCTGTCTCTCTAAATATTTTTCGTTTTGATGAGATTTAGCAAAAGCGGCTTCAAAACCTTTTTCACGGTTTTCTTGAGTTTTGAAAAGTTGAGTTGCATTTGTAAGCATTCAAAATCCTTGGTTAACGATGAATTTTGCTTTTAAGTCATTATTTAATGCATAACATTCCTCCATTTTGATTTGATGGTCTTGAATTAATCGAGCAAAATCGGATGAGGCAACATTTCATTTTGTTCAGCGTGAGTCACAACATGATCATTATTTAGATCCTCAAGTACAACCACGAGTCAATTTGATTATCAAAGGAAACCATAAGGTCATCTTGATCGTCAAATGTAACTCTGAGGTTAACTTGAAAATCGTCGAGAATGAGATGTAGATGACTCATTTTGAACGATCGATCCTGTCGGATTCGAGATATTGGCGGAGATATTAGTTCGTTGATATGATGATGGTTTGTTCGGGCACGAGACAAGCCATCGATGTCATACTCTGGACCTGTTTCACTCATGTGTAGCTCATGCATATTAGCCATCAACATACTTGTTGCATTGGCACTGCAAGTCCTCCATATCATCATCGAGTGCGCATACGCTATAAAGCTATGTTCTTTGTTTGTAAGAGATCCACCGACTTCATCCTTAAGAGCCAAGAGAAGAGCCTCTTTGAAATAAGCCGCGCCCTAGTCCTTGGCTTTGGGCATGCATTAGCAGTGTGACCTTCTCATTGCGGTTGTAGCATCGAAGACCATTCAACCCATTACGAGCATTTCCTGTTCCACCACTTGAGCTCTGTTGTTTGGTATTCCTTCCCATTGCATTAAACCCTTGACCACCTCCCATTTGACGACCATAACCACGATTACGAACTTCAACTCGTCCATTGTTCACATGACCTAATTCCGTGTATTGGATGAGGAACAAATCGATTGTTGGATTTGTTTGTATAACGGCTAAAAGCATTAGCAATCATAACAAATCCTTGTTGCAATGCATCAAACGGATCGGATTCCTCATTAGTTTGACTATGAAGTGCTTGATCATTGTTGTTGTTGTATGGAACCAATTGATTTTGTTGAGGTTGTTCTTGTGATTGATCATTTGGTGTGATTGAGGCGATTGGTTGAGTTGCTTGTTGAGGAGGATAACTTTGTTGAGCATATAAGGCAAGTTGTTGATTTTCGGATGTGTGGGTGGAGCAATTTGAGCACGGAGAATCCTTTCGATCAACTTCCTTTTCATGAGGCTTCAAATAATCGTACAACAATCCATATGTAGAATGATCGATTCTTAGCAGCGGAGAAAAATGACATACTTCTCCCATTCGGGACCAAGACTACTTAGGAACTTAGTGTTGTGCAATTCTTGGCATGATGATGTTGTGTTTATCCAAATCATTGATGATGTCGAAAGCGATGATGATAGGACTCTAGTGTCTCTCGGGTTCAATCATGAAGTGTTCATAAGCCAAGTAAATTTTGGATTCCAAATCCTCACGATTGAGTACCGATCCTTCCATAAGAAGGCGAATATGATCCCACATTTTTTATGCGGTCTTTTGAGCATCAACACTACGAAGAATTGGGTTTGGTAATCCTAAGAGGATATATTCCATTGCAAGTTCATACGCTTCATAGTGGAGAAGTTCTTGAGGATTCAAGTGCGTAACAATAGCAATGTTCGTTTGTTCATCTCTTGGTGGAATGGCATTTGGATCTCGGGTACAATGACGATGGGCATCTCAAATGGACCTTCCAAGATAACCTTCTTTAAGAACTTTCCATGTGGCTTCTTCAGATCACAAAACCTAAAGAACCTTATCACCCATTGATCGTAGTTTCCTGGAGTGAGCATGGGAGGTCTATCAAGTGATCCAACCTCATGAATTGATTGTTGGCTGCTTAAAGCTTCACACATCTTTGCAAACCAAGTGGGTTCCTTCATAGTGTTCCTTGATGGATGTTGATTGAAATCATTTGTGTAGGGTTGAACTTGAAGACTTGGTGGTGTTTGAACCATTTGTGGTGGGGGAATTGCACCAAGTTGTGGAGTATGTTGTTGATTAAATTGTTGTTGATAAATTGCTTGTTGTTGATTCCATTGTTGATGTTGTGGACTTAGTTGTTGTTGTCGTTGAGGATAAGTGTAAGGAAATAGTTAGAGTATGGTGGTTGAGACATGTTGAAAACTTGTGTTGGTAAAATGGATCTTTGTAGTCGAATGAACCTTTGATGAAGAAGTATCCTTAGGCGTAGAAATCACAATAGCAAAGTAGCACTTATGCGTAAAACACCAAAGTTACGCGTAACAAGAAAGAGTTCTGCGTAGATTTAGCTTACAGCGTAAGTATGGAAAAACGCTAAAGTTATGCGTAGACAAAAGTTAGGCGTGAAAGTTAGGCGTGGGATTATCTTATGCGTATGTCGGGCTTAGGCGTAAGAAAAATCTTATCGTGGGATTTCTGGCGTAAGCTTAGGCTTATGCGTAATTTTAGGGTTTTGCCCAAATGATCGTTTACACTATCACGGTTAAAAGATATCCAAAGTCGGCGTGTTTTCGGGCTTATCCAAGCAAGAAAACACGGAGTAAACCACTAAAATGAAGATCAAACCAAGGAAAATCTTACAGCGTAGTTTAGGGTTTTGCTACGCGTGGGATTACTCGTAATTTTGATTTTGCCCAAAGATGTTTCTAAACCGGTTTTGTGTGATGAAATAGCTTCAATAACACCAAAAGACACAAAAGTGTGAAACTTGATGAACCAAAGCTTTAAAAAACGTTACGCGTAGAACGATACCCACGAACAAAAACAAGCTTAAAACTTAGATCCACGCGTAAAGTTTGAAACTTTTGCCAAAACAAGTATTTTAACACCTTAAAGCGTTGAAAGTACAAAAATCTTGGATTGAAAAGTGTAAAAAACAAGTTTTAAGCGTAACAAAGTATCAAACGTGTGTTTTAAGCGTGGGACCAAAAAAACTTCAAAAACAAACACGATTCACCCAACTAGTTGGCGATTGATACCTTTGTTAGGTCACTATTTTACAATCACAAGTAATATAGAAAGAGAAGGAAAGCGATTGAACAAGATCAAACACACACACATGATAATAAAGAAGGTTTAGGCGTAGGATGTGAATGAGAGAATAACTTGAACAACCAACCTTCAAATAAAGGTTTACATAAGGTATTTATAGGAGGAAAGCTAGGGCAACACTCCTAGTTTCCATCCTTTCCTTAATGGACTAAGGCCTAGGCTTATGGGCCTTCTACATAAGCCTAAGGCTAATTACAAACATAAAGGCCATAATAAAGCTAACTATTACATATTAATTACTAACACTTGATTATGGTTTAGGAGTGATTCCAACAGAACTAAAATGAAAGGAACCAAAATATCCATAAACATAAGTCTAATATAATCCAGAAACAATGGGGAACTAAATCATGGTAGGTCTTCTAAGCTCCTACTCTCATCACTCATGCCCAAAGCCCCGCTTATTATCTGCCGGATAGAAAAAAAATACGACTGAGCTTAAAAATCCCAGTGAACAGATATATATTGTGGGACAAACTCCACTCCTCAAGTACCCAACTCGAGAGTTCTAAGCACTATGTCAACAAACTCCCTTGAGGCGGAGAAAACCATACAACGTCGGTTATCACAATTTCCGACACTAAGCTAAATGTCGAGTACTAATCTAGCTAGTACCAATGTCACTCACGGTCTACCGATCCTTGCTAATCACACAACCTACTAGATCATCATGATCTAGACTTGATTCACTTGATGAACACACTAACTCACAAGCTACAAGAGATCTCAAGATCTCGACAAGATCACAATGATCCACACAAGTTATCTAAACAAGACTCAAGACTACTTGATGTATATCAAGATACAACAAGTTTGTAACAAGTGTTACAAGTGCACACTACCATGACTACAACACTTAGTATCTTCTTGATAAAATGTGTTCTTTTCTTGCACTAGGAGAGGAATGAAGGTGATCACTTGGTTGGAAGAAAGGATCACTCTTAAACAAAAGAAAACCATCTAAATGATCAAAGGGTGTATGTGTTAGGAGAGTTAAACTCGAGAAAGTTTTGTGTGAAAAGGATGCCCAAAAGCGTGAAGTGGGTGGTATTTATAGGAACAAAAATTAAGCCGTTACGATTTGCGGTATCGTTAGATATCTGACGGTACCACTAAATTTAGTGGTACCGTCCCACACAAAAACGCTACTATTTTTGTTTTAGTGGTGAAATTTAATTTGGGGAAGTTAGGAGCTGTTTGGGGGGGGGGGGGGAATAGTGGTTGGGATTTTTTAACTTAATTTTCCAATTAAAATATTTCTTTATTATTCAAAAATAATTTGTAAAATGTATTTTTGAAAAAATATTTTTGTCATATTAAAAATGTGAAGCTTGAAACATAAATTCACTTCTTTGATCATTTGTCAAGTTGTAAATTTGTTTGTTCTTACCTAAAGTGATATATGTAGAAATGGGATATTTCGATTAAAAACTTGTTTATGTTAATATTGACGTAACGTGTTTTTACATTTTGTTATCATCAAAACGTAGAGATATCGAAAGACAGAAATAACGTTTTTAGACATTATTTGCATCAAAATATATAACAAAAATAGGTAACAACAATAAGTAGCGAAAATGAAATCATCTGAATCGGTGAACAAGTATCATAAGTCAAATGAGTCAAATAAAATGAGGAATCAAATGAGAATCTGAAATCGAGATAATCATAAGGAACCAAGCGAATCACATAGGAATACCCATGAGCTCAAACAAGCGTCTAAACATGATACATGAATAGACCACATATACATATCTGTCAAATCATAAGTGCGAGGAGGATACCTCTCAAGTACCAAAAGTGAGAGGGTGTAAGGCTCATACAAACCAATCACATCAAAACAAAATGAAGTATCTAGGATGCATCCATCGCCCCATAATACAAATTATATATATACACACTCCAAGACAAGTATACACACATATCATAATGGCCAAGTGATCACATATCATACATAACAAATGGGGACACTGTGGACTAATCACTGACCACGAGATAGTGTCATGCCATTGGTTTCATCAATGACATGGTTATGGTACCTCCATGACTAGTTAATAGCTCGGAAACATAGCGAACAAAGCAAATCAAAGCGTATCAAATCATCATATCATATCCAACATAGCATATCAAGCGGGCCGAATCATATCATAGCAAGCGGATTGCAAAGCGGATATCATAACAAATGTCATAGCAAAAGCGATTAGCGGTCGAATATCATAATGAATGGAATCATATCAAAGAGTCATATCAAAGGGATCACAAAGGAATATCATAAATGAAAAAAAAGTCAAGGATCGAGAAGTCATTAGAAACCTTTACTGAGAAAAGGTAGAATATCTGTACCTCAAACAACAAATGAAATAACTAGGAAAGCACACGGAAACAGAAGCTACTCCCTATTTAGAGAATCTACACGAATTAATGATCACGTATTACTTATAGACTCATTTTATAAGTTTATTGCTTTTAGTTATCCGTATTACATAATTAGGGGTTCTTTCTATTTTTAGAAAATTTCCATATTTAGTATAACTTTCTATATTTGGTAACTTTGAGTTACAATTCATAATTAATCAACTTAGGGTTTAAGTAATCAAAATTAGATTAATATATGATTAAATATATCATAATTATCATTTGAGTATATTTTAAAGTCCAAACACATTAAATAATATGAACTACACAAAACTTTTAGCTTCTTAACAAATTTATGATTTTAGTATGTTTTAGCCTTCACTTACTGAATTTTAAACCACACTTAGTCTCTTATTTAGAACCACAATATTTTACAGAGACACCTATATGTCTTATGAGCTTACACAATTTTCTGATTTCATTATTAAGTCAAACACCATTCCAAAATCATTTATCCAAACATGTCGGGAAGTTAACTACAAGTACACCACGAAAGTTTATATTTATTTAACCTATTTAGACCCTTCAGAAAAATCTACGAAACTTTGAGAAAGTCAAACATAACTTAATTATCACCTCTGTAAAAGGAGAGCTCGTAACTCCTTGTGGTTTGAAAAAAAAATTCAAAAACATCAGTTGATTATAAGATTCGAGAACTCAGATTTGACACATGATCCCATAAAATTCAAAAACATGACCAATACAACTCATTTCACTCCAAACCAATTGGAAAACTTAAATAAGACATTAAACTAGGTTTACAAGAAAAAAAATCCAAAATTAAATATTTATGAAACTCATTTTATAATGCACACATATTCGACTTACAAATCTGTCCCGTTCAAAATAACAACACTTAAGCCCTAATTCCTTTTTATCCTTTATCTGATTAATACACGATCAATTACATGTGTTTAATACTAATTTGATTCATCATATACACACACTAATACACCTCATACGAACCAACATAGATCAAAACAAATTAATACCATACGTCACACACATATAGGTTATACCTTTTATGATTTCATGCAATCCATATTTCATTCGTATAATTGTCTTAACGAGTACATTAGATTACGTTCCCATGATTTATACGTTTATATACCTCGTAGATCACAAAGTCAAAACACAAACGATTATGGATACCTCTTGAGGTCGGATTCAAACGGATCAAGGAACAAGAACTAGTGAACCAAAACCAAAACCCTTCGAACCAAAGTCACCCACGATCAAACAAATACCAATACCATGATCACCAAACCTTGTTTACCCTTCGTACCTACTGGATTTCTTGGAGAAAAACTGGAAGCTGTCTCTTGTGACTGTTTTAGGGTTTTGTGGGAAGTGAATGTCGTTATGCGCATCAAATGAAAAAGCAGGATAGAGGAAATAAAACACGAAGGTTGTTGATTCTTAAGGAATAAAAGAAGACAAAATCTTTCTAATTTTCAAAATATATTATCACCATATTTTTAAGTTGAGTAGTGTACAAATAAAATAAATAAATTGGACCCTTATGTGGTTATTCATGTGATATTTCGTAGGAGTTATTTATTATGCCGAAATTATATATGACTTAGGTTAGTGTATCGTATTTTGAAATTTTAATTCATAACATATATTTATGATTTAGGTTTTATTCTTATCAAACGTTTAAATGATATTTTGAATTTTAGGTTGTTATAATTCTTCATCTCTAAAAAATTCGACCTTGAAATTGAAATAAGAAAGTCAACGAATATGTATCGAATCATGAAAAGAAATCACGGATAACCGGTATGCATTGATTCTTGGTCTCCCAGTAGCCTCGCTCTCGGGATGGTTCTTTTAAAGAATCTTAATGAGCATGATTGTTTTATTTCTCATGACCCAATCACGATGCTCCAAAATAGTCTCGGGCTCTTTAACACATGACAAATCCTCTCATATCGATACAACGGATCGAAACAAAATGGAGCGGATGATAGTTGTATCCTTCGAAGAGATACATGAAACATATTATGCACATGGGAAAGCTTGAAGGTAGTGCCAAGCGATCGAAACTTCACCAGCGGTCTAAAATTTCAAGCGGACCAATGAAATGCGGACTCGGTTTCCTTTAATACCAAAGCGCTTAACACTTCAAACGTAGATACCTTGAAATACATGATCCCGGACTAAATTCTAAAGCATGTCGATGACTATCATCATAACTCTTCTTTCGAGCTCTAGCTTCCTTGAGCTTCTCATTAGCAATGTCCACTTTCTCATTAGTCATCTTGATCAATTCGTGACCCTCGATAAGTTTTCACCAACCTCATTCCAACAAATAAGTGCTCTACACTTTCATCCATACAACTTGACTTGAGCGGAGCCCCTTTAATACTAGCATGCCAACTATTGTTGTAGGAAAACTCAACCAAACACAAATACTCATCCCAATGTCCGTCCATTCAAGGCACAAGATCTCAACATATCATCCAAAGTCTAAATAGTGCGTTCCTTTTAATACCAAAAGCAGCAACACCTCGAAGCGTAGACACCTTGAAATACATGATCCCGGGACTAAATTCCAAAGCACGTCGATGACGATCATCATAACCCTTTATCGAGCTCTAGCTTCCTTGAGCTTCTCATTAGCAATGGCCACTTTCTCATTAGTCATCTTGATCAATTCGGGACCCTCGATAAGTCGTTCACCAACCTCATTCGAATAGATAGGAGCTCTACAATTTCATCCATTACAGCAGTTAAGCGGGCCCCTTTAATACTAGCATGCCAACTATTGTTGTGGGAAAACTCAACCAAACACAAATACTCATCCCAATGTCCGTCCATTTAAGAGCACAATATCGCAACATATCTTCTAAAGTATGAGTAGTGCGTTCGGTCGTCCGTCGGTGCGAGGATGAAAAGTCGTACTAAAGTTGGTCGAGTATTCCAAGCCTTATGTAAACTCTTGAAAAGCGTGAGGTAAGCGCAGATTCATCAAATACAATAGGCTGGGGTGCCATGAAGATGAACAATCTCTGTGAAAGATTTTGCCAATCTACTAACCCGATAGTTTTTCGAATAGGCAAAAGTGAGCATATTTGGTCAAACTATCAACCACAACCCATATAGAATCATGCTTCTTAAGAGTACGAGGTAATCATCACAAAATCCATTGAAATCGATCCACTTCCAAGTAGGAATATCTAAAGGCGTAGAAGAACACTAGCACGATGCTCAATCTTAACTTCGACATGTCATACACTTAGCCACAAATGCCGCTACATCACGCTTCATACCATTCCACCAAAATGTTGCTTCAAATCTTTGTACATCTTAGTAGAACCGGATGAATAGAAAGGAGAATTGTGTATTTGGACAACACAACTTCTCGAAGATTATAATTGTCAAGAACACATAGTCTATTTTCGTACCAAATCACATCATCGCGAGTCACCCAAAATTACATCCGCTTGCCCTCTTTTAGATTGAATCACAGACCATAATTCACCATCCTCCTTTCGAGCTTCCTTAATCTACAAGATATGGTTAGGCTCAATTTTCACACTCGACCAATAACCATCGGACCCGGATACATAACTCCACCTCCATGAGCTCTAAGTCTTTGATGATTCTAGGCTCGGTCTCAAGACTAGCCAACATACGGATTTTCGCTAAGCACATCACCACAACATTGGCCTTACCCGAGATGATAATGAATGTTCACGTCATAATCTTTAAGTTCCAACCAATTCCTCGCCTCATATTTACTCTTTATGGGTGAAGATGTATTTGAGACTCTTATGGTTGGTGATAACATCAAATAATCACGAATATTAAGTGTCGGTTTCCCAGATAATGCTTGTAATTTATATAATTTATATGGATTTATGCTTGTTTTCCATTATATTTCACTTTCGAGTAAATTACGAGCATTGAAGCTAAAGAGATGCGTGGTGGAGAGTTTATTGAAGATTTATCATAGTATGCTCACTTTGAAGAAGTTAGGACTTAACTCTCTCACATTCGCCGTAACTAAAGCGTGACTTAGAAAACTAACTTATCGAAGATTACGGTAACTCTCCTAAAGATTACAGACGTAACCATATTAGGTCAAATGAGGTTCCGCGGCGATAATTACGCCATAACCCATGCATCAACTACGGCGTAACCATGATTTATTGAAGATACGGCATAACTCCTTCACGAGGTTATGCCGTAACCGTATAATTAGTGCAATTTACGAAGAATTATATGTTCTACGTAACTCTTTTAATAGTTACGCCAGTAACGGATCAACCTATAAATATCCCACGATTTCTAGCATTTCTAAGCATCCCATTTCACACACAACAATCGAGAGAGCGTGAGAAGAAGTCGAAGGCAAATCTAGAGGAGCATACGGAGCTATTTCAAGGAGAAATCACTCCCCTACGATAAGCATTAGCTTTTATCTTTCTTTACTTCGATTCATGTATTTTGTAATATTAAACATTGAATTGATTTGTATGGTTAATATGAGTGGCTAAGCACCTCTTGGTCTTGGCCTAGTTATGATTCTTTAATTGTTTTGTTTGCATTTACTTTACTTTAGTATAATTATTTCTAAGTGTATGCATGCATAGTTTATTGGTAGTTACCCTTGTTTTGGTAGTTTTAAATGGCGGTTGTTGCTTAGGAGATATGACCAAGTGACCCTAAGTGAGTAGACTGAGATGAGAAGGATAAGATATGACCAACTGACAACCCTTTCTACTTGTGCGATTTAACCAGCGATCACTTACCGTTTGCATGAACTTAAGAATTAGGGGTGAGTGTCTAAGATGCTAGTGCCCGGGCACTCGCTATTATAAATCTAGCATGTGGCGGAACTTAATGACTTGGCTTGGGGACCGGGAATAAGCTGGACTTATGAGGGACACGACTTCTCGATGGTATCTTTGCTAATAGGTTGGACGGCCCGACAAAATGTAAGAATCCTTGACCATATTAAGGAATCTAAGGAGCGTGATGAGAGAATTGAAAAATTTATGAAAACATTTGTGGAAAACACAGTTTCTTCTCTCAAGACTCATGAAGACCGCATAAAGGGTTTGGAGAAGAGTGTAAATTAATGTTCAAAAGCTATAACTGATTACCTCGCTGCACATGAAGAAGAAATTGTCAACATATTTGAAACAATCTTTGAGGAGCCCACTACCTTTTCAGAGAAGGTTAAACGAAGAATCAGGAAAGAGAAACTCATGCTTACGGATGTTGGAGCCCTCCGGAGCTAGCGGCGATTACGATGAGGCGGTTCAACTTAACGAGAGATGTTCGGCAGCTTTTAAGAAATGAGCGCCAAAAAAAAAAGATCTGGTTGGTTCACTCTCCTTGCTTGATCGGGGTCTCAATATGTGTAACTCCTTGCGATCTTGGGCGAGCATAAGCATTATGCCTCGTTCAATGTTCCTACGTATGGGTATCGGAGACCTTAAGCCGCCAAAATGAATATTGAAATGCCCGATCGATCGATGCGGTCACCATTGGGAATCGTTGAGCGTGTTGGTAAAAATAAAGAAATTTTTCTTCCTAGTTGATTTCGTGATTACGGATATTCACGAAGATAACGTAATACCCATTATTTTAGGAAGACCTATGCTTGCTCACGCCCATGCAAGGTGGATGTCTTCGACCAAAATTAACTCTCGAGGCTAACGAGAAAATTGACACATTTAGACCTAATGAACTTCTATCCACCCTCAAAAGGTTTGCGCAATTGACCCTATTGGTGATTTTGGTGATGCATTAGAGGATTTTCTTAGTGACTCCCGAAAACTCCTACAAATATTGGCGAGATAGCTTCGGGAAAGGATTTTGATGTGTTCAGTAAATTTTGAAGAAGAAGACCTAGGAGTTAGTCCGATGATTTCTCTAGCGACATCAAAATGGTTCCTTGGAACAACTCGAAAAGACTCTTTCACAATCGACCAGCCAAGTTTTATGAGATGGGAGCTCGAATCCATCATAGAAACCCTCATTATCTGAAAATTTCATGCAAAATTAGGATTCATTGATTCCCATCCATTCATTGACAAAGAGTCCCAGTTAACATCATTTCTAAGGAATGCTACAACTAGGTTATGAAAAAGAACTCGAATATAGAGAAACAATTTCCTAGGTATTGCAACAAACATCGGTGTCTTTGTTGGGACTCACTCATTACAGTTGACTTTGTGGTTTTGGATGGCGTTAGCGAATTCATAGAAATCATATTAAAATCTCGACACCTAGACTTAGTATAAATCCACACACATAGCAAAGTAATTGGAAGTAATTAGACGTAAACATTACTAGTTAGGATGAGTAACTAGGTTAGCACCACTCTCCTCTATTGATCACATCCTTTGCCTTTATCTATTTTAGTAGTTAATTAATTAATTCCTTATTGAAATCATATTAAAATCATGACACCTAGACTTAGTATAAATCACACACATAGCTCTTGGGATGACCTCGGTTTTACCGAATACTACACTACACACGACCGGTACTTTGCTGTTAGTGCATTAGGGTAGATCATGGTATATGAGACTTATAAATATTAAAACACAGTCATAAACACGCATCAGTTGGTAAAGATGTCACATGTCTCACCATACAAATAGTGCCTCTAAATCTTAAGAGCAAACACCACAACCGCCAGTTCTAAATCATGTGTCGGATAGTTCACTTCATACGGTTTTAATTGCCTCGATGCATAAGCAATAACCTTCCCATGTTGAATAAGGACGCAACCCAAGCCTTTCTTCGATGCATCACTATACATCTGATAACCACCAGTACCAGATGAAAGAGTAAGCATAGGAGCAAAGACTACTATCTTCTTCGACTCCTCAAAACTTTCCTCCCGTTCAACATTCCAAACAAATTTCTCACCTTTCCGCATAAGCTTCGTCAATGGCAAAGCTAAGCAGGAGCATCCTTCCATAAATCTCCGATAATAACACGCAAGACCCAAGAAGCTTCTAACCTCGATCACGGTCGTAGGACTTGGCCATTTAGTGATAGCCTCAACCTTCACCGGATCCATGGTAATACCATCGGTGGATACAACGTGACCCAAAAATTCTACTTGACCCAGCCAGAAATCACACTTTGAAAATTTAGCATAAAGCTTATTCTAACGCAGAATCTCTAACACAATACGAAGATGATTTTCATGTTCGTCCTTCATCTTTGAATATACCAGAATGTCATCAATAAACACAATGACAAATTTATCCAGATACTCATGGAATACACGGTTCATCAGATCCATAAAGATGGCCGGAGCATTAGTCAAACCAAATGGCATTACTAGAAACTCATAGTGACCATGAGTGCGGAATGCGGTCTTAGGAACATCTTTCTCCATCACATGCAAGCGATGATAACCATATCTCAAATCAATATAAGAAAAGAACCTCACACCTCGAATTTGAACAAACATGTCGTCAATACGAGGAAGCGGATAACGGTTTCTAACTGTAATGTCTGGTTCGACTCACGATAATCAATACACAATCTCATACGCCATCCTTCTTCTTTACAAGCAAAACAGAGCACCCCGGAGAAAAACTCGGACGAATAATGTAAAACCCTAAAAATACGAAAAGTGTTAAGAGACTAAAATACCCTTGAAATCGAACATTTATTAAATCGTAAAATACGTTTATGTTCATTTAACGAAATTTAAAACTTAACTTATCTATAATAAAACTTAACGAATATGTGTACGTGATCGACATGGTACGACGAAGATTAAACGTCTCGCGTAAATCGTTTGGGCCTTGTTTTCGTTAATGGTGAACCAAAGTTGGGCCGTTCGTTTTGTTAGCTTGGACTCAAGCCGAGAGCCCAAGATGGGCGTGTTGTTTGTGTTCGGTTGGATCAAGAAGCCGAGAGCCCAAAGGGGTGTTTGTTTGTGTTCGGTTGGACCCAAGCCAAAGCCCACACCCTCTAAAGCCCCAACCTATTTGTACCACCTATATATACAACACATTAACCTCAATTTGGAACCCTAGTTTGCCTCTTCTTTCTTTCTTTTCATTCGGCCGAACCCTAATCCCTTGGTGTCATGAGTTTAGTCCCAACGTGAGCAAGCTAAGATTCATTGAAGGAGAGCGATGTTATATCTTCGTGATTCACTCATTCGTTTGCTTTTCTCTCATTTGCGTTAGGTGCGGATATTACGACCTTTTCAAAGAAAGGTTCCTTATGACGTTCTTTTGTTAGCTTTCCTATTTTACTTATTATGGTTTCCGATGCCATTGCTATGAACCCTTTTCGATTGTTTGATCCATTGTTTATCACGAACCTCTGCTTATTTGAACCATGCAATATCGATTTAAACTTTATGTTAGGAAGACTTTGATATGTACATTTGTTAAACCTTGTTATATTTGATTATAAACTTGACCTCACGAATATTCGAAATGAACCTTATGATATGAATTATCGATATGTTGTACGTGATCTTTGTGTTTGATTATGACTGTGTCATATCTCGAAATTTTGTTAGACCTAAGTTAGTTTGACACCGAGCCAAATATTAACTAGTCATGGGGTTCCATGTCCGTGTCGTTGATGCACCTCGACATGACTCTAGGGCGATAGAGTGAAGTTACGCCACGTCCCTTATCTCGTTATCCGTTATGAGCTCAAATTATATTATATGACCAATATATGTTCGTGGGGCGTATGGATGCATCCTAGATCGATCATTATCCGATATGATTTGTCTAGTGAATGATGTAGGTCGTGCTGTCTGGCGTCTTCACAACTTCGGGAGCTAGCTACTCCAAATTATTTTACGAGTTTTCTTACGTATAAGTATGATGTTTACGATATGATAAGTTCTAGGCTCGTGGTAGTTAACTAAATCTTTATCTGTTATTTCTATGTTAACTATCCTGATTATGATTCGGTATGTTCAAGTGTTTATAATTATGTGCTAGGCTTATTATATGTTATTATATGTGTTTACGCTTTTGTATGATTATGTGACTACCGTCTATTATGCTAGGAAATGATAATGTGTTTGAATATGATTCGTATGTTATCATCTGATATTATGCTAGTTTATCGTTTATGTGAATTCGTTGATCGTGAAATGAATGTGCTAATGTGAAAGTAAGTATCCACGAAAGTTGATAAGTATAATTGTTACGTTAATCTGGCGAACTACGCTTATCGTTAGGGTATCCATCATTTATGATTTGATACGCCATGTTTAAACTCTGCGATGTTAAGATTTGATCCGAGGCTGGTTTAGCGTGTGATATATGTTACGATAATTGCTAATGGCTATGTTATGTCTTTGTCTATTTAGTTATTGTATGCCTACTGTGTTTTCTATCTGCTTGTGAGACTGCCATGATTTGACCGCTATTTCCGCTGCTACAATATTGACTTAAGTGTGTTAAATGTTGATTAATTGATTTGTATGAATGCCAGGATTATTTTCTAGGAATTGTTTTCGTTAGTCTTTAGACTTTTTGTTTGGTTTATATGTAATCTTTTGTCTTGATATGTTAAGTGTCTGGTTATTCTGAAGTGTTTGCATTTGTGTCATTAATGTGCTATGAGGTGTTTAAACTGTTATGTGTGTCTTTTGGATTTATGTATATTTGTGCTTCCGCAGAATCCTAACTGATTTAGTAATTTCATTTCGTTGCGATTTCGTTATTTGTATATTTGTTTTGTTTAGCTTTTGTTTCGTTATATCTGTTCACTGGGCTTTGTAAGCTCAGCCGCATTTTCTTTTCTTGCGGCAGGTTGTTAGGTATTCAAGATGATCTTAGATTTATTTTGAAGTTTAGCTATTTATGTTCTCTTTTGAATATTTTGTAAAGGATTTCGCTATTGTATAGTATTTAAAATTACGATATGAAACCGTATTTGCGATATCTTTACCCTTGTTGGGTTGGGGTGTTACAATTATGGTATCGAGCTCTAGGTTTTAGGACCCTTAGAGCTTAGGCTATGACCCGTGAGGATTGGGTAGACATTAGGTTTCCGATGCATTCGAGATATCTTCGATTCCTTTTGATGGTCGTTCGATTTGACTTGATATTCTTTTGTCTTCACTAATTTGGCCTCCTCCATTCGCATCGAATTTTGTTATTTTGTTTTCGCTCGTCCGTTTGTCGATCGTTAGATGGAGACTACCGTGGAGCCGAAGAAGATAGTGCCGACCTGCGTTCTTTGTGATCCTCGTCTTTGAGAGGTTCGTGAAGCGAAAGCCACTTTCGATCGCCGTGCCACCGGAGACATCGGGATCTTCTTTGGAGGAGCTGGACGAATCAACCAAAGACGCAACGACGAAGACATGATTCAACGGTGGTGGAAAGGTTCATCTACTTCATATGATTTGGGCGTGGCGTGTGTTACTCGATTCGTTTATCACGCGTTTTGTGACGGTTTGATATTACGCTAAGTGATTACGATCGGTATTACTTTTCTTTGATTCGTTCGAACTCGGTTCGAGTCGTAAAGTTTTATCGTTTAGCATTCGGTATATCTCGACTTTTCTTTTCGGATCGTCGATAATGAGTCATGAGGAACCGTTTATGCAAGTTGGTGGCCTCGTTTGTTTGGTAATATGGTAAGTTATACGATGTGTTATATTTGCATGAATGTGTATCCAGTGCATTTTGGTATGTTACTTGTTACCTATATGTTATCCGTTTTGTTCGATATTAGTTATGTGTTTGCCATGACCGGGGATGAATATGATGACAATAAGAACTTGTTATGTGATGCAAGTATTATGACGCTGATCAGCGTGATATACCGAGATCATATAATTTGAACTTATTGAAATTATATGACGATCTGGGAAATGCACTGTGGTTGATACGTGAATGGACTTTGACTTGTATCCGTTATTTGGAACTCCTCATGTTGTTTGAAATTTTGTACCTATTTGTGAGATTTAGATCGATATCATTACGTGTAAGTTTGTGTGCGTTGGACCGAAATTGTTATGATTTGTGTGAACTATGGATTGCTATGTTTGCTCTAAATGTATGCGCCTCCGTGTACCCTTATTGTGGTCCTAGGATTTTTAGTGAAGTGTTTGAGGAACATTAGATCCTTTTAGTTTGATTATCGCAACTAGTGAGACCATTAGGATTAGTTCCGTCTATGCATATGATTGATCTCATCATTAGATATCGATAAGTTAGAATTTGTCGTTCGATTTTACGCATCTCATCCGTTATCGCCATTACTTGATGAATATAGGATAGTCTGTTGTAAGTATTTGATTATTGTTTTGATTTGGAAAGTATGAGTTTGTAGATTACGACAAAAATCCGTTTGTTACGAGATGAGTTCCGTGTTCGTTTTAATTCCTCGAAACTCGAAATCCACATTTGTTTCTTTGTCTGTTCCGTCTTGTCCAATTTCGAGGGCGAAATTTTCTTTTAGAAGGGAGAGTTGTAAAACCCTAAAAATACGAAAAGTGTTAAGAGACTAAAATACCCTTGAAATCGAACATTTATTAAATACGTAAAATACGTTTATGTTCATTTAACGAAATTTAAAACTTAACTTATCTATAATTAAAACTTAACGAATATGTGTGCGTGATCGACATGGTACGCATCAAGATTAAGCGTCTCGCGTAAATCGTTTGGGCCTTGTTTTCGTTAATGGTGAACCAAAGTTGGGCCGTTCGTTTTGTTAGCTTGGACTCAGTCGAGAGCCCAAGATGGGCGTGTTGTTTGTGTTCGGTTGGATCAAGAAGCCGAGAGCCCAAAGGGTGTTTGTTTGTGTTCGGTTGGACCCAAGCGAAGCCCACACCCTCTAAAGCCTAACCTATTTGTACCACCTATATATACAACACATTAACCTCAATTTGGAACCCTAGTTTGCCTCTTCTTTCTTTCTTTTCATTCGGCGAACCCTAATCCCTTGGTGTCGTGAGTTTAGTCCCAACGTGAGCAAGCTAAGATTCATTGAAGGAGACGCGACATTATATCTTCGTGATTTACTCATTCGTTTGCTTTTCTCTCATTTGCGTTAAGGTACATATATTCTGACCTTTTTAGTAAAGGTTCCTTATGACGTTCTTTTCGTTAGCTTTCCTATTTTACTTATTAGGGTTTCCGATGCCATTGCTATGAACCCTTTTCTGATTGTTTGATCTGTTGCTTATCTGAACCTCTGTTTATTTGAACCATGCAATATCTGATTTGAACATTATGTTAGGAAGACTTTGATATGTACATTTGTTGAACCTTGTTATATTTGATTATAAACTTCTGACCTCTGAATATTCGAATATGAACCTTATGATATGAATTATCTGATATGTTATCTGTGATCTTTGTGTTTGATTATGACCTGTGTCATATCTGAAATTTTGTTTGACCTAAGTTAGTTTGACACCGAGCCAAATATTAACTAGTCATGGGGTTCCATGTCCGTGTCGTTGATGCACCTCGACATGACTCTAGGGCGATGAGAGTGAAGTTACGCCACGTCCCTTATCTCGTTATCATTATGAGCTCAAATTATATTATATGACCAATATATGTTTGTGGGGCATATGGATGCATCCTAGATCGATCGTTATCCGATATGATTTGTCTAGTGAATGATGTCGTGTATACGTCTGCGTCTTCACAACTTCGGGAGCTAGCTACTCCAAATTATTTTCGAGATTTCTTACGTATAAGTATGATGTTTACGATATGATAAGTTCTAGGCTCGTGGTAGTTAACTAAATCTTTATTTGTTATTTCTATGTTAAGTAATCCGATTATGATTCGGTATGTTCAAGTGTTTATATTTATGTGCTAGGCTTATTATATGTTATTATATGTGTTTACGCTTTTGTATGATTATGTGACTACCGTCTATTATGCTAGGAAATGATAATGTGTTTGAATATGATTAGTATGTTATCATCGATATTATGCTAGTTTATCGTTTATGTGAATTCGTTGATCGTGAGATGAATGTGCTAATGTGAAAGTAAGTATCACGAAAGTTGATAAGTACAATTGTTCAATTAATCGGCGAACTCTGCCTATCGTTAGGGTATCCATCATTTATGATTTGATCGCCATGTTTAAACTCTGCGATGTTAAGATTTGATCACGAGGCGGTTTAGCGTGTGATATATGTTCTGATAATTGATAATATCTATGTTATGTCTTTGTCTATTTAGTTATTGTATGCCTACTGTGTTTTCTATCTGCATGTGAGACTGCCATGATTTGACCGCTATTTCCGCTGCTACAATATTGACTTAAGTGTGTTAAATGTTGATTAATTGATTTGTATGAATGCCAGGATTATTTTCTAGGAATTGTTTCCGTTAGTCTTTAGACTTTTCGTTTGGTTTATATGTAATCTTTTGTCTTGATATGTTAAGTGTCTGGTTATTCTGAAGTGTTTGCATTTGTGTCATTAATGTGCTATGAGGTGTTTAAACTGTTATGTGTGTCTTTTGGAATTATGTATATTTGTGCTTCCGTAATCCTAAGCGATTCGATAATTTCATTTCGTTCGATTTCGTTATTTGTATATTTGTTTTGTTTAGCTTTTGTTTTGTTATATCATTCCTTTGGGCTTTGTAAGCTCACCGCATTTTCTTTTCCTGCGGCAGGTTGTTAGGTATTCAAGATGAGCTTATGGGATAGCTGATCTGGGTTGAGAATAGAGCTGAGAGCAAGATTTGACCATAGAGATCTTAGATTTATTTTGAAGTTTAGCTATTTATGTTCTCTTTTTGAATATTTTTTAAAGGATTTCGCTATTGTATAGTATTTAAAGTTCTGATATGAAACCGTATTTGCGATATCTTTACCCTTGTTGGGTTGGGGTGTTTCAAATAAAACCACAATCAAGAAGTTCTTCGTTGCTCATTCAATTATTTTAGTTCAATCGGTGCCATTATGTTTCTCAAACCTCAAAGTTGCTACAAAGTATCACGCCCTTAGCATGCGTGTCGCTTTCCACCAACTAAGGCGTCACCCTCAAACTTGTAGCTAGCAAGCAGAGCTTTAACTCGTCATCACATCCCAAAACTTCAAAATCTTCTCGATATGTGCAATCCAACTCTCCACCTCAACCGTAGAAGTCACAGAGCTAAACAATTAAGGCTTTTGCTTACCAAACCTCTCTAGCCAAGTATGAATGATGGTGCGAGATCCACCACCGAACCACTCGTCGTGTTTTGTCGGATCTCATTTGTGATATGAACAAGAAGAATTAAGAATCAAGGCCTTAACTTCTTCTTGAACCGCCTCGACAAAGTGGCTTCTTCTTTGGTTCGACGTGTGTTCACCATCCGGATAATCATAAGCGAATTAGCGAAGATCGTCAAAGATAAAGATCAAAATACGAAAGGAAGAGATCATATCGAAAGGAAGCCTAATTTCTACCCAAATCCTCATAGGTCATAGCCAAAGCTCTACGGGATGAAACACGGCTTTGATACCATAATTTTAATACCCCAACCTAAAAGGGTCAAAATGTCACATTATGGGGCCACACAAATAATCTGTAAGCGGAAGACTTATAATAATTAAGGCAAAGTCAAGAAACATCCTAACTTCCAAAAGATAACATAATCCAAACCAAGTATAAAATGAGCGAATTGAAAAGAAAGGAACCAAAATATCCAAAACATAAGTCTAAACATAATCCGAAACAATGG
Organism: Chrysanthemum lavandulifolium; assembly: GCA_022545495.1. Lineage (NCBI taxonomy): Eukaryota > Viridiplantae > Streptophyta > Magnoliopsida > Asterales > Asteraceae > Chrysanthemum > Chrysanthemum lavandulifolium. The sequence goes on from JAHFWF010000030.1 coordinate 352,499, forward strand.
GAACTAAATCATGGTAGGTCTTCTAAGCTCCTACTCTCATCACTCATGCCCAAAGCCCTGCTTATTACCTGCCACATATAAAAGAAATAGTGGCTGAGCTTAAAAAGCCTAGTGAACAAATATATATAACAAAACAAATAGGTAATAAGCGTAAGTAAATGAAAAGGAAATCATACAAATTAGCTGAAAAAATATAGTCAGTCAAATGAGTCGATTAAAATTAGGAATCAAATGAGAATACGAAATTAGATAATCATAAGGAATCACACGAAATATAGGAATACCCACGAGCTAATACAAACGTCTAAACATGATACATGAATAGACCACATATAAATAACCGTCAAATCATAAGTGAAGAAGGAGGGGAGACCTCTCAAGTACCAAAAGTGAGAGGGGTGTAAGTCACACACAAGCCAATCACATCAAAACAAAACGAAGTACCTAGGATGCATTCATACGCCCCTCATAAAACAAATCACATATATATACACCTGCTCAAGACAAGTTGATAAGGATTTAAAAGGTACACTTTTAAGAGGTCATTTAAGCCCTTAATCGATCACTTTTGGATCCGTCACTACTTAATTTCGTTCTTTTTCACTTTTTAGGTCTCTTGAAGGCAAATTGCTGGAATGACACTTATTCGGACGAAAAGGCATGAATAAATGAAGAAAATGGTCAAAGTCAAGAATCAAGACACTCAGTCTTTGGAATGAAGGTGGCGTCATATACTAATAATGGCGATGCCGTCATAACACACTTTGAGATGACTCGGAGAGCAAATTGCTATTTTGCACTGGCGGCATCGGGTTTAAAGAGTAGGCATCACAACTCATACGACCTAGATTTGGATCCCGACGACGCCGAAGATGAAGCCGGGCGTCACAACCATAAGGTGACGCCATCACAGAGTTGATGTGGCCAAGACGAAAACCTAATGGCGGCGACCCGATGGCGTCACAATTAAAGAGTGATGCCGTCGCATATTGTAACTCTATATATAGAATTCGGATTTTCAGTATTTTAGAGAGGTAGTTTTGTGGAGTAAAACCTAAACCGAACTTTGGCTATCTTGGGCAGTATCTTAGGGTTCCATACACTATTTTACAACAAGATAAGTGATTTACTTCATTAATTCAATTATGTCTTCAATTGTTTGTGTGTATGCTTGCATGTTTTCCATGTCAAGCTAATTTACTTGTGTGTTTGCTTAGATCTATGAAACCTATGTATTGAATATTGATTGGTTGTCTCTTATCTTAATTGTGATTGACCTAGTATTGCGATAGGTCATTCGTTGTGTTTAATTTCTTGAGTAATCTTTGTGAACATTAGTTTATAATCACCTAGAGTTATTGTATTCTAAACATCCAAAGATAACCTTGGAGTTAGTTTATGAATCATAGAGATTTATTAGGCAATAACCTTAAGGTAGTCTCAAAGAGTTAGGGAAGCATACCCTACGACCTTAGAAGACACAAGCGTTAAGAATAAGGATGTGACAATTCAAACATCAATAGGAGATAACTAGGGAGTAATAGCATCTAAGTAAACACATTTTAATCATCATACGAGCACACATCGGTTATACATAGACTACCCTTAGCTTAGTTAATTAGATTAGATAATAGTAGAGTGATTGGTAGAAATACAAACCCCTAAATCCAATACCCGAGATTCGTAATTTCAATTTTCTAAAAATATAAAAAGATAAAAATAATCTTCCTCAACCCCAACCTTAGCATAGTAATTTCTCACTAGCATTCCTATTCCCAGAGGCGATATCAATTCCAGGCTTACCTTAATACTATACTACAATGATTAGGTTCACCGCCTAGGGTGTTGAAAAACTTGCTCGACGAAAGGAAGTTCCTTTGACCCGAATGCGCATTATGCAGCGTATCAAGTTTTTGGCGCGGCTGGGAATAGAATAGCTAGTTAGATTTCTACCGTTTAGGTTCCCTTGCTTGATTCCTATCAAGTAAGATTTTTCTCATTTTTGCTTCCTCAAGTCTATCCCCTTCTCCGTGACCTTTGTTAGTAATCCCATCACTTTTCATAATGGAAGGTGATAATCAACCACCAAACCTACCATTTCCCCCACCAATCCACTTAGACAACTTAGGACCCGCGGTTCCACCAAAACCCTTCTTTAACCTTTTGTTGAACCTTAAAGAGAGCTAGATAGGCAAAGAAGAAGTCTCCATGAGTTGGAACCTCAAGGCACCACCATCAATTTTGATGAAGCCACAGTGACGAAGAGTCCACTCATTCCCTAAGTCCCCCAAGCCATCAACATTGAAAATCTGAGCCAACATGGCGTGGAAATCCCGCTACTCCGGTCAATGGACCCACCAATAAACGAAGCAAAAGCCCTTAGGAGTACTCTTCTCCCTCCGCATATGGATTTACCGGCGCCATTTTTACCCTTACGAGCAGTCGATGAGGTATTGCATGCCACCGACATTTGGCTTATCCGAATGCATGTCAATTTCACGGATCCCACGGTGAAAACCCCATTCATCATCAAACAATTTTTAAAATTGTGGATACTATCTATGCTAACGGAGCATCCAAGGAGACATCCAGACTCTGGTTTTTCCCATTTTCTTTTCAAGGACAGGCCAAGGAGTGGCTCGATAAGCTTCCTCCAAGGTCCATCTTCACTTAGGAACAACTCACAACCAAATTCACCAAAAAGTTCTTTCCCCTAAGGAGAACTGCATCCATCAGGAGCAAAATTCTTCATTTCCATCAAATAGATGGAGAATCTTTTGTTAACTCCTGTACTCGTTACAAAGATCTCATTCAACAAGCTCCACACCATGGTATCAACCTTTGGTTGCTTGTTGAGATCTTTCTGAAAATGTCTCCCAATGATCAAAAAGGGATTGACTTATCAACTGGCCGAAAAATTTCCAATCTCATTGCGAAAGAAGGATGGGACCGCATTGAGGAGTATGTCCAAGACCAAGACAACACTTGGAACGAGCTAGTAACTGTAATGGGTATCTCTGCTGCCTCAAATAAAATCCCATTATCTCTCGATGATCGGATGAAGAGGGTGCAAGAGAAGCTTGCATACCTCACGAATTTGCAAGAATCTAAGAGGTTGTTTAACCCATACCTCATATGCGACATTTGTGGAGGGTCACACGAGAGCGATTAGTGTGATGATGACACGCGCAGAAGCGCTTTCCTTTCCGATCATGACATTTATGATGACCCTTCTCTTCACATTCTATCAAAACGATGAATGCACTCCTTGGGGTAATCTAAAATGGAAGACTGGGGAAAGGAGGGTTCGAATACACCATCCGTGACGCCTTTGAAAAAGAACTCGAGCAATTTACCATGGAAGGGTAATGCTTCTAAAAGGTCTCAAGGATTCATTCAAGAGCAACAAGCTAAATTAGAAAGCCGATTCGCGAACTCCACCAAATAATAAGCGAACTGGTCCAACCCAAAGACGATCCAACTTGTGCCATTACTACTCGATCAGAATTACTACCAAGGATCCCCATACCACGACCAAAATCCCACCACCATGGAACTGAGTTAGGTAATGGAGCAATTCTGAACCTCCTTCGACTCCCCGACTCCTCTCCACAAACATCAACACACCTTGATCGACTCTCGCACGAATTCCTTATCCTCGCGTTTAAAGAATCAAAAGGTGAAGAAGACAATGAGAGAATATTGTCTTACTTAAGCGGACTTCCATCAACATACCACTTCTTGATGTATTTTATCATATCCCTAAACATAGCAAATACTTCAAGAGGTTACTATCGAATCGGAAGAAACTTGAAGGGTTGATATCATTAGGAGAAGAGTGCTCGGCTATCATCCGTAAAAGCTTGCCCAAGAAGAAAGAAGATTCGGCGACTTCACCATTCCTTGCTCTATAGGGTACTCTCTATGAAAAATGCCTTGGCGGATCTTGGGCAAGCATTAACTTGATGCCTCATTCCTTATTCCTTAAACTTGGATATTCGGGCGAAACCAACCGAATGAGTATTTAGTTGGTGATCGATCAATCAAATATCCCATTGGAGTTTGTGAAAATGTTCTTGTAAGAGTATGGGAGTTTAAGTTTGGTTGATTTAGTAATTTTAGAAATGGAGAAGATAACTCAGTCTCGATAATCCTTGGAAGACCATTCTTGGCTACATTCGTGCCATCATCGATGTTCATGATGGTAAACTCACTACGAGTGGGGTCCGAGAGCTTAACCTTCGACATCAATGATTCTACGAGTCATTCCTCCTCTTACAATCACCCTATTTCTTTTGTTGAAGAAGTTAATGAATTTGTTGATGACATAGATGGTGTATTGATGAGTATCTATTAAGCGAATTCATGAGTCTTGATAACAACATGATATATAATGATGAAGAGATTGAGATGGTTGGAGTGTTTCCTTTTACCCGCGTAGGGAAGAAATTGAACCTCTTGAACTTCAAAAGCCGGAAAACAAGCTAAAACCATCAATCAAGAAACTCCTACCTTAGAATTGAAAGATCTCCGAGACATTTAGAATATGCCTTCCTTGAAGAGGATCAACCTGTCATCATAAGCTCTTCACGACCACCGAGCGAAAGGGAAGCTCTTAGAAGTTCTAAGAGAATACAAGGAGTGATCACATGGCGTTCTTCGACATTAAGGGTATTGATTCTACTTTTGCACTCATAAAATTCTTATGGAAGAAGATTACAAACCAACCGTTCAACCTCGAGGAGAGTTAACCCTAACATCAAGGAGGTAGTAAAAAGGAGGTCGTCAAGCTTCTCGATGTCGGCCTAATCTACCCCATTTCGAATAGCCCTTGGTCACCAGTCCAAGTGGTTCCAAAAAGGAGGAATGACGGTTGTAAAAATGAAAAGGGTGATTTAGTACCCAGAGAGCAGTTCTTGGTTGGCGTGTTGTTAGGAATTAGAAAATTCAGTCATTAAAGTATCGGTCACCTCATGTATATGTAATCGTTAGAAAGTTCGTGAGTCGTAGTAATTTAATATTAGTTAGTATTTAGTTAAGTAACACCGTGACTGACGGACGGTCTTTACCCTTGTATTCCTAATCCACACCCGTAAGAGGCGAGTCTTGTAAGAATACTATAAATACCCTCTACCTCCCAAGGTAGAGGGTTGGAGCTCAATACCATTTTCTTTGTTTCACATAGTTCCCAACTCTCTTTCCTTTCTCTCGCTAGAACTTTCTCTCTCTAAAACGTTGTATCGCCCATATGGATTTGGTTTGATGTGTTTGTGAAATCCTATATCTTACAATTGGTATCAAGAGCCATGGTTTGATCACTCATCTTACATGCTCTTTGTTTTGGTGGATTTCATAAGGTTTTGGGGTTATAAGTGTTTAGGAGAGTTTGAATCATTGGTCAATTTCTAGTGTTAAAGTTTGAATTTGATAGTACTTTTATGTTTAGGATCATCATATGTGCTTAGGTTTCAATTGGAAGGCTTGAATCATCGTGGTTGAAATTTGTTTTGATTGTTAAAGTGGTTGTTTTGAATATTGTACTAAGCGAGTTGAGCCACGGTAAAACATTTCTTCAAACGATTTGCTTTGTCATTTGGGCGAGTTGCTTTGTTATTGGAGCGAGTTGGTTTATGCAACTTGGCTATTTAGCGAGTTGATTCTTTAGCGACTTGAGTTCTAAGCGACTTAGCTATTAGCGAGTTGTATTGGCGGCGAGTTGGTTTATGCGACTTGGTTGTTAAGCGAGTTGTCTTTATGTGCGACTTGACTATTTAGCGAGTTGACTCTTTAGCGACTTGGATTTTATCTGAGTTGTTTCTTTAGCGACTTGAGTTTTAGCGACTTGTCTCTTAGCGAGTTGATTGTTTAGCGAGTTGATACCAAAGCGAGTTATTTGTTTAGCTACTTGTCTCGATGAGACTTGTTACTTCTTCGTGCTACATTTTTACGGTTGTTCTTTTGGTTTAGTAAAATCATGTGAGCGAATCTATTTCGGTTTAATCAAAGAATAGTAAAATCCTCTGAAATTGTAATCATGTCTAACAACGTACCTACTATCGTTTCTCTGTGAAATGAGGGCGTTCAGCAAATGGATCGATACTCGCCCACCTATGCTTGATGTAGGCGATTATGACTCATGGGCACAACGAATTAGGTTGTATTGTTTGGGAAAGGAAAATGGAGTTAACATTCTCAAGTCAATTGATGAAGGACCTTATCAAATCGAGACTACCGAGATGTTCTTGCTGCTGCAGCAGATGCAGTGACCTTAGGATTGGACGAGAACAAAGGCGTATGATGAGCTCGGTGATAAGGAGAAGAAGAGATATGATGCGATATTAGGGCTTCAAACATTATACTTGAGGTCTTCAAAAGACATCTACAAGTTGATCAATCACAACTGAAGCCAAGGCGGTTTGGTATAATGTCAAGATGCTTCTCTCGGGTTACGAATTGACTAAGGAAGGCAGAGAATCACAAATGCTGTATGATGAATTTGAGCATTTTAAGATGAAACCGTAAGAAAGTGTCTATGAATATTACGTGAGATTCTACAAGCTTGTGAATGACATGAGGAATATCAAAATGACCATCCCAAATATTCGGTGAACTCAAAGTTTTTGAACAACATGAATCCCGAATGGCACAAATTAAGTCACCTCGTGAAGCTAACCAAAGGATTAAAGAACACCAACTATGAGCAGCGTATGCCTTCCTTCTTGTAATGAGAGACATGCTATGTTTGAACGAATGATTCTTGAGCAGTTCAAAACTAAGCAGGAGAAACAAGTTCTTCAAATGATTCAACAACCTTTTACACAAATGTTGGAATTACCACCAAAGCTTCTCAAGTCATACCCATGGGTAATGGTAATCACAAACTCATTTTCGATATTAGGTTCAAGCAACACGATCTTGATGCGATCATGGAACACTTCATCAATCAACTGGCTCTTATGGTTAAACAAAACTTGACCTCACTCCACATACTAACGGTCTTCACACAAACAATGAAATCAAAACTGCATCCAATCTACACAATCATGCTATTGTCAGAGATGGAAAGGTTATGGTGCAACCAGTTCAAGGAAGACAGTATGAACAGGGAAGAGGTGGAGCAGGTGGAGGGTATGTGGCTAATTAGAATCGTAGAATAAATATCAATAGGGACAAGCAAAGCCAATCAAGTGCTACAACTGTGGTGGTGATGGACACATTGCAAGGAACTGCACATCTCCAAAACGCCCTCAAAATGCAGAATACTTCAGAGACAAGATGTTGCTTGTGCAAGCTCAGGACAATGGTGCTGTTTTGGATGAAGAGGAGCTGTTATTTCTTGCGTAGGTAGTGCTAAGACATATGATGCGAGATGTGGATGAGCGACCAATTCGGAAATAGGTCACAATCATCAAAATGCCTTTCAAGTTGCCGATTATGATGCATATGACTCGATGTTGATGATGAACCCTCGCCCGGACAATGTTCATGGCTAGCATTTCTAAAATGGTCTCTCAAAGGTCTCATCATCAAAGCAGTTGGTCGTTCCAAAGATTCAATCATCTACGAGGTATTAAAACTATACGATGAAGTTGATGAGAAAGAGATGCATAACAAAGTACAATCACATGTAACTAATGAATCGATATGGATAATGTGGGTAATAGTAACTTCGTCCCATATGATCAATATGTGATACAAAGTGAAAGTGAGATTGTACCAAGTGATGCATCCTCTGCAGTCAATGATGACTTTGTTTTTGATGAATACACTCCATGTGCCCCTGATGATTCTGTTATATCTGAGCTGAATACCTATAAAGAACAAGTTGCAATTTATAAAAAACGTGCTAAGTTTGAGTTAACCACCCGTGAGCAAGAAATGGATGACCAAATGCGTACAATTATTAGAAAAAGTAATTTTAGAGAAGAAGTGTTAAAACAAGAGTTAAACTCCTTACAAGAAAAGCTTTCTAAAGCATTAGCAAAACAAGAACTCCAAGATAATGTTAAAGTGCTTAAACAAGAATTTAATGCTAAGGAATCAAAACTTTTGAATGACTTTTCTAATCTAAAACTTTGAAAACAAGTTTGAAAATAAGTTGTACGCATAAGGAATACCATTCAGATCGCTCACATGATCACTAAGCATAGAGTTCTCGTGATAAGCATAGCATTCCCTCGTAAAGGAACCCGATCACGAATATGGTAAAGTGGCTAGAAAAGCTCGAGAATATAATATATGATGGTAAGGAAATCCTTAAGCCTAGGCAGAAACCTAGTTGCGCTGAGTGCACTAAGGAAGATAGGCAATTAGATGAAGTCACTAGGGAAAAACTGAATATGAAGCTAAAAAATCCTGAGTGTAAAACGCAAAACATAACTTTCAAACCCCATGATTACACTAAAGAAAATTGGATTTCCCTGAACAAGTTTAAGCCTCAAACTCTATTAACCCCAGAACAAGTTTTTTGGAAAAAAGACAAAGATATGAAAAAGGCTAATGCACTTGTTAAAACGAACACTCCCCTTAGGAAAATGACTCCAGCAACTGTGTATCCTCCGAATTCACCAATGCATTTAGTTCCTAGATCTATTCCCACTAAGAGCAAGACCTTAATCATCCCTGTATGTTGTTTATCAACTATTTGTTGACTTTGAGAAGACATGTGAAAAGGATCACACCCAGTGGGATAAGCGAAGGGAGAGGGTTTTGAGCAAACTAAAGAATGCTATTTAGCGAGGTCATGCCTTTCTTTAAACAATTAAAAGGTCAATTTGAGAGTCTTAAAAGGGATGGATTCGGATATCAAAGAAATGGAAAAGGAATTTGATACAATGATTGTTGAGGTCAATGACTATGAGCGAGAATTAAAATATAATGAGATTGAGAGGAAGATCTTGCATACCTTAAATGAGAATCTGATTTCTGAATGTATCACTCAAGATGTGTTTTACACTGCCACAAATTGTTCAATTAATGCATCTCAATTTCATGAATTATCTGTTGCTCTGAAAGTCTCCCATGATCGTGTCATTGAGCTTGAGAAAACTAAATCTAAATTGCATGAGAAAGTTGAACGGGATGATCATGATAACCTGGTGAAACAGTTTTCTAAATTGGAAGTTGAGCATCTTGCTTTGCAATTAAAATATCAACATCTAAAAGAAAATGTTAAAACCTCAAATATCAAGACATCCTTGGATGCTCCCGAATTTGATGCGTCTTTGAAATCGAAAAACGTGATGAGCAGATTCGAGCTCATTGTAACACAATTAGAAAAATGAGAACCTAAATTTCACAATTAAAGGGTGAAAAGAACAATGTATTTGGCTCCCAAATGCCTCCTCCTTTAGATTCTCAGTGTTCTCAAACTTTTCATCTTCAAAACTTGGTTAATGTTTTACAAAAGGAAAATGAGAGTTTTCTAGAAGAAAATGAAAAGGTGAAACAACACTTTAAAGAGTTATATGATTCAAAGAAAATCACTCGTGACAAGAACAACGAAATAATAACATTTTTACAAAAGGAAATTGAGAATCTGAGGAGTCATGTAAAAGGGAAATTGCCACTTGTCTTTAATGAGAATGTTGCATCAAAGTCATCTGCGGACTCTAAATATACCGTGACTGTTAAATACATTCCTCCTCATCTTAGAAATAACGAACTTGTGTTTCATAACTATTTCGCTTACCTTAAGGATAGTCTAGAATGTCTCCGAGAGATTGTAGAAGAGGATTTCATAAATAAGCCACTTGATAGAGAAATTAGGTTTGCTTGCATTCAGGCCAAACGATCTCAAGAGCTGTTAGAATGTTTAAGAGCAACGTGTCCTAAATCTTTTTGTGAGAAAGGTAAAGCTGTGATGCCTTGTTCTATGCCTAGTATTAAGAAAGTGAACTCTAGAGTGCCTTCAATTAGTTCAGATCCTGCGTCTATTTCGGGAATACAAAGGTAGCTCAACCAACTAATGTTCCCATAATTCCTCTACAGAGTAATCGGTGACACAAATGCAAGCGGTCAAAGCCTTGAGGCAATACAAAGCAAGATAGGACCTCGCAAGCTAAGAATGTGCAATGAAAGAAAGTAGAAGACCACCCTAGGAACATTAAGTTTGAGTTGAATAAAACGAATCGTGTTGATTCTAGTATTAGCTATAAGCGTACTCTAATTAATTGATTACGCTACTTTTGGCAAAACATGTAATGATGATTGCTTGGTTTCTGTTACTAATCATGAATGTGGTGTGAATGAGTTGATTAATGCTGTTAAATGCCCTGTTAAGATTTTTAATGGCAAAAATCGACCTAAGAAGGCTATAAAGCAATGGCGGAAGAAGGTTAGAAAACATTGGAAACCCACAGGAAGGAAATTTAGTAACATAGGTTATCCGTGGATACATACTGGCCGAAAATTCAATCTTAATGAGATGTGCCCTAAATTAGCTAAGTCAATACCCATTAGGAAATGGATCCCTACTGGTAGAATTATTCCTTTAGGAAGTGAACATGCTTTGAATAGATCTAATGCATACACTAGCTTTGCATCAATCACGATGATTCCGTTGTTTCTACTTCGATATGGGTGTTCCAATCATTGTTACTAACCAAATGGAACCCATTCTTGCATGGGGATCCCAATTATCGATTATCCATTCTTGTCGTGTTCAGCTGCGGATCGTTCAAATGGATTACGTGGTACACGGACTCGAGTTGTTCCAAGCATATATTGGAGACCGGTCACGGCTCATGAACTGTGAGTAAATTCATCGGGGCTATTAGATTCGGGAACGATCATTTCGGTGCAATTATGGGTTATGGAGATTATGTTGTTGGTTAAAGTGTAATCTCGGGGTATATTATGTTGAAGGTCCTGGTCATAACTTATTTTCTGTCGGTCAATTCTGTGATTCTGATCTTGAAGTAGCCTTCAGAAAACATACTTGTTTCGTTAGAGAATTTGATGGTGTGGATCTTTTAAGAGGAACACGAGGTTCAAACCTATACACCATCTCTATCGAAGATATGATGAAGTCTTTTCCAATTTTCTTGTTGTCAAAGGCTTCGAAAACAAAGTCATGGTTATGGCATCGTCGTCTCAATCACTTGAACTTCGGCACCATAAATGATCTCTCCAGAAAGGACTTAGTTATAGGCTTACCTAGACTAAAGTATGAAAACGATCATCTTTGTTCAGCATGCCAATTGGGAAAAAGCAAGAAGTATGCCCACAAACCCGAACCTACAAACTCAGTTACGGAAGTTCTTCATACCATTCACATGGATTTATGTGGACCCATGAGAGTGCAGAACATTTACGGGAAGAAATATGTGTTAGTTGTGGTTGATGATTACTCTCGATTTACTTGGGTTAAGTTCTTAAGGACAAAGGATGAAACTCCAGATATCATCATCAAACTTATCAAACAGCTGCAGGTTCGACTTAACAAAACTATCAGAATCATCCGAACTGACAATGGAACTGAGTTTGTTAACAAAGAACTTAGTGAGTTTGTTGGGTTTATTGATTTGATGAAACAAAACAAGAAGAATGAAACAAGAAGGACTCAAAGTGACAAAGAAGAAATCTACAAAAAGATGGAAGGACTTGCTTGCAAAAGAAGATTTATTATTTAGTCCTTCGTAGTATCTTGTAAACCCTAATCCTCTAGTATATAAAGAGGACATGGGGTGTAGGTTTTATATACATGTCTTCCATAATGTAGTCAACTAAAGGTGTGTGTGTGTAACCTAGGCGTGTAGTTTATTGTAGCGCCTAGGTTAGTTGTTTACCTCAAGATCGAAGAAGGCTTTGATCCTGTTACATTTAGGTAACACATATTATTACGATCAAATAATATTTAGAGGAGATGGTGAAAGAAAAACCTTGTGTCAATAATAATGATGTTTTGATTTATTCATTGTGCATCTTATTGTTATTATTGTTATTGTTAAACCCTAAGGCTCAAAGCGATCTCAAGAAGTTTAACAAACTCTACAATTGGTATCGAGCTTGGGGAGCTCGTTACCTAGGGATTCACAAGGTTTTATTGGTCAAGAATGGCAAAAGAAGAATAATTGAATTACAAAATTTTCGTAAGGTTCCGCAAGACCTGCTTTATAACGATCATAACTTTTTTAATTAGTTGGATCGTGACGAAAATTTTGGTGGACGTTCTCTATATATCAATCTAACTTTTCACGAAGGGATCTTCTATCGATCTTCTAATAAAAGTTATTCGATTATCGAAGTTGGGCTGAGAAATAGGCTAGTTCGAAGATGATACGGAATATATTAAAAGGATTTGTCGGTATCAATTTGTTCAAGGCATGTATTGATTTCATTGGTTAATGATTTAATAGTGGTACGTGGTAAATACAAGTTGATGCCTTGAATGATAGATTGATTGCATATGCGTTAAGGTATACGTATCTTTCTTTTTGATTGATTGGTTGTCATGTAATGCATGATTTTGTAAGTAATCTTAACTTTCACATGGGATGGTGTTTTAATAAACAAAGCGTTAAATTTGCTTTGTTCGAATTGCATGTAAACCGACATGATTTGATTGGTGAATGAATTCAATAAACCGAGCATATTAATTCTTTATTGCCATTCTAGTCGGTTTATGGAATAGAAGATTCTTGGTCTTGTCAATGCACTCTTTGGAACACACAACATCTTTGCTAGTTATGGAATGTGATGCTATGATTCTTACTAGCTGCACTCGAAAGTAATCCATTGCTCGTCCTTTGGTTTCCCACTTTGTAAGGTAAGTTACCTTGCTTGCTTTCTAACTTGCCACGCTACTTCTTCGTAACCATCGCTAGTTATGCTCGTTTCCCTTCGCTAGTGTTTTTTGTTACCACCGCTCCACGATATTGATTTAAAGAAGTGCGAAGTTAAATTGTTCATTCATTCATCAAAAGCAGTTCTGTACTACGACACAATGAAACTTCAAGTACAAATTAAAGACTACTTCAATACATGATTTCCTAATACTATCCTCATTGTTGGATATGCATGATTGCGGGATATGCATTTGTGATATGCATGACCGATGCGATGAAGCGACTAAGGATCAAAATGGGAAGGATGGATTGATGCAAACGAAGATGATGAAGATGAATACGAGAGATGAAGCACAAAGGACATAGTCATATTATACTTGCATCTCTGGTTTCACCAAAAGCATCATTCCATTTTATTTTTTCCTTCCCCTTACGATGTGTGAAGAAGCACCACAACTTGGTACAGAAGACCAAGAACCACCTCTACATCTTTTGGGAGTGGTGGATTTCTTGTTCGTGGTCTTGGTTGGGGTTGGGATGATGAAGGTTGGGAGTTTGAAGTTATCTTCTTTGAGGAGTCATCAGAGTCCCCAGATGCATCACTTGGATTCACCACACTATCATCTTCAGATGATGGAAGAAATGGGGATTTTAATGGTCTTGGTTCTTGTGGAGGAAAGTAGAACTGCCATGGGTTACCATCTTCACTTGATGATGAAGATGATGATGAGGATGAGGAGGATGTAAGATTAACTACTTCTGGTTTATTCCAACTAGGGTTCCACATTGTGATTGCAGTTGATTGGAGACTTTGGAGCAATTAGGGTTTGATATTGATTGGTGTGTGCGTTATGTAAGATTTGGGTTCTTTTATAAGTGGAGTTTAGGGTTATGGAAGTAAATAAGGGCATGTTAAATGTGGTTGGGGAGTTAATGAGTTTCTTGGGCGTTGGGTGATATTAGTTCTAGAAGTTGACCATATTGACTTACTGTTCAAACCAACGATAGGTCTTTGGAACCACTTGGCTCTTACTAACCACCGACAACAATAACCTTATTCTACATGTTGGTTTTGTGTTTTGTCTTGCGGTATGAAGGATTTGTGTGCATAAGGAGGTGTGTTAGGTGCTTGTGTTAGTTAAAAAAAAAGTTGTGTGTAATCCTTCATATTTTTTGAGATCTTACTTATTGTGACACGATTTACTTGCTATATCTCTTGGTCATTTGGAAGAAGTGATCCAATGTATCCACGATGGTATGTTTCAATCGCGGATAGCGATTCTGGAACCACGGATAGCATGGTGCTTAGTTTTGGATATTACAGGGGCTGTTTGGTAACATTGCAAAACCTTTATCACTCTCCCCAAATCACGGACGGATCATTTATTTGCTTCTCAAACCACTTCCAATTGGTGCTCAACCTTAACCCTAATCATTTTCTTTGCATAATTCACAAAACCCACTTCATACTCATCATTAATGACAATGGCTGAAAAGTATTCCACTTCACATAACCTAGTTGCCATCCTCACCAAGAATGCTCGATCTGAAGGGTTTCATCAAATGATCGATTTCCTAGTTCACAGTCCCATTCACTATGCTTTAACAGTTAAACCCACCATTCTTAAAGCCTACATACATCAATTACGGAGGAATGCTACACTTGAAGAGGTTGATAGCGTGGAGGTGTTTATTTCTCGTGGATGAGCATGCTATTTACATTCTTGAGGAAATCATTAGGGAAGTTTTGAAGTTTGATGATCTTGATGGTGTTGATAATCTTTCGGATGTTGAGATTGTTCTTTGGTTTAGAGATTAGGATATACACGAGGGTGAAAAGGTACAATTCTTTAAGAGTTTGTTTTCACAACAATGGAAGTTTTGATTCACACCTTGTTGATGTGTATGAGTAACAAGACCACGTGCTTTAATGACTTTCCTTCAAAATTACTCGCTATTATTTGTTTATCGATGGAAGGAAGTTTAATTGGTCTAGGATGATTTATGAGGGGTTAGTACAAAACATTCGAAAGAAGGGTAAATACTATTTGTATCCTAGGTTTGTTCAATGATTGTGGAACATCACATAGAAACACATTGAACATACTAGGGAGTATGAAGTACATCATATGCTTCCTAAGGGTTTTGCTCATATGAGGAATCACCACAGAATGTACAAATTAGAGATGTTCCTTTATTTCCTCACATGCTTACTTTGCTGCTGATCCCGAGTTTGATGAAGGTCTTGTGTCTCAACCTATTGTCACTGTATCCATCGCTAGTACACCTCAAACCATTGATAGTCATACCCAAACCTTTGTTACACCTATAATATGGACTAGGAGATGGAAGGGCACTTAGCTACCTCGGGCTAGTGTTAGTGGTGTTGTTAATGAATTTGTCGCATGGAGTGGAGGTGACATGATTGGAAGGGCTTCCTTCTTGATTCATGCTTAGATGCTAGTCGGGATGGTGGAAACATAAATAAGACTCAACCATTAGCAACTCTAATGTGGAGAGTTCCTTGGAACTTAACACGGTGGAGGAATCCCTAGCCAACCGGGTGCTACAAGGTGCATAGATGATCGGGCAAGGTCGATGCTATGTTTACTATATCCAGTTCACCTCTCTGGGCGCTTAACACACCTCAGTGATGAGGATAGTTTGGAACATGCACATGAATTGATGGATCCTAAGTCGGTAAATGTTGACTTTTCCAATGAACCACCTCTCGGACCGATTAACACAGGTCAAAGTGGGAGGATATTCTTGAGCGTTTAAATGAATTGACGACTCGGTGTGCCAAATGGAGAATACAATTTCGGTCTCTGAGAGTTGATCGTGTTTCGGGAAAAATATTAGGAGATTGAAGCATAGAGTGTTGGTTTTGGAAAAAGTAAGAAGACACAGGGTTGCTATTTTGAAAGCTATGAGAAGAAAGACAAAGAAGGTGGACTCCTTTTGACTCGAATATGGAGGATGTATCCAACAGGGAGGAGTGAAGGCATAAATTCAAGGGAGGCTGGCGATGGATCTATGGAAGAAGATAGTAGAGATCAAGAATTTTGGTATCGATAAAGATGGGAATGAGGCGGTTCTTGAAAATGTAAAGAATGTTGTAGAAGATGTAGTGCGGGATGCAAACATCGATGGAATATGCGAAACCACGGTTAGTACTCTTGAAATCCTTCTTGAAGTTTCAAACATGACAATTATACCCACTACAATCATACCCACTCTTTGTTATACCTCTCGCTATCATAACCACTTCTACTATTGTCACAACTCTCTACGAATCACCACCTAAGTCTAAAGTTGAGAAAGAAGCGCAAGTACCTTGATAAATCTAAGCAAAACCTTATCTATTTCTCACCGCCATTGCACTGTTTTTATCATTGATCTCGCAACCAAACCCTCGTTAAAAGTTTAGTTATTGGTGAACCTTTGAAGAAGAAAGTGGTTCAATCGATATTGGGAAAGGTAAAGGGGTTCTTTGTGCAGTCAAGTTTAAAGTAAAGCGAACAAGAAGCTTATGATGCAGAGTATGCAAAAGTATTGTAGTCGATGATCGAGCGACTTTAGAAAAGGAAGCAAGATGAAGAGGAAGCTAGTCGAGATTGTTAGCTATATGGTATGAATCACAAAATTATCTTCAAGCTTCGAATTAATAAGTGATGAGTATACTGCACAAGAATGGGCTTTGTTGGATGATGAGGAAAAAGCTAGACTTTTGGGTGAATGGGCTAGGAAGTTTAGTAATGAAAAGAAACAAGTTGTAAGAAAGAAACCTCTTACAATTGCACAAATGAGGAATGTATTGATGAAAATTATTAAGAATTGAGTCATTTATATTTACGATAATCTTAGTAAATGTTCATTTGAAAGAATTTTGGAGATTTATGAAAGATGTATGAGAATTAATAAAGATGATTTATGTCCAATGAATTCTAAAAAGGAAGAAGAGTGGATTAAAAAGGATGAAGAGTGGATTCAAAGTAAAAGAAAGAGAAAATCGAGGTTCAAGAGACATCGATTCAAAAGATTGAAATTAGTTGCGAGATGGTAATCAAATTATTTCTTATGAGTTTGAGCTTAATGGAAGTGAAGGAGTTTGGAAAATTCAAAGACTCAACAATGAAGTTTATGAGTATAATAAATTTTCACAGATGCTTGATATTTTGATAGAGATGATTTGATGAATCTTTGGATACTTTACATGAATAAGTTTGGTGCGGTACATCCAAATGATTATCATGAGAGATCTGGTTTACCATCATTTGAAGATTTTATTTGAACCTACTCATGATGAACCCGAATGGAAAGGACTCTACAATGGTCAACTTACTAGATGGTTTTATATCAAACTTGTGGAGTTCATGTTTTAAGCATTTCGGAGAAATTATTCATATGCTTGTAGAAGGTGATTATCCTCAATCGAATAAGTATCCAACGATTATTGCTTCGGATGTTAAAGCTTTGGTTGTATCAAGATGTTAGTGCCCTATGATGGTCAAGCTTACAATTTGTTCTTTCAAGTATGAGAACATTATTAAGGCTAGTAAGTGTTTGGCTACATCCTCAAATTCGAGATGTTTTGAGCTTAAAAGAAACTTGAGAATTCATTGGAATGTATCAAGTTTAGGGAGGATTGTTGGGTTTTAAGTTCCTTGAATCAAGAATTACTTCAAGTCTTTGGAACCATGGGCAGTTTGATGTAACCACGGACGGAAGGATGTAACCACGGATGAAGACAAACCGCGGCTAGTAGAAGAGTGTAACTACGGATAATGATATGTAACCACCGCTAGTCTTGTAATAGTCGGTTTAGTTTATTGTATTAGATAAATATGGAAAAGATATTTATCTTGTAGGTTACGATTGTATAATGTATAGGACTCCTTAGCCTATAAAGGAGGTCCTAGGTTAGGTTAGATATCGTATGTTTTATATCTAAGGTCGATACACTTCAAGGTTGCAAAACCCTAATCTTGTAAAGTATTCGTATTATCAATAATATTGAGGTGTTGAATGTTTATTGTTCTTCTTCTTAAGTTTAAGTGTTAAATTCCACGTAATACTTAATAAGCTTTTGTTCTAAGTCGGTTTCTATATTAGATCGTTTGCTCATTGGGATCAACAAGTCATCCGAGCAATTGAAGGAGATTGTTTATCACTTATTTGAAGGTGAAGTGGAATTACTTGGATACGTGTTTTATCATATCTTAAAGTATCATACCAACTTTTAAGGTAACTTGTTCGTGCTTAAAGGATGTCGACGAAGACTTGCAAAATCTAGTTTTCATAGGTCAAGGGGTGGATGGATGAAGACCTAGTAAACTATCACTTAAAGGAGTTACATTGTAGTGCTCAGTGTCTCATTGAAGATGAGGATTTTGTCAAGAGGTTGCGATCTACTTATTTTGTTAGTGGTATAAGTTCAACGTCACGTGGATAGTACAAGACATAAGACACAAGTTTGGGTTATTCTACTTCTTCATCAAATTTGTTATATTTGGTTTTCTTCACAAGTGATCATTACAAGGAGCTTACAAATTTGAAGAATCATTTGATGTTCATGCACCACTCAAGGGGAAGTTTCTACTGCGTATATTCTCTATTTGTTGATAACAAAAGGGAAGAGATGTTGAAGTGTCATGACATGGATTAAGGGAAGACAAAGGAAGACAAGATTGTTTCATTCATGGTGAGATTTAATTATCTCAACTTCGCTACTTAATCTAGGGAAGTTCGTACCGACTTTATTTGTTTTGTTATCATCAAATAGGGAAGATTGTTGGGTTTATTGATTTGATGAAACAAAACAAGAAGAATGAAACAAGAAGGACTCAAAGTGACAAAGAAGAAATCTACAAAAGATGGAAGGACTTGCTTGCAAAGAAGATTTATTATTTAGTCCTTCGTAGTATCTTGTAAACCCTAATCCTCTAGTATATAAAGAGGACATGGGGTGTAGGTTTTATATACATGTCTTCCATAATGTAGTCAACTAAAGGTGTGTGTGGGTAACCTAGGGCGTGTAGTTTATTGTAAACGCCTAGAGTAGTTGTTTACCTCCAAGATCGAAGAAGGCTTTGATCCCTGTTACATTTAGGTAACACGTATTATTCTGATAAAATAATATTTGGAGGAGATGGTGAAAGAAAAATCTTGTGTCAATAATAATGATGTTTTGATTTATTCCGCTGTGCATCTTATTGTTATTATTGTTATTGTTAAACCCTAAGGCTCAAAATGATCTCAAAAAGTTTAACAAACTCTGCAGAGTTTTATGAAAGTGTTGAATCGGTCATCAAAGAAGTGTTCCACGAACTCCTCATGAGCGGAGTAGTTGAAAGGCTAAATCGAACTCTTGTGGAAGCCGCAAGAACAATCTTGATTACTCAAAGGTTCCAATGTTTCTCGGGTGAAGCCATTGCCACTGCATGCTATTCTCAAAATCGATCCCTTATTCACACTTCTCATGAAAAACTCCATATGAACTTGTCCACAATCGAAAACCTAATCTTTCATTCCTTCGTGTGTTTGGTGCATTGTGTTATCCAACTAATGAGGGCCAAGACTTAGGCAAACTTAAATCTAAAGCGGACATTGGAGTTTTTGTAGGATATGCACCAAGCAGAAAAGGATACCGAATCTACAACAAAAGAACCCAAAATATCATGGAAACAATTCACGTTACGTTCGATGGTGACCGGTCAAATGGCTCAAGGACAACCCGATTCTGGACCGCATCTCAACCTCATCAAGTACTCCCATCGGTTCTACTCTTGTACACATTCCTCACCAAGAACTCCATATGTACCACCTTCGGAAGATGATTTGAAAAAATTGTTTGATCCAATGTTTGATAAACACTATGAGCCAATTGCTAATGATCGTAAAATCCATCAATGCAGGTGCTCCTATCCCTATCGGTGAAGTTAACCCCGGTTTCTATGTCATTAAGTCAAGAAGCGCTGCTGCGATCACTGTCTCATCAACCAATCTTCAATCATCGAATGTACATCATGGAATTGTTTCGCACCTATGATGGAGATAACCCTTTGCTACTCCAGAAGATGCTCCTTTGAAAACATATTTGCTCACTGAATCATCATCGAACCATCTTCATCGGGAGAAATCGACTGCTACTTTAGTTCCTCAACAACAACCACATGAACACCTCGGAAAATGGACACATGATCATCCATTGGACAACATCATTGGAAATCCTCTCGTCCAAGCATCCACTCGTAAACAACTTGCAACCGATGCCTTATGGTGCTTTTTCAACTCGTACTATCCAAGGTCGAGAAAAGAAGTTAAAGCGCCATGAATGAAGACAATTTGGTTCAATGCCATGCAAGAAGAAATTCATGAGTTTGATCGACTAGATGTATGGGAATTAGTACCGCTCTCGACTGTGCTATGATCATTGCTCTAAAGTGGATCTTTAAAGTAAAACTTGATAAGCATGGCGATGTATTAAAGAACAAGGCTAGATTGGTTGCAAAGGATACCGTCAAGAGGAAGGTATTGACTTTGAAGAATCATTTGCTCGGTTGCGCAACGAGGCAATCGAGAATCTTCACGGCTAATCTTGCAAGTAAGAATATGATAGTCTATCGGATGGATGTTAAGGCAGCTTTTCTTAACGGAGATCTTAAAGAAGTCGTATCGTCGACCAACTGAAGGTTTTGTGAATCGAGCATCCTACTTATGTCTATCGCTTGAAGAAGGCTCTTTTCTGGTTTGAAGCAAGCTCCGAGGGCATGGTATGATACGCTATCAAAGTTTCTTCCATCTCTTGGATTGACAAGAAGGAGCAGTTGATCCGACATTGTTCACCGTAAAGTCGTGCAAACATTTAATTCACGTTCAAATCTATGTTGATGATATTATTTTTCCTCGTGACCCCAATAGATGTGACCATTTTCTAAGGAGATGGGCTCCAATTTCAAATGTCAATGATGGGACAAATGTCATTTTCTTGGGATTACAAATTTCGGAAAGTCTTGGAGGCATTTTATCAATCAATCTAAATATGCTAATGAAATTTTAAAGAAATTTGGATTTGACACTTGTGACACCGTTGACACTCCCATGGTGGGCGTACCAAGCGGATGAGGACCACTCGGGGATCATGGTAGATCAAACGAAATATCAGTATGATTGGATCACGATGTACCTCCTGACTAGTAGACACGACATTACATTGCGTTGTATGCATGTGTGCTAGATACGAGGTTAAGCCTACCAAAAGCACCTTGAAGTGGTTAAGCGGGTCTTCGGTATCTCAAGGAACCATCAACATGGGACTTTGGTACAGAAGGACACCGGTATGTCACTAATGACCTATCAGATCTTTGATCATGTAGGATGTCAAGATACACATCAAATACGTCGGAGGTGCTCGGTTTTGGGTGATAAGCTTACGAGCTAGTCTTCAAAGAAACAAATGAGTACTTCTATATCCTCTATAGAGGTGAATACATAGCCATGTCATCTTGTTTTGCTCAAATCCTATGGATGAGATCCTAATTATCGACTATGGCTTTGAATTCAACAAAATCCCTCATTGTGATAACAAAGTGCCATTGCTCTCTCTTGCAACAACGTTCAACATTCAAGAGCAAAGCACATCGACATTCGACATCATTTCATTCGGGAACAAGTGGAAAAGGTGTGGTAGAACTCTATTTTGTGAGGTCCGAATACCGGTTAGCGAACATCTTCACCAAAGCTCTTCCTAGAGAACGTTTTGAGTTTATCCTCCGCGACTTGGTCTAAAGAGCCTACAACAGAAACACTCAAGCGTCTTCAAGAGGAAGGCGAGGAGTAAATAGTTTTCTTCATCTATCTCTTGTATATATTTATTCAAAAAACAAAATACAAAATTTCAAAACCTACAAAAGAAAATAGAAATATACAAAATTTTCAAAATCCATAAAATTAGAAAACTTTGAAAAATCCCAAAAATATTGTTATTTTGTCATGTTTTCTTTATTCGATATCATCTACGGACTTTGTGTTGACATTCAAGTTTTTAGATGTTCTTGAATGTACATAAATTGCTTTATTAAAAAAATGAGACGGAGAAAATTAGTAGTTTATTGTCATTTTAGGCGGTAACCCGTTTAAAAGGAAAGAACAGAGCCTTGCTTAATCTTATTTTTCAAATCTCATGCTCGATTCTTCAAACAAATGTTTGTCACCTAAAGACAAATGTTTTTCTTTTCAAATATTTTTTCCGTCTAATGATTCTTCGAAAATATTTGTTATCTAATGAAAACAAAATTGCTTTGAAAATACCTCGGACTCGATTTTGAAAATCATCGAGCTTATCATCATCAAAATCTCTCAATCAACAACTTATGTCATTGATTGAGGGGAGAATGATTTCAATTCAATCAAAAGGTTATTTTCAAACAATTGTACGTAAAAGAGCAAGGTCTACTTTTGGAAAATCAAAGATAACAATGTTCTATACAATTGATTCAAGACCTTGGCTAATGTTATGTTTTCAAAAGATATTTATGCATAATTGATCAAAGGAGTTTAAAGTCTCAAAGTACGATCCTTATCAGTTAAAATATTTTTCAAAAGCAAGTCACTATTCTCCTCAAAAGTTCTTAAAATTTAATTTAAATCAATAGAGATCACAAATCTCAATGGATTTGATAATTGTGATCGGGGAGAATTTGTGATTTAAATTGGATTCAAGCGATAATTCGATAAATGGTTTAATACTTGATTAACGTGCTCCCTTCCCTACATGTGCCAAACGATTTCAAATTTTCCACGCACATGTTGAGGGAGCATCTACATCAAACCCAAATGGATTAAAAGCGTGGTGATTTGTCTCTAAGTGCGAGTTTTCCCTAATATGTGCTAAACAATTTCAAAATAAGATGCACATATTAAGGAGCAAATTTTTGAAAACCACATTCTTTCCCAAAAATATCTTCAACTGTATGCGAAACACTGATTTTGATCAGGAAAGTAATGTCTAGATTTTTAGAAAATATTTATCAAAGAATGTTAGGAATTAGAAAATTCCATGATAAAGTGTCGGTCACCCCAATTATGATCTAGCATATGTTAGCTCGTAGACGTGTAGTTATTTACGTTATTTAGTAGTTTATTAGTTAGTTTGTAGCGTAGAATAGTTTAGTGTAACACCGTGGAAGAAGGACGGTCTTTACCCTTGTATGCACGATCCATAGTGCGGCGGGGAGGATGTTATGTTTGTAACTATAAATACCCCTTCCATCCATAGAAGGGGTGGTGCTTTCGATAATCTAACCTTACATTTGTGAAGCAAGTCTCTACCAAGAAAACACCCTCTCATCTCTTTCTCTCTCAAATGGCTAATATGTATTCCCATCATCCAAGACCACCCAATTATCAAACACAATAAATAAAGGATCCTAACAATTAGTATCAAGAGCCATGGTTGTTGTGTTGTGTTGATTTCGTGGTCTCGTATAAGGTTTTTGTGTTTTGATGGTCTATTGGGGTTTGTATCATGTTTTTAAACTGTTTTTAGTACTTTTGTTGGTCGAAAAAAATTGCTTTCCTACTTTTTGAGATAATGACTTTAAACATATATCCTATCCTTTACGTTGGTCCAAAAGTCATGTCGATATATCTCGCTTTGTGTTATAAATCTTGTTCAAACAGTTTTATCATCTTTTAGACATGTTTTTGAGTCATATCTGTGAAATCTTTGTGGTCAAATGGTCACTTTTCTTGGTCAAAAGCTGCTTTTCTAGGTAACTATGAATATGGTCGGGAAAACATGGTTGGAATAATCATGGGATAAAGTCAAATGGTCGGGGTTTACAAGTAGCGACTTGTCATTTTAATGGTCAAGCTAGTTATCTAAGTCGTTGTGTTAAAAGCGGCGTGTCTCAACTTTTGATGTAGCGAATTGTGTTTATTTGTTGTTGAGTCAAAATATTGCTAGCGACTTGTCCCAAATAATGCGGCGACTTGTTGAAGTAGCGATTTGCATAATGAAGTAGCGACTTGTTGAAGTAGCTACTTGGCACAAGACTTAGACCTAGCGACTTGACGAAAGGATGAAGAAGAAACTACCACTAGACCACGACCACATTAACCTTTACCAAGACTCACTCGACCTAAGTAAATAAACCATCTTTGGTCCAAGAATAATATAGACGTGAAGACCCAAAGCTTAAGTCGATCCGAAACAAACATCTAACATCTAAACCTACATCTAGACTCACCCCAAGACCTCACTTTTCTCCTCAACTCTCAACCAAAAGCGTAAGCGTAATCAAAGTCACACGATCTCGGACTTGTCCCATCTTTGTAATCTTTCTTAGATTTTTGTAGTGTGGGACTTGTATCATCATTGACCAATCACTTCATGATAATATTGAATTATAAAGATTGACCAAAACCAATAGGTTTCAATCAACTCTTTGTTTCGATTGACATCAAAAACAAAAGCGAAAACATAAATTAAAACCTACCGAGACCCTTTCAAAGAATCTTGAAGATGACACTTTGATATATTAGCGGTGATGGGATTTAATTAAAGGATTAATTGTTGTTTGTGTTTATTTGATCGGATTAAGCGGATATAGATGACGTTGATTTAATATTTGAGTGATGATGAAAGTTACGAGATGCAAGTTGTTTGGTAAGGAGATGTGATAGTGGTAGGCGAATATTTTGAGTAAGTGGTTAGGGTTAATATGATTAAAATTAGGGTCTCGTGTTTATATATAAAACCGGTTATAATTTTGGTGATTGGATCGGATATCTCTCATTGGATCGGGTTAAATGATTTGAGTTTTGGGCCATTACTCTTTTGAATTGGGTTGATGGATTTTACGTGTGTGATTAATCTGAAATCTTGGGCTTTAATTAGATCTCATTATTTTCAATGGTCAAACAATGATACTAACATAAGATGGACGTCCAATTGATATTCAAAATTTATATTTTTTGGATATAAATTTTTGATTATATTTGGTAAATGAGTGGTATTTTTGATATGGTATATTTTCATGGAAGGATACAAAATTCATTGCTTGAGCTAAAAAGTGAAAAATGACTACGGGGGTTGTATGCGATATTGCTACGAGGAATTGAAGTGGCGTTTCACGGGTGTGCCGTTTTCGTTGAGGCGTTGGTTGGTTGGTTGCATGTATCAAGATAACATTTGGAGCATAACTATCACTTAAGGAAGTTGTTGTACTCGGTGTCACTTTGTTATGAATTGATCATGAATATAGAACAAGCGAGAAGTCACAAAGTTGGGATGTTTACTTCATTTTCTAGTTTGTCATATTGGGTTTACTTCTCCATGTGGTCAGATACTATTAGCCGATGAATCAATGGAGCTCGGTTTGACAATTCCATGAGATATTGACGCTACGTAATATTTACGATACTTCACGATCTAAGCAAAATCTTTAAAGAATCTTGACGTAAGTCATGATTTTTCAAGATGTGCTTATGACAAGAACTTCTCGTCAGATGGTCGCACACGTTATGATGCTACGAAAGTTGAAACCATCATGGGGAGAAACGTGTACTTTGATGTGTTCGGTTAACCTCTGGGGAAGTAGTGTATACTACTTGTCTTAGTATTGTTTGTGATATTGTCTACATATTGGTTAACAATTGTTGATGATGGAGAAGAATCGTTGATGAACATTGCATGTTCCCCTAAAGCAGATATTCACGAAACCAAAATTGTCATAACACATTCAAAGGAAGTTGTTTACGGTTTAGTCTTGATTTTGTAAAATCCATGAAAGAAACTATTTCGGTTTAAATCATAGACTTGTAAAATCCGTGACAATGGAAACATCTGGTAAAGTAAAGTGCATTTAGGATCTTTCTTACGGTTTATTCTTGGTTTTGTAAAATCCCATGAAGAAACTATTTCTCGGTTTAAACTATAGAATTGTAAAATCCGTAATGATGGATCCATCACGAGAAAGGAAGGTGTATTTGGATTTTATTCTGGTACTACGGTTTACGCTTGAAGAAGGATAAAGGTGTATTTCATGAATTGGATGTGTGTTTGGATATTCGTCATGGTAGTTTGGTTATTACATGGTTTTACGGGGTTATGTGCTTTTAACCATTGTCGGGATGAAATCATTATCAAAGTTCATTTAAATGTCAAAGAAGGCTAGATTTGAGCTTTTAAACAGAAGATGTGACAACGACGTTAATTCACTATTATTTATTTGAGGTTGAAGTGAAATATCACGGGCGAGTGTACTTAGTATCTGAAGGTATCGGGGATGGTTGGATGAAGATTCTTCAAGATCCTTGTTCGAGCTTATTATCAAAAACGAAGACTTGGAAATCTAGTTATTGTTGGGTGACTTTTTCCTTTTCTTTTACCACTTGGGGGAATTGGGCTCGTACCAACACAAAATAACTATCACTTTAAGGAGTTACGTTGTAGTGCTCAGTGTCACATTCAATTGTGGATTTTCAAGAGGTGATGTACGTCTTATACTTAATGGTTGGTTGGATGAAGAGTATAGAGTACTTAGAGATTCAATGGAGGATGAAGTCTCGGCACCGCTCTATGTTACATATGTGCAAGTTTAAGTCACGAGTTCGGGTTAGTTTACTTCAGGGTTAAATTCGTCATATTGGGTTTTCTCTATCAGCTGTCACAACAAAGAGCCTACTAAATGATAATGGGTTGATTACAAGTTTTGCCAAGAGAGGTTGAATAGAGAGAGCGGCGTTTGAACACAACGATTCAAGCCTCATACTCCAAAGAAAAGAAATGTATGCGTTTCGGTGCGCATTATCTTGGAAGAAGAAATCTTCTCATTTATGACCATTCTCATCATCATGCTTCATGCTTTTCCAAGCGCTTTCGGTTATCAAGTGAACCGGACTACCTATGATTGTTCTCTTATTCCACTTGCTCAACTATAATGACGATGGCGACATCATGTGCTAATTTTATGGGGAGAAGTGTAAATAGACTACATTTGTTGAAGATATTCACTTATTCAATCAAGAATGGCAATTCAGTATGCAATTCTTGAGGGGAGAAAAAGTGTAATTCTTGCATGGTTGATTGATTTACGTGAATAAATGGTCAAACGGATCCAAACTCATGTAAGAACCGAGCTTCTTCTTATCGGGTCATTTCTACATGGAGTTTCTTCTAAGAGCCGCTTAGTTGACATCTTCTCATGGGTGATATGATTAATGACAAAGTGCTTCCGATTGCGAGGAGAATTTTCTTGATGAACATCTTTACATTCTTGTTTGATTGGGAGGGATTTGAGTTAAGGGTTTGCTTTATATAAGTTAACGGAAAGCATTTGGTGAGAAGAAGATGTTGACTTTCTATTCCCCAATGGACAATCTTGAAGAAGGTCGAGTCTACGATCGGTTCTACATTTTACGCTACATGTTAGAAGACTAAAGGCGAGTTGCATTTAACGATCTAAAGACTTCTTCTTAATTCAAGCATTCATCAAAAGATTGTCGGGTTGGGAGAGCACTAATTGGGGAGGGTGAAATGTCCGATATAATCCCAATTAGACTTGCTCATATTCTTGACAAGTTGATTCTCACGAGATATATTCGTGCTAATGGTATTCTTCTCAAAAGATTTCTAGTAAATGGGCTTAAGATGTTGTCGATTCAAGTATCAAAACCACAAGGGGAAGGAGACACGCATCTAAGCGAGTAAACTTGATGAACTTAATACTTCTAAGTGATTGAAGAAATCCCGGAAGACAAATGTCATTACCGCAGAGAAACTCAAGGTTTGACTCATGGCGTTTAGTGTTCTTATTTCAACTATGTGGGGAAGAGATGGAAGAGTTAGTTTCTAAAGATAAAAGAGGTACACAAGTGTGTGATGATTTCTATCGCAATCATCGGGAGAGATTGTGTACATTGGGGATGCTCATTTGTTTTACTTGAGGGCTTGTCGGTGATTCGAGATATAATCACTTATTCCGAGTTGACATCCTCGAGATTGTCATCCGAGAGATAATCGATGATTCGACACCTTCTTCAATGTTATCGGTTATTCTCTCTTTGGGCATTCGGGTACTTTGGGTTCTTGAGCTTCATACACTTTCTTGAGGGAGAGAAAAGTATACATTAGGGTTATTCTTTGGCTATTGGACTTAATCTGCTACTCGTTGGTATAAGTTTCTACTGTCTTGGTATATGTGTATTCGGGTTCGTGAGCTCTAGTCTAAGAGGATGACGCATCAATTCATCTACTGGGGAAGTGTTCTCTTGACAACTTATGGTATGGATTGCTTGACTTGATGGTTATGAAATTTGAAGATTATTTAAAGAGTGGGATGATACGTTCTTGTTCTTGTTGATGATATAACCCGAGCGAAGAATCTTGATTATCGTTCTTAAAAGGAGCAGTGAGGATTTATGATAATGGTGTGCTTCTCGTGCATCCGCTAAGGCAAGCTTGAAATAAAGCTTGAATCTGCTTAGCTAAAGGATTTTCGGTTTGGGGGAAGTCGCCAAAGTCTCACTTTTAGATGGTTCAATTTATTTCTTCTATGCAAGAGCCTCGGAAGCTTTGGTGGTGAAAGTTTTAGGATGATGACTTCTATCTTCTACAACGGGTGCTCGATATCCTTATCTCGGTACTGTATCATCATCTTCTTAAATTATATCATCTACTCTATCTTTGTAAATATTTTTTCTAAAACAAAATACAAAATATAAAACCAACAAAAAAGAAAATAGAAAAATATAAAACCAACAAAACCCATAAAATCGAAAATTTGAAAAATACCAAAATATGTTTTCTCAAGACATGTCTTACGGTATCGATAACATCTGCGGTCTTAGAAATGTCATTCAATAATGGCATGGGACCATAGATGAAGTTCGAGCAGAGGTGTAAATAATCTTTCTAAACATGTCTCAAAATATGGCTTGCGAGTTACTTGATATGTAACTTGTGCTTAAAACTATGGCTTGCTATTATTTCCGATAGCAACCCGCTCTTCAAGGAAAGAAAGTCTTTGCGCTTAAACCAATTTTCAAATATTTCGTGCACTTATCCTAAAAAAAATGAGGAAAGTATGTCAAGAATCATTGTTTTACTACTCAAATATTTTTCCGCATAAAATTCTTGGAAAAATATTTGTTTTAACTTAATGGTGGTAGCGAGTTGCTTGAAAATCAATCAAGATCGGAGTTTTCATAAATTTGCAAACTCAATCAATGACTTTTGCGCTTTTATTCTTTTAATAAAATGAGTCATTGATTGAGGGGGAGAATGTTTTTCAAATTTATATCAGCTATCGGACTTATCTAATTATCCTAAATGATTAACTAAAAAATGATGTTAACCTACGTTGAAGGACTAGGTGCCTAGGATATGATTGTTAGGATTAGATGATTAGAGTTTGATAAACACATTATTCCCATACCTTTTATGATATGATTGATATGTTGAATTGACTTTTATTAGTCGATTCTTTGTTTGGGTGATGTAAACCACCATATATACGATGTGTGTTCACTAACGTATGCATGTATATTGGTATATAAGAATGTTCCCGATCCGGATCTCACAATTGATGATGATTGGATGCCAAAAGGAAATGGTAACTATATCTTGGGTTGACATATAAAGAAACAAAGCTTAATTTGACTTCTACGGAGAGTTGGCATGAAATGCAACGAAGAAGTCTCTTCGCTTCACAGATGGTTTTCTTCAAACCTCCAACAACAACAACAAAAGCAACACAACCACCTAACGTATCTTTGTGTAGGATAATTGTGATGATACCATTTTTTTAAAAATAATTTTTAAATAATATTGTTTTGAAAAATGGAAAAATATTGGTTTTGAAAATAAATTGGACTTAATTTTGAAAATCACCGGACTTTACTTTATCAAAACTTAAGTCACTCAATCATCGACTACGGTTATCGATTGAGGGGGAGAGTGATTTAAAATAAAATATTTTCAATCAATATTTCTTCATAAAAGGTCCGGTTTGTACGAAACAAAGTGGTGATCTAAAGATTTAATGTTATGTCATGGTATGATTTTCTTTAAAACTCAAAGATCTTTCAAAATGAAATTTTTCTGTTCTTGTTTGATTGTGAAATTGTTTTATTTGACTTAAAGATCTCTTAAAAACTATCATACGACACTAACAATCTTTAATGTCGATAAAGCATTCCTTATCCATCATTTTCAAAATTAAATCTTGCGTCTTTCCCAAAATTTTCTAAATGATTTAAATCAATCGGGATCCAAAATCTCAATTTGTTTGAAATTTTGATGGGAGATAAATGATTTAAATCTCAAATCGGTTTTAAAGGGTGATTGTTTCAAAGCACTCCTTCCTTCATGTGTAAACGATTTTGAAATACATAATGCACATGATTGTGAAGGAGCATTTAACCAAAACCGGAAGAGTATTTAAACAAGGCCACATATTCTCCATGTTTTCCAAACCTTATTAAATCACTAGGGATCCAAAATCTCAAAGGGTTTGATATTTTGATCGGGGAGAATTTGTGATTTAATAATGAAATTTGATAAATGATGATCGATTTGATTCAATTGTGCAGTTTGCTCCTCATATGTGCTAAACGCTTTCAATCTCGTATACGTATTGAGGGGAGCATTCAAAAGAAAATGAACTATCGAGGTACAAAAGCTTTTAAAGTGATTTATAAAGTACCTTGATTGAGTTTTCAAATGGTTTTCTTAATGGATTTTGTGATCGTGGATGTGCTTCAAAGAACTCTTTCCTCTATGTGATAAAATGATTTCACTTATCCTATGCACATATTGAGGAGAGAATTTTACCAAGAAAATCAAATGGCTTTTAAATGCGAAATTGTGATCAAGAATTTGTTTCAAAGAACTCTTGCCTCCATGTGCTAAACAATTTCAACATCATATGCACATGTTGATGGGAGCATTTATAAATGATCAAAACAATTAAGGTACAAAATGCTTTGATATTATATCACAAGTACCTTGATTGATTTTCCAAATGATTTTTCAATTGGTTTCAAGGAAGAATGAACTGTACCAAAAGACCGACCATTTTACTTTATGCATGGAGTTATAAGGATGGTGAGGTTAGGTATTAGTTCCTACGATCCGCTAGAACCGAAGGGATCTACCCAGGGACAATCCACTAGATAGTGTAGAGTCCTTAGGTATAATGAAAAAGGAAAAAGTGAGATATGGGAAAAGTGCGGATGAGGCAGAGCTAATCGAATAAACCCAACAAGGTTCTTGTAATGACGTCTCGGTAAGCACGATGGGGTTGAAGAATGAAAAAGAAATGAAATGAGAAAAGGGTGAAAAGAAATAGCCCTCCAATAATTCAACCTTAGAGGCAAGAATCGGGTTCAATACATATACTCTTGGTTGTTAGGTCACTAGTTTTACAACACAAGTATCAATGAAAGAAATAGAAAAGAAGAGATTGGTTGAACACGTTAAAACACACACACACGTTAAGAGTAGCCACGGTTAGGCGTAGAGTGAATAAAATGAACAACCAACCCTCAAGTTAGGGTTATTACATAGTATTTATAGGAGGGAGGCCAGGCAACACTTCCTAGTCCCTTCCTTTCTCCTATGGGCTTGGGCCTAAGCTCATGGGCCTTCTTCATAAGCTTAAGGCTAATAACAAACATAAAGGCCATAATTAAGCTAACTATTACATATGAATTACTAACACTTGATTTAGGTTTAGGGTGATTCCAACAATCTCCCCTAAGTGTTGGTGATGAATGAATATGAATGGTGAAGGCGTTGATGTAATAGTAGCTTTAACGTCTTGACATTCTTCTTTCTTGTGAGAAGAATTTCCTTGATTTGAACAATCTCCCGGTGTAGAGAAATTGTTTTCTTTAAACAATTTTGCTTTGGCGATCATCTTTAACTTTGTTCTTTGATCATTGTTCTTTGTGATGGTAGTGATAGTATGTTTTGTTGTGCATCAAGTGCGCCTCAGTGCCTTGTTTGCTTTCTGATGTCTCACGTCATTCTTCAACATGCTCACACGCCTTTGACGTTCGATTTGACCGATGAAGTTCTTTAAGTCTTTAACTTTGTAGATTCTTTGATTTGTGAAGAATCATTCGACTTTGTGTTGCTTTAATATAGAACTTCCATTAGTGATGATGTTGGCGTGAGCATGAGAAGAATCTGACGATCATTCCGCTCCGTAGCTTCCATAAGAAGAAAAAATTAACACGGTTAGTAATAAGCGGATTAAGCACTTACAAGTTTGAACTTGAGGTGTTATGACATAGTGTGAAAACACAACTCTAATTCTCACAAAAGCCGTTCGAATTGGAGTCCCACAAGTGAGATAACGCGATGTGCAAGTACACCTCTGATTCGAGATGAGTTCTTGAGGTACATCAAGCATAACCTCACGACTATAGACCGTTTGAGACACACTAAGCGTAATCCACGAGGAGTTACGAAGTGACCTCACCGCCGTGGCTGTTGATGTTGACCACGGCGGAGTTTCCATTCAATCAATGAGGATCATGATGTGAACCTCTCATAAATGTTCTCGACAGTTGCTAAGATCATGAAGGACTCGATAACGTACCACCGATGTTCTTATTGTTGAACACCAAGTGATGAAATGTCAAGTGATGATGTTCTTATTGGTTTTCTGACGGAGACTAGGGAGAGGGTCTCCTTCTTGATACCAATGATCTCTAAGAGAAAGCCAATAGTTTACGTAGGGTTCCTGTGAGAATGAAACAAGCTTTTTTTGAGAGAAACTTGAGTGACTAAGAAGGTTTAGTGCATGCGTCATTGGGTCCATGACGGCTTTTATTCTTCAATACCGGCGTCATCAAGTGACAACAAGATAGTATATAAATTAAACCGGTTATGCCTAAGTTGAATAATTTGGAGGGCTATTTCTTTTCACCCTTTCTTTGCATTTCTTTTTAATTCTTCAACTCCTTCTTTCTCCGATTCTCATTTCTCCTTTTTATAATCATACCTAAGGACTTCTAAGTACTAACTATTTGTGATGTCCTTGGGTAGATCCCTCCGACTCTGGCGGATCATAGGACGGTTATTCCTAACCTTAGTCACCTTATAACTCCATGACTAACCTATGTTGCCATAAAACCAATTTTCAAGAAAATCTCTCACGGTGGTCATGATTGTAAAAATTTTGTACCACCGAAAGAGTTTGATCTTTGCGAAATACTCCCTCCACATGTGCTTAAGAGTTTTACGGAAATCGCACAGTGAGGAAAGAGCGCACTTTATGAATTGATCAACTCAAGATAGACGGTCCCCGCGAGACATCATTACATTGCATAGTTAAAGAGTTACATTGTCGACTTTAGGTGACAACTAGCTCTAATAACTACCTTGAAGGTGTAGACAAACCTCAAAAGGTTGTCAAACCCATCGAGTTTATGTCTACCAAGAGTTTCTCGAATGGTACATTCTATTCGGACAAGTCGCTGCGAGACACGTTTACATTACTAGCGAACTAGCTTGAAATTATTACCGTCCGGACAAGTCTTTTCGAGTTACTAATGATTAAGTATCGTCAATTCGTTGGTTAAGTCTATAGCACAAAGATTCATTTGCATTTACACAACACATTTCTTATCGCATAATTTTCTCCCTCAAAATGGCATATAAAATGTTATTTTGAAAAGTTGAGAATATATATGACCATTTAAGTGTTGCGGGAAGATGACCACTATGAACAATTTATGAACAAAGTTTTAATTCAAATACTCCCCTCAACAAGTGATATAAGCGGTTGAGGTTTTGAAAATATACGAGGAAGTACTTGTTCTTTTGAGCAAAACCTTGAAAAAATGAAAGGTTTGATAGGTTTTACTTAAAATTAAGAAGCCGCTCCTTGTATAAGGATTGTGGCAATCAAGCGCACTACGTGGTCCTTCCTTGACAATTACGGGTTGTACAACGTTATGTGCACAAGCCATTGTCATAATAAATCATACATCCAAAATATTATGAAATAGAAGCGATTCGAGGGTACCGGAAGTCCGATGATGTTGCGGAGTGCGAACATGGCATTGATAGCGATGATGTAAATCTGGGTCGACCACCAACAAAGCTTTCCAATGTTTCAGGCGATCCCTTGATACAACCTTTCATCAATCATTCGATGATCCTCGCACATCCCTTATGTCCTAAGAGTTCCATCGCTTTTGAGACCCTATGCCTTCATATATCGCCTTTAACCGATAAGCCAATCCACCCCTAACCTTCTTCAAAGTGTGATCCTAAACTTGTGAAGATCTCTACACGCCATCAAGCAATTTCGTTGAAGTTCACTGCGATAAACGGCGAGAATGGTTTCTTGGCGAGTGTGTGTGGAAGGCGATTGATGTCGGGAAGATCTAGATGAGGTGGAGTGAAGTTGACATGGGCACGATATGATTCAAGCGCAGTGAAGATCTTCTACACCTTCTGTATGACTATGCTTGATGAATATTAGCAAGGACTTGATATATTCACGTTGTACTTGATCGAAATTGTCTCATGCGTCCTCGCACTTTGGCAAGATCGGATCTTCAATGTCGTTGAGACAAATTAGAAAGTCCGCTTCCTTTGAATGCATAATATCTTTCGTCTTGTATTTTGACCACGATATTCTTGAGAAAAGTGTAGTCCCATTTAGGCGAAAGATCGACATGTTTAACAAACAACGATTCCTTTAGTCTTGAAAACTTCATTTAAGACTTACGAACTTGGCGCACAGAAGATTAGATGCGTTCCGACCAATGGTGAATCCATACATTGCATCACGGTCATACAATTCCACATTGTTAGAAAACATGTGGGTAGCCTTTTAAATCGATGGCTATGCGGTTTGAGTATATGGTGTAGGGAGCGGAAGTGTCGGAGATGTAGCATATTTCCTTGAATCATCACTGCTGTGAAGAAATTCCAAGTCTCTGTTGAAGAAATAGCGAAATGGAATCTTAGGCCGATCTGGTTGCCAATTGTCGGTATAGGTTTAGACCGATCGGTGTAATATGGAGGATTGTCCCGTTTGGTGAAGTCGATGTTTGCTTCAGGTTGAGCCAATCCATATTGTTAGACATGGCTCGTGCTATATTGTCAAGGTGATACTCAACTTCAATAGCACTTTCCGAGCTATCTTTGGGAAGTTGAGATGCTTCATTCTTGATTCTCTTCAACTCGGATTTCGTCATCTTCTTCACACGGAATTTTTCTTGCAAGAATTTAGCATGCTCCAATGTATTACCGCTCTACCGTTCTTGACCTTCAATTTGGATAGGGGTGGAATTAACAAGTGTAGAAAACCATTCAAATTCTTGTGTCATCTTCATCTAGCCATGATACTGACGTCGACTTTGGCGCCTTCTTCTTCTTTTCTTAGGCCCGGATGAGGATTACGGTTTCTTAACTTTGTCGGAGAGGTGGGTTGTTGTTGGGGCTCATGGAATTCCTCATCGTCACCACCCGTATACTCAAAGTGATCACGGTTTTCTCGAGTCTCGGGTGGTAACTCGAAAGAATCTGAGGTTTTCGAGAGAAGAACGAGGAGGAGACCTTTGTTGTGCCGGAGTCCGTTTGGGTGGAGGTTGCATAGAAGATGATTCACGAGACTTCTTGACGTTTATGCTCGTCATTCTTATCCCGATCCTTATCTTCATCGTCGTGGACGTTTCGCCTTCGACTTCTTCTCGGTAGGTGATTTGAGTTGATATTCCAAAGAATGCTTCAAGCAATTTACCTTCGTGAGAGGCAAGTGTTGCGGATCGTTTGGACATTTGAGCTACCGGTCAACTAACTCGACATCTAAGAATATTTTGGGATCAATTGGATTGATGTTCACGTGCATTGGTGTTGATTTCATAGTGCGCTTGGCGGATAAAGTAGATTCGGATAGAGTTGTTTGGTGAACAACTCCTTTGTAACTTTAGGAACAATGTCAAGAAGGTGCTTGATGAGTGTACCCTTTGATCATTTCATCCATTTTCCTTGAAGATCATCTTTCACGAGCTTCATACATAATCCTTTCAACTTTCATCTCGTCATTCTCGTCATGAAGGTATTGTATCGATCGGTGAGAAATTCATCTTCTGTAGAGCATGTCTTTCTTTCGACTTGTTTGTGACATTCACAATTCTTTTATGAGTATGAGAAATCCAAGATCGAGTTGGCTTCTTCACCGATTTGGATGTTGATTTGGTTGATATTTTTGATGGTGGTGGTGAGGAATGAGAAGATGAATCAATGAAGATGAGATGTGAGGAGACTCCGGTCCTTTGATGGTTCATAAGTTTTCTCCTTAGGCATGCGGACTGTCAAGAAGAAACTTTTCATAATCGTCATCTTCATCATTTCGGACTTAGCTTCTTCATCGACTTTATCTTCTCGAGACTTCTCGATGCTCGTTCCTCAATGTCAAACTTAATAGATTCCTCTGTTGCTTTTGTTGTTGCTCAAGAGTGGTGGCACAGGTTCCCTTATCGGGTCGATTAACGCATCGGGATCGGGTGTAGGTTGAATTTCACCACTTGACCCTTGGGCCACCCATTTGATCTTTGGCAAATTTCTCCGCAACTTGTTGAGTCTAACAAATTTGAACTTCCTCCGTAATCGGTTTCAATGGCTCTTCTTCCAGCTTTCCTCTTCATAAGGCACAAGTCTTGAGTCTTCCTTTTCCTTGGATAGTTGGTGGACCGAGGTTTTGCTATTGAAGGAGGTGCTTGATTGCTGATTCGAGTGAAGACCTCTTCATCGATTGTGTATCTTGAGCTTTCGTCCACTAGCTTTCTTTGTGGTTCAAGCTTTGGAATGGGAATAGGACCAGCTTCCTTGGAAGGAATAGTCTTTTACGAGGAGGATTCCTCTTGGGGAACTTCCTCGACTTTCGGTGCTTCAAGACTTCCCGCTTGCCTCTTACGGTTCTCCGTGTAGGTGTTCGAGAAGACTTCTCATCGAGATGACCAACTTTCCTACTTTAACCGCTTCGGATACCTTTTGTATGTGTAGAGCTTTTGATTTCGTCGACGAAGGTGATCGGTAACACAAACACCTGTTTCTTTGTTGTCGATTCCTTGATTTCGGTGATAGAATAGGCTCGAGACAACATGTCATGATTATTGGGGTCATTGAGCCTCTTGGGAATATCGGGATGAAGCCCAAGTGCTCTCTGGATCAACAGTTTAGTGTATCCGACATAGGAATTTTGAGCCAAGCTTTTGAGAAATGACATCATGTCATCCCATATCGAGCTTCGGTTCGATGTGCTTCATGTTGATTAATGACCAAAGATTTGCGGTTCCATGAGCTTGGCATGCTCATAGCCACTATCATGACGAGAGGCGAGTTGGTGATGATGATGTAGAGTTCTCCGGTTGAGGAATGTTCTTAAGTTCCCATGAGAATGCTTAGAGATAGTTCACAAGCTTCATCATAGCCAATATCAATCAAGAATTGTAACTAATCGTCTCTTCAAAGGTGTGGCATAGAAGTCGGTTGGCTCAATGTCGGGGATGAGAAGAACGACCGTAAGTCAGTATGTGTGATGGTGACTGTTTGTGATCGAGCGTCACTTTCACGCACTTTGACCTTTGACCCTTTGCATTGATTTCCAAAAGCGGTGAATGTAGATCTCCGGTATTGTAGCAGAATGTGAGAGCATATTCGTAAGGATGATTCTTTAGAATATCCTGACAATCAAGCAGAAGATTACGAGCAGTGAGGGTTTCAAAGTCAACCCGAAGGTTGTTCTTTCCAATCTTCCTCGGATAGCCATTAGGAAGATATTGGCCATTGTGAGAACATCTGGTGCATCCAAATTCATTTGAAGACCATGTCGTGATCTCGAAATAACATTAGCCAAAAGAACCAACATATCGAAAGACATTATGTTAGTCAACGAAGGTTTTATTGTCTAATTATTGAATGTACAATGTCAATGATTATTCTGAGTCCAAAGTCACTTGTTTGTTCAATAGTCCAATGACGCCGTGATAAGTTTCGTGAGTTAGTTAACTTTATGTTTTAAAGTTTATGTTATCACTTATTTAACACAACTTATTAAACGCGTTTAAGCTTATTAGTGACATTATTGGTTTCGTGACGTTATGATTTATTTATTAACAAGTTTGCCGCCTAACAATTCATAATGAAGGTTTGATCAAGGCTTATGCGAGAAATGGTAGCTTATGCGTAAGCGGGGAGAGGTATACGCGTGAGCGAAAGCTTATGCGTGGGATCCCGACTTACGCAGTAAGAAATATTACGCGTAGGAACACGGGACCTTAAGCGTGAGCCACGCCAGAGGCGTATAAAAATCTTACGGCGTAAGGCTTACTCGTAAGAGTAGACCTTATGCGCAGAGGTCATCCACGCATATCCTTCACAGGATACGCGTAGTCCTTTGTAGAACCTTACGGCGTAAAAGCTACGCGTAAGATTACTCTTATGCATAACATGCTACGGCGTGAAGGTGATCCTTATGCGTAGATGGTTACAACCTTGATTGTGATTTTTACGAGTAGCAAACACGAAATAACATCATCATAGCATCAATATTTACTAACACTCATTCTATAATGGATCATGGAATGAAAGTATATCAAGCGATTCTGCAGCAGAAGCGTCTTACTGCGTGACCAAAACCCTAATTGTTCAAGGATTACGCGAAGATTTTTAGCCATAGGATTTGCACCAAAGTGTTTTGGGAGGTCTAAGAAGCATATAGAGTATGTTTATCCAAGTTTTAACATAAAAATGTCAAGAATCAAAAGTACCCAAACCGTATGAACATAAACCCTAAATTTCAATTTCTTAACTTTTTATGATTCTGGGCAAGTTCTGGGCTTTAATATGATCAGTTCAACTTTAAAACAACCTATTATAACAATCTTTATCACCAAAAACGTTCTCACTTGAAAATACCCAAAACGACTCATGAACCCTAATTTTAAAGATCAATCAATTCGTGTTTCTGGGTGGATTTTGAGGATAAACATAGTATCATTGATGTTAATGAAACATTTTGACACACTTATTTTAACCACAAACACACACCAATGATTTTGTGTTCATACGCTTATGCGTAGAACACATAATAATTCATATCTTTCGTTTTAGCCGTTGGATTTGCATAAAAATCAAAACCCTTGCTTGTAATAACGTTTAGATTACTAAAATACTTACAATATGATGATCAAAACACGGTTTGAAGCTTGATTATTAGGCGTAGGATGAGTTAGTTGTGTGTATTAAATGTGAGGATGAAAAGTTAGGTGGGAAGTTTTATTAAAATAACTTTTGGATTTTGACAATTTTAGTCCCTCCACCTTTCCATTTTCATCCAAAGCCTTTTAACTTCCATTTTGGTTACCAAATGATAGATTTTAAGAAAGAAACTTGATTTACACTCCCCTCGACTTAAGAAATAATGAAAGGTTATAAATTTTAGTCCGAGGAGTGTCATTGAACTAGAAAATGTGACCACCATTTTAAAGAAACAACTGGATAGGATAACATGCAAGTACGGATGTTTTGAAGCGATTATATTTATTTTCTCCCCTCAACACTTGATCGAAAAAAAATTTGAATTTTGAAAGATTTGAGTGTTGTGGAAGAAATGTACTTGCCATGTTTGAAGAAATATGGATAGAAGAATATTTTTGTTGTTTTATCGATTTTCTTTTTTGTATTTTGTTTTGAAAATTATTTACAAGAGATTTTGGTGTTTGGTTGGTTTTAAGACTTGTTTTAAGAGTTCATCCAATTCTCTTGAGTCAAACACCGCATACCAATCCGTGGACCAACTCATTAAACCTAGCGGGAGGCAAGGCTTTGGTGAGTAGATCGCCAATTGGTATTCTCGCACTCCACGGTATAATTCAACTGCACTCGCTCCACGTGGTCCTTGATGAAATGATAGCTAAGATCGATGTGCTTTGATTTAGTCTTTGAATCGAGTTGCACGAGATCGCAATGGCACTCGATTGTCGCGAGACATCGAGGATTTTGTCAAACACGTAACCATAGTCTTTGAGTTGTGTTCTCACCCGGATGACTTGAGCACAACACGCCGACATGGCTACATATTACCTTGATGAGATGACGATGTACAATCGCTTCTTCGATTTCGTGACACCGGTTTATCACCAAGAAATTGTAGTGCTCTCAAGTACTTTTCCGTGAATCTAAGCATCCCGCGTGGTCGGTCTCAAAAAGCGATTAGTTCAAAACTAGAATCCTTGGATACCGATCCCCAAGTTAATGGTTCTTTTGATGTGAGGATTCTTTAGCCTCAGAGGTGGGTTTCAGGTTGGTCGCGACGATAACGGGAGCATAGATAAACGCAAATACAATATCAGTCTGCTAGTTGTTAGATACATGAGAGACCCAATAATACTTGGTATTTGGTAGGGTCTACTAATTTCCCATGTAAATCGTCTAGCTTCTTGGTATGAGTCATTGGTGTGACATAAGTGTCCGTGTTTTCATTCCAAATTTGTTTAACAATTCAAGGGCATATTTGGACCGACTCAAGAAAATACCACGGGGTGATTGTTGAACTTGCGGTCCTAGAAAGAACATAAGTTCACCCATCATGGACATTTCAAAATTTTCTTCATTAGTTTTGCAAAAGCGATTGAGTACTTTTATGTGTAGACCCAAAATGATGTCATCCACGTAAATTTTAACAATTAAGATATGTGCCCGTGATATTGTATAAAAGAGTAGGGTCAACCGAACCTTTGGTGAAATTGTTAGCAATGAGGAAAGATGATAGCTTATCGTACCATGCCCGAGGAGCTTGTTTGAGACCATAAAGAGCTTTGTTCGGTTTGTAGACATGGTTCGGGAACTCGGGATCAACGAATCCTTCGGTTGGTCGACATAAACATTTTCTTTCGGTTGTTCGTTGAAACGCAATTTTGACATCCATCGAAAGACCGTCATATTCATATGAGCGCGAACGCGAAATATCCGAACGACCTCAAGAGGAGCAACAGAGCAAAAGATTCTTCAAAGTCTATTCCTCTTCCCGACGATAACCCTAGCAACTAGGCGTGACTTGTTTGGATTACGTTCCTTGACATCCAATTTGTTTTTCAAATCCATTTGAGACCAATGCGTAGACCCTCGTTGGTCTTTCAACCAGTTCCCATACTTCAAGACGTTTGAATTGGTCGAGTTCTTCTTGCATGGATTCAATCCAATTGTCTTTTGTCATTGCGTCTTTAATGTTTTAGGCTCAGTTAGCAGACGGTGAGTGCATAAATGCAATGTTCACCATCCGTGTGAAGAGGTTGTCTCGTAACGATCGGGTTGGTTCGGGTTGCCAATGATATTAGCCGGAGGATGGTCTTTTGTCCATCGATGTGTAGAGGTTGATGTTGGTATACATTGTGCAGTTCGAGGATTCAAATGGTTTGTTGATGATTCCATGACATCAGTGCGCAGTGTCATTAGCAAACGGGTTAAAGAACATTTGGATCAAACTCTGCGGTAGGGTACTTCATTAAGAACATCATCACCGGTTCATCATTGTTGGAAGCGGTTTGTTCAAGCTGTTGTGGTGGAGTCAATGGTGGTGCTTCGTCAATAGTAGTTGTTGGATACGGTGTATCGGTATAAGTAGTAGTGTCGGGTTGAGCGGTGAGCAATGGATACACGGAACACGTTCATCAATATCATCACTGAGCAATGAGCAAATAACCTTTCCATTTATTGACGAGTGAGCTTGGGGCTTTGCTTGTGATGATGGGGTTTGGGGAAAGTTTAAGCGGTTGTGATGGGTTCCAAGTCATTATACTCGGAAGCCATTTGGTAAGTTCATCAAAGTGAGCATGAATCATTTCCATAACCCGTTTTGTACGACGATTCGGATCCGATAACCTTTAGAATTCTCACAATATCCAATAAAGACTCCAATGTCGACTTTGGTTTTGAGCTTTCCAAAATCATCACGATCATTATTCGGATAGCAAAGAGAGCCAAATACATGAAAGTGTTTGAGATTTTGTTTATGGTTGTGGAGAAGCTCAAGCGGTGTTTTGTTGTGGCGTTTAGTAATCATAGAACGGTTTTGAGTATAGCATGCGATGGATCTGACACGCCCATAATTAATCCGGAATTTTAGCATTGATTAACATTGTTCTTGCAGCTTCCACTAACGTTCGGTTTCGTCTTTCAACAACTCCGTTTTGTTACGGTGTACGTGCAATAGATGTCGATCTTGAATTCCCACTTTCTCATAAAATTCACGAAGGTTTTGGTTAACAAATTGGTTCCTTTATGCATTACGATTTGGCGGACGGTGTTCCGGGTGAACTTGAATTTTCGTGAGAAGGTGATGATCATTGTGGAGCTTGGTCTTTGCTTGAAGAAAGTAGACCCAAGTCCATCGTGAATAGTCATCAACAATTACTAATATGTAGCGTTTGCCATTTATCGTTTGCACGCGCGATCGGGCCACACAATCCATGTGAAGAAGATGAAGCACATCTTTGAGGCGTGTTCCACCTTTGAAGGAAAATGAGCACGAGTGCTTTTCCCTTGTTCTGGTGAGCAAAGGTGATCTTTAGAATACTGGAATCGTGGAGACCTTCAACTAGTTTGTCTCGAGCAAGATTGTTTACCAAGGTAACACTTGGTATTGAAGACAAGGCGTCGTGGAACCAAAGTTGGCCGCACTACAACTTCCCAAGCTACTCAAGTTCCTCTTAAAGGGCTTGTTTCATTCTCGAGGGAACCGACAATAATCTATCGACTTTCTCTTAGAGATTGTTGATATTGAAGAGACCCTCTCCCTAGTCTCCGCATAGGAACCAAATGTGCACAATTGAGTCTAGAGCCAAGAGATCATCCACAATATCTCATTAGGACACACAATTAATGAAGACTTCTTTGTTTGAGACAATGTGGAAAGTAAGTATATATTGAGAGTCCACGCATTATCCTTGTGGTATTGCGAACATCCGAGTGATATGTAAAATATTCACGATGAAGATGGAAATCCTTCAGAGCCAACATCAAACAAGCTCTTGGTGGGTGACATGTGAGATCTTTTATAAAGATCAAACTTGTGACAAGCGGATAGAAACAATGGGCGATTCATTCTTGAATCAACTTTGGTCGAAATGAATTGACAAATAATTTTGGAAAAACGTTCGACGTGCAAATCTTCTTTTCTCTAGCACATTGAATGTGTATTCATATTTCAAATTCAAAAGTATCTTTGATTGAAAAATACTTTTGGAAAAACTTTTCGATCTTAAATTTCTTCTTTCTCTAGCACATCGAATGTGTACTCTTTCAAATACAAAAGGCATTTTGATTGAAAATTGATCTTTCTCATAAAACCTTCGTCGTATTGCAAAACTCTTTCTTCTAAGCAATACGTGATTGTTTTCAAATCAATTTTCATCAATTAGTAATTTCAATTCGATGGTTCACTCACTCCGTGTTGTCTTCTTTGAGGCGTTACGGTTTGAGAACATTAGAGCTTTGAAACCACATCAAAGAGATTCTTGAATTATACACGATCACAGGCGATGCTTGTCGATCAGCGAGGAACCGTGGCCGTGGACCTCAATTCAACGAAAGTGATCAAAGACACTTTCGTGCGTTTATTGCTAACTGTTGTTTGCGGTACATTTGGACGGTTGCGGTGATCGAAATTGAGGAGTCAATCTAAAGCCGCATGCTGCAACATCACACTTAATTGAAGAAATCATGGCGGTGCATATCTACATAACACGGTTACGATATTTTTATACTATGCTTCTGCTGACTGCGCAAATATCATGAACGATAAAACTTCCGCTACTACTGTAAGGTTAGATTATCGAGCGAGATTATATCTTATAAAGACTACGTCAATGAAGACTCTCTGTTTCACACAATGTGGAAAGAGATTATATCTTATGAGTCCTACGCATTATCCTTGTGGTATTGCGGAACATCGAGTGATATGCAAACATATTCACAATGAAGATGGAAAGCCTTCTAGAGCCAACATCAAACAAGCTCTTGGTAGGTGGCATGTGAGATCTATCAATAGATCAACCATGTGACAACCGACGAGAAACAATGGGCGGTTCAAAATTACGAATCAATCCGGTTCGGGGTTATGGATTGACGGATACCTTGAAAAACCGGTCATTGTGCTTAAAACTCTTTTCTAGCACATCGATCCGTGTATTAATATTTCAAAAAATAAAAGGTGTTTATGATTGATAATTGATTTTCTTTAAAACCTTCGTTGTATTGCAAAAACACTTTATTTTGAGCGGTACAAGATTGTTTTAAATCTCTTTTCATCAATCGGTGAATCTCAAATTATTGGTTCACTCACTCCGTGTTGTCTTCTTTGAGACATTCGGTTTGAGAACGACTAGAGCGGTGCGAAACCACATCAA
Source organism: Chrysanthemum lavandulifolium (assembly GCA_022545495.1). NCBI lineage: Eukaryota > Viridiplantae > Streptophyta > Magnoliopsida > Asterales > Asteraceae > Chrysanthemum > Chrysanthemum lavandulifolium. The sequence goes on from JAHFWF010000030.1 coordinate 396,727, forward strand.
GGAGATTCTTGAATTATACGATCACGAAGTACTTGTCTTCGATCAACGGGGACCGTGGGCGTGTATATCAATTCAAAAGTGATCAAAGACACTTTCGTGCGCTTTATTGCTAATCGTTGTATGCGGTACACCCAACGTTTACGGTGATCGAATGGAGGTCAATCCATAGCCGCATGCTCACACAACACATTCATTTCAAAGAGATCATGATTAGTGCATCAATGACTCTTATATTCTCACTCCATGCTTACGCTACTGCTTCGCAAATATCATGAATCAACTAAAGCTTCCGCTACTCGATGAAAAAAATCATGATCCGAATGTGAGCATGTCGGTCCACCGTCACAACATCACGTAATGTCAACCTTTGCAATGGATGAGTCGAGATTTATGCAAGTCGATGATCTCAAAGGCGGCTCAAAACTCATAGTCACGTGGATCCGTTAAAGACCTCCACTCAAATTATTCAAACATGCAAAACATGAAGAATCATAGACTACGAGCTATAGAGCAATGAACTTAAAAAGAATCCAAGAACAATCTTAATTTAATATCTGTTTGTATTCGTAATTTGAGGTGACCCCTTGGGGAGATTATTAGGAATTAGAAAAATCATCATTAAAGTATCGGTCACCTCAAGTATATGTAATTGTTAGAAAGCTCGTAGTTGTAGTCATTTAATATTAGTTAGTATTTAGTTAAGTAACACCGTGGAGAACGGATGGGTCTTTACCCACGATATGCCCGATCCACACCCGTAGGAGGCGAGTCTTATAAGAATACTATAAATACTCTACCTCCCAAGGTAGAGGGTTGAGCTTCAATATCATTTTTCTTTGTTTCACATAGTTCCCAACTCTTCCTTTCTCTCTAGAACTTTCTCTCTAAAACATTGTATCGCCCATATGGATTTGTTTTGATGTGTTTGTGAAATCTTATATCTTACACATGTTTGTATCGACTACGGGAAGTTAAATGATGCTACGGAAGATCATTTTCCTTTGCCATTCATCGACCAAATGCTCGAGAGGTTAGCCGGGCATGAGTACTACTATTTTCTTGATGGTTTCGGGATACTTCCAAATCCCATTGCTCCCGAAGATCAAGAAAAACTACGTTTACATGCCTTACGGGACTTTTGCTTAAGCGAATGCCCTTCGGGTTATGCAACGCCCGCTACCTTTCAACTATGTGTGATGGCCATATTCCATGAATTAATTGAAGGCGACATGGAAGTCTTCATGGATGATTTCTCGGTATTTGGAAATTCCTTGACCTTTGTCTATCCAATCTTAGGAAGATGTTGAAGCGGTGTGAAGAAACCAATTTAGTCTGAATTGGGAAAATTGCCATTTCATGGTAAGAGAAGGAATAGTCTTGGAACACAAAGTCTCAGGAAATGGAATCGAGGTCGATAGAGCTAAAATCGAGCGATATCCAAACTACCTATCCTACTACCGTTAAGGCCATTGAAGCTTTCTCGGTCATGCGGGCTTTTATAGAAGGTTTATTAAGGACTTCTATAAAATTTCCCGACCAATGACACATCTTCTAGTCAAGGACGCCTTTTGATTTTTGGAAGAATGTAAGGAAGCATTCAATCGGTCTAAAGAAAGATCTCACTCGGGATCCGATAATGGTTACCCACGATTGGTCCCAACCGTTTGAAATCATGTATGGTTCTAGTGATTATGCTATAGGCGCCGTGCTAGGCCAAAGAAAGGAGAAGCATTTTCAACCAATTTACTATGCTAGCAAAACCATGAATGTAGCGAAGAGAATTATACAACCAGAAAGAGCTTTTAGCTATGGTTTTGCCTTGATAAATTCGAGCAATATCTCGTCCTTTCTAAAACTTTGTCTTCATAGATCACTCCGCTTACGATACTTGTTTTCCAAACAAGATGCAAAACCCGACTTATTAGGTGGATTCTATTACTTCAAGAATTTGACATTGAAATTCAAGATAAAAAGGGAGCTGAAAATCTTGCTGCTGATCATCTATCACGGTTAGAGAACCCAGACCTAGAGAAATTAGACCATACCGAAATTCGTGACTCTTTTCCTGAGGAACGACTAATGGCCATTAAGGATATTGAGCCATGGTATGCGGATTATGCTAACTATCTATCTAGTAGGGTCTTGCCGAATTACATGACTAGGAAAGATAAAAGAAATTCTTCACCGCTAAAATACTATTTACGGGATGAGCCCTTCCTATTCCGTATATGCCCCGATCAAATGTTAAGAGATTAGTTCAAATGTGCGATGCATTCCAACGATCGAGAAACATCTCGCGAAGGATGAATCACCTCGAGAACTATATCCAAGTACGTGAGATATTCGATGTTCGGGGTATATATTTCATGGGTCCTTTTCCATCATTTGGAGGAAATGAATACATTCTAGTGGCTATCGACTATGTGTACAAATGGGTGGAGGCCCAAGCCCTTAGGACTAGCGATGAAATGGTAGTCATTAATTTTCTTAAAAAGCTCTTCCGCGAATTGGGATTGCCAAGGCATTGATCGATGATAGAGGAACCCACTTTTGCAATGCTCAAATGGAGAAGGTGATGAAGAAGTATGGTGTTCATAGATTCTCTACGCATATCATCCCAAACCAATGGGAAAGGAGAGAACACGAATAGAGCATTAAATAGGATACTTGAAAAAATGGTCCACCGAATAGAAAAGATTGGGCATTCAAATTTGGATGAGGCACTCGGGCATTCGAATGGTTTATAAAACACCTATCGAACAACCCCTTTCGCTTGGTATACGGGAAAGCATGCCACCTCCCTATTGAACTTGAGCAAAGGCATATTGGGCATAAGGCTGTAATATGGACTATTCTCGAGGCGGTCAAATAGGTTCCTGACTTCAACAAGCGGAGGAACTAAGACTTGAAAGCTTATGAATCACGATCACATATAAAGAAAGGCGAAAAAATGGCGATCAACGAATAAAGAATCCTAAAGAGTTTGTGGAAGGAGATATGGTGCTCTTGTATAATTCAAGATTGAGATTATTTTGGGAAAACTCAAATCAAGATGGTATGGGCCCTTTTCGGTGAAAAGGAAAATGGACAATGGGGTTGTGATACTACTTGACCATGATGGAAGAGAATTTACCGTGAATGGACAACGTATAAAACATTATTAGTTTGACAATAATGAAATGGTCAACGATGAGGATATTGTTTTGGAAGAAGGTGGCGGTAATGAAGTCACGTAGGGCACAACTTGAGTCTAGCTACAAGACTCATAAATAAATAAAAGTGCTTCGTGGGAGGTAACCCATGCTTAATTGTTTGCTTGTTTGTGTGTATATCTTTTCTTGATTGTTTATTCTCATGTTTGAATTTGTAAAATGCTTTATTTTGTCTTTAACCTCGTCTTAATTACATATAAAGGTATTTTACAAAGGGATAAGTGTAGGAGGATTACACGTTTTCAAAAGAACGTGAATATGAAATTACGATTATTAAAAGATATACATGTGTGTTTGTTAGAGTCAAATGCTTGTATCGAGTCATAATGGATGTTTTGCGTGAATTTTTCAGTTGTAAAGATATAAATTTTCCGAATGTTTTCCGAAAATCGCGGACCGGTTTGTCGGGATAACTGACGGCGTGGTCGAAATCGACGGCGTCGAGGAGTAGAAACAACTTCTAACTTTTCTCGTTTTACGTGCTACTTATAAATTTTGGAATTTTCAAGTCTTAATTTTCGAAACTACGTAAACATCTATTCCACAAGCATTATATCCTAGTTTAGTAGAGTCATATATATATTATTACCACTTGATTTTTACGAAGGTTTCGTTTGTTTTCTTCAAGTGTGCAAGTTTTATTTATCAAGTAGAAGATACATAAGATTGGATGGAGCTTTTCTCGCATACATTCTTCTTGAAGAAGGATTTAACCACTACTTCACATGGATCCTACCGAGCTAATCAGGGGAGTATTAGTTTCTTTCATTTTTAATTGCCTTACATTATCATAACTTTGATACTTTCGGGAAACATTGGGGACAATGTTCAGTTTAAGTGTAGGGAGGGAAAATAAAACGGAAACTTTGAAACTATGCTTATCCTTGACTATTTGCCTTGTCCAATTTCATTTGTGTAATAAACCATGAGAAATATCGGTTAGGGTAATTTTGTCACCAAATTTAAAGTTTGTCATGACATGCAGGAGTGGGCCATTAGTCTTAATAAAGCGTCTCATTGATAGGAAGTTATATGACTAGCACAAACCATTTACCACTTAAATTCCACCAAAATGTGAGGATCGCCCTTAGATTTGTAGAAATTAAAGCATTCCTCTTTTATGCTTGAAAGTGTAGGTAGTATAATAGATTATAGAATTTGTTTTGTGATACATTCGAGATCGCTAGTAAGACTACACTTGTGTAGTTTGGAATAACTAAATGATAAGAGGCATTAGGATAACCCTTGTTTGATACCGTATTATAATTACTTCTTCCACATCGGTTGAGTAATTCCCCACACCCTTGCATTGTACTCATCTTTAGTACACGATACCATAGTTAACCCCAGAGCCTATCCTTTTCGCGGTTCTCGTGATGTTTGGTTTTCCGAATATCAATGAAAACATTGTTTACAATCCACCCCAAATGTACCCAAATCGCCTTAGCCTACCTTGTATGCACTCACTTTAGTGCATTATTGGTATCATACTTAACCCTTAGTTGAATTATCTAGTTGCTTGCATAAGTTGGTAAGTCAGTCATATCCTTTGTACACATATTGGGACGATTGGGACTCATGGGAAAAGTTAAATTTTATGAAATGACCGGAAGGAACGTTAAATTCAAATTCCCTCTATTTACGTAATAATGTACTCCAAGTGTTTTGATCTTTTCAATTGGTCAAATTAGTGTTAGAGTAATAAAACTCAAGTGTAGGGATGTGCCTATAAATCCCTATTATTTTGATGTTATCGTAGAGGATGGTAGAGTAAAAGTGTATAAAAATTAAAAAAAATCGAAAAGAAATAGAAAAAAAAAAGAGAAAAGAAAAAAAATAGAGTGTTCAAAAAAAAAAGAAAAGAAAAGAAAAAAAAAACATATGTGCTACCATCCTACATCTATCTTTAAATTCATGTTTGTTTGTTTCAATTTATCTAGAGTTTTGAGTGTCGAGTCTTGGCTTAGCAACGCCATTCTTCTCATGCTCGTAACATAAAGATTTTGACTTGCCACCACTAAATCGCCAATCCTACCAAACCCTTTGTTTCCCTACCGTAAGCCTAACGTTACAACCCTTTAAAAGATATCTTGGATAGTTTTCCTAGGTGCTTACGTAAGCGATGGAGGTTTGATCTAGTCTCGAGCCTATGGTAATCTATGTACTAGGACCGGTTAATGAGTGTTTATCTTCCATTTCCAACATGATATATTTCATATACACGAGAGATGAGAGTATCCAAACACCACTTGTGAGGTGCTAGTATGTAAATTCCGTGATTGTTATGACTTTTAGGGGCTTATACTTGTTGTGAATTGTTCTAAACTAATGCTTCATGACCCTAACTTATAAATTAATTGGTTAAAAGCACATTTGCTTGAGGACAAGAAAATACCAAGTGTAGGGATATTTGATAAGGTTTTAAAGGCACATTTTGAGGGGTCATTTAAGCCCTTAATCAATCACTTTGTATCCGTTACTACTTAATTTCGTTCCTTTTCACTTTTAGGTCTCCTCGAAGGCAAATTCTTTGGAATGACACTTATTCGGACGAAAAGGTGTGAATACATGAAGAAAATGGTCAAAGTCAAGAATCAAGACACTTAAGCTGAATTGGGAAGAAGGTGGCGTCACGGACTAATGGTGTTGCCGTGCAACACACTTTGAGACGAATAAGAGAAAATTGCTACTTTGCACTTGGCGGCATCAGGTTTAAAAGAGTAGGGCATCACAACTCAGCCGGCCTAGATTTGGATCCCGACGGCGTCAGAAGATGAAGCCGACGGCGTGATGGATCTAAACACACTCCTTGTGTTGGTGATACTTTGAGTTATATTAATAAGCATGCGGAATATACTTAGTAATACTTAGAAGATGGTTTATATGATGTAATGTAAGTGAGAACATAATAACACAAAGCTCTAATATTATTAAGAAATAATACGAGTGATCTTGCTTATCACTAGGGTTACACCTTGAAGCTTATATGAATAAAACATATGCTAAGCAATGACCTAGGATCTCCTTTTATAGCACAAGGAGTCCTTTACAAGATAAGTATAAACCTAACAATATAGAATATACACAAGATCTTTTCTATACTTATCAATACACGGATATATAACAATTATCCTAACAACGGTGGTAATATTGTCTTGACGGTGGTAATGAGTTTCACTTTGCTAGTGTAATCTTTAGTGCTAACCACAAGCGTATCGATGGTAGCGTTATCTTTATTCCCAACAATCCTCCCTAAACTTATGATTTCTCAAGCAAATCAATAAGTTTCTTCAATCTGCACCTTTTGTAAGGATTTGGGAATTCTTTCAAACACTTCTCTTTCTTCTTAACTCTGAATAACTCTTGAGCATTGATCTTGAAGCCTATGTAACAAAGCTCGACCTTCTCATTATCTTCATGAACTCTTATTGTTGTACCAAATGACATAATGAGAGTTCCACTCTGATGGGTATTCTTTCTCGGCAAACATAAATGCATCCACTCCATCTGTCAGAAACATGATAAACTTCACATGAATCATAATAAAACCATTTAGTACCGGGACATGAACATGAGAATTTCCGAAATCATCATTAGAATCGGTTCATAGAGCCTTCTTAGATTAATCCATAGCGCATATCCTTCCTATCTTTAAGATCTTGACATCAAACCTTTCTTGAACTAATCTCCACAATGTATCAAGATCATCTTTGTCTCATGCTTTGATAAGTTCTTCAAATGAATAAATGATGAAGTTTCACCACCGGCCTTGTAATCTTCCATGTTGGAGCAAAATTGCTAGTAGTGTATAATTCCCAATCAATGATAGGATGTCGACTTGCAGTGGTTCGGGATAAAATCTTCTTCTTCTATCACAATCATTTCAATCAATTGTTCTTGGTGAATTTCTCGGTTGAAACTTCTTGTTCTTGACAAACTTTGTTTTCTTAAATGTATAAGATTCACTATCTTTGGCCATTCTCTTCAAATTAGGATACCTTCTGCTTCTTCTTGAGTCTATTGAATAAAATCTTTATCTTGTCTTTGAACTCTGTAGTAGATACTTTCAACTTCATCATCGTGCATTCCTTTGAATTGATGTCTTTTCCACCACCAACATTGCAACAATAAGTATTCATGTATGAGATAACTTGTGCCTTGGTTGGTTGCCTTGGTTTCTTCGACCCTTTACATTGAACCAATTACATCTTGAAGTGCTTGCTTATTATTCATTTGAATGAAGTCCTTTAACTGGCGAGTTCTTTGTTCTTGATTAAAGACTTATCTGCTTTAAGGTCAATTGCTTTCTTGATCACCGGATCATTATAAATCAAGAAATCAAACTCTTGGTGCAGTAGGTACATAGCTAAATTAAGGTCTTTTCTCTAAGTATTGTAGGTGGAGCGATTGGCAAGCTGGATCTTGATGGTTTCCATTACATCCAGCCTTTTAGCCTCCATAAAGCTAGCAATCTCCAATTCATCAAGCTTTTCTTTCTCGCAACTTCATCTTCATTAATCTTTCTAGCAACTTCAAACATCATGAGCAATCCGAGCTTTTCTTTCTTTGAAATCTTTCTTCTTTTTGCTCCTTGCTTTGCATAATAGCTTTACCTTTTCTTTCTTTTGCTTTTCAATTTCTTCACTTGCGTTGGTAGTATCTTGTCCAAAGAATGGGAACTATTGGCTCTGCAGTGGAAATTGTATCGATGGTAAAATTTGCGATTGCGGTTGCATCGGTGAAAATTGTTGCTTGTTACGATTGTTGTTGAGGATCTTCTTGAGTATTAGCTCCTCACTACCTTTACTTGTAACACCTTCATCTCCAAAATCAATTCTCCTCCCCTTGGTTTCAAAGATCTGCTTTCCTCCCTGTTTGGGAGAATTTCCCAAATCTTTATGAAAATCTTGAATCACCATTATCGGCGAGGATGGAGATGATATCACTATCCTTGAAGTTTTCCTTTGCTTTAACCCCCGCAACTCTTCCTTCAAGGTCTGAATCTCTTCTTTCAAATGTGAAACATCCTTGGCATGTTGCTCCTTTAGTTGTGCCAAGTCTTTCTCCGAGATTCAACATGCTTTGCTAATTTGGTACAAAGTTCCATCAAATCCATTTGTTGCCCTCGCCTCAACACTTCCAGCTGTGACTGTTGGGAGAGGTGAATCATAGGGCATCGACTCGATTCCTCCCTAGTTGGACTAGGTTGGAGCCTGGAACCACCATTGCTTGTGCCTAAACCAAAAGGATCGGTACATGTTGTGTAGTAATGAGAGGAGTTGGTGCTTATGCCTCTCTCATAGGTGTGAGCGGTGAGTATAATCAATGTTTGGAACATTGATTATGGGTGAGTTTTGTACTGTGAAATCTTTGCAAGCATTTGAGGAAAAGAGGTGTAATAATCGGATGCGGGTTTTGTCACCCCAATTTACTGTTTTGCAGCGGAATGGAATTCTCGGGATTGGTTGTCATAGCACCACATCACAAGTTATATTGAGCGACCTAAAGTGTCGTTTTAAAACACATCGTTGGATATTTCATAAAAACAATCAGTACAACATCGGTCCCAAAAGGTTTACAAAGTTTACGGAAATACAAATATGTTGCTAATCCAAGCGATGTTTTGAAATAAAGTGCCATAAGGTACATAATGTAAGTCGGCCTTGTGACTCAAAATGTAGGTCCCTAAACCATGTCATGATGATAGTGCCTCGAGTTACACGAAAATACATTGCTAAAAGCGGTCAACAATAATGTTGGTGAGAAATCATAGGTTTATGTAAATGTTTTATACGACTACACAAGTATAGACCATGCATGACAATCCGATCACGTAAAAATAATGTTACAATTGCTCTAAGCCCATGACCCCAAACTAGACATTTCAATAATGTATGCCCCTCGCAGTGTTTGCGGACAACTCCGTAATGTTATCAAATGAAATGCATCCGTTTGCTGGTTGGGATTCACCAACCCGGATGGAGGCGTCACCTCGATAGATCTATCCACTCATCCTCGCTTCAAAGATTAACGGTTCATGTTCAAGTAATGGGGACTTTCAAATTGGCAAATGCGGTAACTTAAGCAATGTAATTGAATTTAACATACTTGGTATCGTACAAAATGTAGTGCAATGTATTCTCCCGTGGGTTTGAAAATAATCGAAAGCATGTAAGCAGGGGCTATGAAAACTCACTTGGTAAACCGGAATAACGGCAAAAGTGAGTACCTTTGAGGTATAATGTGATGCGTCAACGGGACCTATTACGAATGATATGATATGTCATGAGTTGCAATGTAATATTATGCATGCACTTCAGTATGTTATTTATACCATTTACGGGTTTTGAAAATATTACTCGTCGTCGAAAAATACTCTTTTGACGTCTTGACCCTTCAAAAATGACTTTACATGTTTTACGTCAAAATGTCATCCTATAATGGTTTTATAATGATTTTGGTGAAATTACCACTTTTCGCCGCAAAAACAATGTCGTCGGAAAAATCATGAAATTAACAAAAATGGCTTTGGAAAACTAGTCGTAAAACGGTGTCGTCGATCGTTAGAGAAACGAACTCGACGGTTTTGGAAAGTTGTATCGATATCTAAAAGTTTCAGTTCGGGAGTTTTCGTTCAAAGGTCTCGATCATAAAGATATCAAGGGCTAAAGATGGTGGTTTTGCTAATTGTGTGCGAAAAATGAGTTTCGCCAAGTTTGAACATTCGTAATTAATTCACTATAAATCCGCTTTACAAACAGTTTGTTGTTTTGAAAGATATGGCGATGAACTTGATTTTACTAGAAGACATTTCGTTCCAAAAGTTTCACAACCTTGTTTAAGCTGCAAACATGGTCGTATACTAATGAAATACTTGTAGCGTAAAAATAATATAGTTTTAGGAAAATAATAGTTACGGCAACTTTATGAAAACGTGCATATCTTTGTCGTTTTAAATCCGTTTTCTCGTATAATATGTCCTTAGCTTCGTATCAAGTAAACTAATATATTTTTGAGAAGTCGAAATAATTTGTGAAGCTTAAGGCTCGTTTTGACCGAACAAACTAAAAGCGCATCTTGAAATTTCAGAAAACATTTTATTTAAATCGCCAAACTTTAAAATCCATAACTTCTTCGTTATAAGTCCGTTTTATCCGTTCAAAAGGCCACGGATTCGCTTTAAAGTATATTTTCTAAATATCAAGGCCAAAGTTTCGTACCAACAGTAGGTTTTCCAGAAATTGAAACAAGGACAGAACCTTTTAATACGTATTGAAAATAGTTTTTTCTCGGACAAAACCTATTCTAATCCCTTCAAATCAACTCCAAAACTAATCTAATCCTACCATACACCTTCTTAGGGTGTCATGGGTTCCTAATAACCATCAAGACCAAAGAATACCATGAGAATATTTATAGGATGACCATTATGTATATATATATAACTCAAATAATCATGAAAAATGGTATAAATCACATATCATGCATATTATCTCCAAAAATGAAAAGAAACCTATGAAAATGAAAAGGAAACATGAAAATGATAAAAACAAGCTTACTAGTGAAAATGATGAGGTGAAAGTAACAAGGATTAAACTTAAATATCCTTGGTTTTATTTCAAAACCATATAAAGGATATAACTAGATTGTAAATGACTTGATCTTGCAAAAATCTTGATCCCTTTGAACCTTGATGTATGGCGGTTTTGAGAAGCCAAAGAAAAGAAACTTTTGTTTAACACTTTGAGAATGAAAGATGAATGAGAAAATAATTGTGAAGTAAGACTTTGTAGCTTGAGTGGATTATTAGAAAACATGAACCATACCATATTTAATGCACTCCCCTCCTTAGTCGGCCAGGGGAGGTATGAGCAAAATATCTTTTTTTTTTTTTAAACTATTACTTATACATATTTTGTGTATTATTTGTAAAGAAAGTGTAGTAAAAGTGTAAGAAATGTACAAGTATAGGCAAATTGGAAAATTTTGGTACAAGTAAGTTTTAGTAAATCAAAATAGAATGTAATGAGTTAATAAAATTATAAAATACTTTCCTTGTGAAAATTGGTGATAAAATAATTATCGTAAGATTTTTAAGAAAAACGACGTAATAATTAAACTTTAACGATTAATATACCAAATAAATTTGAAACACTAGGAAAACTAAAAATATAGTTTTTAAGAACTAAATGTAAGTTTAAAAATACCTCGGGATCATTTTTGAAAATAATGAATTAAATATACAAAATAATAACTCACGCGATAAAGATTATTAAATATAAAAATTACGCGTTGAAGGTGAAATGAAATGTCATGAATGAATTAATGTGGTGCAAATGATGTGAATGAAATGTAGACTAATCTTAGTCCATATGAAATATACGTGATGTTATAATCATGAATTAGCCGCTAAACCTTTAAGGTTCTGCGAATTTGAAACAAGTAAACCAAGTTTACTATAAATGTTGAAATAATGAGACATGAATTGTGTAGAAATGACCTGAAAGTACGGGTTGTCACATTCGCCCATCAAAAGGAATTCATGTCCACGAATTCATAGGTTCGTGTTGTCTATCGGGTTTAGGGTTTGATGTGGCAAACTTTCCATTCCGAAACAAAACCCTCAAAGACTTTTACCAACCAATTTTCACTTAATCTCACAACTCATCAAACAAGAGCTGTCATGAGATTAGGCTAAATTGGTTTGAAGGAGGACTTTGAAAATTTGGCTCATGATGTAGCGTGCATTGATGACATCGTGGTAAGTTTCCGTATAAGTTCTTTCCTTTGATGGTGCGACAACATAAACCAGGCTTCTTGTCTTACTCTGTTGTTGGTGATGGTTAGTGTGATGGTTTTGGTTGTTGTTATAACCTGTTTGGTCATTTCCCATTTCCTTTTGTTATTGTTGATTTGGTTATCATCGTTGTTGTTGTTGTTTTGGTTATTGTGGTAGTTGGTGCGGTTGTTGGGGTTGTTACTTGAGCCATGAGTATTTGAGTGTCTGGTAGATTCTTCAATTGTTTGTGGATCGAAAGAAGTTACATCTCTTTGGATATTTTGAAAGTCCTCAATGAAATTTTCAATAATTTCTCCTTGTCCGAAACCATAGTGGACAAAGACGGTCAACTCTTGAAACCTTTTGATGTAAGCAAGTCTGCATGATTTGCAGTGATTCTTGTTACCGTAATAAAACTCTCATCGCTCGTTCTTTTCAATCCTTAATGCCTCTGCTACACTATCCCTTACCAACTTTTGAATAGCGGCAGTCATTTCAGGTGTAGCTTTCTTGATTGCCATATTTTCTTCAAAACAAGAGGAAATGTGAGGCGTAGCAAAATCCGATGTTAATAATAAGCGCTCCCAAAGAAATGTGATAAAATGATAAGTTTGAGGTTATTTTTGAAATGATCGACGGTTTCGAAAAGATGGGTTATGAGGTGTTGTAAATGTTTCAAATGTATGGTGGTTTAGTGACTTAATGTGTGAATAAAGTGTAACTCGACATGTTAGTGGTGAAACAAAAGAGTGAGCGTGACTTCGCCTATTTAAAGGTTCATCTCGGCATTCGACGTTATCGGTGATGAGTCGATTGATGTGGAAATTGTGATAGGGACTGACAAGGAATTCTCCACATTAGAGTATGAAGAAAGAATAATGGAATGGGCATTTAAAGGCATCCATGTGACAATCGATATGATATGAAAGTGAATAACTCGAAAAATGTACGTATAAACCGCATGTAAAGTGAATATGCACTTATGATGAAATGATGAGATGCTATGATAATGTAGTTATAGTCTAGGGTCAATGATGCAACCTAGTTCTCTATAACTGAAGCTCTGATACCAATCTGTCACACCCCAATTTACTGCTTTGCGTGAATGGAATTCACAGGGATTGTTGTCATAGCACCATCACGAGTTATATTGAGCGACCTAAAGTGTCGTTTTAAAAACACATCGTTGGATATTTCATAAAAACAATCAGAGTACAACATCGGTCCCAAAAGGTTTACAAAGTTTGCGGAAATACAAATATGTTACAAATCAAGCGATGTTTTGAAATAAAGTGCCATAATGTACATAATGTAAGTCGACGCCGCGACTCAAAATGTAGGTCCCTAAACCATGTCATGATGATAGTGCCTCGATTACGAAAATACATTGCTAAAAGCGGTCAACAATAATGTTGGTGAGAAATCATAGGTTTATGTAAATGTTTTATCGACTACACAAGTATAGACCATGCATGACAATCGATCACGTAAAAATAATGTTACAATTGCTCTAAGCCCATGACCCGAAACTAGGTTGTTCAATAATGTATGCCCTGCAGCGTGTTTGCGGACAACTCCGTAATGTTATCAAATGAAATGCATCCGTTTTGGTTGGGATTCGCTGACCCGGATGAGGCGTCACCACGATAGATCTATCCACTCATCCTCGCTTCAAAGATTAACGGTTCATGTTCAAGTAATGGGACTTTCAAATTGGTAAATCACGGTAACTTAAGCAATGTAATTGAATTTAACATACTTGGTATCGTACAAAAAAAATGTAGTGCAATGTATTCTCCCGTGGGTTTGAAAATAATCGAAAGCATGTAAGCAGGGCTATGAAAACTCACTTGGATAAAGCGGAATAACGGCAAAAGTGAGTACAACTTTGAGGTATAATGTGATCGTCAACGGGACCTATTACGAATGGTATGATATGTCATGAGTTGCAATGTAATGTTATCATGCACTTTGTATGTTATTTATACCATTTACGGGTTTGAAAATATTACTCGTAAATCGAAAAATACTCTTTTGACGTCTTGACCCTTCAAAAATGACTTTACATGTTTTACGTCAAAATGTCATCCTATAATGGTTTTATAATGATTTTGGTGAAATTACCACTTTTAAATAGCAAAACAATGTCGTCGGAAAAATCATGAAATTAACAAAAATGGCTTTGGAAAACTAGTAAGTAAAAGCGGTGTCGTCGATCGTTAGAGAACGAACTCGACGGTTTTGGAAAGTTTGTATCGATATCTAGAAGTTTCAGTTCAGGAGTTTTCGTTCAAAAGGTCTCGATCATAAAGATATCAAGGGCTAAAGATGGTGGTTTTTGCTAATTGTGTGCAGAAAAATGAGTTTCGGCCAAGTTTGAACATCCGTAATTAATTCACTATAAATCCGCTTTACAAAGCAGGTTTGTTGTTTTGAAAAATATGGCCGATGAACTTGATTTTACTAGAAGACATTTCGTTCCAAAAGTTTCACAACCTTGTTAAAAGCTACGCAAACATGGTCATTCTGATAATGTAACACTTATAACGTAAAAATAATATAGTTTTTCGAAAATAATAATTACGGCAACTTTATAAAAGCGTGCATATCTTTGTCGTTTCAAATCCGTTTTTCTCGTATAATATGTCCTTAGCCCGTGTCGAAGTACACTAATATATTTTGACTAGTCGAAATAATTTGTGAAGCTTAAGGCTCGTTTTGACCGAACAAACTAAAAGCGCATCTTTGAATTTTCGTAAAACATTTTATTTAAATGCGTCAAACTTTAAAAATCCATAACTTCTTACGTTATAAGTCCGTTTTATCCGTTCAAAAGGCCACGGATTCGTTTTAAAGTATATTTTCTAAATATCAAGGCCAAAGTTTACATTACCAACGGAGGTTTTTCAGAAATTGAAACAAGGACAGAACCTTTTAATACGTATTGAAAATAGTTTTCTCGGACAAAACCTATTCTAATCCCTTCAAATCAACTCCAAAACTAATCTAATCCTACCATACACCTTCTTAGGGTGTCATGGGTTCCTAATCACCATCAAGACCAAAGAATACCATGGGAATATTTATAGGATGACCAATATGTATATATATAACTCAATAAATCATGAAAAATGGTATAAATCACATATCATGCATATTATCTCCAAAATGAAAAGAAACATATGAAAATGAAAAGGAAACATGAAAATGATAAAACAAACTTACTAGTGAAAATGATGAGGTGAAAGTAACAAGGATTAAACTTAAATACCCTTGGTTTTTATTTCAAAACCATATAAAGGATATAACTAGATTGTAAATGACTTGATCTTGCAAAAATCTTTGATCCCTTTGAAGACCCCCTAGTGGCCGGTTATGATGAAGCAAAAGAAAAGAGAGAAAGTTTTGTTCTAACACTTTGTGAAATGAGAAGTGAATGAGATAAAATAATAGAGTTAGACTTTTAAGTTTGAGTGAAAGTATTACAAAACAACACCATGCATCATTAAATGCAACCTTCCCCTTAGTCGACAAAGGGAATCTGAATATTTTGTATTTTTTTTTTTTACATTTACTTAGAAGTATAATTTGCAAATATTTGACAAAGTATAAGAAATATGTAAGTATTAATCATTTATAAGGTAAATGGTAATTTTGGTGCAAGTAAGTTTTAATAAGTCAAAATAGAATGTAATGAGTTAATAAAAATTGTAAAATACATTCCTTGTGAAAGTTGGTGATAAAATAATTATCGTATAATTTTTAAGAAAGCAGCGTAATAATTAAACTTTAACGATTTATGTACCAAATAAATTGAAACACTAGGAAAACTAAAATATAGTTTTATAAACTAAATGTGAGTTTAAAAATACCTCGGGATCATTTTGAAAGTAATGGATTAAATATACAAAATAATAACTCACGCGATAACGTTTATTTATTATAAAAATTACTGCGTTAAATGTGAAATGAAATGTCGTGAATGAACTAATAGGATGCAAATGATGTAAATGAAATGTAGACTAATCTTAGTCCATATGAAATGTACGTGATGTTATGATCATGAATTAGCCGCTAAACCTTCAAGGTTCTGGAATTTGGAACACGTAAACCAAGTTTATAAATGTTGAAATAATGAGGCATAAATTGTGTCAAGAAATGACACGAAAGTACGGGTTGTCACATTCGCCCATCAAAAAGGAATCAGTCCACTGAATTCGATTCTGATAGTCTATCGGGTTTAGGGTTTGATGTGGCAAACTTTCCCATTCGAGCAAAACCCTCAAAAGACTTTTGGTAACCGATTTTACTTAATCTCACAACTCATCAAACAAGAGCATGTCATGAGATTAGGCTAAATCGGTTTAGGTAACGACTTGTTTCTAGCTCGATCTTTGCAACTCATCAAACAAGCGTCACGCGGATCAAACCGAAACAAGTGGTTTGAAGAAAATCTTTTGAAAATTTGGCTCGATTCACATTGCTTACTCATATGAGACTACTACTCCCTTCATTGCATGATTCTTCCTGAATTAGACATAGGTGATCGGGCTATGTATAATTTAGGAGTAACTATCTGCAATGCTTGGACTAATCGACTCATATGTTGTTTGGTGTTGAGTCAAGCGATGTTAAAATTATGATGAACATCGAGGAGAGAAGACATGGAGAAGTGTCGTTAAAATGATAGTTAAAGTAAAAAGAATTAAAATCCTCGTAAATGATAACAAATCGGAAAGAAAGTAAAGTCGATAGATGAGAATATTTTACAACGAGTGGTTTATCAAATAGAAATACATCTTAGGTTATAAAGATTCGGATCGATGGAAAACATAAACTTAGTACGACATAGTACATAAAGGAAAGAAAGAGAAATAAATGTTAGTTTCGAACTTCTTGATCTTCAGCGTCGTTGATACCTTGACGAGCTCCTCCTCCTCCTTCTAACATATATACATTCCCATGAGCACCTTGACTTGTTGACCTTGGTTTTGAGGACATTGGCTCCGATAGTGTCCTTGCTCCCCACATTGAAACACGTCATTATAGTTTTACCTCTACAATCCTGGCGAGGTGTCCTAATTTTGGCTTCGGCACTTGGCGAGGCAAAGACACGAGTGATGAAAGTTACATCTAGTACATAGTGGGTGTGTTCGGCATATCCTTTTCCTGCGGTCCTTAGCAAGGTGTCCCACTTTTGATGATAAAGCATATACATGGACCATCATGATGTAGCGTGCATTGATGACATCGTGGTAAGTTTCGATATAAGTTCTTTCCTTTGTTGGTGCAAGCAACATAAACCACTGACTTCTTGTCTTCTATACATTGTTGGTGATGGTTAGTGTTGCGGTTTTGGTTGTTGTTGTGGTAACCTCCTTGGTCATTTCCCATTTCCTTTTGTTGTTGGTTTGATTGTTGTTGTTGGTGCGGTTATTATTGTTGTTGATGGTATGATTGTTGGGTTGTTATTGTTGTGATGGTTATTGTTGATAATGTTTTCCTTTTACAACTTGAGCCATGAGTATTTGAGTGTCTGGTAGATTCTTCAATTGTTTGTGGATCGAAGAAGTTACATCTCTTTGGATATTTTGTGAAAGTCCTCCAATGAAATTTTCAATAATTTCTCCTTGTAAAACCATAGTTGGACAAAAACGATCAACTCTTGAAACCTTTTGATGTAAGCAAGTCTCGCGATTTATTGATGATTGCGGCCTCGGTAATAGCGACTCATCTCCGCTCGTTCTTTTCAATCCTTAATGCCTCTGCTACACTATCCTTACCAACTTTTGAATAGCCGCTTGAGTCATTTCGGTGTAGCTTTCTTGGTGCCATATTTTCTTCAAAACAAGAGGAAATGTGAGGCGTAGCAAAATCCGATGTTAATAATAAGCGCCCAAAGAAATGTGATAAAATGATAAGTTTGAGGTTATTTTTCGAAATGATCGGCGGTTTCGAAAAAGATGGGTTATGAGGTGTTGTAAATGTTTCAAATGTATGGTGGTTTAGTGACTTAATGTGTGAATAAAGTGTAACTCGACATGTTAGTGGTGAAACAAAGAGTGAGCGTGACTTCGCCTATTTAAAGGTTCATCTCGGCATTCGGCGTTATCGGTGATGAGTCGATTGATGTGGAAATTGTGATAGGGACTGACAAGGAATTCTCCACATTAGAGTATGAAGAAAGAATAATGGAATGGGCATTTAAAGGCATCCATGTGACAATCGATATGATATGAAAGTGAATAACTCGAAAAATGTACGTATAAACCGCATGTAAAGTGAATATGCACTTATGATGAAATGATGAGATGCTATGATAATGTAGTTATAGTCTAGGGTCAATGATGCAACCTAGTTCTCTATAGCTCAAGCTCGATACCAATCTGTCGCGCCCCGATTTACATTTTGCGTGGAATGGAATTCTGAGGATTGTTGTCATAGCACCACATCACAGTTATATTGAGCGACCTAAAGTGTCGTTTAAAAACACATCGTTGGATATTTCATAAAACAATCAGTACAACATCGGTCCCAAAAGGTTTACAAAGTTTGCGGAAATACAAATATGTTACAAATCCAAGCGATGTTTTGAAATAAAGTGCCATAATGTACATAATGTAAGTCGGCCGCGTGACTCAAAATGTAGGTCCCTAAACCATGTCATGATGATAGTGCCTCGATTACGAAAATACATTGCTAAAAGCGGTCAACAATAATGTTGGTGAGAAATCATAGGTTTATGTAAATGTTTTATACGACTACACAAGTATAGACCATGCATGACAATCCGATCACGTAAAAATAATGTTACAATTGCTCTAAGCCCATGACCCCGAAACTAGGTATTTCAATAATGTATGCCCTATGCAGTGTTTGCCGAACAACTCCGTAATGTTATCAAATGAAATGCATCCGTTTGCTGGTTGGGATTCACCAACCCGGATGGGCGTCACCTCGATAGATCTATCCACTCATCCTCGCTTCAAAGATTAACGGTTCATGTTCAAGTAATGGGGACTTTCAAATTGGCAAATCACGGTAACTTAAGCAATGTAATTGAATTTAACATACTTGGTATCGTACAAAAAAAATGTAGTGCAATGTATTCTCCCGTGGGTTTGAAAATAATCGAAAGCATGTAAGCGGGGCTATGAAAACTCACTTGGATAAGCGGAATAACGGCAAAAAGTGAGTACTTTGAGGTATAATGTGATCGTCAACGGGACCTATTACGAATGGTATGATATGTCATGAGTTGCAATGTAATGTTATGCATGCACTTTGTATGTTATTTATACCATTCTGGTTTTGAAAATATTACTCGTCGAAAAATACTCTTTTGGCGTCTTGACCCTTCAAAAATGACTTTACATGTTTTCGTCAAAATGTCATCCTATAATGGTTTTATAATGATTTTGGTGAAATTACCACTTTTCGTCGCGAAAACAATGTCGTCGGAAAAATCATGAAATTAACAAAAATGGCTTTGGAAAACTAGTAAAAGCGGTGTCGTCGATCGTTAGAAAACGAACTCGACGGTTTTGGAAAGTTGTATCGATATCTAAGTTTCGATTCGGAGTTTTCGTTCAAAAGGTCTCGATCATAAAGATATCAAGGGCTAAAGATGGTGGTTTTGCTAATTGTGTGCGAGAAAAATGAGTTTCGCCAAGTTTGAACATCCGTAATTAATTCACTATAAATCCGCTTTACAAGCAGGTTTGTTGTTTTGAAAAATATGGCCGATGAACTTGATTTTACTAGAAGACATTTCGTTCCAAAAGTTTCACAACCTTGTTAAAAGCGCATGAAACATGGTATTCTGACTAATGTAACACTTGTAGCGTAAAAATAATATAGTTTTGAAAATAATAATTCGGCAACTTTATAAAGCGTGCATATCTTTGTCGTTTCAAATCCGTTTCACATTATAATATGTCCTTAGCCGTATCGAAGTAAACTAATATATTTTGACTAGTCGAAATAATTTGTGAAGCTTAAGGCTCGTTTTTGACCGAACAAACTAAAACTGCATCTTTGAATTTTGAAAACATTTTATTTAAGGTAGTCAAACTTTAAAATCCATAACTTCTTCGTTATAAGTCCGTTTTATCCGTTCAAAAGGCCACATGATTCGTTTTAAAGTATATTTTCTAAATATCAAGGCCAAAGTTTCGTACCAACAGTAGGTTTTCGAAATTGAAACAAGGACAGAACCTTTTGTCGTATTGAAAATAGTTTTCTCGGACAAAACCTATTCTAATCCCTTCAAATCAACTCCAAAACTAATCTAATCCTACCATACACCTTCTTAGGGTGTCATGGGTTCCTAATCACCATCAAGACCAAAGAATACCATGGGAATATTTATAGGATGACCAATATGTATATATATAACTCAATAAATCATGAAAAATGGTATAAATCACATATCATGCATATTATCTCCAAAATGAAAAGAAACATATGAAATGAAAAGGAAACATGAAAATGTAAAAAACAAGCACACTAGTGAAAATGATGAGGTGAAAGTAACAAGGATTAAACTTAAATACCCTTGGTTTTTATTTCAAAACCATATAAAGGATATAACTAGATTGTAAATGACTTGATCTTGCAAAATCTTTGATCCTTGAAGACCCTAGTGGCGGTTATGATGAAGCAAAAGAAAAGAGAGAAAGTTTTGTTCTAACACTTTGTGAAATGAGAAGTGAATGAGATAAAATAATAGAGTTAGACTTTTAAGTTTGAGTGAAAGTATTAACAAACACAACACCATGCATCATTAAATGCAACCCTCCCCTTAGTGCGAGGGGGAATCTAAGATATTTTGTATTTTTTTTTTTACATTTACTTAGAAGTATAATTTGCAAATATTTGACAAAAGTATAAGAAATATGTAAGTATTAATCATTTATAAGGTAAATGGTAATTTTTGGTGCAAGTAAGTTTTTAATAAGTCAAAATAGAATGTAATGAGTTAATAAAAATTGTAAAAATACATTCCTTGTGAAAGTTGAGTGATAAAATAATTATCGTATAATTTTTAAGAAAACGACGTAATAATTAAACTTTAACGATTTATGTACCAAATAAATTGAAACACTAGGAAAACTAAAAATATAGTTTTTATAAACTAAATGTGAGTTTAAAATACCTGGGGATCATTTTTGAAAATGTGGATTAAATATACAAAATAATAACTCACGCGATAACGTTTATTTATTATAAAAATTTACGTTAAATGTGAAATGAAATGTCGTGAATGAACTAATAGGATGCAAATGATGTAAATGAAATGTAGACTAATCTTAGTCCATATGAAATGTACGTGATGTTATGATCATGAATTCATGCTAAACCTTCAAGGTTCTGAAATTCAAATATAAACAAATGGATAATAAGCAAATTGGTAAGGGATAAAATTGGCTACCAGATCTACATATGTTTCACTAATCGACTACACAAGTATAGACCATGCATGACAATCCGATCCGTAAAAATAATGTTACAATTGCTCTAAGCCCATGACCCGAAACTAGGCTGTTCAATAATGTATGCCCTAGAGTGTTTGCAGACAACTCCGTAATGTTATCAAATGAAATGCATCCGTTTGCTGGTTGGGATTCACCAACCCGGATGGAGGTGTCACCTCGATAGATCTATCCACTCATCCTCGCTTCAAGATTAACGGTTCATGTTCAAGTAATGGGGACTTTCAAATTGGCAAATCACGGTAACAAGCAATGTAATTGAATTTAACATACTTGGTATCGTACAAAAATGTAGTGCAATGTATTCTCCCGTGGGTTTGAAAATAATCGAAAGCATGTAAAAGCGGGGCTATGAAAACTCACTTGGTAAAGCGGAATAACGGCAAAAGTGAGTACACCGAGGTATAATGTGATCGTCAACGGGACCTATTACGAATGATATGATATGTCATGAGTTGCAATGTAATGTTATCATGCACGCCGTATGTTATTTATACCATTTACGGGTTTTGAAAATATTACTCGTCATTGAAAAATACTCTTTTGACGTCTTGACCCTTCAAAATGACTTTACATGTTTTACGTCAAAATGTCATCCTATAATGGTTTATAATGATTTTGGTGAAATTACCACTTTTCGTCGCAAAACAATGTCGTCGGAAAAATCATGAAATTAACAAAAATGGCTTTGGAAAACTAGTCGTAAAACGGTGTACGTCGATCGTTAGAGAACGAACTCGACGGTTTTGGAAAGTTTGTATCGATATCTAAAAGTTTCAGTTCAGGAGTTTTCGTTCAAAAGGTCTCGATCATAAAGATATCAAGGGCTAAAGATGGTGGTTTTTGCTAATTGTGTGCAGAAAAATGAGTTTCGGCCAAGTTTGAACATTCGTAATTAATTCACTATAAATCCGCTTTACAAACAGTTTGTTGTTTTGAAAGATATGGCCGATGAACTTGATTTTACTAGAAGACATTTCGTTCCAAAAAGTTTCACAACCTTGTTTAAAGCGCCATAAACATGGTCGTTCTGACTAATGAAATACTTGTAACGTAAAAATAATATAGTTTTTGGAAAATAATAGTTACGGCAACTTTATGAAAGCGTGCATATCTTTGTCGTTTAAATCCGTTTTCTCGTATAATATGTCCTTAGCCCGTATCGAGTAAACTAATATATTTTGAGAAGTCGAAATAATTTGTGAAGCTTAAGGCTCGTTTTGACCGAACAAACTAAAACTGCATCTGAAATTTCATAAAACATTTTATTTAAATCGCCAAACTTTAAAATCCATAACTTCTTCGTTATAAGTCCGTTTTATCCGTTCAAAAGGCCACGGATTCGTTTTAAAGTATATTTTCTAAATATCAAGGCCAAAGTTTCGTACCAACAGTAGGTTTTTCAGAAATTGAAACAAGGACAGAACCTTTTTAATACGTATTGAAAATAGTTTTTTCTCGGACAAAACCTATTCTAATCCCTTCAAATCAACTCCAAAACTAATCTAATCCTACCATACACCTTCTTAGGGTGTCATGGGTTCCTAATCACCATCAAGACCAAAGAATACCATGGGAATATTTATGGGATGACCATTATGTATATATATATAACTCAAATAATCATGAAAAATGGTATAAATCACATATCATGCATATTATCTCCAAAATGAAAAGAAACCTATGAAAATGAAAAGGAAACATGAAAATGATAAAACAAGCTTACTAGTGAAAATGATGAGGTGAAAGTAACAAGGATTAAACTTAAATATCCTTGGTTTTATTTCAAAACCATATAAAGGATATAACTAGATTGTAAATGACTTGATCTTGCAAAATCTTGATCCCTTTGAACCTTGATGTATGGCGGTTTGGAGAAGCCAAAGAAAAGAGAGAAACTTTTTGTTTAACACTTTGAGAATGAAAGATGAATGAGAAAAATAATTGTGAAGTAAGACTTTGTAGCTTGAGTGGATTATTAGAAAACATGAACCATACCATATTTAATGCACTCCCCTCCCCCTTGGTCGGCCAAGGGGGGAGGTATGAGGCAAAATATATATATATATTTTTTTTAAACTATTACTTATACATATTTTGTGTATTATTTGTAAAGAAAGTGTAGTAAAAGTGTAAGAAATGTACAAGTATAGGCAAATTGGAAAATTTTGGTACAAGTAAGTTTTTAGTAAATCAAAATAGAATGTAATGAGTTAATAAAAATTATAAAAATACTTTCCTTGTGAAAATTGGTGATAAAATAATTATCGTAAGATTTTAAGAAAAACGACGTAATAATTAAACTTTAACGATTAATATACCAAATAAATTTGAAACACTAGGAAAACTAAAAATATAGTTTTTAAGAACTAAATGTAAGTTTAAAAATACCTCGGGATCATTTTTGAAAATAATGAATTAAATATACAAAATAATAACTCACGCGATAAAGATTATTAAATATAAAAATTACGCGTTGAAGGTGAAATGAAATGTCATGAATGAATTAATGTGGTGCAAATGATGTGAATGAAATGTAGACTAATCTTAGTCCATATGAAATGTACGTGATGTTATAATCATGAATTCGCCGCTAAACCTTTAAGGTTACGCGAATTTGAAACAAGTAAACCAAGTTTACTATAAATGTTGAAATAATGAGACATGAATTGTGTCGAGAAATGACCTGAAAGTACGGGTTGTCACATTCGCCCATCAAAAGGAATTGGTCCACGAATTGGTTCGTGATAGTCTATCGGGTTTAGGGTTTGATGTGGCAAACTTTCCCATTTCGAGCAAAACCCTCAAAGACTTTTTACCAACCAATTTTCACTTAATCTCACAACTCATCAAACAAGAACTGTCATGAGATTAGGCTAAATTGGTTTGAAGGAGGACTTTTGAAAATTTGGCTCGATTACAGAATGCTTACATATAAGCCTACTACTCCCTTCATTGCATGATTCTTCTGAATTAGACATAGGTGATCGGGCTATGTATAATTTAGAGTAACTATGCAACGCTTGGACTAATCGACTCATATGTTGTTTGGTGTTGAGTCAAGCGATGTTAAAATTGTGATGTACATCGAGGAGAGAAGGCATGGAGAAGTGTCGTTAAAATGATAGTTAAAGTAAAAAGAATTAAAATCCTCGTAAATGATAACAAATCGGAAAGAAAATAAAGTACGATAGATGAGAATATTTTACAATGAGAGGTTTAGCAAAAGTAGTACATCTTAGGTTATAACGATTCAGATACGATGGAAAACATAAATTTAGTACAACATGGTACATAAAGGAAAGAGAAAAGAAAGAAAATTTTTTTTTAAGACTGTTAGTTTCCGAACTTCTTCAGTCTTCCGCGTTGTTAAAATCCTGTTGAGCTTTGCCTCCTTCTAACATGCATGCATTCCCATGAGCACCTTCAACTTGTTGATCTTGGTTTTGGGGACATTGGCTCCGATAGTGTCCTTGCTCCCCACATTCGAAACATGTCATTATAGTCTTACCTCTACAATCCCTGGCGAGGTGTCCTAATTTTGCCTTTGGCGGCACTTGGCAGGGGCAAAGACACGAGTGATGAAAGTTACATCTAGTACATAGTGGGTGTGTTCCGGCATATCCTTTTCCTTTGCGGTCCTTAGCAAGGTGTCCCACTTTTTGAGGATAAAGCATATACCACATGGACCATCATGATGTAGCGTGCATTGATGACATCGTGGTAAGTTTCGATATAAGTTCTTTCCTTTGTTGGTGCGACAACATAAACCACAATGACTTCTTGTCTTCACTCTGTTGTTGGTGATGGTTAGTGTTACGGTTTTGGTTGTTGTTATTATAACCTCTTTGGTCATTTTCCCATTTCCTTTTGTTATTGTTGATTTGGTTATCATCGTTGTTGTTGTTGTTTTGGTTATTGTGGTAGTTGGTGCGGTTGTTGGGGTTGTTGTTACGGTTGGTGTTGGTGATACTGCCTCTCCTTAGTACTTGTGCCATGAGTACTTGAGTAATACTGGTAGATTCTTCAATGGTTTGTGGATCGAAAGAAGTTACATCTCCTTGGATATTTTGTGAAAGTCCTCCAATGAAATTTTTCAATAGTTTCTCCTTGCGAAACCATAGGTGGACAAAGAACGATCAACTCTTGAAACCTTTTGATGTAAGCAAGTCTCATGATTTGGGTGATTGCGGCCTCGGTAATAGCGCACTCTGTCGCTCGTTCTTTTCAATCCTTAATGCCTCGCTACACTATCCCTTACCAACTTTTGAATAGCCGCTTGAGTCATTTCGGTGTAGCTTTCTTGGTGCCATATCTTCTTCAAAACAAGAGGAAATGTGAGGCGTAGCAAAATCAATGTTAATAATAAACGCTCCAAAGAAATGTGATAAGAATGATAAGTTTGAGGTTATTTTCAAAATGATCAGCGGTTTCCAAAAGATAGGTTATGAGGTGTTGTAAGTGCTTCAAATGTATAATGGTTTAGTGACTTAGTGTGTGAATAACGTGTAACTCGACATGTTAGTGGTGAAACAAAGAGTGAGAGTGACCTCGCCCTATATAAAGGTTCATCTCGGCATTCGGCGTTATCGGTGATGAGTCGATTGATGTGAAAATTGTGATAGGGACGACAAGGAATTCTCCACATTAGAGTATGAAGAAAGAATAATGGAATGGGCATTTAAAGGCATCCATGTGACAATCGATATGAAATGAAAGTAAATAACTCGAAATGCGTATAAACCGCATGTAAAGTGAACATGCACTTATGATGAAATGATGAGATGCTATGATAATGTAGTTATAGTCTAGGGTCAATGATGCAACCTAGTTCTCTATAAGCTGAAGCTCGATGCCAATCTGTCACACCCCAATTTACTGTTTTGCGTGGAATGGAATTCACAGGGGATTGATGTCATAGCACCACATCACGAGTTATATTGAGCGACCTAAAGTGTCGTTTAAAAACACATCGTTGGATATTTCATAAAACAATCAGTACAACATCGGTCCCAAAAGGTTTACAAAGTTTGCGGAAATACAAATATGTTGCTAATCCAAACGATGTTTTGAAATAAAGTGCCATAAGGTACATAATGTAAGTCGGCCGCGACTCAAAATGTAGGTCCCTAAACCATGTCATGATGATAGTGCCTCGATTACGAAAATACATTGCTAAAACGGTCAACAATAATGTTGGTGAGAAATCATAGGTTTATGTAAATGTTTTATCGACTACACAAGTATAGACCATGCATGACAATCCGATCACGTAAAAATAATGTTACAATTGCTCTAAGCCCATGACCCCGAAACTAGGCATTCAATAATGTATGCCCTAGAGTGTTTGCCGACAACTCCGTAATGTTATCAAATGAAATGCATCCGTTTGCTGGTTGGGATTCACCAACCGGATGGGGCGTCACCTCGATAGATCTATCCACTCATCCTCGCTTCAAAGATTAACGGTTCATGTTCAAGTAATGGGGACTTTCAAATTGGCAAATCACGGTAACTTAAGCAATGTAATTGAATTTAACATACTTGGTATCGTACAAAATGTAGTGCAATGTATTCTCCCCGTGGGTTTGAAAATAATCGAAAGCATGTAAAGCGGGGCTATGAAAACTCACTTGGTAAGCGGAATAACGGCAAAAGTGAGTACAACGAGGTATAATGTGATCGTCAACGGGACCTATTACGAATGATATGATATGTCATGAGTTGCAATGTAATATTATGCATGCGCCGTATGTTATTTATACCATTTACGGGTTTGAAAATATTACTCGTCGTCGAAAAATACTCTTTTGACGTCTTGACCCTTCAAAAATGACTTTACATGTTTTCGTCAAAATGTCATCCTATAATGGTTTTATAATGATTTTGGTGAAATTACCACTTTTCGTCGCAAAACAATGTCGTCGGAAAATCATGAAATTAACAAAAATGGCTTTGGAAAACTAGTCGTAAGCGGTGTCGTCGATCGTTAGAAACGAACTCGGCGGTTTTGGAAAGTTTGTATCGATATCTAAAAGTTTCGATTCGGGAGTTTTCGTTCAAAGGTCTCGATCATAAAGATATCAAGGGCTAAAGATGGTGGTTTTGCTAATTGTGTGCGAGAAAAATGAGTTTCGGCCAAGTTTGAACATTCGTAATTAATTCACTATAAATCCGCTTTACAAGCAGTTTGTTGTTTTGAAAATATGGCCGATGAACTTGATTTTACTAGAAGACATTTCGTTCCAAAAGTTTCACAACCTTGTTA
This sequence comes from Chrysanthemum lavandulifolium, assembly GCA_022545495.1. Taxonomy (NCBI): domain Eukaryota; kingdom Viridiplantae; phylum Streptophyta; class Magnoliopsida; order Asterales; family Asteraceae; genus Chrysanthemum; species Chrysanthemum lavandulifolium. Next base: position 424,480 of record JAHFWF010000030.1, read on the forward strand.
AAAGCGCGCAAACATGGTCGTTCTGACTAATGAAATACTTGTAGCGTAAAATAATATAGTTTTTAGAAAATAATAGTTACGGCAACTTTATGAAAGCGTGCATATCTTTGTCGTTTTAAATCCGTTTCTCGTATAATATGTCCTTAACCGTATCGAAGTAAACTAATATATTTTGAGAAGTCGAAATAATTTGTGAAGCTTAAGGCTCGTTTTGACCGAACAAACTAAAAAGCTGCATCTGAAATTTGAGAAAACATTTTATTTAAATCGCCAAACTTTAAAATCCATAACTTCTTCGTTATAAGTCCGTTTTATCCGTTCAAAAGGCCACGGATTCGTTTTAAAGTATATTTTCTAAATATCAAGGCCAAAGTTTCGTACCAACAGTAGGTTTTTCAGAAATTGAAACAAGGACAGAACCTTTTTAATACGTATTGAAAATAGTTTTTTTCTCGGACAAAACCTATTCTAATCCCTTCAAATCAACTCCAAAACTAATCTAATCCTACCATACACCTTCTTAGGGTGTCATGGGTTCCTAATCACCATCAAGACCAAAGAATACCATGGGAATATTTATAGGATGACCATTATGTATATATATATAACTCAAATAATCATGAAAAATGGTATAAATCACATATCATGCATATTATCTCCAAAAATGAAAAGAAACCTATGAAAATGAAAAGGAAACATGAAAATGATAAAACAAACACTAGTGAAAATGATGAGGTGAAAGTAACAAGGATTAAACTTAAATATCCTTGGTTTTTATTTCAAAACCATATAAAGGATATAACTAGATTGTAAATGACTTGATCTTGCAAAATCTTGATCCCTTTGAACCTTGATGTATGGCGGTTTGGAGAAGCCAAAGAAAAGAGAGAAACTTTTGTTTAACACTTTGAGAATGAAAGATGAATGAGAAAATAATTGTGAAGTAAGACTTTGTAGCTTGAGTGGATTATCAGAAAACATGAACCATACCATATTTAATGCACTCCCCTCCCCCTTGGTCGGCCAAGGGGGGGAGGTATGAGGCAAAATATCTTTTTTTTTTTTTTTTAAAACTATTACTTATACATATTTTGTGTATTATTTGTAAAGAAAGTGTAGTAAAAGTGTAAGAAATGTACAAGTATAGGCAAATTGGAAAATTTTGGTACAAGTAAGTTTTTAGTAAATCAAAATAGAATGTAATGAGTTAATAAAAATTATAAAAATACTTTCCTTGTGAAAATTGAGTGATAAAATAATTATCGTAAGATTTTTAAGAAAAAGCAGCGTAATAATTAAACTTTAACGATTAATATACCAAATAAATTTGAAACACTAGGAAAACTAAAATATAGTTTTAAGAACTAAATGTAAGTTTAAAAATACCTCGGGATCATTTTTGAAAATAATGAATTAAATATACAAAATAATAACTCACGCGATAAAGATTATTAAATATAAAAATTACGCGTTGAAGGTGAAATGAAATGTCATGAATGAATTAATGTGGTGCAAATGATGTGAATGAAATGTAGACTAATCTTAGTCCGTATGAAATGTACGTGATGTTATAATCATGAATTCGCCGCTAAACCTTTAAGGTTACGCGAATTTGAAACAAGTAAACCAAGTTTACTATAAATGTTGAAATAATGAGACATGAATTGTGTCGAGAAATGACCTGAAAGTACGGGTTGTCACAGGTTTTACTGACCATGTCTTAATATTTATAGTGTCTCGCTATACTTATGGTCTACCCAAATGCACTAACGGGCAGTGTACCCGGTCGCGTGTAGTGTAGTAAATGGTAAAGCCGAGGTCGTCCCAAGAGCTATGTGTGTTGGATTATTACTAAGTCTAATTGTCACAAAATAATAATGGTTTCGATAGGGTTTAATTAATTAAACTACTAATGCGAGAATAAAATAAAAGCAGATAATTGGATAAAGGGAAATCAATAGAGGAGTAGTGGTGCTAACCTAGTCAATCCTCCTAGCTAGTTATGTCTCGTCTACCTACTTCCAATTACTTGGTGGGTCGAATTCGAGAGGACATCATTTGGTCAATTCGCCTAACCTATCGACAAAGATGCCACCAGGAGAAATCGGTGAACCGTCATAAGTCTGTTGTTCTGGTCCCCTAAGCCAAGTCATTAAGTACCACTACATGCTAGATTCAAAATAGTGAGTGCCCGGCCGTTAGGAACTTAGACACTACACCCCATTTCTTAAGTTCATCCAAACAATAGGTGATCAGTTGGTCAAATCTTGCAGGTAGAAAGGGTCATCAGTTGGTCATATCTTACCCTTCCGTCTCCGTCTCGCTCACCTAGAATTCAGTTGGTCATATCTCCTAGGCAATTGGCCTCTCGCCATTCAAAACTACCGAATCAAGGGTGACTAGCAAGAACTATGCATGCATACACTTAGAAATAATTATATGGAAGTAAAGGTAAATGCAAACAAAACAATTAAGGAATCATAACTAGGCTAGCACCAAAGGGTGCTTAGCGCTCATATTAATCATGCAAATCAATTCAATATGCAAAGGTACGAAATACATGAATTGAAAGTAAAGGAAATATAAAGCGCTAAAGCTTATCGTAATGGGTGACTTCTCCCTTGGAAACAGACTCCGTATGCTCCCTAGACCTGCCTTGAGCTTTTCCCACGTTCTCGAGTGTTGTGTGTGGAAAGGGAGGATTAGAAATCTTTGTAATTCGTGGGGTATTTATAGGCGGTGCGGGATACGGCGTAACCAATATAGGAGTTCGCCGTAACCTTCTATTTCTTCATAAATGCACTAGATCGCTGGTTACGGGCGTAACCTTATTAGTGGTTACGCCGTAGTCTTCAATAAAATCGGTTACATCGTAAGTGATGCGATGAATTCTGGCGTAAGTGTCGGTGTGAAACCTCTTTGACCTAATTGAGTTACGTCGTAACCTTTGGGAAGAGTTACGCGTAACCTCTTGATAAGTTAGTATTCGAGGTCACACAATAGTTACGGTAATATGAGAGAGGAGTTCGCCGTAACTTCTTTAAAATAGGCATCTTGTGATAAATCTTTAGTAATGTTTCCATTTCCGCGTCTCTTTACCTCCAATGCTTGTAATTTACCTGAAAGTGGAAAACAATGGAAAACAAGCGTAAATCTATATAAATGATATAAATAACGAGCATTATCGGGGGAAATTGACACTTAATATTCAGGATTATTTGATGTTATCAAATACCCCCCCACTTAAACTCTACTTGCCTTCAAGTAGACCTTCTTAGATAGATAGATAAAAAGATATCTCCCAAAACCTGGAAAATACAAGTTTACAAATCCCTTATGCTAGAATAAAACAAAGCCGAACACCTCACGAAAGGGGAACACACACTCAAATCTATCAACTATTCTAAGTGTCAATTTTGGGGTGATCACTCAATCGCACAATCATAGCATGTATTCTATCATAAGCTTGCGGTTACACAAATCTCCACCACTAGAGTTAAGGGCTAAACAATTCTCGAAGGCAATATGGGTAGACACGACAAAGGTTAAGGGGTGACTCGTCATTACTAACATGTCACGGTGAAGTGGACAAAATCAATGATACATGACCAAATCCATTGCTAAGACACCAAAGATTGCTCGCTGCATTACCTAGACATGCTTCATGACTAAAGGGTAGAATAAGACATGGGATATATAATTGGTGTAAAATGAAAAAAGCAAGCAGGTAGTCTAAATCTATAACCAAGTCATCACCACTTACCGTCCTCCCAAAGTTCAAGCTTAGAAGTCTAGAAACCGGATCATGAAATGCAAGGTAGATGTGTCATTAGAGGGCGTCGTGATGGGCACACTACCTTTTCTTCTTCATTGGCATAGCGCCAATTTCAATCTTCAAATGTGAGCGAGGTGGCCTCCTCGATGCTAATCAATAAAGCTCATACAATAGTGCTTATAGCATCACATAACAATATCATAACTAAATCAACTTTTTTTTTTAAACTTAACATAATAACATAACATCCCCCCACTTGAGATGAACAATGGGAATTCGGGGGGTCTTCAATGATCTTCATAAATGTTTTCGATGAAAGCGTAATTTCCAAACCTTTCCACTCGAACCTTGAACTTAGGCAAATGATGACTTCCCGATCACAAATAAAGACTACAGGGTAGGCTAAGGTGTATAGGTGTAACGAAACAATATATCGGGTTGACAAAATGAAAGGAATGGCTTAGAAGGGTTTATCTAGGGGTATCTTGCACTAAAGGTGAGTGCAACAAAGGGTTTCACATGGGGGTCGAGAAGTCGAGGTGACTAATCGATAGACTCACAATGGTAGGCTGTTTGGGTGATAATCCTATAATATTGCCTTCCAAAACTGAAAAGTCCAAATACATCAAGCTAACTCAACATACCTCGTCTATGGTCTCGAAATGATGCAAAGGCCAAGTTCTAAAGTTTACAAGTTACCGGCACACTCATAATTTGGTGGATTTGGGGTAAAATATTGGAAACGGATAAGGCTAAACTTACCATGTAATGTCAAGGGTTGTATGTGCTCGGCTAAGGTCTAATCTAGTTATGTTAAGAAAAACATGTCAAAATTTTAAAAATGGCATAATTTTAAAAATAAACTAGAAAAATGAGGGCGAAATAAAGTTCAAGAGATAATTCTACTCCGTCCCCCACTTGAATTGTACAAAGTCCCTTTTGTACTAGGCATTAAAATAAAGGTGAAGAAAGGTAGAATTAGGCGAGAACTTCCACGAATTGCTCCAAAAACAAGAAGGCACACGAAAAGAACGTGCCTTCGTTTTAGCGTCATGAACAAACTTCAATCCACGAAATCACAATACCGACAAGCATAATTCTAAAAATAAAAATGAAAGAAATGAAAAACAAACCTAACTCACTTTTGTAGGAATCACGGTTGCATTTAGCGTATGCAACAAGCCTTTTAAACCACTTGGTGTCCCAAGTGGACGAGTGAAGTCTCGTGATGGTTTCTGAGGAACACACCCACAAAGTTCATTTAAAAACTAATACAAAGGTTCTGTGTTTTAAAATAAAAATTAAGCGGAGAAAGTTACGTCATAACACCTCACGAGGGAGATTCTGTAATGGCTGGAAAACCCCGATATGATTTGAAGAAGCGAGTGGTTACAGCGTAACCAATGAGATGGTATTCGCCGTAATTGGTAATGTGTCAAGAATTACTTTGCTAAAATATTGGTTCTGGCGTAATCACCAAGATGAGTTCTGCCGTAACTTCTGTTCGAATCGACAAGCGCTGCGACAATTAGTTCCTCGTTTCTGCAAAAATGGTTAGAAAATACAAAACCAACAGAAAGGAAATAAAAACAAAAGAAAGGGATAATTCGGGTTGTCTTCCGAAAGAGCACTTTTCTTTATTAACGAGTCTTTAAGTTAGACTCAGATCTGCGGGGCTTCTATGGGGGCCTTTGGACTTGCCCCACTTCTTCAATATCATTCATCAAATTATGCCTCATCCATGCAACATTCGAGGCAGTTCAGAGGTATTCATTGGTTTCGATTTTTTGGACTTTACAAAATTTCTCTTCTGGTCCCAGGTGGTAGCGAGTGAATTCGTATTTTTTGACAATAATTGGAGGTGGTTTTTTGTAGGGAATCCCTAGGAGTTTGCACCTCCTTTGTTCGTAAGCTTCATCATCGGGATCAGTGAACTCCTCATTTCCTTGCAACTCAAGGTAATCTAGGATCCCTTCAATATCATCGTCATCAGAAGCTGTGTCCTTGAACCATTCTTCATCGAGCAGATTATCCACTAGAACGCGCTTACATTCTTCTTTATCATTACAAACCAACTCTTTGTCATTGTCAACTGTTATTTCACTCGTGTTGTTGAGACTTTTGTCGTTTGAATTTTCTCGATCCATGTATTCCTTCCAAATCTTTTCTTTGGTTAATGTGTCCACATGTCCATACTTAATCTTCATCCAACTATCGAATCCTAGGTTGTCCAGCCAAGGTAAACTCGTTCTCTCCTCATCATTGGTTGAGGACCAAAAGAATTCATCTTTTATTATTCTTCCAGAGTTGCTTCCCCCGTTACACATGTCATCATACGGGTTGCATGACGCCCAGAAAATTTTTCCAGGAGATTTTACTCTTTCACACCAGTGACTACGTAATTCCTTGTTGTCAGTTTCACTTAAATGCTTATCCGTGCACTTTATATCATCATTAGCCTCTTCCGTTTTCTGAATGTGCTCTTCGTAATCAATTTTTAGTTTCTTAAGAAGATTTGGATCGATCTTGGCATCCCCAAATTGAATTGCGTACCAATCTTTAAAGGCTAAGTCACCGAATTTTATACAATGTCTTTCACGCTCATGAGGGCATGTCCATTCTTCCTTTCTTTCATGGTCTCCGCCATTGCAATACTCGCGGAAGGGGATTCATGTAGGCCATGCTCTTGTGGTCTCCTCATCGGTTACGATGACAGGAGCACACCAGTGAGTTATAAGTGGCTCTTCTTCATCTTTAAGGGAGAGTTTTTCGACTCTTTCATCATCAGTGTAAGCAGTCCATAAAAACTTGTTATTCTTGATTCTATCTTTGTCAGTACCTCCATCACAAGTTTCGTTTCTAGGATCACATGAAGCCCATAGGTCAAACGAGTCCCCCTTAGTTACTGGTATGGCCTTGCACCAGTGATATCTTTTTTTGGATGGTGATAAAGGAAATAGGTTAATATCGTGGGACCATTCACCAGTTTTCTGAGTCTCTGATTCACCTATATCAAGGAAGTTGTCTGCCCATGTATCCCAGTTACGCCGTAGTTCGTTAGAGTGGATTTCAACATTCTTCATAACCCCGTTATCGCTGTCAAACACATAGTTACGCCGTAACTCAATAGGTATGTTACGGTGTAACTCAGATCTGTCGACGGAATCATCCCCTAAATCGGTATTATTGACTTGAACCTTCGAGTTATCATCAGAAAAAATCACCTTACATTCCATAGCTGGTTTTGATCCTTCAGTTCTATCGTTATTCCTCCTTACTTTTTCACTGAGCTTTATCACCATGGATTCTAGGTTTTTTAGAGTTGTGTCGTGCTTGGAAAGGTTTCTGCCAGTGTTTTCCTGGAATTCTTTCAACCACTCATCTTGCTCTTTTTGTCTTCGGGCTAAATTTTCCAGGAACTTCTTAATTATTTCTTCAAGACTGGGCTTTCTTTCTCCATAAGGCCCACAGTTAAAATTTCTACGATAATCATTTCGATGATCTCCGTAAAATGGCCGATTTTCCCCATACTTAGCTTCTTCAATATTCTTTTCGTCCACATGAGGAAAATTTTTGTAAGATGTCCTCTTCCTGATTTCACAACCTACTTGGATGGCATGAGCGGTTTCTCGACTTTCGGCATATCTCATTGAGATTTTCAATTTTACTAGCGATTCTTTGCAATTCGTCAAAACTTCGCCTTGGTTTCTTTTACTCCCACCGTCGTGTCATTTTGAGAGTGGTCCGCCATTTTTGAATGGATTCAATTGCGATGGTAGGAGTCATGTTCGGGATAGGTCCTTGATAATCCAAACATTTTCCTTGTAGTTACGTCAATTCCTTTGTAGAAAATATTGACCTTCTTGGTTATTCGGATCGTTGGTAGGACACTTATAAAGAAGATCGTTGTATCTGTACCAAGCTTGATACAATGTTTCGTCGTCTTCTTGTTTGAAATTATGGATCTCAAAAGTTGGTTAGAAATCTTGATGGCGGGCAATATCTTTGAATAAAGTGTTTCTTTAGTAGTGCCCAAGTATTATGACCACGGCAGGCAATCTTTCTTTCAACTTACGCTGCTCGGTAAGAGTCATGGGAATACCCTAAGCATAATGACATCATGAGACACGCCGGAATGTTGAAGAGGCTAGCGATGTATAGTACATTTTCAACGTGCTCATATCGTCTTCGTCCTGTTTCACGAAAAAGGGTTAGCGAAGCTCCCTCATAAATTGGTCTTTAATTTGAAATGAACATCCGCTTCGATTGCGGTCTTCGAGAACCGGCCCTTGTTCCGCTCTTGTCAGCATAAGTATTCCTCAAGTGAGGTCATCGATGTTAACAACTTTCATGGTACACGAAAACTTGAAATATGATCGTGAGAAAAGTTTAAAAAAAATGAAAGACTTAATATCAATCCTAATATAACTCCCGTATGCGCCCAAAACTTGATTCGGGTTTCTTGACGGGTCTTAATATTTATAGTGTCTCGCTATACCTATGGTCTACCCTAATGCACTAACGGCGGTGTACCGGTCGCGTGTAGTGTAGTAAATGGTAAAGCCGAGGTCGTCCCAAGAGCTATGTGTGTTGGATTATTACTAAGTCTAATTGTCACGAGAATAATAATGGTTTCGATAGGGTTTAATTAATTAAACTACTAATGCGAATAAAATAAAAGCGAGATAAATGGATAAAGGGAAATCAATAGAGGAATAGTGGTGCTAACCTAGTCAATCCTCCTAACTAGTTATGTCTCGTCTACCTACTTCCAATTACTTGGTGGGGTCAAATTCGAGAGGACAACATTTGGTCAATTAGCCTAACCTATCGGCAAAGATGCCACCACGAGAATCGGGCTCACCGTCATAAGTCCTGTTGTTCTGGTCCCTAAGCCAAGTCATTAAGTACCGCTACATGCTAGATTCAAAATAGTGAGTGTCATAGCCGTTAGGAACTTAGACATTACACCCTTGAATTCTTAAGTTCATCCAAACGATAGGTGATCGGTTGGTCAAATCGCACAAGTAGAAAGGGTCGTCGATTGGTCATATCTTACCCTTCCGTCTCGATCCGCTCACCTAGGGTCGGTTGGTCATATCTCTAGGCAATTGGCCTCTACCGCCATTCAAAACTACCGAATCAAGGGTGACTAACAAAGAACTATGCATGCATACACTTAGAAATAATTGTACGGAAGTAAAGGTAAACGCAAACAAAACAATTAAGGAATCATAACTAGGCTAGCACCAAAGGGTGCTTAGCCATTCAGATTAATCATGCAAATCAATTCAATATTCAAAGGTACGAAATACATGAATTGAAAGTAAAGGAAATATAAAACGCTAAAGCTTATCGTAATGGAGTGACTTCTCCCTTGGAAACAGCTCCGTATGCTCCCCTAGACCTGCCTTGAGCTTTTCCCCACGTTCTTATAGTGTTGTGTATGGAATGGGAGGATTAGAAATCTTGAAATTAGTGGGGTATTTATAGGCGGTGCGGGTTCTGGCGTAACCAATATAGGAGTTACGCCGTAACCTTCTATTTCTTCGTAAATGCACTAGATGCGCTAGTTACGGGTAACTTATTAGTGGTTATGCCATAGTCTTCAATAAACTCGGTTACGTCGTAAGTGATGCGATGATTCTGGCGTAAGTATCAATGGCGTGGAACCTCTTTTGACCTAATTGAGTTACGTCGTAACCTTTGGGAAGAGATTCGCCGTAACCTCTTGATAAGTTGGTATTCAGGGTCACACAATAGTTACGGCGTAATGTGAGAGAGGAGTTACGCCGTAACTTCTTCAAAATAGGCATATTGTGATAAATCTTTAGTAATGTTTCCATTTCCGCGTCTCTTTAGCTCCAATGCTCGTAATTTACCTGAAAGTGGAAAACAAGCGTAAATCCATATAAATGATATAAATAACGAGCATTATCGGGGGAAATTGACACTTAATATTCAGGACTATTTGATGTTATCATAATCCTATTGCCGTCTTTGTTCATGTTTTGAAAAACTTTAGGCTTAAGGCAACGGATTTTATAAACTCTTGTATGGGGTTGCAGATGAAAATCATTTAACACTGCTTGCACAAACCTTGGATACATCAAGAATTTTGTTGAACTCTTTACATTGCCTTGCATACTTTTAAAAATATAGTTTGACCAATTAAAAATCCTATCAGTGGCTAGACAAACCAAAGGGTAAGCCATTGTTGAACTAAATTGTTCATAAGATGTTTTCTTAGGACTTAAGCAATGTAAAGAGTATGTATCAAAAATCTCAATGAGGATGAAACCACTCTTTTGAAAGTAGCCTTTTGTCATAGGTATCATACCCATGGATGAAAGATGTGTATGAATTTACGGCATAGGTAATGTGATGATACCATTGAGATCATCCAATTGGAGAATTCTCCTCAAGGATGCCTCGAGAACATCAATAGTTTCCCCATCCACGGTGGCTCTAAGAGCATCTAACATTTCATGTGTATCTCTATTTTCAATTGTTATGGCGAGCGAAGTCCAAAACTGTTTGATTTGAGATAAATAGATTGTGGTATTAAGAAGTAAAGCATACCTCACATGAGTAGTATTTAGAAAGTCCACAATCTGATTAAAAACAAAGCCACTCTTCTTGTTTGACTTTTCCAAGTAGGCCACTTGGTTATGCTCATCTGCAAAAGTGATAGGTGCCATAGAATCTTTTGATGAAAAATATATTGTGTCAGTATGAATTGTATAAAGAACTCGCCAATTGAGAGAGAAAGATATATAGAGGTAGGGTTTAAGAGTTTTTGCAAGAAAGATCATCTAAGGAAAAGATTTATCTTTAGAGGATAAATATCAAATAGGAAAGTAGATAATCTTCTAAAATTTACCCTATATATATGGAAAGTAATTTTCTTCAACGGCTAGTAAAAATTAGTTCTTGACACAACAGATTGTAACGGCTAGATCAACGATGGTAAAAATAACCTTTGTCGAGTGGAAGCGATGGTAAAGAAAAACATATGAAAATTGGAATGCTCTTTATCATAGTTTTTAGCAAACTACCAACTATCAACGGATTTGATATTTCTTTACCATGAGCCATTTGGTATGGACTAGCCAACTCTTAATCTTAAAGAATATGGTGAGTTGATAACCATATAGTTTTTGGTAAACTATCAACCATAAACGAATTTGTTAAGTCTTTACCAGTAGTCGTTTGCTATGGACTAGTTGATTCTTATGTGGATTAGACATGGTGAATCAATAATCATTTGTTGTGTGTCTCAGATACACACCTTTTAAGATAAACTCCCATCTAAGATTGGTTATTTACCTGCATGTGTTAGCATAATACAAAGAATATGAATAACCAACTTGTTTTAACCAAAATTACTTTTAACCAAGCCACTATCTAAAAATATCTTTCCAAAGTCAACCCAATAATATCTATATTTACTCTTTAACCTACCAAAATAGGGAAAAATAAATATATTCTGTAATGAACCCTTGGGATCGACTTTGCCTATTTAAAGAGGCTTGGCTCATCATAATCTTTATCAAAAACACATTCAAACGCACAAAATCCCTAAACATCACCATGAGCCATCCTTCCAATATCATTGACATCTCCTCTGATTCTGAGACAGAGTTTGTGATTGCTTTTGAGTCATCATCAGAGGCCTCAGGGTGGGCAGGTTACTTTCCACCATGGGCTGCAAGCACTTCTTCCAAGAAGTCAACAAAGAAGACGACCAATCCTGCACCAGTTGTCAAACCTGCACCTTCTCTTGAGTTCTACTCGAGTTCATCAGATGATGATGCTGATGATGAGACCTATTCTTTGTCCAAAGAGTTACCAAGGGCTCTGACAAAAGCATTGGAAACAGCTCTCTCAAACATGAAGAAAATATCCATACCAGAGAAGTCTGCAAGATTACCAAGGCCTCCTCCACAAGTTTTTGGGCTTGCTTGTCCAAGAATGCAGTCAACCTTTGAGAACAAGAGGAAGAGAGCAAAGAAGAACAAGCATGACTATCAGGGCAGGGCAAGAAGCCAATGGAGTAGGCGGTGCGAGGTGTAGGGATGTAGGATGTGTTGGATTGTTGTCTTTGTGTTTGATTGTGGTTGTTAGCACTCTCTCTTGAATGTAATGAATCTTCTTCATGAATGGAATAAAGTTTCTTTATTTTACTTTTTCCACTGTGAGAGTAACTTTTGCCACTGCTTGTATTATAGTTTCCACTGTTAGGCTTAATCTCTACATAAAGGTTAGTGGACAACCAATAATAAGACAATCACTAAGCATTAACAACTCCAATGGATACAAAGAATCCTTCAAAACTGCATATCACAAACATAAACCACATACTGAAAGCATTATTAAGGTTAGTAGTGATAAGTAAATAACTTGAAGTGAATAAAATTTCTGCTGGCAGTGGTTAAAACAGTACTAAACCACCTAGTCAACGAGTCAACTGCAAGTCATTTATCAATGCCACCATAGTCAAAGACTTCATTTACTCCTCAACAACTTATACCTTCCCCACATTAACTTACTAAATCCAACTTAACATATATTAAAGAACCAATAACTCACAAGCCACTCATTTCACACATAATTCAAAAACATTTCTCTCTCAAAAACTTACTTCTCACCAAAATTCACCATGAGTCATTCAAACCCTATCAATGTCTCATCTGACAGTTCTTCTGCTGATAGTGTTTGGGATGAAAGTGTTTGGCATTATGTTCTGAACAATCCAGGTAGAACAAAGAGAGAGGTGTTTGAAGAGGTTGCTTCAAGAAAAAGAACACATTCAGGTACTATTGGGAACACAAACACTGCAGTTGCTGGTCCTTCATCTCTCCAACCAATACCTCAGGATGCCATCATTAAAAAGGATAACTCAGATTCCATTTCAAGCTACATTTCTCCATATAAAGGCACAGATGATGAAACATCTACAAGAGTCCTTGTTGTTCTACCCCTTGCAACAGTGCTTCCACAAGAAGAGCTACAAGCACCACCTTCTCTACCATTTTTGACAGCACCACCACCAGAGGGTCCTTCATCATCCTCACCACCTGTTGGAGGAATGGTGATGGGGCTAGCATGCCCCAAGGTGTGGGGGGAGATAGATAGGCGAATGGCGCCTAAAGTGATGCTAGAGTGGGCCTTCCCTAAGAATCCTTAGGTGGTAGTTGGTGGTTAGGTTGGGGTTGGGTTGGGATAGAATGTGAAGCTTGTGTCTGTAGTAGGTGATTGTATGTTGTTTTCTGTTTTTCCTGTAATGTAATGATGCTGGTTTTCTAAACCTGATGGATGTACCCTCTGCACCCTGTGTGCAGATTTGTTTAAAAATAATAATAATCCATGCCTTTCTTTAAATTCCTTGCAGCATTCTGGTTGTGATTTACTTCTTTTATCTCTAAAACTAACAAGCTGTCCATCATAATGTTCAAAATCTGAGAGATAGGACTTGTTGCTAGTCATGTGCCTTGAACATCCACTATCTGTGTAGCCTTGATCTAATCTTTTTGTCCTTGGATGTTCCTGTACATAAAAGAAAGGAGTTAGTTTCCTTTGGGGACCCAAGCCATGATTGACTTGGATCGCCTCGTGTTTCAATATAGTTATATCTATCAAAGGTCATTGATACACCACTGGGATTGGTTGTTGAAGTAATTCCTTTAGGTTTCCATTCCCAACGTGCTGAGGCCTTCACATCATTTCCCATGTTTCCCTTGGTCTTGTTTACAACCCTTGCGATGGGAACTTTTGATTGAGCGATGGTAGCTTCTTTGGTTTAGTTTAGGTACCCACTTGTTGGTTATATTTAACCCTTTATTAGAAAAAGACCTTTTATTGTTTGTGCAGATTTTGCAAAAGTTGTTTTAGGTTTTGCACTTGTATGAGTGATTTAGGGTGAGCAGTGTTAGAGTTTTACCAGTGGCAAAAGTTTTAAGGCCAATTCTTAGTTGAACTGCTCTTGGGATCATTTTGCTGTGTGAATTAGGGTGTATATTGTTTTGAAACCTGTTTGACTCCACCCTTTTATTCCCAATGACTTCCCTTCTCCCAACATGATAGTCACAATTTGCATATAAATGATTAAAGCTACCACAAATATAACATGCTTTGTTGTACATCACAAATTCACTACCTAGTTGTTGAGATTTAACATGATTCCAACTCCTCTGGTTACCCCTAGGGGGACGTTTGGTACGATGGAATGGAAAGCTGAGAAATGGAATGGAGAAGCATTCCCGTGTTTGTTTGTGTTGAGAATGGAATTGGTGAATCAATATTTGATTCTCTTTCCATTCTCCGCATTCTCTTAAAATAGTGAAGAGAGGAGAGAATTGGTGAACAAAAGGGAAGGCATTCTATGGTTGATTCTTTCATATAATAAAAAAATTTGATTTCAATCATCGTCTTCAAATGTTTTGTTTATTTCCATTTAATTATTATTATTTTTTATTTTTTAATTATTTGAAATACAAAAATTGATAGGTTGATATCAAATCTTCATATCAACATTTGTATTTTAACCTTTTCTTATAAAACCAGTTATTCAAATGCTTATATCATTTTTTATTTTTTTTTAATTTTTTAATTTTTATGTTTGGGTTTCTTCAAAATTCGCCACAACTATTATAAATAAATATTATTAGAATTAATTTTCACTTGTGCACATTATTACGAATTGCACACAACAAAAGATCCTTCAATATTGCTTTTGCGATAAAAGGTTAACATATACTCAGTGTATTTAAGGTAGCAATTTAAATAATCATATTATTTTAATGATGATTTAGGTAATCAAATGTTTAAAACGAAAATTTAAATTATAAAATTCATTTTTATTCATGTATTATATACAATAACCAAACAAGAGAATGCTCTATATCACACGCATTCTTTATTTGTACCAAACAGTAGAATCGTTATTCTTTCTCAAACATGATTCACTTTCTCTACAATTCCATTCTCTATTACGATTCCATTCTATGGCATTCTCTCATACCAAACGTGCCCTAGGAGTTGATGGCTTGTTTCTATACATCTCAGCATACCTTACAATTGATCTAGGCTTGTTAACTTGTTTCCTAGGTTCCTCTGTAATAGTATTAACAACTTTTGGGATAGAAGCCTCTATATTCTTTTTAACATTCTCATCTACAACAAATGAGTCACTTGCACTTTCAAAAACATCAGATTCAAGCTTAACTTCTTTCTCATTTTTCACAAACTTGAGAGGTCTATAGTCACGAATAGGTTCCTGAAAATCTTCTAGGCTTGCATGAGCTAAATCTATTCCAGGAGGTGATGGAACACCTCTTAGTGGTGGAGGAGCGATGTTATATCCCATACCGGACTTAACTTTACTAGTGTCTGAGCATTCCAAATTTTATCAATTGACTTAGGTCGATAATAACAGTGTCAACAGTTAAATTGACATTCTCATTTATCTTTCTAAGTTTTTCAAACTCTTCTTTTAATGCCTCATTCACTGCTTTGTCTTATGATCTATCTCTCTCTAAGAACAATCATGTCATCATTATATTTTGACTCATTTCTCTATAATACTCTAGTTGTTTTTCTAATACTGACTATGCCTCTTCTTAGGTTTGACAAAATATAATTAGCGACAAACAACTCTGTTCTTTGGTTGTCGAATAATTCATTAAGCCTTTCAACTTCTAGAAGCCCTACATGTTTTAGAACAACTTTCAAAGTTTTGTACCTCAGTCGAGAAAGCCATGAGAGCATGTTCGGTGACACAAGAGCAAGCATCTAAAGGTTGTTCCTCTTGTCCATCATCCATGAAACTCAATCATAGCTCACACCATCAATTGCCAGCATTGCCTTTGGTTCTTCCACAATTGGTTCTTTCTTTTGCTTGTACCGGGTAGATCTTTTGTCACAGTTACTTGGTCTTTGCATTCTCTAGCAAAATGCCCCAACTTGTGACAATTGAAGCACTCTACTTTCTTTTTATCGAACCTGCGGTTTCACCACCATTGATGTGTATTGGTTTGCGGTCTTCTTGTAGAATTTACTAGCCCTCATGCTAAGAAGAGCTATCGCCATTTTATATCCATCTCCTCCAAGTCATCTTCATCAATTTGCTCTATGTCTTCATGAGTTAATATAGAGCCAATAACTTGAGTGGAGATAAAAGCATAAAAGGTAGGATCTCCAATACCAAAGAACCTTCTTCTTTGAACCCGTAGTGGTAACAATAGCATTACCGGTGGAGGCTGTAGAACCGGCGATGGCAAAATCTTCATCATTGTCATCTTGAGAATCATCACTATCTCTGAGATGTTGACAACAATGCCAAGTGGTAGAGCTTGTACCAAGTTTCCTACCTTCTTCAATCTTTGTTCAATGAGTTTGAAGTTATTGTAAAGATCATTGAGCTTCATAGTTTCAATATCGGTTTATTTTCCAAGACCGTAACATTTGTATGAAACTCGGAAGGCAAACTTCTTAGAAACTTCAAATTGAGGTCTTCCTTTTCTACCTCAATGCCAAACACGATCGGTTGTGTGACAATCTTATGGTGTTTGGTGAAGATCTTATCAAGTGAGTCATTGCTTGAAGCGGAGAAGTTTTCATAACTTTGCTTCAACGATGTCTTTGTGTCTTCTTTGTAGCATCATTGCCACCAAACACCGAGCAAATCTCTTCAAAAGTTCTTTGCGGTCTTGAACTTCTTGAAAGCAATGATTTGGTCTCTAGGAAGAGTCATTAGTAACAAACTTCTAGCCTTCAGATCATTCTTCTTCTTTGCTCTTTCATCATTAGTCTCATGTACAGTAAATGTTACTACATCTGTGTCACCAACTTTCTCAGTCTTCATTACAGACTTGAAGGAATCACCGAGTTAAGATGATCTCCCATAGAGCATAGACTTGAATGAGAAAGTATTGCTCAATCATTATCCTCCATCTCAAACTCATTGAGTTTGAGCTTAGAAGCCTTGGAGAAGAGTTGGTTTGGTTGTTTTCCATCTCCATTGATTTGAGTGAGTAGGTTAAGCTTATTCCTTGTATCTTCTAAATCAAAATATCGTTACCTTCGCTCTGATACCACTTGATGGATCTAAGCACACTCCTTGTGTTGGTGATACTTTGAGTTATATTAATAAGCACGCGGAATATACTTAGTAATACTTAGAAGATGGTTTATATGATGTAATGTAAGTGAGAACAGAATAACACAAAGCTCCAATATTATTAAGAAATAATACGAGTGATCTTGCTTATCACTAGGGTTACACCTTGAAGCTTATATGAATAAAACGTATGGTAAGCAATGACCTAAGATCT
Source organism: Chrysanthemum lavandulifolium (assembly GCA_022545495.1). NCBI lineage: Eukaryota > Viridiplantae > Streptophyta > Magnoliopsida > Asterales > Asteraceae > Chrysanthemum > Chrysanthemum lavandulifolium. Next base: position 441,589 of record JAHFWF010000030.1, read on the forward strand.
CCTTTTATAGCACAAGGAGTCCTTTACAAGATAAGTATAAACCTAACAATATAGAATATACACAATATCTTTTCTATTCTTATCAATACACGGATACATAATAATTATCCTAACAACAGTGGTAATATTGTACTGACAGTGGTAATGAGTTTCCACTGCTAGTGTAATCTTTAGCAGTGCTAACCACAAGCATATCAGTGGTAACTGTTATCTTTATTCCCAACATGGCGTCACAACCATAAGGTGACGCCGTCATAGAGTTGACGTGGCCAAGACGAAAACCTAATGGCGCCGACCCGACGGCGTCACAATTAAAGAGTGACGCCGTCGCATATTGTAACTCTATATATAGAATTCGGATTTTCAGTATTTTAGAGAGGTAGTTTTGTGGAGTAAAACCTAAACCGAACTTTGGATGTCTTGGGCAGTATCTTAGGGTTCCATACCCTATTTTACAACAAGATAAGTGATTTACTTCATTAATTCAATAATGTCTTCAATTGTTTGTGTGTATGCTTGCATGTTTTTCATGTCCGGCTAATTTACTTATGTGTTTGCTTAGATCTATGAAACCTAGGTATTGAATATTGATTGGTTGTCTCTTATCTTAATTGTGATTGACCTAGTATTGCGATAGGTCATTCGTTGTGTTTTTAATGCTTGAGTAATCTTTGTGAACATTAGTTTATAATCACCTAGAGTTATTGTAGTCTAAACATCCAAAAATAGCTTTAGAGTTAGTTTATGAATCCTAGAGATTTCATAGGCAATAACCTTAAGGTAGTCTCAAAGAGTTATGGAAAAATGCATACCTTACGACCTTAGAAGATACAACGTGTTAAGAATAAGGACGTGACAATTCAACCATCAATAGGAGATAACTAGGGAGTAATAACATCTAGGTAAACACATCTTTGATCATCATACGAGCACACATAAATTAGACATAGACTACCCCTTAGCATAGTTAATTACAATAGATAATAGTAGAGCAATTGGTAGAAATACCACCCCCCACATCCAATACCCCGAGATTTGTACCTTTCAATTTTCTAAAAAATATAAAAAAGATAAAAATAATCTTCCTCAACCCCAACCTTAGCTTAGTAATTTCTCACTAGCATTCCTATTCCCTGAGAACGATATCAATTCCGAGGCCTACCTAATACTACACTACAACGATTAGGTTCATTGCCTAGGGTGTTGAAAAACTTGCTCGACGAAAAGGAAGTTCCTTTGACCCCGAGCAGCGTTGTACGCGTATCACAAGTATACACATATATCATAATGGACAAGTAATCACATATCATATATAACAAATAGGGATGTCCTGGACTAATCACACACCCACATATAGTGGTCATGCCATTTGTGCCATCAATGACATGGTAATGGTACCTCAATGACTAGTTAATAGCTCCGAAAACAGAACAGAACAAAGCATATCAAAACGTATCAAATCATCATATCATATCCAACATAGCATATCAAATTGAACTGAATCATATCATAGCAAACGGATAGCAAAACGGATATCATAACAAATGTCATAGCAAAATAAATAGCAGGTCGTATATCATAATGAATGGAATCATATCAAATGAATCATATCAAAGAGTCATATCAAAGGGATCATAATGGTGAAATAGAGTCAAGGATCAAGAAGTCATGAGAAACCTTTACTGAGAAAATGTAGAATATTTGTACCTCAAACAGCAAATGAAATAACTAGGAAAGCACACAGAAACAGAAGCTACTACCTCTTCAGAGAATCTACATGAATTAATGACCACGTATTACTTAAAGGAGCATTTATAAGTTTATTGCTTTTAGTTATCCGGATTACATAATGAGGATTTCTTTCTATTTTTAGAAACTTTCCATATTTAGTAACTTTCTTTATTTAGTAACTTTGAGTTACAATTCATAATAAATCAACTTAGGGTTTCATTATCAAAATTAGGTTAACATATGACCAAATATATCATAATTATCATTTAAGTACATTTTAAAGTCCAAACACATTAAATAATCTGAACTCACAAAACCTTTAGCTTCTTAACAAATTTCTGATTTTAGTATATTTTAGCCTTACTTTACAAAATTTTAAACTACACTTAGACTCTTATTTAGAAGAAAAAATATTTTACAAAGGTATCCATATGTCTTATGAGCTTACATGAATTTTTTAAGATTTTATTATAAAGTGAAAACACCATTACAAAAATCATTTATCCAAACATGTCCAGAAAGTTAACTGCATGTACACCCCGAAAGTTTATATCTATATAACCTATTTATACCCTTCGGAAAAATCTACAAAATTTCAAAAAGTCACACATAACTTAAATATCACATCTGTAAAAGGAGAGCTCTTAACACCTTGTGGTTTGGAAATGAAAAATAAAAAACATCGGCTGATTTTAAGTTCCCAGAACTTAGATTTGGCACATGATCCCATAAAATTCAAAAACATGAACAATACAACTCCAATTCACTCCAAACTAATTTGAAAACTTAAATAAGACATTAAACTAGGTTTACAAGCAAAAATACAAAATCAAAAATTTATGCAACTCATTTTATAATGCACACATATTCGACTTACAAATCTGTCCCATTCAAATTAACAACACTTAAGCCCTAATCCCTTTTTATCCTTTAAGCCGATTAATACACGATCAATTACATGTGTTTAATACTGATTTGATTCATCATATATACACACTAATACACCTCATACGAACCAACATAGATCAAAACAAACTAATACCATACGACATACACATATAGGTTATACCTTTTATGATTTCATGCAATCCATATTTCATTCATATAATTGTATTAACGAGTACATTAGATTAGGTTCCCCTAATTTATACGTTTATATACCTTGTAGATCACAGAAATAAAACACAAACGATTATGGATACCTCTTGGGGTCGGATCCAAACGGATCAAGGAACAAGAACTAGTGAACCAAAACCAAAACCCTTTGAACAAAACTCACCCACGATCAAACCAATATCAATACCATGATAACCAAACATTGTTTACCCTTCGTACCTGCTAGATTTCTTGGAAAAAAACTGGAAGCAATCACTTGTGATTGTCTTAGGGTTTTGTAGGAAGTGAATGTGCGTTGTATGCATCAAATGAAAAACGGGATAGAAGGAAATAAAATCTGAAGGTTGCCGATTCTTAAGGGAATAAAAGAAGACCAAATATTTTCCAATTTTGAAAATATATTATCACCATATCTTTAAGTTGAGTAGCGTACAAATAAAAAAAATAAATCAGACCCTTATGTGACTTATAGTCATGTGATATTTTGTAGGAGTTATTTATTGTGCCAAAATTATATATGACTTAGGTTAGTGTATCGTATTTTGAAAATTAATTCATAACATATAGTTTAAACTTTAGGTTTTATTCGTATCAAACGTTCAAATGATATTTTGAATTTTAGGTTGTTATACCCAGAGTATTTTCGACGATTTCTATCCGCTATTGCCTTAGTTTTCTTTGGGTTAACCCTTATCACTTCGGATGTTACCATGTACAAGAACTTGCCTTCTTCTACATCGAAGAACACTTTTTCGGATTCAACTTCATGTTTATTTTTTGTAGGTTGTGAAATGTCTCAGCTATATCTGCTAGCATCTCCTTCTCACCCTTGCTTTTGATGACCATATCATCAACATACGTTTCCAAGTTTCTGCCTATTTGTGATTGGAAAGTGGAATCTACCAAGCGTTGGTAAGTTGCTCCAGCATTTTTTTAACCCAAACAAAATTTTGGTGTAACAATATGTTCCCTGCTATGGGTTAAATGTTGTCTTATCTTCGTCCTCCTCCACCAATTGTACCTAATGATACCCCTTATATGCATCCAAGAAGCATTTGCATTTGAACCCCATTACTGACTCAATCTTCCAGTCAATTTTCGGTAAAGGGTAGTAATATTTCGGGCATGAGGAATTGTGATTTTTAAATCGATACATATCTTCCAGCTCCCATCGCACTTTTTTTACTAAAAGCGATTGGAGATCCATGTCGGATAATGCACCGGTTGGACTATCCCTGCCTTTAACCATTCGTTCACTTTTTTCATTACTACTTGATTCTTTTCTACTGATAGACTGCGTTTCTTCATCAACACTGGTTGATCCGAGACATTAATGTTAAGGGTATTGATAAAGATTTAAAAGTTACACTTTTGAGGGGTCATTTAAGCCCTTAATCGACCACTTTTATATCCGTTACTGCTTAATTTCATACCTTTTCACTTTTTATGTCTCTTAAAGGCAAAATGCTGGAATGACACTTATTTGGACGAAAAGGCATGAATATTTAAAGAAAATAGCCAAAGTCAAGATCGAGACACTCAAGCTGCTGGAAACGCACCTAATGGTGTCACAGATAAAGGGTGACGCCATCCCTATAATTGCGACGACTCGAAGTGAAATTGATATTTTGTACGACGACGTCGAGCTTTAAAAAGTAGGGTGTCACAACTCGGCGGCCTAGATTCGATTCGGCGGTGTCGGAAGATGGGCGACGACGTCACAACCACAAGGTGATGGCGTCACAAAGTTGACTTGGTCAAGGCGAAACCCTAATGGCGGCGTTCCGGCATCACAATTAAAGAGTGACGTCGCAATTGTAACTCTATATATAAATTCAATTTTCGGACTTTTAGAGAGGTAGAATTGTGGAGTAAAACCTAATAACGATTTTTGGTTGTCTTGGGCGGTATCTTAGGGTTCTCATACCTATTTTACAACAAGATAAGTAATTTACTTCATTGATTTAATTATGTTTTCAATTGTATGTGTGTATGCTTGCATGTTCACCATGTCCGGCTAATTTACTTGTGTGTTTGCTTAGATCTATGAAACCTAGGTATTGAATATTGATTGGTTGTGTCTTATCTTAATTGTAATTGGCCTAGGATTGCAATAGGCCATCGTTGTGTTTTTAATACTTGAGTAATCTTTGTGAACATTAGTTTATAATCGCCTAGAGTTGTTGTAGGCTAAAATCCAAAGATAACCTTAGAGTTAGTTTATGAATCCTAGAGATTTTGTAGGCAATAACCTTAAGGTAGTCTCAAAGAGTTAGGAAAAAAAGCATACCCTACGACCTTAGAAGACACAACACGTTAAGAATAAGAACGTGACAATTCAACCATCAATAGGAGATAACTAGGGAGTAATAGCATCTAGGTAAACACATCTTTAATCATCATACGAGCACACATCAATTAGACATAGACTACCCCTTAGCATAGTTAATTAGAATAGATAATAGTAGAGTAATTGGTAGAAATACCACCCCCCAAATCCAATAGCCCGAGATTTATACCTTTCAATTTTCTAAAAAATTATAAAAAAAGATAAAAAATAATCTTCCTCAACCTCAATCTTAGCGTAGTAATTTCTCACTAGCATTCCTATTCCCCTAGAGAACGATATAAATCCCGAGGCTTACCCTAATACTACACTACAACGATTAGGTTCACTGCCTAGGTGGTTCAAAAACTTGCTCAAAGAAAAGGAAGTCTCCTTTGACCCCGAACGCGCGTTGTACGCGTATAAAGTTTTCCCATGAGTCCCATCATTAGGATATGCCTAAATATTAGGAGAGGAAATCCTTGGAACATCAAAATCCCTTGTATGATTGGATATAGGAATGTCGAGCATGCTTACATAGATACGGAATCTCCCATTAATGTGATGTCATCAGCTGTTTATAATGACATTATGAATGAGCGACTTAAGATTAGGAGAGACCCTAAGTATCCGGGTGGGGTTTGCAACTTTGTGGGAAGAGTCAAAGATGTCACGTATTTATAGGAAATTTCACCTACTTAGTAGATTTTGTGGTTCGGATATGTCATTGACTATAGCTTATCCCAAGTAGTGCTAAGAAAACCGTTTGTTGAAAATTCTAAAATGAGCCATAACAAGTTTGAAGGAACGGTTAGGTTTGAGGAAGGGGACGATGAGATCACTTATAGGATGCTTTGGAAGACGAATGGATATGTCCCTTTATCCCTTTTCGAATGAGACAACATTAGAGCTTTTGAGGAAAAAAGCGAAGAAGATGTTGAAAAAGGTTTGAACTTCATGTGGGAGAAAAGGAGGCTTTATTATAAGGATTGCTTGACCCTAGGGCCTAGGTATAGAGTCGATGAATTTTTTTTCAATATGATAGAATTTTCATTGAGAATGAAAAACGAGACCACGTAGGGGCACGACTTCGAGTCTAGCTACAAGACTCATAAATAAAGAAAAGCGCTTCGTGGGAGGCAACCCATACTTAATTGTTTGCTTGTTTATGTGTCATATATCTTTTCATTGATTGTTTATTCTCATGTTTGAATTTGTAAAAATGCTTTATTTTGTCTTTAACCTCGTCTTAAGTACATATAAAGGTATTTTATAAAAGGGATAAGTGTAGGGAAGATTACACACGTTTTCAAAAAAAAATGAACATGAGAATTACAATTCTTGAAAAAGATATATATGTGTGTGTTTGTTAGAGTCAAATGCTTGTATCAAGTCATAATGGATGTTTTGCAAGAATTTTTCCAGATTCTAAAGATGTAAATTTTCCAGAAAATTGAAGTAGACCAGTTTCTGTCAGGATAACCTGACGGTGTTAGGATTGCAACCTGCCGACGTCAGGAGGAGTAGAAACCACTTATTTAACTTTCTCTTGTTTTCTGTGCTACTTACAAATTTTTGGAATTTTCCAGGGCTTAATTTTCCAGAAAATCTGCAAACATCCATTACACAAGCATTATATCCTAGTATAGTAGAGTCATATATAGTGTTACCGCCGATTTTACCCGAAGGTTTCGTTTGTTTTCTGAAAGTGTGCAGGTTTTATTTATCAAGAAGAAGATACATAAGATTGGAAGGAGCTTCTCACGCATACATTTTTCATGAAGAAGAATTTAACCACTACTTCACACGGATCCTACCGAGCTAATCAGGGGAGTATAGTTTCTTTCGTTTTTAATTACCTTCTATTATCATAACTTTGATACTTTCGGGAAAAAATGGGGACAATGTTCAGTTTAAGTGTAGGGAGGGAAAATAAAACGGGAAATTTGAAACTATGCTTATCCTTGACTATTTGCTTTGTCCAATTTCATTTGTGTAATAAACCATGAGAAATATCGGTTAGGGTAATTTTGGCACCAAATTAAAAAAATTTCATGACATGTAGGAGTGGGCCATTAGTCTTAATAAAGCATCTCATGGATAGGAAATTATATGACTAGCACAAAACCCTTTACCACTCAAATCGCTTACAGCAGTAGCGTTCGGGGTCAAAGGAACTTCCTTTTCGTCGAGCAAGTTTTTCAACACCTAGGCGCGTGAACCTAATCGTTGTAGTGTAGTATTAGGGTAAGCCACGGAATTGATATCGTTCTCTGGGGAATAGGAATGCTAGTGAGAAGTTACTACGCTAAGGTTGGGGTTGAGGAAGATTATTTTTATCTTTTATGTTTTTAGGAAATGGAAAGGTACGAATCTCGGGGTTTGGATTTGGGGTTGGTATTTCTACCGATTACTTCTACTTATCTAATTATCTAAACTAAGGTAGTCTATGTCTATTGTTGTGTGCTCGTATGATGATTAAAATGTATTTGCTTAGGCTTTATTACTCCCTAGTTATCTCCTATTGATGGTTGAATTGTCACGTCCTTATTCTTAATCGCGTTGTGTCTCTAAGGTCGTAGGGTATGCGTTTATCCCTAACTCTTTGAAGCTACCAAAGGTTAATGACTACAAAATCTCTAGGATTTATAAACTTAACACTAAGGTATTCTTTGGATGTATAGCCTACAATTACTCTAGGTGATTATAAACTAAGGTTCAACAAAGATTAATCAAGCATTAACAACACAACGAATGACCTATCGCAATACTAGGTCAATCACAATTAAGATAAGAGACAACCAATCAATATTCAATAACTAAGTTTCATATTACCTAAGCAAACACACAAGTAAATTAGCCGGACATGGGGAACATGCAAGCATACACACAATCAATTGAAGACATAATTGAATTAATGAAGTAAAACACTTATCTTGATGTAAGATAGGGTATGGAACCCTAAAATCTTGTACAAGACTGACCTTGGTTCGGTTTAGGTTTTACTCCACAAAACTACACACCGAAAACTAAAAATTCGGATTCTATATATAAGGTTACAAGCTGCGACGGCGTCACCCTTTAATTTGTGGCCGTCGGGTCGCCGTCATTAGGGTTTCGTCTTGGCCACGTTATCATTGTGTGGCGTCACCTTATGTCCGTGACGCCATCGCCTTGAGTCTCGACGCCGTCTCTCGGATCAAATCTAGGCCGTCTGAGTGCGACGCCTACTCTTTTAAAACACGATGCCGTCACTTGAAAATAAGCAATTTGGCTCTTGAGTCGTCACAAAACTTGTTCCGGCGGCGTCACAAGTATAACTGACGCCGTCCCTTCAATTCAATGACTTGAGTGTCTCGATTCTTGACTTTGGCCATTTTCTTCGTATATTCGCGCCTTTTCGTCCGAATAAGTGTCATTCCAACAATTTGCCTTCAAGAGACCTAAAAGTGAAAAGGAGCGATATTAAGTAATAACGGATACAAAAGTGATCAAATAAGGGCTTAAACGACCCTCAAAAGGTACATTTTAAAACCTTATCAAATATCCCTACACTTGGTATTTGCTTGTCCTCAAGCAAATGTGCTTTAGCCAATTAATTTATAAGTTAGGGGTCATGAAGCATTAGTTTAGAACGATCCACAACACATATAAGCCCCATAAAAGTCATAACAAGCACGGAAATTACATACTAGCACCTCACATGGGGTGTTTGGATACTCATCTCTCGGTGTATATGAAATATAACAAGTTGGAAATGGAAGATAAACACTCATTAACCGGTCCTAGTACATAGATTACCATAGGCTTGAGACTAGATCAAACCTCCATCGCTTTGGCGTAAGCACCTAGGAAAGACTATCCAAGAGGTCTTTTAAAGGGTTGTAATGTTAGGCTTACGGTAGGGAAACAAAGGGTTTGGTGGGATAGGCTATTTAGTGGTGGCAAGTCAAAAATCTTTATGTTACAAGCATGCGAAGAATGGCGTTGCTAAGCCAAGACTCGACACTCTAAACTCTAGATAACTGAAATAAACAAACATAAATTTAAAGATAGATGTAGGATGGTAGCCCGTATATTTTTTTTTTTTTTTTTTTCTTTTTTTTTTTTTTTTTCTATTTTTCATACACTTTTACTCTACCATCCTCTACGATAACATCAAAATGATAGGGATTTATAGGCACATCCCTACACTTGAGTTTTATTACTCTAACACTAATTTGACCCGAATTGAAAAGATCAAAACACTTGGAGTACATTATTATGCAAATAAAGGGAATTTGAATTTAACGTTCCTTCCGTCATTTCATAAAATTTAACTTTTCCCATGAGTCCCAATCGTCCCAAAGCGTGTACAAAGGATATGACTCGACTTAGCAACTTATGCAAGCAACAAGATAATTGAACTAAGGGTTTAGTGTGATAACAATAATGCACTAAAAGTGAGTGCATACAAGGTAGGCTAAGGCGATTTGGGTGTACATTTGGGGTGGATTGTAAACAATGCTCTTCATTGATATTCGGAAAACCGAAACATCACGAGAACCGCGAAAAGGATAGGCTCGAGGGGTTAACTAGGGTATCGTGTACTAAAGATGAGTACAACGCAAGGTGTGGGGAATTACTCAACCGATGTGGAAGAAGTAATTATATTACGGGTATCAAACAAGGGTTATCCTAATGCCTCTTATCATTTAGTTATTCCTAACTACACAAGTGTAGTCTTACTAGCGATCTCGGAATGCATCACAAAACAAGTTCTAGAATCTATTATACTACCGGTTCACACTCTAAGCATTAAAGATGAATGCTTTAATTCCTACAAATCTAAGGCGATCCTCACATTTTGGGTGGAATTTAAGTGGTAAAGGGTTTTGTGCTAGTCATATAATTTCCTATCCATGAGGCGCTTTATTAAGACTAATGGCCCACTCCTATATGTCATGAAAAATTTTAAATTTGGTGCCAAAATTACCCTAACCGATATTTCTCATGGTTTATTACACAAATGAAATTGGACAAAGCAAATAGTCAAGGATAAGCATAGTTTCAAAGTTCCGTTTTATTTTCCTCCTACACTTAAACCGAACATTGTCCCCAATGTTCCCGAAAGTATCAAAGTTATGATAATGGAAGGTAATTAAAGGCGAAAGAAACTAATACTCCCGATTAGCTCGGTAGGATCCGTGTAAAGTGGTGGTTACATCTTTCTTCAAGAAGAACGTTTGCGTTAAAAGCTCCTTCTCATCTTATGTATCTTCTTCTTGGTAAATTAAACACGCACACTTGAAGAAAACAAACGAAACCTTCGCGTAAAATCGGCGGTAACAATATATATAAGACTCTACTAAACTAGGATATAATGCTTGTGGAATGGATGTTTCTGATTTTACGGAAAATTAAGACACGGAAAATTCCAAAATTTATAAGTAGCTCGAAAGCGAGAAAAAGTGATAAGTTGTTACGCTCCTCCGGCGCCGTCAGTTGCGATCTGACGCCGTCAGTTATCGACATAAAGCGGTGCGATTTTACGGGAAAAATTCGGAAAATTTACATCTTTAGAATCGGAAAAATTTCTGCAAAACATCCATTATGACTCGATACAAGCATTTGACTCGAACAAACACACATGTATATCTTTTAATTAATTGTAATTCTCATGTTCACGTTTCTTTTGAAAACGTGTGTAATCCTCCTACACTTATCCCTTATGTAAAATACCTTTATATGTAATTAAGGCGAGGTTAAAGACAAAATAAAGCATTTTACAAATTTAAACATGAGAATAAACAATCAATAAAAGATACACGACACACAAACAAGCAAACAATTAAGCATGGGTTGCCTCCCACGAAGCGCTTTTCTTTATTTATGAGTCTTGTAGCTAGACTCGAAGTCGTGCCCCTACGTGACTTCATTACCGTCACCTTCTACTTTTGCTCGTCCTTCATCAAAAGGGCGTAGACGTTGTATGCTTACCGTGGATTCCTTCCCAACGTCGTCTATTATGGTAACGGTTTTATCCTTTAGATTAGTTTCCTTCACCGTATAAGGCCCAAACCATCTTGGTTTGTTTCTACCTCGTAATGCTCTTATTCGTGATTTGTATAAGAGTACTTTCTCTCCCTTTAAAAATTCCTTAGGGTTCTTTTGTGTTTGTGGTATTGAAGTGGGATTATTTCCTAACTTTTATCGCGCTTCCACAATGTTGCATGTAGTCCTTGAACCATGAAATCTCTAAGCCCTTTCTCCCAATCGTTCATTTTCTTCCTAACCACATTGTTAGGGACTTGTGGATTCTCATCCGTAATCTTCTCCATGATCTTAAGAGGATACCTTGGAACAATAGGTATCCTAGCGTACCCTTTGCCGCTTTTAAGTATCATGATGCCCTCACCGCATTTGATGGTAGCTTTGGCAGTGGCCAGAAAAGGTGTTCCAAGAATGAGTGGCATGTTTCTATCTTCCTCAATGTCTATAATCACGAAGTCCACCGGATAGACAATGTTAGCCACCTCTATTAAAACATCCCTTGCTATTCCTATGGGGTAGACATATGTGTGATTTGCTAAGGAAAGTCTAAGATCGGTCTTGGTGGCTTCTCCTAGTCAACTTATTATAGATTGATAATGGCATTATGTTTACATCAGACCCTTGATCAGCTAAGGCATTTATATTATCAATGACACCTATGCTACATGGTATCACGAAGTTCCCCGTGGTTTCTCGCTTTTTAGTTACTGTGTTTTTAGAACCAGCTCATACAGAGGTCCCATAGGCATGGTGTCATACTCTTTTTATGTTATTTTTCCTTCAAGGGCTTTCCTAAGAACCTCATTGTACCTAAAGTTGTTCACTTGGTTGACAATGGTTTTTTTATTAATTTCGTGCTTAAGGTAGTACTCAATGGTCTCGGGCTCATCATTAGTTTCAGCCTCCTCCCTCTTGCTTTTCTCAGTTTCCTTCTCCTTAACCTTTCCATCTTCATCGGGCATAATGGAAATGGCGTTAACAAACGAAGTGGGAGGGTAATCATTGCTTCTTACTAGTACCTTTTCGGGAGTTTTTGTCTTGGTATACTCTTTTACCAAATTCAACATCTCCGTCATTTTTGCCTGCATCTCCTCCCTTTGCCTATAAACCTCTTCTTCAAATTTTGCTAATCTCTCCGTATGAGCTGCCATGTACTCCCTCATTTGTTCCTTAAAGCTTGGTGAGAGTGGTATTGGGGAAGTAGAACAGAAGCGCCGTTCGGAATTAAGATTATGCTCACGACTTGGGGATTCGGAGAAAGGTGTTGAGTGGTCGGTGGAATTGGCGGAATTAACCATTTCTCGAGGGATTCGTTCGGGGGCTCTCTTATGCCTTTCAATCAGATAATCAATCCTTCGCTCAAGAGCACTCATTTGCTCTTCAGTGACGTTGGAAGACTCAAGAGGAATTGATATGGCATTAACCACCTTAGCGGGGTTGTGGGATTCATTCCAATTTTTGTAGCTTTGATCGACAAGCTTTTCTATAATATCCGAGATTCCTCTGCGTTGAAGTTGCTAAGCCTTCCACCGCGGCTTGATCAATGGATCGCCTTGTGATGAAATCGGTATGGTCATAGAAGATTTGGATTTGAAGCCAAAGATCAATGCCGTGATGAGGGACCCTATGGAGTAAGTCCTTGAATCGAGTCCATGCTTTGTAGAGAGATTCGCCTTGAAGTTGTTGAAACGTCAAGATGTCTCGTCTAAGTTTAGTAGTTCTCCCCGGTGGGAAAAATTGAGCAAGGAAACGAGAGGTGAGATCATCCCAACTTGAGATGGAGCCGGCGGGAAGTCGCTCAAGCCAATTACTAGCTTGGTCCCGTAGAGAGAATTGGAAGAGACGCAGACGCGTGGTCTCCCGAGTAGTAGCATCGAGGTCGATGGAATCGACAATTTTAAGGAAATCCTTAAGATGCTGATTAGGATCTTGAACGAAGTCCATGGAATGCACATCCGTTTTGCACCAACCGGATGGTGTCGGATCGCAGGCCGTAGTTTGGGCTTGGTCGGGAAGCTCAATGGTGTTCCTATAGCCTAGGTGGCTTGGTCTCGAGTATTCACCAAGAGTACGGCCTCTTGGCGGGTCATTTGGTGGTGGGTTGATGAGTGGTGGTTGGTTATCACCTTCCATGATGAAAAGTGATGGGATTACTAACAAAGGTCACGAAGAAGGGGATAGACTACGAGGAAGCTAAAATGGGAAAAAGCTTACTTGATAGGAATCAAGCAAGGAAACCTAAGCGAGGTGGACTCTAACTAGCTATTCTATTCCCCGTGGCGCCAAAAACTTGATACGCTTACAGCGCGTTCGGGGTCAAAGGAACTTCCTTTTCGTCGAGCAAGTTTTTCAACACCCTAGGCGATGAACCTAATCGTTGTAGTGTAGTATTAGGGTAAGCCACGGAATTGATATCGTTCTCTGGGGAATAGGAATGCTAGTGAGAAGTTACTACGCTAAGGTTGGGGTTGAGGAAGATTATTTTTTATCTTTTATGTTTTTAGGAAATGGAAAGGTACGAATCTCGGGGTTTGGATTTGGGGTTGGTATTTCTACCGATTACTCTACTTATCTAATTATCTAATTAACTAAGCTAAGGTGAGTCTAGTCTATTGTTGTGTGCTCGTATGATGATTAAAAATGTATTTGCTTAGGCTTTATTACTCCCTAGTTATCTCCTATTGATGGTTGAATTGTCACGTCCTTATTCTTAATCGCGTTGTGTCTCTAAGGTCGTAGGGTATCGTTTATCCCTAACTCTTTGAAGCTACCAAAGGTTAATGACTACAAAATCTCTAGGATTTATAAACTTAACACTAAGGTATTCTTTGGATGTATAGCCTACAATTACTCTAGGTGATTATAAACTAAGGTTCAACAAAGATTAATCAAGCATTAACAACACAACGAATGACCTATCGCAATACTAGGTCAATCACAATTAAGATAAGAGACAACCAATCAATATTCAATAACTAAGTTTCATATTACCTAAGCAAACACACAAGTAAATTAGCCGGACATGGGGAACATGCAAGCATACACACAATCAATTGAAGACATAATTAAATTAATGAAGTAAAACACTTATCTTGATGTAAGATAGGGTATGGAACCCTAAAATATTGTACAAGACAGCCTTGGTTCGGTTTAGGTTTTTACTCCACAAAACTACACACTGAAAACTAAAAAATTCGGATTCTATATATAAGGTTACAACTGCGACGGCGTCACCCTTTAATTTGTGACGCCGTCGGGTCGCCGTCATTAGGGTTTCGTCTTGGCCACGTTATCATTGTGACGGCGTCACCTTATGTCCGTGACGCCGTCGCCTTGAGTCTCTGACGCCGTCTGGATCAAATCTAGGCCGTCTGAGCTGCGACGCCCTACTCTTTTAAAAACGATGCCGTCACTTGAAAATAAGCAATTTGGCTCTTGAGTCGTCACAAGACTTGTTCGACGGCGTCACAAGTATAACCCGACGCCGTCCCTTGAATTCAAAGACTTGAGTGTCTCGATTCTTGACTTTGGCCATTTTCTTCGTATATTCGCGCCTTTTCGTCCGAATAAGTGTCATTCCAAACAATTTGCCTTCAAGAGACCTAAAAGTGAAAAGGAGCGATATTAAGTAATAACGGATACAAAAGTGATCAAATAAGGGCTTAAACGACCCTCAAAAGGTACATTTTAAAACCTTATCATGGCTTAGCAACACCATTCTTCTCATGCTTGTAACATAAAGATTTTTGACTTGCGACCACTAAATCGCCTATCCAACCAGTCCCTTTGTTTCCCTACCATAAGCCTAACGTTACAACCCTTTAAAAGACCTCTTGGATAGTTTTTCCTAGGTTCTTACGCCAAAGCGATGGAGGTTTGATCTAGTCTCAAGCCTATGGTAGTCTATGTACTAGGACCGGTTAATGAGTGTTTATCTTCCATTTCCAATTTGATATATTTCATATACACCCGAGAGATGAAAGTATCCAAACAATACTTGTGAGGTGCTAGTATGTAATTTTCGTGCTTGTTATGACTTTTGCGGGGCTTATACTTGTTATGAATTGTTCTAACCCAATACTTCATGACCCCTAACTTATAAATTAATTGGCCAAAAGCACATATACTTGAGGACAAGCAAATACCAAGTGTAGGGATATTTGATAAGGATTTAAAAGGTACACTTTTGAGGGGTCATTTAAGCCCTTAATCGACCACTTTTATATCCGTTACTGCTTAATTTCGTTCCTTTTCACTTTTTAGGTCTCTTGAAGGCAAAATGCTGGAATGATACTTATTTGGATGAAAAGCGTGAATATATGAAGAAAATGGCCAAAGTCAAGATCGAGACACTCAAGTCGTTGAAACCCAGTGACGGGCCACAGATAAAGGGTGTGGCGTCCCTATAATTGTGACGGCTCGAAGTGAAATTGCTATTTTGTACCGGCAGCGCGTCAGGCTTTAAAGAGTAGGCGTCACACCTCGGATGGCCTAGATTGATTCCGGCGGCGCCGAAGATGAAAGCGACATCACAACCACAAGGTGACGCCACACAAATTTGACTTGGTCAAGACGAAACCCTAATGGCGGCGATCCGAAGGCGTCACAATTAAAGAGTGACGTCATCGCAGTTGTAACTCTATATATAGAATTCAATTTTCAGACTTTTAGGAGGTAGTTTTGTGGAGTAAAACCTAATAACGATTTTGGTCATGTCTTGGGCGTATCTTAGGTTCTCATACCCTATTTTACAACAATATAAGTAATTTACTTCATTGATTTAATTATGTCTTCAATTGTTTGTGTGTATTCTTGCATGTTCACCATGTCCGTCTAATTTACTTGTGTGGTTGCTTAGATCTATGAAACCTAGGTATTGAATATTGATTGGTTGTCTCTTATCTTAATTGTAATTGGCCTAGGATTGCAATAGGCCATCGTTGTGTTTTTAATGCTTGAGTAACTTTGTGAACATTAGTTTATAATCGCCTAAAGTTGTTGTAGGCTAAAAATCCAAAGATAACCTTAGAGTTAGTTTATGTATCCTAGAGATTTTGCAGGCAATAACCTTAAGGTAGTCTCAAATATTAGGGAAAAAAGCATACCCTACGACCTTAGAAGATACAACGCGTTAAGAATAAGGACGTGACAATCCAACCATCAATAGGAGATAACTAGGGAGTAATAGCATCTAGGTGATCACATCTTTAATCATCATACGAGCACACATCAATTAGACATAGACTACCCCTTAGCTTAGTTAATTAGAATAGATAATAGTAGAGTAATCGGTAGAAATACAACCCCCCAAATCCAATACCCCGAGATTTGTTCCTCAACCCCAATCTTAGCGTAGTAATTTCTCACTAGCATTCCTATTCCCCTAGAGAATGATATCAATCCCAAGGATTACCCTAATACTACACTACATCGATTAGGTTCACTGCCTAGGTGGTTGAAAAACTTGCTCTACGAAAAGGAAGTTTCCTTTGACCCCGAACGCGCATTGTACGCGTATCAGGTATGCTGGATGATCTGTCTGGGTACTCCAATTATGTCCGAAGGTTTCCACGCGAACATGTCTTTGTTGTTTTTCAATAGTTCTACCAGCTGTCTTTTGCATTCACCAGAGAAACCTTTCCCAATGGTGACTAACTGTTCTGTAAAGGCTTAATTCGCCAAAATTTCTTTCATCAAACTTAGTTCCTTTTGATTCTGATTTTCCAATTATCTCGGCCTCGTGCTTTACATTGGCTTTAATTGTCTCAATCATTTACTTTGTGTTTGCTTTCGTATCTTGTAGCATATGTTTCTCTTCTAACCTCCGACATTCGGAAATTACCGCTGCACGTGTGACCCGGGTGGCTATTCCCATTGGAGCAGGGAATTTCATCATGGAGTAGGAGATCTAGCGATGGAGAACTTCATAGCGGTTCTTAAAAACAAACCATGGTCTCTGAAGCATACATCCAGCTTTATTTTTCTCAAGGGCTTAATCACTTTTCTGGAAAAATCTGACAAGAGGTGTATTGGTTTCCTTTAGCCTGGATTTGATAAGTGGGTTGAGGTTGTCCAAGTATTATTCATACATTACTTCTACTGATGCCTCTTCATCAACATAAATCCTTCAGACTAAGTATCCTTCGATCTAGTTTTCAATGATAAGCGTTTCATCCGATAAATCTCCCAACAATACCAAAGGACATGTTTTTTTTGGGATTACGTGTAATAAATATAAAGTGTCGGTCATTAGTTTATGTATAGGTTGTCTTAATTAGGCTTATAAGTTAGTCATTAGCCCATTAGCCCTTGTAGTAAGCCCATGGGCTTTGCGAACTTACTAGAAACATGTAACCTAGGTGTTGCCCTAGTTATTCATGTATATATACTCATGTAAACCTCACTTGTGAGGTTGGTTGATGCATTTGCAATATTGCTCTTTACTTATTATGTTTCTTATGAATCCTCCCATATCTTCCTCTCTTTAGACTTTCTCTCACTAGAAATCATGTGTTAGTTTACATATTTGGGAACTTACAAGTGGTATCAATTGCTAAATGATGTTTGGTTAGACACTACTACACAAAAGGCTATAAACACCCCCAAATAGAGACTGGTTATATAAAACCCTGTTCCTATGATAAAAAACTAGCGGGAATGGAAGGAACTGAGATTGGTTTTTTTGAAAAACCAGTTTTATAATACATAACACATAAAAGCGGGTTTCGGGTAAAACGGTCTTTTACACAATCAAAGACAACGGTGTGTAGGTATGACATGTCTCTATGTATTTATGTTATAGGCGTTTTTGAAAAAACAACCCGTGTGAGTATTCTCTATTTTGAACTTCCGAAAATAATATACAAATAATTATTTCGGAAAAATAGTCGTTTACTTGAATAAAGGCTAAAAAAAACACCATAAATGCTTATAAAAGTATAAATTAAAACCATCATAATTTCTCAAGAAAACCCAAAGATATCATATTTTGTGTAAGACCCGTTGTTTGATGTTTTCGTATCTTTTTATTTTTTCAGATAAAAAGTGTACAATAACAGATAACGGATAAAAAATGATAAAAACGTAAGAAAAACGGATGAAAACATATAAGAATGTAAGAAAACACATAAAAACAGACGAAACCGGATAAAAACGTAAGAAACATATAAAAACGGATGGAAACGTATAAAACTGGATGAAAATGGATAAAAGCGGATTAAAACGTATGAAAAAGTATACAAACGAACGAAAAACGTATCAAAACAGATAAAACGTAAGGAAACATATAACAACGGGCGAAAACGTATAAAAAAGGATGAAAACGGATCAAAACGTGATAAAATATTTATAAACGAACAAAAACATATAAAACCAAATGAAAACATATAAAAACGGATTAAAATGTATAAAAACATATAAAAATGGATGAAAGTGTATAGAAACAGATAAAAACGTAAGAAAACATATAAAAACGAATGGAAATTATAAAAACGGATGCAAACGTATAAAAATGGATGAGAAACGTATAATAACGGATGAAAATGGAAAAAATCAGATAGAAATGTATGAAAACGTATAGAAACGAACGAAAATGTATAAAAACGCATGATAAAGTATAAAAATGGCCGAAAACGTATAATAAAGGATAAAACGTATGAAAACGTACGAAAACGGATAAAAACGTAAGAAAACGGATGAATATGGATTACAACGTATAAAACCGGACTGAAACGTATAAAAACGGATGCAACGTATAAAAACGGACGAAAACGATAAAAGCGAGCGAAAGCGGATAAAAAGTATGAACACGTATAAAAGCGAATATTGAGAAAGAGATGTAGGGTTTGTGAAAAGAAGAGGTAAGAAGTGAAAGATAATGTCTGAGATTTAGAAGAGAAAATAAATGAAATAAAGCTGCTCTGTCTGCAAAAAAACAAATGAAAAGCTTTGCGCTCCCGAAGAGAAAATAAGTGAAAAGATGTGAAAAGTGCTTCTTTTTAAAAAACAATCGACACCTAAACCTTTTGGCAAAATGATTTGCGCACTCACACTTTTGATTGGGACACTTTACTGAATGCATTACATACTTGTACAGTCCTTGTAGTGTGCTTTAATTGTTTGTACAATTGAGTATCTCAATAAAAAATATGAGTGTGCCAATCACCTTCCTAAACTTTTACCCACTAAAGATAAAAAAGTCAAAAAATCTTTTATTAATAAAGGAAACCTTTTTGACATAGAGATTTTTGAAACTTCCTTCATTTGGTGATAATTTAATGAATAATAAATTAATTTTTATTCTTAAAATAAAATTTCAATTAAAAACCTTAATATATTTTCTAATTTAGCCAAAATTTATAAAAAAATTCATCTTTAATTGATATTGAGAAAAACTGAAAAAAACCACATGTACTTGATGTCTTGATATGTCAACTTAGATAGTTTTGGGTGAAATTGCAAGTCT
Organism: Chrysanthemum lavandulifolium; assembly: GCA_022545495.1. Taxonomy (NCBI): domain Eukaryota; kingdom Viridiplantae; phylum Streptophyta; class Magnoliopsida; order Asterales; family Asteraceae; genus Chrysanthemum; species Chrysanthemum lavandulifolium. Next base: position 461,259 of record JAHFWF010000030.1, read on the forward strand.
AAAAAAAAATCACACGCCAAACATTCATTCTTTTCACTTACACGCATACATCAAAACTAACCTTCGTGAAGAAGAATACCTGCGTCTATATACCCATCCTATTCGGTCCATCAAACAAAAAAATGCTCTTTAATCAATTATATCACTAGTCTCTTTATATGACAATTAAAAGGTATGTTTTTCACGAACAATATTTATCAACAACATATTATTTGTAATCATGTTTAATACATCAGTTTTATGTGATTTTGGTTGAATTAATAATCATTGTAAGGTTAGCTGCCCATGGGTTTTATGTTAGATTGTTACAATTAATCATATTTCTAATACCCTCAAGACATTGATATGTCAATTAATAACTTCTATCACAAAAAAGAATGAGGTCTTTTGAGATATGTTAATCCAAATACATAATAATTGTTTTATGGTTTCACTATGCATAAGAGTTGGAGTAGTTTTTTTAGGATTTGATTAACTGTTTTAGTTCGCGGGTCGATATCAGTAAAGTAGTTATCAGGGGAAGGCGACGTGGTAAAATACTTTCGAGTTTTGTGCAGGAGGGGTTCTGGAGGCCGTGTAGAGGTCCAGTGTTAGTTTAAGCTTTTGTTTATGTGTTTGCATTCATATATGGGATGAATATAGTGCATAGCGGTTCTAAATGTCTTTTGATAAGGATTCGAGGAGACAACCGATCCAGTCATTTTTTATGAGTGGTCGGTTTCTGATTCGGTTTCACTATTACATGTTATTTTTCCTTATTATCGGCCGAGACTATATAATACACTTTATAAGTAGATTTTTTTTCTAAATTGATATACCTGCTTTTAAAGATAAATTCATTATGACAATAGCGTATAATGAGTAGCGACCTATGCTGCTTTCAGGAATTGAAACGAACGAGTGTCCGGAAAACCGCGCTGGATGTTTGATTGACATGTCTTCAAATATCACAGCATGCAGGGTAAACAGAGTTTCGTCTCATGCTATTTCGCCCATTTTTGGTTATTTTTAGAATCTCGCTTATATCGTTTTGTACAATGTGACATCAAGAAGGTATCATTATTCCTCAAGTCTTTAAGGTTTTTACTCTTAGTGCTTAATAACTAAATTTTGTCTTATCTGCAGGCCATTGAATTTCGGTTGATGGACAAACGAGTACTTGAGCGGGTGTCAGATTATGCGGTGAACAACATGGGCATTCTAATGGTTAACACCGAAGACATTGCAGGTGCAGTTCAGGTACCATATCATACTCTTTGCGATAAGGAGACCATTTTACAACTTATACTGAACTACACAAAAGAAAATGTAATCAAGCTTTGAAAAACGCAGGATAATGTGGAAACATCAGTTTCTCTAAATGTACAGGATACACAAAAATTTAATAGGGGACGGAGGGAATGTATTACTTTTTTTATTGGCTCTGCAATTATGCAAATTTCCAAATAGACTATAGCGTTGGACGACATACGAGATGGTGGTTGAGAAACAATAATGTATCGTCATTGCTTGCTGTTTTGTTTTTCAGGAAACATGGCGGCTTCGGATTCTTGGTTGACAATGGAAGAATTTGCAGCGTCTCATTAGCTAAGGATTATGAACTGAAGGTATGTTCTTTTTGATAGTTTTTGTTTTCTTTAGCACATTTTTTTGGGAATTCATATTTGTTAGAGTTAAAAAATTACTTTCTAAATCCTCCGCGAACAAATAAGTTGTTCTAACAGCCCCTTAGCGTGTGCGGAAAATAGTATTTACATCACTATTGTTTTGCTTTTTGTTCTGTTCTGGTTAGTTGGTTCCGAAAAATGTTTTTTGGTGAATTTGTGTAGGAATCGAGTTCATATGTTTACTACTTTCACGGATTTCACACGTGAAGATCAGATGTTTATTGATTCTAAAGTTTCATTCATGTTTTAGGTCGTTTTTCTGGGCCAAACACTGACCAGTTGCTTTGTTGAAACGGATATCATGGAAATGCGTCTGCAAACATAGTAAACGACCAAGCATTTCGATGCGATTAGCAAGACAATGGTAAGAGGGCATCATAACAAGTATACATTATGTAAACAGACTAGCAGAAAGAAAAAAAATTTGGTTTGTGGCTGAAAGTAGCTTTTAATTCAATGAGTTGGTAATATCGACTCACTTATGTAACATTTTCGAATTTTTATGTAGGTATATAAGAACGTTAAGATGGGACGGGTAACAAGATGCGTTGAATTGGAATGATAATCTGCTCAATTATAGGTTTTAAAAACTGCTAATTTTACTTAAGTATTATTCGTTAGGTTTATTTGTTTCTTTTAAAATATATATTGGTTGCGGATTAAGACATATTTAGGCACTATCAATACATCTGGAAGAGCTTCTGAAGGAACACTCTCTGATAAAGGTAAAAGGAAAGTGTACGATGATTCTTATTTGGAGCAGTCGACGGGCTCCGTTTCTAAAAGACAAGGTCAAAGTCAGTGAGGAAATGTTTGTATTCATGAAACACCTGCTGCCATTAACCATGTTTTGTGACACATCGTTATCTGCACCAGCTGTCTACTCCTCTACACTTGAACCAAATTAGTCTTTTGAGGAGTTTATTGCATGTACTACGCAAACGATTAATACAAGAGGTAAAAGAAAACTTTCAAATATTGATCTTCGACCCTTCGTTTCCGAATGGGAAAGTGAACAGGATAGTGTCAATCGTGATTTCGAATACTTTGGTGAGAGTTTTTAATTTTTTTTTCAGTGTATTCTTTGGTTTCGTAAGCTTATATAATAACCGTTCAGGAGTGAAGATATTATATTATCAACCTACTCATAATATGATGGCGGACACCGTTACTTTAGCTTCTATTACATGCGTGTATCTTGACGTTTTCTACCAATGATTGCAGGCGGAGAGCGTGGACCAAAGTTGCTTGCTTTTACTACATGCGTTGCCTGTGACCCTCAGACTTTTTGCCCGCAACCTGGTATGACCTATGTGTATGTATTTATGCCATTAGAAACATGTCTGCAAACCAAGAAAAAAATAACTGGTAAGGTTTATTGTCAGTTATGACACTATGGTGATGATCTATTCAGACGCATTTTTGGGCGCAGTGGTGCTTGATTTTATGGGGAGTACTGTTCGTGAAGCCAACGTCTTCTACCATGGAATGGATTTATGTTGGACACATGAACCTTCTGCTGCAATAACCTAATCCGGCAGCCATCAGAAATCACGTGGTAAATTTTTGAGTGCAACGTTTAATGTGTTTAGCTCTTATCATTTGCATTTAAGCAATATACACAAAACATTTTCCCTGTATTGCTGTTGAAACAATCGGCATGTCTACTTTTACCTCGGTTCAAAAGAACAACCGCACAAGGCGCGTCCATCAAGGTAGTGTAACTGGCTGATGCTTATTTACTCAAACTATTCAATATTTATAGCGCATATGCATACAGAGGCGAACCTATACATGTGCTAGTTGTTGTATAACAATTTATTTCATTATTTTACATGTAGGTACCTTGGAGTGACGAGCGTCCATTAGAGAAGAAAGAGTTGAACGCTATCATTGGTGCATGGTTTATATTCTGGCGTGATTAATCCAAGATAATGATGTTTAATTATGTTGAATTCTAGTGTTTTAATTTGGATTATGTCTAGGATTTATGTTTAGTTGAATTGACGTATTATCTTAATTTACATTGTTGATTTCGACATTTGTAGTGTATTTTAATCACTATATATATTTGTTGCATTTATATATATTTCTTTATTTAAAAAAAATCAATTATAAAATTTTCCAATTTCTAAAAAATTGGAAAATTTTAAAACAATTTTTTTAATGAAATAGATTTACCAAAAAGACAGGTTTTGAGATAAAAACATATCTTTTTACTCTATATAAAGATAGGTTGGATGCTTCTATACGGACAGGTTGTGGGAGAACCGGTGTCAATGTCCAATAAAAGTATGTTTGTTTACTCTATAATGGAGACCGATTTTAAGGATAAAACCGGTGTCGATGCTTCTAATAGAGACAGGTTGGCAAACCGGTTTCTATATGTTTTGATCATTGAGATACCCCCCTTTAGAGAGTGGTTCCAAAACCACTCTTCATGGGCTATTTTGACCGGTTTCTGTGAGATTTTTTGTAGTAGTGAGAGTTTTTTGGTGCACAACAAATTTTTTTTATTATTCTTTACGTGGTGTTTCTGGTTAATAAAAAGCTAAAAGCTTTGATTTTAGCACTTATTCTTAAAGCTTTGAAAGTTTTAAGGATTCTATAGTGTTTAGAATCTTAGTTGATAACATAAACTTCGGGTCTTTAAGTTTAAAAATCAAGTTTTTAAGTTGTTTTCTTACTCGTACCTTCATTGAACTTCAAAATAAACCTTTAAATTGTAAGATATTGGATTTCACAAACACTCTAAACCATGATCAAAGTAGGCGTATAAGTATGTTAGAGAGAAAGTTCTAGTGAGAGAAAGGAAGAGTTGGGAACTATAGTGAGAGAAAGAAAATATTATTATGAGCTCAACTCTCTACCTTGGGAGGTAGAGAGTATTTATAGTCTTACAATAAAAGCCACACAACAGGTGTGGATCGGGCATACGGTGGGTAAAGACCCGTCCGTCCTCCACGGTGTTACTTAACTAAATACTACTTAACTTAAAATAACTACGACTACGAGCTTTCTAACGATTACATATACTTGAGGTGACCGACTCTTTAATACACGGAATTTCTAATTCTAACAATCTCCCCAAGGAGGTCACCTCAAACATATACTAAAATTACATTGAATACAAGCAGATATTTCATTAACAATTGTTCTTGCATTCTTGATGTAGTACTTTGCTCAAGCTCGTAGTCATTGATTCTTCTCATTGCATGTTTGGTTACTCCGGTGGAGGTCTTTTCTTGATCCACGTGATAATAATTTTGAGCCGACTTTTGAGATCATCGACTAACAAAAATCTACGAGACATCCATTGTGGTGTTGGTATTATGTGATGTTGTGACTTTCGGACCGACATGCTCACATTACGGATCATGATATCTTCTCATCGAGTAGCGGAAGCTTTCGTTGATTCATGATATTGGCGGCGTAGCGAAGCATGGAGTGAAAATATCGAGTCATTGATGCACTAATCATGATTTCTTTTGAGATGAATGTGTAGTGTGAGCATGCGGCTATGGATTGACCGCTTCATTACGATCGGTTTGCAAGCGTCGGGTGTACACGCATAAAGCGATTAGCAATAAAGCGCACGAAAGTGTCTTTGATCACTTCGTTGAATTGAGTACACGGCCCACGGTTCCCGTTGATCGATACAAATCTTGCTGTGATCGGTATAATTCGAAGAATTTCCTTGACGGGGTTTCGCATTTGCTCTAGTTGTTCTCAAACGGAACATCTCAAAGAAGACAACACGGAGTGAGTGAACCGGTAATTTAAGTCCAGCGATTGATGAAAAGAGATTTGAAAAACAATCGTGTATTGCTCAATAGAAATTGTTTTGCAATACAACGAAGGTTTTAATGAAAATCAATTATCAATCATAAAACACCTTTTGATTTGAAATATTAGTACACGGTCGATGTGCTAAAGAAAAGAGTTTTTAAGCACAAAGACCGGTTTTCAAAGGTATCCGTCAATCCATAACTGAACCGAGATTGATTCAAGAGATTGAATCGCCCCATTGTTTCATTCGGTTGTCACATGGTTGATCTATATAATAGATCTCACATGCCACCTACCGAGGAGCTTGTTTGATGTTGGCTCGAAGGCTTTCCATCTTCATTGTGAATATGTTTACATATCACTCGGATGTTACGGCAATACCACAAGGATAATCGTGGGACTCAAGATATAATCTCTCTTTCCACATTGTGTGAAGCAGAGAGTCTTCATTGAAAGTGTCCTAATGAGATTTATTGATGATCTCGTGGCTCTAGACTCAATTTGTGCATATTTGGATCTGTCTTGGGAGACTAGGGAGAGGGTCTCCTTCTTCAATATCAACAATCTCTAAGAAAGTCGATAGATAATGTCGGTTCCCGTGAGAATGAAACAAGTCCTTTTAAGAGGAACTTGAGTGGTTTGGAAAGTTGAAGTGCGGTCGTCCTTTGGGTCCATGACGTCTTGTCTTCAATACCGATGTTACCATCGGTAGCATATGAATTGAACCGGTTTACGCCCTAAGGTTGAATAAATGGAGGCTATTTGTTTTCACCCTTTTCTCATTCAATTCTTTTAATTCTTCAACCCCTTGATTGCTTACGAGACTTCATAGCAAGAACCTTGTTGGGTTTGTTCGATTACTTGCTCTGTCTCGATCCGCACTCTTCCCATATCTCACTTTTCTCCTTTTATCATCATACCTAAGGACTTCTACACTAACTAGTGGATTGTCCTGGGTAGATCCCTCCGGTTACGGCGGATCATGGGAACCAATACCTAACCTTATCATCCTTATATCACCGTACATAAAGTAAAGTTGGTCGGTCTATTTGGTATTGTTCATACGCCATTGGAACCAATTGAAAACCATTTGAAAATCAATCCGGATACTTGTGATATATTATCAAAACATTTTGTACTGAATTGTTTTGATATTTTTAGAACGAGAACTCCCCTCAACATGTGCATCAAATATTTGAAATCGTTTTGCACATGGAGGCAAGAGAAAGAATTAACTTCTTTGATTACCATTTTCTAAAGATATCAACATCACTTCCTAATCAAGACAAGTAGATAAAGCATTTGGGGAAGGATGAGATTTTCATAATTTTGCTCCCCTCAATATGTGCCTCGAGATTTGAAAAGAGTTTTGCACATACTAGAGGAACACACATTGAGATAAGTGATCACGTTTCAAATCATAGGTTTAAGATAGATGCTCCCCTCAACATGTGCATGGAAAATTTGAAATCGTTTGTCACATGTGGGAAGGATAGCATGTACATCCTTATAAAACCATTTACCGAATTATCGGTTTAAATCCAATTTAAATCACACATTCTCCCCGATCACAATTATCAAATCATTTGAGATTTGTGATCTCTTATTGATTTAAATTGATTTTGAAAGCTTTTAGGGAATTGTGACTTGATTATGAAAGCGTTTTAAGCGATAAGGATCGGATTTAAAGACTTTAAACTCCATTGGTAAAACATGCATGAATATCTTTTGAAAACAATTTAATGCCAAATAACTTTTTAATTTAATTGAAATCATTCTCCCCTCAATCAATGACATAGGTTGTTGATTGAGAGATTGATATTTTGACAAATAAGTCGAGATGATTATCAAAAATAGAGTCGAGTTATTTTTCAAAACAATTTGTTTTCGATGAGATAACATGTTAATAGAATCGAGCATGGAATTTGGTTGATAAGAAGGCTTTTGATGAATGTTCAAACAAATTCTCAAATCTTGAAAAACATGAAAAAGCATGGCTCTGTTCTTTCTTTGAAAAGCGGAGTTCTTGCTGAAATGACAATAAACCATTGTTTCTCTTTCTCCCAAAATAATTTTTTATTTTTTTTTTTTTTTTTTTAAAAATTGAACAACATCTAAAGTCCGTGTCATTCTTTGAATGACAGCACAAAAACCGTAGATATTATCGAACCGAGAAAAACAAAACAAATTGAAATAGACAATTTTTTTGAAGATTTTTGAATTTTTTTGATTTTTATGGATTTTGAAGGTTTTATATTTTCTATTTGATTTTTGAAGGTTTTATAATTTTGTATTTTGTTTTCGAATAGATATATACAAGAGATAGATGAAGATAGACCTTTACTCCTCGTCTTCCTCACGAAGGCGTTTGAGTGTTTCGGTTGAAGGCTTTTCAAGCCAAGGCGTGGAAGAATAAACTCAAAGCGTTCTCTTGGAAGAGCTTTGGTGAAGATGTACGCTAGCGATATTCGGACCTCACAAAATAGAGTTCCACCACACCTTTTCCACTTGTTCCACGATGAAATGATGTCGAATGTCGATATGCTTTGCTCTTGAGTGTTGAGCGTTGTTGCATGAGAGAGCAATAGCACTTTTATTATCACGATCTGAGAGGATTTTGTTGAATTCAAAGCCATAGTCGGATAATTGAGATCTCATCCATAAGATTTGAGCACAACAAGATGACATGGCTATGTATTCAACCTCTGTAGAGAAATAGAAGTACTCATTTGCTTCTTTGAAGACCACTCACAAGCTTATCACCCAAAAGCGAGCACCTCGGATGTACTTGACGAGTATCTTGACACCTGCATGATCGGCATCTGCATAGGTTTGTTAGTGACATACGGTGTCCTTGGTACCAAAGACCCATATTGATGGTTCCTTGGAATACCGAAAGACCCGTTTAACCGCTTCAAGGTGCTTTTAGTAGGCTTAGCACGGTATCTAGCACACATGCAAGCAATGAACAAGATGTCGGTCTACTAGCGGTGAGGTACATCGAGGACCCAATCATACTACGATATTTCGTTTGGTCAATCATGATCCACGAGTGGTCCTCATCTAGTTTGGTTCGATCAATCATGGGAGTGTCAGCGGGGTCACTTGAATCAAATCCAAATTTCTTTAAGATCTCGGTTGCATATTTAGATTGATTTATGAAAATGCCTCGGGACTTTGTGAAATTTGTAATCCCAAGAAAAATGACATTTGTCCCATCATTGACATTTGAAATTTTGAACTCATTTCATTTGAAAAGCGGTCACACTCATTGGGGTCGATCGAGGCAAAGATGATATCATCAACATAAATTTGAACATGAATTAAATGTTTGCACGACTTCACGGTGAACAATGTTGGATCAAGCTGCTCCTTTGCTAAATCCGGTAGATAGAAGAAACTTTGTGATGTATCATACCATGCCCTTGGAGCTTGCTTTAAACCGTAAAGAGCCTTCTTCAAGCGATAAGCGTGAGTAGGATGCTCTTGATTTACAAATCCTTGGGTTGGGTGGCGTGAGCGACTTCTTTAAGATCTCCGTTCGAAATGCCGTCTTCACATCCATCGATAGACTACCATGTTCTTACTAGCGGCATTAGCCAAAAGATTACGATTGCCTCGATTCGAACAAGCTGGAGCAAAAGATTCTTCAAAGTCAATACCCTCCTCTTGGCGGTATCCTTTAGCAACTAATCGAGCCTTGTTCTTCAACACATCACCATGCTCATCAAGTTTCACTTTGAAGATCCATTTAAGAGCAATAATCATAGCACGATCTGGGGCGGTACTAACTCCCATACATCAAGTCGATCAAACTCATGAATTTCATCTTGCATGGCATTGAACCGACTATCTTCATTCATGGCGGTTTAACATCTTTTGGTTCGATCTTAGATAGTACGGAGTTGAAGAAGCACCATAAGGCATCGGTTGCAAGTTGTTTCCGTGTTGATACGGGACGAGAGGATTTCCAATGATGTTGTCTAGTGGATGATCGTGAGTCCATTTTACGAGGTGTTCATGTGGTAGTTGTTGAGGGATGAAGTAGCGAGTCGATGTCTCTGAAGAAGATGGTTCGATGAAGATTCGAGGAGCAAATATGTTTTCAAATGGAGCATCTTGAGGAGTAGCAAAGGATTAACTTCATCATTGATGCGAAACATTTCCATGATGTACATTTGAAGAATGATGATTTGTTGATGAGGCGAAGGATCGTGTGCGCTTCTTGACTTAAAGATATTGAGGCGAGGATTGACTTCATTCACGGGAATATGAGCGACCTCTGTTGTAGGAATCGACACCTCATTAGTACTTGGATCATAAAGTTCATCAAACATAGGATCAAACAATTTCTTTAAATCATCTTGGATGGAGGTACATATGGAGTTTCTTGAGAAGAGTTTGGAACAAGGGATGAACCAATGGGATTTGTTTTGAAGTGCGGGTCTGGCTGGATTGTCGAGGAGCCATTTGACCGGTCGACTCATCAAGCGTAGCGTGAATTGTTTCCATGATATTTGGGTTCTTTTGTTGTAGATTCGGTATCCCTTTTGTTTGGTGCATACCTACAAAAACTCAATGTCTGCTTTAGCTCTAAGTTTGCCTAAGTCTTGACCCTCATTAGTTGGATAACACAATGCACCAAACACACGAAGGAAAGAGATTAGGTTTTTGTTGTGGACAAGTTCATATGGAGTTTTCCATGAGCAGTGTGAATCGGGAGCGATTTTGTGTGTAGCATGCGGTGGCAATAGCTTGACCCGGAGAAACATTGGAACCTTTGAGTAAATCGGCATTGTTCTAGCGGCTTCTACAAGAGTTCGATTTAGTCTTTCAACTACACCGTTACGTTGAGGAGTTCGTGGAACACTTCTTTGATGGTGATTCCAATGCTTTCATAAAATTCACTAAGTTGTTTGTTAACAAACTCGGTTCCATTATACATTCGGATAATTACGGCGGTTTTGTTAAGTCGAACTGCAATTTGTTTGATGAGTTTGATGATGATATCGGGAGTTTCATCCTTTGTCCTTAAGAACTTGACCGGTGAATCTAGAGTAATCATCAACCACAACTAACACATATTTCTTCCCAAAGATATTACGCACTCTCATTGGTCACATAAATCCATATGAATTGTATGAAGAACTTACGTGACGAGTTAGTAGGTTTGGGTTTATGGGCATACTTCTTGCTTTTTCCCAATTGACATCTTGAACAAAGATGATCCTTTTCATACTTGAGTCTAGGTAAACCTACAACTAAGTCCTTTACGGTGAGATCATTGATGGTGCGAAGTTCAAGTGATTGAGGCAGCGATGCCATAACCATGACTTTGTTTTAGAAGCCTTTGACGACAAGCAAATTGGAGAAGACTTCATCATATCTTCGATAGAGATGGTGTATAGATTTGAACCACGTGAACCTCTTAAAGTTCCTTACCATCAAGTTCTCTAACGAAGCGGTATGTTTTACGAAGGCTACTTCTAGATCGAATCGCGAAATTGACCAACAGAGAACAAGTTGTGACCAAGACCTTCTACATAGTAAACCACGGAGATAACACTTTTGCCAACAACATAGTCTCCATAACCCATAATGCACGAAATGATCATTCCGAATCTAAGCATGTCGATGAATTTGCTCACGAAGTTCATGAGCCGTGACCGTCGTCATGATCATATGCTTGGAGCGACTGAGTCCGGTACCACGAGCGATTTGAGCGATCTGCGGTTGAACACAGACAAGAATGGATAAGCGGATAATTGGGATCCCCATGCAAGAATGGGTTCCATTTGGTTAGTAACAATGGTTGGAACACCCGCATCGAAATAGAAGCATTCATATCGAAAATAAGGCAATGGAATCATTGTGAATAGATGCGATACTAGTGTACGTATTAGCCACATTCACGGTGTGCTCACTTCTTAAGGAATAGTTCTACGGTAGGCATCCATTTTCTAGTGGGCATTGTCGATTAGTCTTACGACCAACGGTATCCAATAATAGCCTATCTTACTAAATGTTCTTCTGTGGGTTTCCTTTGTTTTCTAACTTTCTTTCGTTTTGCCTTTTAGCCTTCTTAGCATGAATTTTAGCATTAACAATATTAATTGGACAATTAACATCATTAGGCAAAACATTAACACCACATTCATGATTAGAAGCGAATTCAAGCGGACATCAATACAAGGTTTGCAAATAGTATCGAATTGAATTAATTACGATGCGCCTATGGCTAATACTAGAATCAACACGATTCGTTTTATTCGGCTCAAACTTAAAGTTCCTAGGTAGGTCTTCTACTTTCTTCCAATGCACATTCTTAGCTTGCGGTCGTGTCCTTCCTTGTATTGTCTTGAGACTTTGACACCTTGCTTTAATGTCATGATTACTCTGTAGAGGAATGGGAACATTAGTTGGTTTGGCTACTATTTGCTTCACTGTTTAGATGTCTTTGGGATCGAGCTACATGCGAGCACACTAAGATTAACTTTTTAACACTTGAATAGTGGGATTTGAACACCTAGAGGCACACTCGAGTTCACATTCTTAGCACTATGATTTGAAATCGAACTACTTGAAGGCACATTAGGGTTCACATTCATAACATTTGGCATTGAATGACTTGCATGCTTGGCACTAGGCATAGAACACGGTATCAAGGGATTGACTTGCTCACCTAAGGTTTTAGGGCATATTGTAATTAGGCATTCTAGAAGTTCTTGAGATCGTTTGGCATATAAGCATGCATGGCCAATTGCATTATCATCTGGTTTCTCTAACTTATCCTCTTCTACAATCTCACGGAGACATTCTAGGCTGTCCTTAAGGTATGAGAAATATGTTTGAATAGCAAGTTTGTTATTCCTAAGATGAGGAGGAACATATTTCACGAGACAAAGCATATTTATTACTGAGACATGTACCTTTGATACACCATTCTCCCCATTGGTCATTGGCATCTTCCCTTTTACGACTCTTTAGATTCTCAATTTCTTTTTGTAATGAGGCTACCGTTTCGTTATTTTTATTCTGAGTGACCTTTATAGATTCAAATAATTCATTGAAATGACGTTTAACCTTTTCATTTTCTTCAAGAAAAACCTCATTTTCCTTTTGTAAAGCATTTACTAAGTTTTGAAGATGAAAGTTTTGAGAATTCGAGAATCTAAAGGAGGAGGCATTTGGGGACCGATCACATTGTTCGTTTGACCCTTTAATTGAGAGATTTGGGCTTTCAACTTTTCGATCGTGTTGCAATGAGCTTGAATCATTCATCACGTTTGTTAATTTGAAAAGCGCATCAAACTCGGAGCATCGAGGATGTCTTGATATTTGAAGTTTTGACATTTTCTTTAAGATGTTGATATTTTAGTTGTAAATTAAAATGCTCAACTTCTAGTTTAGAAAAATGTTTAACCAAATTGTCGTGATCATCGGTTCAATTTTCTCATTTAGTTGAATTAGTTTTTCAAGCTCAATGACACGATCATGGGAGACTTTCAAAGCAACAGACAGTTCATGGAATCGAGAAGCGATAATAGAGCAGTTAGTAGCGATGTAGAACACATCTTGAGCAATACATTGAAATCGGGTTCTCATTTAGTGTATGCAAGTTCTTCCTCTCAATCTCATTATATTTTAGTGCTCGCTCATAGTCACTAACCTCAACTATCATTGCATCAAATTCCTTTTCCATTCCCTTAATATCGGTATCTATCCCTTTTAAGACTCTCAAAGTGATCTTTTAGAAGTTTAAAGAAAGGCATGACCTCGATTAAATAGCATTCTTTCATTTGCTCAAAACCCTTTCTCCTTGATTATACCGATGGGTGTGATCCTTTTCTTGCAAGTTTTCTCAAAATCAACAAATAGTTGAAAGATAACATATTGGCTAATTAAGGTCTTGCTTTTAGTGGCAATTGTTCTAGGAACAAGATGCATTGGTGTATTAGGAGGATACAGTCGCTCTAGGCATTTTCCAAAGGGAGGGTTTGTTTCAACAATATTTTCGACTTTACGCTTATCTAAATCCATTTTCCAAAAACTTGTTCGGGAGTCAACAATGTCGAGGCTTAAACTTGTTCAAGGAAATCCAGTTTTCCTTCTTGTAATCATGGGGTGTGATCTTTATTTTCTTCTCTTTACATTTAGGATCATCTAATTTCTTGTTCATCTTTTCCTAGTGACTTCATCGATTTCTTATCTTCCTCGGTGCACTCAACGCAACTAGGTTTCTGTCTAGGTTTAAGGATTTCATTGCCATCATAAAGAACCTTATGAGCATTTCTAGCCTTTTAATGACCTCTGGATTTGGTTCCTCAACAAGGGAATGCTATGCTTATCGCTTAAGACTCTATGCTTAGTGATCATGTGAGCGATCGAATGGTGTTCCTTGTATGTACAACTTGTTTTCAAGTTTGTTTTCAAAGTTTTGATTAGAAAAATCTTTCAAGAGTTTTGATTCCTTTGCATTAAATTCTTGCTTAAGCATTTTCACATTTTCTTGAAGTTCTTGTTTTTGCTTAGCAGTTTTAGAAAGCTTTTCTTGCAAGGAATTTAACTCTTGTTTTAATACTTCTTCTCTAAAATTACTTTTCTAATGATTATGCGCACTTGGTCATCCATTTCACGCTCACGAGTGGTCAACTCAAATTTTGCACGTTGTTCATAAATAGCAACACGTTCTTTATAGGCATTTAGTTGAAATTACAGAATCATCGAGGCACATGCGGTGTATTCATCAAAACATAGTCATTGTTGATTGCGGAAGATGCATCACTTGGTACAACTTCACTTTCACTTTGTTTCACATATTGATCATATGGGACAACATTGATATTACCCATATTTTCAATATTTGATTCAATAGTTTCGATTGATTGTACTTTGTCATGCATCTTTTGCACATCGACATCATCGTATAGTTTTAATACCTCGAGATGAGTTTGTCTTTGGATGGGCCACTTGTGGTGAAGAAGAGACCTTGGGAGAAACCATTGGAGAAATGCTAGCCATAAAAATTGTGTGTGCGATGGGTCCATCATCCACATCAGTCGTATGCATCACAATCGGCGACTTGAAAGGCATTCGATGATTGTGACCTATCTCACGAATAGGTTGCTCATCCACATCGCATCATAGGTCTTGGCATTGCCTCGACAAGAAACAACAATTCCTCTTCATCCAAAGCGGCACCATTATCACGAGCTTGTACAAGCGACATCTTATCTCGAAGTGTCGGCATTACGTGGGCGTTTTGGAGATGTGCGGTTCCTTGCAATGTGTCCCTCACCACCACGGTTATAACATTTGATCGGCTTAGCTTGACCTTGATTACCATTCCTTCCTCGATTTCGATTACCAACATAACCTCTACCGACTCCACCTCTTCCACGATCATCTTGTCTTTCTGAGCTGGTTGCACCACGATCCTCCCATCTTTAACGGTAGCTTGATTGTGTGGGTTAGATCTTTGTTACGAGGTTGTTGTTGGTTTGTGGGAGAGAATTCATGTTTTGACTAATCGGAAGAGCTAGTTGATTAATGATGTTACCAGCGTGTGCATCGGCATCGACTTGTTTGAACATAGGATCGGGAATGAGTTTGTGATTACCATTACCCATGGGTATGACTTGTGAGGCTTTGGTTGTGATTCCGATGTTTGAGTAGAAGGCGGTTGAGTCATTAGATGAGCTTGTCTCTCCACGGTTGGTTTTGAGCGATTAAGAATCATCTTTTCAAACATAGCATGTCTCTCATTACGAAGGAGGAAGGCATAGAGTTGCTCATAGTTTGTATTCTTCAATCCTTTAGTGAGCTTCACGAGGTGACAAACTTGTGCCATTCGGGATTCATGTTGTTCACAAATTTTGAGTTCGGTGAATGTTAGGCATAGTCATTCGATGTTCCTCATATCATTCACCGACTTATGAAATCTCACATAGTACTCATAGACACTCTCATCGGTTTCATCTTGAAGTGTTCAAATTCGTCATAGAGTTGTGATTCTCTGTCTTCCATAGTTAATTCGAACACGAGAGAAGCATCTTGACATTATCCCATCTGCCTTTGCTTCGGTGTTGTGATTGATCGACTTGTAGATGTCTTTTGGAAGACCTTGAAGAACAATGTTAGAAGCCACGATATCGACATCGAATCTCTTTTCTCCTTATCATCAAGCTCATCATACATCTTTGGTGCATCCATTCCGTAAATCGAGTTCCATCTTTGATATCAAGTACATCTCTAGTCGTCTCAACCCGATATGGTCCTTCATCAATGGATTTGAGAATGTTGACTCCATTTTCCTTTCCAAGACAGTACAATCGATTCGTTGAGCCCAAGAGTCGTAGTCGATTACATCAAGCATGGGTGGGCGAGTATCTGAACCATTGCTTGAACATCCTCGACAGCGATGGAGATGATAGTAGGAGCGTTTGTAGACATGTTTCAAGCTCTACGGATTTTACTATTCTTTGATTAAACCGGAAATTGATTCTTTCACGGATTTTACTAAACCAAAAGAACAACCGTAAGAATGTATCACGAAGAAGTAACAAGCCTAAATGAATAAGTACCTAACCACACAACTAAGCAATTAACAACTCGCTTAAGTAATCAACTCGCAATAGCCAAGTCGCATCGACATCAACTCATAACACGGTCAACTCGCAATGAATCAAGTCGCTAAATAGCCAACTCGCTTTAGTATCAACTCATAACACAATCAACTCGCTTGAACACTAAGTCGCTTAAAGAAACTCGCTAGCGTTACAACTCGCTAAATAGCTAAGTCGCTTTAGATCTCAAGTCGCTTAAAGAAACAACTCGCTTAGAACCCAAGTCGCATAAATATCAACTCGCTAAGCACTAAGTCGCATGTACCAACTCGCATCAAATAACAAAGCAACTCGCTTTGAAGAAACACAAGTCCGAGACTCAACTCGCTTAGTCCTTTTTCACAAATAACCACTTTATCAATCCAAAACAACCAAACCACAATGATTTAAGCCTTCCAATTCAAAACATAACCACATATGATGATCCTAAACACAAAAGTACAAGCAAAATTCAAACTTTACCACTAGAATTTGTCCAAATGAATCAAACTCTCCTAAACCCTTAATACACCAAAACCTTATGAAATCCACCAAAACAAAGAGCATGAAAGATGAGTGATCAAACCATGGCTCTTGATACCAATTGTAGGATATTGGATTTCACAAACACTCTAAACCATGATCAAAGTAGGCGTATAAGTATGTTAGAGAGAAAGTTCTAGTGAGAGAAAGGAAGAGAGTTGGGAACTATAGTGAGAGAAAGAAAATATTATTATGAGCTCCAACTCTCTACCTTGGGAGGTAGAGAGTATTTATAGTCTTACAAAAAGCGCCACACAACGGGTGTGGATCGGGCATCGGTGGGTAAAGACCCGTCCGTCCTCCACGGTGTTACTTAACTAAATACTACTTAACTTAAAATAACTACGACTACGAGCTTTCTAACGATTACATATACTTGAGGTGACCGACTCTTTAATACCGGAATTTCTAATTCCTAACAGTTTGCTTGTGTTCTTGCATCTATATCATGTGTAGCTAGATCTTTATAGTGTTTGCTTAAATCCAATGAAACCTAGTTATTAATTATTGTTAGGTTGTCTCTTGTTTAATTGGTTGTCATGATAGATTAAGGAAAACTGGCTTCTTCTTTCATTATTGCAAGCTTGAACGTCCCGATTATTAGCCCTAGAGTGCAATAGTAGGCTCCCGTTGTATTTACTGCGTGAGTTGCGACTTGTAGATACTAGGATATTCGTGGGAGATACCTCGATGCTTGGCGATCCCGGGTTTTCTAGGGAGACTTATACACTCATAGAATTAGGAAATTTGGCACCTGCCCTATGATTAAAACATGGAATACAATGCACCAATTAATTAAGGATGTGATAATTCAACCGACCAATAAAAGATAACTAGGAGTAAGTAAATCTAAGTAAATACGCTTATAATTATTATAAGAACTCTCCTACAATCCATAGATTTAGTTTTATTATTTAGTTTAATTAGTTTTAATTTATTTGTTAATTAGTTTAATTGGTAAAAGACAAACCCCACTCCTTCAACCCCTAGATTTTAATTGCTTTCTAAAAATTAAAAAGACTAAAAAATCACCTCACCCTTGCCTTTTCGTCATACATCTCGACTAGCATATGTATTTCACTAGAGAACGATCAACCCCTAGGCTTACCCATACTACATCGCAACGATTAGTACATCGCTTAGTGGGTTGTAATGCTTGCTCACGAAAAATGAATTCTTTTCACTCGAACCACGATCACTTATCGAACTTGGAACTCATCGAACTTGGAACATCATTGAACTTGGATAAAATTAACTTCATCGCATTTGGATTTAGTCAATTTCATCAAACTTGGGTTTAGTCAACTTCATCAAATTTGATTCAAATCCATAGAACTCGTGACCTCAACTTACTTATCGAACATCTACAAGATCCAACATAACTACAAAAGTATCATGTCTCAACCACCGTATTTCAAATTATTTTCCTCAACAATATCCTCAACAACACAACCTCCTCAAAGAATAAACAATTTCTCAAGAATCTAATTCAATTAATTACAACAACCTTCACCACAACAATTTTTCCAACAACTACAACAGAATAAAGATTCTCAAGAACAATCATTTCCTCGTGTCACCCAAAGAAACCACACTGGTTTGAATAGATGTGAAGCCCTCACCACCAACAATCAATCCATGAAGGGATCTCTTAAATGACCTCCAATGCTAACAACAGAAATTATGTTCAATGGGCAAGTGATTCTTAAGGTTTATTAAACTAAGGAAACCAAATGGAAAACATCTCAAACGTGTTATCCTCGAAGGACCATACCCCTAGCCTAGCATAACGGTTCTAGGTGATCCCACTGCTACTCCAACTCGTCCTGCAAATATAACTCTGGTAGCTGAGACTCATCTCACCTTAGATCAAATCCTACAGGTGGAGGTAGATAAACTCGCTATGGAATATATCTTTTTGAGAATACCGAATCCATTCTTCTGCAACATTGATTCCAAAAAGACTACACAAGAAATGTGAGAAAACATTCATCTCTTGATGGAAGGAACTTAGTTGAATCAAAAAGACATGGAATCTAAGCTGTATCACTCTTATGACATGTTCACTATTTTACCTAGAGAATCATCGGAGTCATAATATCATCAGTATACAGACATCATCAATGACTTGGACAGATTGGGAAAAATACGTCATGTTTGTTCATCAAACCAAGAATCTCCATCATGAAAAACACGCGTTGATGTATGACTATCTAAAGCATCATGAAAAAGAAGTTGTAAAAGACCGTGCTATGCGTGTAATGTTTCAACCGTCACCACCACCGTATCCACTTGCACTCATGGATCAATCTCAACTATTTACAATGACAAGTCACGCTTTTTCCAAGAACAAAGAAAGCTTTGCTCATCCTCAATCACTATCCAACAACTAACTAGTTCTACACCAAGCAATTCTAAATCAAATGGTTCAATACAACAACTCGACACCATGTACTATGCACAAGCAAGCGATCTAAATGAAGATGTATTCCAAGAGTTGGTCGATGGATTTGCACTTATTGAAAAAGCTTTTGTAGATATGTTAATCCATCTAACATTCATATCTCAAGCTCATCTAACACTAGGAATCAGTGTGATATGTGGTGGAAACATTGAAGTACATAACAGAATTATGGACGCCAAGAGCTTCTCGGTGGTTATAAGAATACCGGATCCGGGAAAACGCTTACTAAAAATGTCAACAATATGGGTGCCTCGGAGAAAGGTTCTGATTATTCAATTGGAGAATGCTACAACCGGTAATGCGAAATCAGTGCTACAACTATAGAGGAACAAGTCACTTTGCTAATACTTGTCCACAACCTAAGAAAAGGCGGATGAATATCACAAACAAGCATTATTTTTAGCTCTTAAAGATGAAGCGGTGGAACTCATCTCGATGAAAAACAAAGTTTTATGGTCGACATCGCATTAGATGATGACATGGAAGATTTGAAGCCAATGTTGCGCCATCTTAATGGATAACATGCAAGAACTTCATATGAGTGATGTGGGCCATCTATGATACTGATGGCCCTGTCTCGTGTACAAAATTCAAACACATGTCTCATACATGAAATTGTGTCACCATCTCAGATCTGCACATAATAAGGAGTAACTGCTGGGAATTCTACAAGATAAGAAATTGAAGATACCATCGACGGATTCTCACTCAAGTGCCGGATTCTCATTGATGAAGTGATTCTCAAAGTAGTAAAACCGCAGAGGTTTGTTTCTACGGATATAGATATTCCGTGTATTTTATAGTTAGTTAGGATATGCATGAGCTTTATTAGGAAGTGATAATGTATATCTTCTTTAGTTGTATGATTATACGCTTCTTGTGAACGGTTTAGGGTTCCTTGTCTATAAAAGGAACACATTAGTATGTATGAGGTACGAGTTTAAAAACAAGTTTTTAGTATTATTGCAAGATCCATAGAGGATCAAAGTATTCTTAGTTATCTCGTTGTTACTTGTGTTTGATTTCGCTTTAGAATACAAGTAATAAAGACCGCCTATTAGTGTGTTTGTGATTACATAAACATTAATAACGATTCACGGGCGCCAAAGATCTATCAAGGTCTAAGGTGTAACAAGTGGTATTAGAGCCTCGAGAGAGTCTATGTGATACTAAGAAATTTTTTTTTACACCCTCACAACCAAAACATTCATAACAATTCCTGGGTCAGATAATGAAACTGAAGTTACTCAGAATCAAAACACCACATCTTTGCAACAACTCAATCTCATAAACAACAATGCAAAGTTCACATACCTCAAGAAGGAGGAGTATGAACTGTGGGCAATGAAGATGCAGAATTGGATCTCCAATATTGACTAGAATCTTTGGGAAGTTGTTCGTAAGGGTAACAGTTTGAAAAAGTGCGTCAAAGATGCTGATGGTATTATTACCATTGTTGGTCCCAAAACTGCTGAAGAGATACTGGATGTGCAGAGAGAATAAATTTTGAACTATTCTCCTTTAGGCTATACCGGATGATCACATGGGTGACTTTCACTACATGGAGGATGCTAAGGATATCTCGGATGGAAATCAAGGCTAGGTTTGGTGGGAATGAGGAGTCAAAGAGGATGAGAAGTCAATCGTCAAACAACATGCCAGAATTCCAAATCTCTTAGGAAGAAGGTATCCACAAGGGATATAACAGTTCCATAGGATTTTGAGTCAATTAAATCGAGATGAAGGCCGGGCGACAACGAGGATTGCAATTCAAATTTTACGATCTTTACCTCCATCTTGGTTGCAAGTAAGCATTGCACCAAAGCAAAAGGTGGGCTAGATCCGGTCACTTTGATGATCTCTACAATAGACTTAAAACTCTTGAGCCCGATGTCGAAGTCCTTTTCGCTCATCCACCCCACTCACTCGCCTTTTGTTGGCACCTCCTCACATAAGATGACCTATGCTCCAAGCCCAACTTCCTCAACATCATCATCCTACATCACCACTACATCAAATTCTAAATCCAAGGTGTATTGGAAGATGTAATTCACTCTTTGTTGTCGATTATGACAATCAAGATCAACTAGCTTTTGAGGATTTTGAACAGTGGATCTACTTGATATGGAAGAGATGAATTTGAAGTGGCAATCGCCATGCTCTCAATGAACATCAAGAAGTTTGAGAGTAAGTCCGGGAGAAAGTTTGGTTTCAGGGAAGAGATTCAAGAAGATTTGATGAAGGAAAGTCAAGTGCTATACTTGTGGTCAAATGGGTCACTTCTCAAGAGAATGCAAGGATAGGAAGGCCGGTGATGAAGTTAGGTATTCTACCTATCGCAGTAATCAAATGGAAGCTGGAACTACCAAAGCTGGATCCTCCACGGATTTGGTCACACCGATGACCATGTCAACTGGAAGGTGCATGATCCCGATAATGATGAAGTTTCGGTTACGGCAGAGTGGATTGCTAGCATGTTGTACTACTGGAGGATCAAGATAATCAAGTTGCCTTAATGGGCATCTCTCGTGTACATAATTGTGTTTTTGGTTGTAGTGAAAGATATAATGAACTTAAAGAAGCTTATGATGAATTGAAACCTAAATATAATGAATGTTATGTCAAGTTGAGGCTTACAAACAGGCTTTAAAAGCGTAGAAAGACAAAAATTTGGTTTCAAAGAATCAACTTGCTTATGATGAAACGATAAGGGTGTTAGAAAATGATTTGGAATGTACTAAAATTGATTTAAAACGTCATTGAGAAAGAAAAAGTTGATGTAGTTTCAAAACCAAGTCTTGAAAGAGAAACTAGATGAGGAAGTAGCTAGACATAAAGAATGGTTAGTGTCGATGACAAAGTAGCTAGATTTCTATGGTAGTCAACTGCTAACTCGGGCTAGGTTTAGGTTTTAAGAAGTATGTTGTCTTAGAAGCTAGAACTGATACGCTGTAATTCTACACCCACAGGATTAGCTAATTATGTAAAGAAGGAGACTTACATGTCTGTACCTCGACCTATTGAGGAGAACATATGCCTATTGACCTTTCCATCACTATAGACATTGATGGATTACACCATCTTTATGGCAAAAGTCAAGAGACTTGCTGCACCTCGATTCTAAATCTACTAATTATGTCTCTTGTTCGACAAAGGACAAGTCCTCGACCAAGGGTCTACTACATATACCGGTTGTGATTCAAGTGAAAAGTCAGACCTTCCCAAGATCTCACCCAAGACTCCCTACAAGCCTGTTAGAGTTGCTGCTGAGGAATCCATTTCCAAGACAATTTCTTCTGAACACTTGTCATTTAATTCTTTGCAAAACAATTATTCTGTTAAAAACAATTCTATTAATGTTTGTGGTTTGAATGCTTTTGTTTGTAATGAAACTTCTTTCATTTTGAATAAATCTTCTAAAAAGAAGACATGTTTTGTTTGTGGAAGTAAATTTCATTTGATTAAGGATTGTACTTTTCATGAGCAAAGAATGGGTGTATGTGCTAGTCAAAAGAAATCTCGACCAATGTGGAAAAATATTAATGATATACCATCTTTTGTTCCACAAGCAACTTATAAACACAATTCTGCTGATAAACAATTTTCAAAATAGGGCGATCCACATTTGCTAGAAAATATATGAGACCAACTAGTTCATATTTTCAAAATGGTTATTGGCCCGGATGTTTTGACTCAATGTATGTTGACAAGGGTATAGGATATCATTGTGAAGCCCTCAAAGTTGTTCTAGGACTAAAAGGGACCTAATTTTCAATGGAGGTCCAAGACCAATGGTGGATCTTATACATCTACATGGCCTAAATCTTATGATCCACAAGGCAGGGCTCAAGTCAATGATGACTTAAGTCTCCATAGTGTACTAATATTTTGCATATATTTTGTTGTTGTTGTAGGTTCTTCCTCCGCAGAGTGTCCATATTTGGATGCTTAACCCTTTACTGCATAGTTTGAGGGGAGGCATAAGCCTCAGGGGAGGCATATACCTCAGGGGAGGATTGTATTGTCTAACTTGTAAATATTTTGTAGATTATTGTTTATAATTTTGACTAACCACCTAATGTTCTTTAAGGTGTGTATGTTTTGGTTTAGTTTGTTTGCTACTTTGTGTCTGTTTTGCAGAATGCCTTTTTGTGCAGTTATTAATCTTACGTTGAAGTACACCAAGATTGATTAATTGGGAATATGGTCATGAAAGCTTAAAGATTGTTTCTAATGAAGAGAAGTACTGAAGTAAAGATCAAGTGATAATCATTGAGGTATAAAAGAGATGGTGTTCATTCATTCAAGAAACAATTTACAGATCCTATCATCTTTTACAAAAGCTGGTGGATGTGCATGATCATTCCTATACAAAATCTACCAAACATATTCTAGCTCCTATCATCTATTACAAAAGCTGGTGGATATGCATGACCAGTACTATGAAGAAGCTGAAGATGGAAATGGAAAGGATGGATTGATGAAAATGACGATGGATGCATTTGTGATATAAGAAATCTTCGCTTGTTCCATCTACTGCTCCACCATAGAACATCTTCTACTCCACCTTTCCTTTCCCTTTCCTTTCACCTCTCGCCTCCTTCCCTTTCCCCGCCCATGATATATAGCACCGGATCCGGAGAAGGAAGACCAATCACCACCTCTCTTGTCTTTGGGAGTGGTGGATTTCGCACGCTGCCTTGGTTGGGGTTGGGGTTGTGAAAGTTGGGGCTTATCTACACCGCGAATGTCCCTGTCCGCTTCTCCCTTACCAATCTATTGAAGATTGGCTTTAGATGCTCGTGAAGTCATCGAACCCTAGATGAATCACTTGGATCCACTACACTCTCATCTTCAGATGAAGGGAGAAAGGGGGACTTTGAAGGTCGAGGTTCATCTTGATATGTGTATCGAAACAATGGGCGTGAATCATCACTGGATGATGATGATGAGGAGGAATAGGTTAGATTGATGACTTCTGGTTTGGTAGACATGTTTGTTGATGCTGATTTTGGATTTATTGAGAACTTGGGGTTTTGAAGTACATTAGAGTTAATTGATATGTGTTTATTGAGAATTGAGATAATCTTATAGGCGAAGTCAAGGGTTGATGGAAATTAATTTCAGTTGGGTGGCACAGTAAAACTCAAGATATTTACTGAAGATACTTTTACACTTGAGTTGATTCTGCTGATTAACTTCCATCAGCAGATTGACCATCCCTTCTGCTAAAGCGTTAATTTTGAAATTGGTTGGAGTTACTTTACACGTCATATCTGGTCAACGATTTGTTCCGATATTTTTGACCATAATTGGGTAACTTCTATTTATACTAAAACTTAGCATAATCTTCGCCCAAAATCAACCGATTCCTCTTCAATCACTTTAAACCCATTTCCATTTGCTTGATTCATAACCTATTCTCACAAGTTCTCAAATGGCTGCACTTCCATTTAAGAAAGATCACAACAAGGTTGCTTTTCTGGGGAAAGCAAAGGGACATGAACTATATGAACCTATGGTGGATTTCTTGAAGCATTCAAAGATTCATTATGCTCTAACACATTCTCCAAATGTGATCTTTGAATCGTTAGTTATACAATTTTGGGCATATGCTACCAAACGGAGTGACACAGAAATTGTAGCAATGATTGATGGAACTGACTATGTGGTGATTGAGGATTTGATTAGAACACAACTTCATTTGGATGATGAAGGTGGGGTCTATCGCACCAACACTGAAGAGATACTTGCTGGATTAAGAGCGGTTGGATACCAAAGTACTAACACGGATATGTGGCACAAGAATAAGTTTTGCCCCATGTGGAGGTTTTGGTGCATACCTTACTTCAAAGGCATAAGCAACAAGTCGTGGATGGGATCAATTTTCTACCCAATTGGGTTGTGGGATTGTATGTATTTCACGAGTGGTTTAACTTATAATTTCTCTAAGTTTATTTTTGATAATATGGTTGAAAGTATTCAAAAGAAAAGCATAAGTTTTAATGTACCCTCGGTTTTACAAATGATATTAGACATAACAACTCAAGACAGAGTCTTTTGCCCCATAGGCGCCTTAGTGCTAAATTGTTTGCTTCCATGAAAACTCATTATGTTGGAGCACATCATCCTTTGCTAGAAGCTATGTTGCCACATGGTAATGATGTCACTGATGAGGGTAATGTTTTGGTGCTCCACCTTCCTATCGTTGTCACCGATGGTAATCCATCAGTTGCCATTGATGAGGGACCTTCCATAACTGCTAAAGCATCCAATGTTTCTCCTGACCAACCTCCACCCACACCTTTACCTATGTCATCTTGTCCTAGTCCACCACCTACTCATGTTGCTCCAGATGAGCTTGAACCTGATTTTACTAGACTGCCCACACCTAGTCCAGTTAGAGAGCCATTTGATGAAAGCTCTCCTATCTTTGCGCATGTACATGTTTCTCCTGAAAGGCCCAATGAAGCTCCCATTAACACTGAGCAATCTGCTGGTGGAGCTGAGGACCCTATTACACTTACCTTTGTATATGCTTTGCTCAGCGTGTATGTGAAAGAGGTTGCCGATCTCATAACGGAGCTTCAAATACCAAATATTCTCTTGGTGGTGAGATTGTGGTGTTGAAAAGAAGGTTCGGAGTTAGAAACACAACTTGGGCAAAACAACAAAAGGAAGTTTGTGGTTACCTCGATGATGAGAGGGGAGGACAAAAATTTGGATTCTCTTGAATTCTTGGTGACATTGCTCAACAGACTCATGATTCGGCTCCCATTGTCGCTTTGAATCCTCAAAACCAAAGGAACCTATTCAGTTTAAACAAAGAAGGAGAAGACAGTATTTAAGAAAGGATTCCACTCAATTTTCTAAGGTGCCAAGTGTTGATGATGCTACAATTACTGGTGCTCATCCTCTGACTGATGCACACATGGTTGATGTTGATTCTCGACAAGGTCATGTATCATCTGTGCAAGAACAACCATGTCATTTACCTTCAGCAGCACCTCATGAAATATCTCATGGCCGGGAGGACCTTTGTTGTGGAGCCCGATGTCATTGTATCTCCTACATCTATTGAAGATCCCGCTCAACATGTTACTTCCGATGCTTCAACCGATGTTTCTTCCGAGAATATTGACATAGTTCCAATTGTTGATATTTCTCATGATAATTTTCTCATGATCCTCGCTACAAATGTTCCTGCTATGGAAATTTCTAACAGAGGGAAAGGAGTTAAGGTTGATGAAGTTCTTGGTTCGGATCTTGTAACCGAACAAGAAAGGCTAGAGCAAGCTAGAATGCTAAAAGAGTATGCAGATTTGAGGAAGAGTCAAGCATTGGCACAAAAGCTTCTGATAAGTTTACTACAAATTTGCTTCCCGAGAGACAAAGAGAATGGATGCACAATCTATTCATTATCTTGATGAGCAATGGGATTCTTATACTCTTCAAGTCGCCCAATCCTACTTGCTCAAAGCATTTTAGGGCTGATTTTAATAGTGAAAACTTTGATGCACAAATGATGGCTCTTGGACAACAAAAGAAGAAATTGCGCAATAAAGAGAAAAGCTATTTCGCACAATAGACTAAAGCAAGGAGGAGAAACCACAGCATCGCAAGATGAAGAAAACTTATATGCGACATGTGGTGTATAATCGTAGTTATACTCTATCAAACTGGTTTGACAAAGAAGCAACTGGGCTTTATCCGAATCGACTTGATTAGTATGTATCATAAGATTATGAAGCATATTACACCGACTTCTAAAGTGAAAAGGATTCTTTGGTGGTATAGATGCTCAAAAGCCAAAATACCCAAGCAAGTTGAGATTGTGGATTCTTTTGATGATGCTAGAGCACACCGAAAGCACTCATGTGGTTTCTCCGAGAAACCCACTCAAGGTGTACATTCTTCGAGAGTGTACAATCGGTGAACCTATTGTTGTTTCTTCCGACGCTCACTCATGTTGCCGATACATTTATGGATCCAAAGGAACTCCTAGCAATATTGTGCCTGATACTATTTCTTCTTCTCGCATCTGCGATCAAGAAGGAGCGTACATGGTTAGGAGAGTGAATAGAAGTCGCTAGAGCTAAACAGCAAGGAAGAGCTTGATAACTTGTATGCAATGGGTGGTTCGGCCCAATTCCCTCTGTTTCTACCTCTTCTCTTCCATCAAGATTCCTCCGGTGCATCCGAGAAGATACCTTCTTTTTTTTTCTATGGGTATTTATATACTGGTAGGAGGGGAAAAGGATGTCCAAAAGGAGTCACATTGCCATTAGGAGATATGTGAGATTAGTGGAAGAAGGTCTCGGAGTTCATAAATCTCACAAGGGTGGTTCTTCTAAGCATTTGGACCTTAAGGTCACTGATACAACATTTATCACAGGTGGGTTCTTCGCAACTTTTCTCGAAGGTTCTTATGGTGTGTTGACACAATGGACATTGACTGATGGACAATTTTAACACCATATATAGGATAGATACCTCTTCTATGCAGGTTGAATTTCTTGAAAGACATCCTTCATTTGGTGGATAGGCAAGATTTGATTACTCTCCATGGCTTTGTCAAGCAAAGATATACCACTCATACACCATGTGGTTCTGGTTTGTACTTATTGGGAGATCTTCAAGTTCTGCTTTGATTCTCGCCCAAATGGTATAGGTATTCAATTTGGACTAATTCACATAAGTGGTGTGTTGATACTTGGAGATTTTATCCTATTCCAAATGTGCATGTTGTGGAGACAAAGTGGACTTTCTGATGTATGTTTTCGATCAAGATTATCCTTTGTCCATTAAAGCGATGAAACGTATGCTTAGAAGGAAATTGGAAGTTCCTCCCGATCCAAGAGGGAATGATATGACTCATGCTAAACAATTGATTGTTAATCAAGTCTAAGCTTCGCAACACCAAGCTTCTACTTGATTCTGGTATCTTGTATTATCTTATAATTTTTCTTTCTTTGTTAATTTGTAATTATTTATTTGTTTAATTATTCTTAGTTAAACAAATAAAATGAAATAATAAAAATAAAAAATCTTTCATTCAGGTTTGTTGTATGTCACTCTGTTGATGGTTATTAACCCACCAGATGTTCCTTGTGTTCATCAAAGAGTTGGCTAGTCCAAAGGGTACAACTTTGGTAAATACACATCAAATCTGTTGATAGTTGTAATGGTTTGCTCAAAATCATAGGGTATGCAACTCACCCATGCTTAATTGCTGAGGGTTGTATGGTCATCAATTCACCATGGTTTATTCCTTTTTGGAATCCAAGAATTGGCTAGCCCACAAGTATATGGCTTGTGGTAAAGGCAGTGGAATACCATATTTGGTTATCAATTCACCAAAGTTGATTCGTTTCACCTAAGAATTGACTAGGCCGGAGCAAACGGCTACAGGTAAAGACATTTCAAATCCGTTGATAGCTGCTGATTTGCTAAAAATCGATGGTTATCAGTGTACCATAGTTTTTGAACTTAAATATTTGGCTACTCCGGTAGTAATGGCAATTAGAAGAGACATCAAATCCATTATTTTCAATGATTCACCTCTCACAGGAGTTAACACACCGGATGTGATGAGAATAGTATGAAAATAATATGTTTTGATGTACGTTTGTCATTTGTTGCCGCAAAGACATGAAGTTTCAAAGTTTTGCCATCATAGAGATGTGGTTGTTTTGGCTTTGTCACTGATGTTCGAATTCAATCCTCTTGTTCGAAGTGTTAAAGATCTATCAAGAATCTTGAACATAACCATGTCAAATTCAAGATTATGGGAGGATTGTTGGGAATTCTACAAGATAAGAATTTTGTCAAGATACTACCGACCGATTCTCAAGTCTTGGATTCTCGCTAATGAAGTGATTTTGCGAAAGTAGTAAAACCGCAGTAGTTTGTTTCTCACGGATATAGATATTCCGCGTATTTTATAGTTAGTTAGGATATGCATGAGCTTTATTAGGAAGTGATAATGTATATCTTCTTTAGTTTTATGATTATACGTTTTTGTGAAATGGTTTAGGTTCCTTGTCTATAAAAGGAACACATTAGTATGTATGAGGTATGAGTTTGAAAACAAGTTTTTAGTATTATTGCAAGATCCATAGAGGATTAAAGTATTCTTAGTTATCTGCGTTGTTACTTGTGTTTGATTTCCGCTTTAGAATACAAGTAATAGATACTGTCTATTAGTGTGTTTGTGATTACATAAACATTGCTAACGATTTACGACCACTCAAAGATCTATCAAGTTCTAAGGTTTAACACAATCTGTTCAAGATGCCTCATCGTTATCTCTCCAAGAAGATGATCAGATTAACCCTGCTGTTACATTTGATGATCCAATTGTAGAATATAAGAATTATCAAATTGAATGTAATGAATCTACGATGATCCGATCCAGATTTCATGGCCTTAGTCTTGACCACCCAATCCCAAGTTGAAAAATGCGTTGAAATAAATAGGATTTTAAATTCAAAATTGTATTATTAACGATCGAACTTGAGAGACGAATTTCAACTCACAAAATTTGAAAATCAAGCAACAAGGATACAAAGTTTTGAAGCCGCATTTGAAAAATCATATGTAAAAGAACAAGACTTGCAAAATCAGATGGTAGAATTAGTCTCCTACAAAGATTTGATTTCTAAACTTAAAAACGAAAAACTTGAACAAAAAGAACAAATTGAACAACTCACAATCGATCTTCAAAAACAAACAAGTTGTTCCTTTGTCAACAAACTTTTTTCGAACATAAACAAAAATCTAGGAGATTACTCAATCGTCACTTTGGAAGCAAAGTTAAAATATTTTACAAATGTTGTATACAAAACTGGAGAGTCAATACAAAAATTAAAAATGTTAACTTTAAAACCAAATTCTGATGGTTCAAAAAGTTTTTCTCTAGGATTCAACGCACCAAGTTTTCTCCAAACAGCTCTTAAGGAAAATCACAATAAAGCATGCTTAGATGATGATGCACTTATTCGTGTTGTTGTGTATCACTGTGAGGAGGAATGGGAACAAGAGGACGAGAGTCGATTAAAAATGAGTAAAGTAAAATATAACCAACCTTTTGATTATTCAAAATTACCAAATCTTTATGAAACTTTTGTCCCTCAACAAGAGAAAACAGAACAACCATGGTATGTTTCAGAAATTCATGGCTCATCTTCCGAAGTTGGTCCTGTTCGACCGGTTGCACAAATTAATGGACATTTACCATCCTCTTTCGATAGCAGACCAAAACCTACTCCTCCTAAAAAATACCTGATAACTCGGTATTTTGACACATTTATGGAGAATATAAAGTTTTTAGAAGAAGCAATTGAATGAAATTCTGAAATAAAAATTGCAACTTTTCAATCTACTTACGAAAAAGAAAAACGACAAATTTTCCAAACACAATTTTTACCTCATGTGCAACATTTTCATTTGTGTGCAACCCTTTGGGAAAGGGAACTTCAAAAGGAAGCAGCCTCCATGATGAACACTTTCAATGCTAATGAGAACTCGATTTCAAACACAAAACGTAAAAGAAAATTCTTCGTAAACATGCGGATCGACTCTTGGAAGATGTTCTCTGCTCGTATTATCTCATGTGTTACTATATACCGCTCATTCATTTTATGAACAAGTGATTGTTGATGAAATCAATAATGATACTTCAAATTTAAAAGAGGAAAATGAAATGTTGAAACAATAGATTGAGATTTTAAAAGCTGAAAATGAGAGAATCTTGATTCAAAATGATGATGCACAATGCAAAATGTCAAAAGAAATTTCTAAACTCAAACGACGTCTTCATTGGTGTCAAACTCAGAGTCTTGATTTTTAGTTAGCTTTACAAAACAAAGTTAACCAGTCGGCTGAAAACACTTTAAAACAAAACCTTGAACGACTGGATGAAGAAAGTGCGTCTTTAAAATGTCAAACTTTCAAATATGAACAAGAGATTGAACAAGTGAAAGAGTAATACAAAACCATTTTTGATTCTCTCAAAAATACACGTAATAAAGCATCAAAACAACTCGATTAAAATCTTGCTTACACCGGTGATATGATGAATCAAAATGGTAACCTAAACTCAACAATTCAAGACCAGAATCACATCATCATAGAATTAAAAGAGAAACTAGATAAACTCGAGAAAGGAAAGTTTAGCAACACAAATGTGATAGCACCTGGAATGTTTAAAGTTAATACTAGGAAGCACACTTTCAACAAACCTCAAGATACTAATATGCCTCCTTCCACTTCTACAGGAATAGTCACCTCCACTCCTAGTATTAGCAAATCACATCCTAAGAGCAATCATTAGATGATTAGGAATTTGCAACGTAGAAGCGAAAAACTAGAAGCCCCATAATTAGAAGACCATGTTAGGACTTCGAGTAAAACTCATTGTTGGATCGATGTACTCTAACCAAACTAACTTATATAGCTTGTTAAGGGTTTAATAACTCGATAAATCCTAAGTTATTATCAATGAAACACCGAGTAATATCTATTAAGTACTGAATTTACTTAACAAAGCTAAGAAGATTTAACTTTAACAATATTATTAGTAACTCTAAACCGCTTATTATGCGCCTTTAACAACTCTAAAACTCTAAATAATAATCGTATTTTAGGATTCTAAAACATATATCTCTAATGCCAATCTAGGGTCCTTTTATAGGCTTAAGGATAACCCTAGTCGGTTTACAATTTGTATCCTTGTACGACAAGTAATCTAAACAAAGAATATTCTAGAATAACAAAGCTTCCATAAACGAATAGAGCAGTTCTTTAGCTTTGCAAGATTTTGACTTCTACAAAGAAGATTTTGACTTTTTACTTAGCAGACTTTGAATCTTTAGTACTTTGACTTCTTTAGTACTTTGTCAATCTTTAGCACTTTCATATCCCAACAATCCTCCCCTAACTTGAATTCTACTTGCTTGACTTCAAGTTCCTTTTAAACTTATCTTTAACACCCATCTTCAAGGAAAGATTGTGTCTTTGTCTTTGGATTATATCTCGTATTCTCTCGTGCTTATATCAAAGTATTCTTTAGAAATTATTCTTTACAAGATCCTTAATCAAGAATCTTTTCAAAGAAGATTCAACAAGCTCCATTTTTCAAAGAACATAAGACAATTTGTACATTAATTCGCTTTAAGTTTCACTATTCTCATCACTCCTGTGTGTAAACTCCTGTGAGAGGTGAATCATTGAAAATTTAATGGATTTTGATGTCTCTTTACCAAAGCCATTAACTCGAGTAGCCAAATGTTTTGATGTGTAAAATCATGGTACATTGATAACCATATGATTTTTAGCAAATCATCAGCTATCAACAGATTTGATTTTTCTTTACCAAAAGTTGTACCCTTTTGGACTAGTTAGTTCTTTCAATCATGGTGAACTAATTACCATATAATGGTTTTACCACGCCTTTACCACAAGCCATTTACTTATGGGCCAGCCAACTCTTCACATTTATCGATATGGTGAGTTGATTACCATACAACTTATTAGCAAGTTGTCAACTATAAAACGGATTTGAGATATCTTTACCGAGCCGCTTGCTCATGGATTAGCCAATCCTTTGTAACCATGGTGGATTGATAACCTATTGTTGTTACCATCTCAAAACCATTTATTTCTTTTAACCTTTGTTTCAAAATATTTATCACTTAACAAAAGTTTTCTTGTCAAAATCATTAACGGTTTAAATCGCAAGATTGAAGATTTTGAATAAAGTAAAATCGATATATCAAAATAAATTATTCAATAAAGATTCATAACAGCTTATTCATCATCATCGCCATAGTTGTCCATCCGATAAACAATTTGATGACCATAAGAGCAGCTTCATTATCTTCTTCAACTTCCATTCCATGCTCTAGCATTCTCCTCATGAGATCCGATGTAAGCGGATATCTTCTATCCGCTAACGTATGAATCATAGTCCCATCTTCTAACTCTAGAACATGTACTCAGATTCTTCAAAGAATATCCAAATGATAATCTCCCATTCTTCTTGGTTTTCCAAATCACAAGCAGTTGCTTGTTTCTTCGCTTCCCAAACAGTTGTGAGATCTCCAAGCAAGATTAAACCAACTCCTTCTGATGGAATGTGTTCAAAGTATTCTTGCACCAAATGATATACATGAAACAAATCATCTCTATCTATTATGTGCAATAGATCCCATAGCATATTAAACACTCTAAAGCTTTCATCTTCTCTATGAAACATCAGATAACTTCCATCTTTAGATTCTACAACTTCAAAAGTAGTTATTAGAGACATTTTCTTCTTCTTTTCTGTCTTCTTTTCTGCATCAGCTTTAGAATACTCACATTCTACAATTCTTAAGTAATTCTTTAGTTCATCATTAGTATTAGATCTTAATTCAACTTTCTTTGATGGTTGTTGATCTTCAACTTCGCTTGTTCTTTTTCTTTTAAGCTTTCTTTTCTATCATCTTCTTTCCGAGCATTATCATCTTTATAATCTTCGATACTATCAACATTCTTCTAATAAGCTCTCTAACGCCTTCATACAACTCTTTCATTTCAACATAATTCAACTTATTCAATCCAATATATCCTTGACCTTTAACTAAGCCATCATGGCATTTCTTTCTTTTGCACGATTTGGTCTTCTTGATAGAGCGTAAACAGAATAGGTAATCGTAATGGTATAGCAGCTTCAACATTCAATTCTTCTTGTAATTTCTCACCTTCTTTATTCTTAGCTTCTTCAATATCGCCTTCAAAGATTCAATTCATTTTGAAATTTTCTAGTCGCTCTCATTCATAACAATTTGAGCAAACCTAATTTGTGCTAAAGTGAGGTTCTTCTTCTTTGTTTCTACCATCTTACCTTTTCCTTTATCTTTTGGATCTACAACAGTTGAGAAGTTTGTTGTTCCTCAAGAACACCGTGAATGCTAACACTTCTTGGTCTTGATAAATTTTGCAATATTTCAATAACTTCTTCATCCACAACTTCAGCAGTGCTCAACCACAGTGTGTGTATCCTCTTCATGTAGACAAGTAGAGGGACCAAACTTCTTCATCAAAGTTTAACACCCTTGGTGAAATTAGTTCTTGTCTAGATGTTTTTGAAGACCGGTACTTTGATCAAGCCAAGACCTTGATCATCGAAGACTTTGAACTCTAATGCTTTCTTCCTCAAGACTTTCAATATTAACTTGCACTTTAGTACCTTGAGGTTGATTATCGCACTTTGAGGTTCAACTTCTTCTTCATTCAAATTTTATCTTCCAATTTCCTCCCAATTGGAATGAAGATTGCTCTTTAACCTTTTTGCTTTTGGTCTTCTTAAACTGCCTTTGCTGCTTCTTTTTAGCTTTGACCCATAACTTGTAATGTTTAACTAAGGGCCAAACAGACTTCTTGTATCTCCTAAATTTGATCTTCAACTGTGCTATCTGTGCAGCTTGAGCTTCAGTAGTTTTCTTCAATCTGACTAACTCCCTTGTCAGAATATAATTATCCAACACTAAACCTTCAAGAGGTATAGTAGCTGGATCACCTTCATAAGATGATGAGAAAATAGGAACATCTTGTTCTGGTGATGCAATAGGAGGAGTAGTATGGTGTGATGAGATGGGAGAAACTTCAAGACTTTCATTAACATCAATACCTTGTGAAGCAAAGACTTGTGTTGAAGTTTCTTGAGAAGCGACTCTTGTAGCAATACCTTGAGTAGCAAGACCTTCCGAAGCAGACTTTCTTCATCACTAGCTTCACCTCATCTCTAATAGCTTGAACAATCTCCATCATTGAAGTAGTCAATGGAGTGTTCCTTCCAAAGGAATCAATCACTCTTCCGAGCCATGAAAGTGAAAATCTTATGGTTGTACCACAACAGTAAAAGACTTGTAGGCTTTGGGACATCAGCAAGTTGCTTATTTAAGAACACTTGAATAAACCTTGGATACATCAACCATCTTGATCCATTTGAAATATGAGATAACATTCCATCAAGAATTAGCCTTGAAAAATTGAAAACTTGATTTGTAGCTAATCCCACTATAGCAGATGCTATGTTAGAACCAAATTGCTCCCATGATGTACTTTTAGCACTAATACAATGAAGCAAGACATGAACTAAATACTTCCAGTGTGGACAAAATAAGGGTTTCTTGAAAGTTTGTTCAGTTAAGGACCCTTCATATCCAACGTCTCTGAATGTATCCCAAATCAATTGCTTATCAAACGAACAGCCCATTCTTCATCATCTAACAATAAATCTTCACGAATTGAGGCTTCAAAGAATCTTCACAATCTTCCCAAAGAACTTTAGCTTGAATATACAAATCATCATTCTCCATATGAACCCTAGCAGCTTGCCCAAAATTGTTGAATCCATGGCACAATGATATCGGTTCCACTAAAAGTGCATAACTAATTGGCGATCCGTGAGAAAATCAATGATGTCATGGAAGATGACATTAGCTTCCGCTTTGACTAAATTCGCCACCATATTGTGTTTCAAAACCGTATTTTGATTTGCCATTGATGATTTGTTAACTAAGAACGGGTTGAGTGAAAAATATAGTTGAAAGAGAGAAATATGGAAAAGATTATAAGGTATAAAGTTGAGAGGAAATTCGAGAGTAGTTATTTATAGGTAAGATTTAAAAAATCACAACCCTTAATAACAAAGTTACCGTTAGTGAAGTTTACCCCTCAATATTACCGCTGGAACAAGATTTTGATAAGACAAACAATTCTTTCCACGTGTGCGACTTTCCAAGCAAAGACGTTCATAAAACCAAAAGCAAGCTTTCCATTCTCCTCTTTATAATAGCAAACACTTCAAATAAACATGAATTGCCTCCCTCAGCAATGCATAGGACTATACTTACACTAAATAGTCCTCCCTCAAATGTAGCACAAGAATTAATCATGCCAATGCTTACCACCAAGTGATTGAATCTTGAAACATCAAAGCCTTTGGTGAGTAAATCAGCGACATTATCATCCGTGTGAACCTTGACAACATTAATGAGCCTGTGCTCATAACAATCTCTGATGAAGTGATGCCAAATCTGAATGTGCTTGGTTTTGGAATGATAAACTGGATTCTTCACAATGAAAATGGTACTCTCACTATCAATATTGATAGGAGTATTCTTGAAATTGAACCCATAATCCAATAGTTGATTCTCAGATCCACAAAACTTGTCCACAACGACTTGCAAAGAACCACATATTCGCTTTAGTAGAGGATGTTGTCGCAATTGTTTGCTTATTACACTGCCATGAGACTAATCTTCTTCCAAGATATTGGCATCCTCCAAGAGTCGATCTTCATCATAGTTGTCACCGCATAATCACTATCCAAAAAGCTTCCAAGTGAAAAGGTGAATCCTTTGGATACCACAACCCCAACTTAGGTTGTTGTTTCAAATAACTAAAAACTCTTTCACCGCATTCATATGAGAGACCTTAGGTGAGACTTGATATCTTGCACATAAACAAACAACAAACATGATATCGTGCCAAGATGCAAGTGAGATACATAAGACAACCAATCATTGATCCGTACAACTTGACTTCAACAGTTGTCCATCTTCATCCTTTCCCGGTGAGTTGATAGATTTAATGGGTGTAGTGATCGCTTCATAGCATCAAAATTGAACTTCTTAAGTATGTCGATACATACTTGTCTTGACTTATGAAAATTCCTCCTTTGACCGCTTAACTTGAAGTCCCAAAAGAAAGTTAACTCACCCATTGAACTCATTTGAAATTCATTCTGCATCAGCTTTCAAACTCCTTGACCATGGACTATTTGGTAGCTCCAAATATGATATCATCAACATATACTTGAACCAACATGATATCCTTCTGGTCTCACTTGATAAACAAAGTATTGTCTATAGCCCCTCTCCTGTAACCATGTTGCAATAAGAAGGTAGAGAGCCGTTCATACCAAGCTCTAGGTGCTTGATGTAAGCCATAAAGAGCCTTAACAACTTTCTAGACTTTGTTTGGATGTGTAGGATCTTCAAAACCAGGAAGTTGTTTAACATACACCTCCTCTGTAATCTTGCCATACAAAAAGGCACTCTTGACATCCATTTGATAAACCTGAAATCCCATATATGATGCAAAAGCAAGAAATATTCGAATTGCTTCAATCCTTGCTACAGGAGCAAATACTTCATCATAATCTACTCCTTCTTCTTGTCTGTAGCCTTGTGCAACTAACCTTGCCTTGTTCTTGATAACATTCCCTCTTTCATCTCTCTTGACTCTGAACACCCATCTTGTACCAATGACCTTCTTTCCATCAGGTAGATCACATAATACCCAAACTTCTTGAAGCTTGAATTGAAGAAGTTCTTCTTGCATAGCTTCAACCCAACTCTCTTTAGTTAATGCCTGAGCTATGTTTTTGGGTTCTTCTTGAGAGATAAAGCAAGTGAACATGCATGTTTGATGGTCCTTATGATTTAACCTATTTTGTTTATAAACAAAGCTAAGAAAAGCATTATGTGGTGTAGAAAATCCCTTAGCTTTGTTTCTTGTCATTACTCCAGAAGTATAAGGACCAATGATTTGATCAACAGGATGATTCTTATGAATTATTAAGTTAGGAGTCCGTGGAACTTCATAATTATCACCCAAATTAGTGAAATCAAGATCTTCATTGGAATTTGAGAAAATACCTTCATCTTCAAACTCATCATCGGTATCTTCTAAACCGTGCATGGTTGGATCATCCAAATCATCCAAAGTGTGTTAACAGTGCGAAGATTACTTTGATCAAAAGTACTGTCACACAAAGTACTGTGAGTGAACTCTGCAGACATGTTCTTTTTATTTGCTTCCTCATAAGCTCTTCTTTGTTCATCACCATAAGAATGTGCTATAACATCTTGAAAAATCATTTGATTAAGTTCATCTTGTATAGATTGATCCTCAGTAGACAATGAGGATTTTGGCTCATCAGTACTTTTCTCCTTCTCAACAGCTTTTAGGTGCTTCATCATGAACAAAGATCAGTCTAATATGGACTCCATGAATAACATAATTGTAACTCTTCTCCATTTGTATGTGTTGATTTTCTTCTCTAATGTGTACATAGTTCATAGAAGAGTCAAAACTTCAAGATCAAACATCCAATCGTGACCTTTACCCTTCCGATTTTCTTGATCTTCTAAAAATTCAACATGAAGACAATCTTGAACCTTCTTGGTGACTCACATTGTACACTCTAAAGCCTTTGTTGTTGGTGCGGTACCACAATAAGTATCCTTCTTCCGACTTGCCATCAAATTTGCCCAAATGATCAATTGTATTAAGAATAGTGAGAGGCATCCAAAAGGTTTCATAAAACGAATGTTGGGTTTGTTGCCCATCAACAACTCATAAGGTGTCTTCATCTCGAGGTTTGGTGGTCGATACTCATAAGCACATAGCAAGCAACACTTACTTCAAACCCATAATTGAATAGGTAATTGTGAATATGCAAGCATTGTTCAGCCGCTCAATCGTAGTTCTATTCTTTCTTTCTCGCAACATCATTCTCTTTGTGGTGTTTTTGCAATCTTTGAACTCCCTCTTGATCCCTTTGTTAACACAAACTTCATCCATAAGCTGTTCTTGAATTCAATCCCATTGTCACATCTAATACCTCTAACCTTGAGTCTCGGTTGGTTTCAAGTGCTATTATAAGATCATGAATAGCATCAAAAGTATCATCTTTAAATCCCAAGAAAAATATCCAACTAAATCTATCGCAATCATCTGTCACAACCAAGCGGTAGATTTTTCTTGTTTAGACTTGTAATGTAAAGCAGGACTAAACAAATCCATGTGTAATGACTCAAAGGTTCTCTAGCAGTTCTTTCCTCAAGCTTCTTGCATGAAGCTTTATGTTGTTTACCCTTCTTGCACACCAAACATGAGTGATCATTCTTGTAAGTCTTTGAAGGTAAACCTCTAACTAAATTTTCTTTGACCAATTTGTTGATATTCTTGAAATTTACATGGCCCAATCTTCTATGCCAACGATGTGCTTCTTTAGATGTTGCTTTTGCCACTAAACATGTGGCTCTCCTGTAAGAGTGAAGACTCTTCATATCCAGATCAGTACACATCATTGGTTCTTGGTACTTTCGGTATCACCAAGTTATCATTATCAAGCTTGAATTCGGATGAAAGTATGAGACATTCTGTCGGTGAATAACACAGGTGCCTTTTGTCACTGATTGAGAGGCCGACAAAAGATTGAACTTGAGCTCCTTCACATATCTAACATTCTCAAAATCTATGCTCCTGTCTTGATGGTTCCTTTCCCACTAATTCTACCTCCACTAGCATCATTCCCAAATGCAACTCTTCCTCCACAATATGGCTTAAAATCGTGAATCTCCTTGTCTCTGTCATGCTTCCGAGCAACCACTAACCACAATAAGATGATCTTTAAGCTCCTCTTCGGGTTTCGCACAAAGATAAAAGAGTTAGTGTCTTTATGTAACACCCCAAAATATCGCAGTGGAAGATTGTGTCATTGCGTGCTACTTCATAATACAAAGTACAAGTTATAAGCGACCTCTAAATGAGACGTTTGAAAAGTTACCATTCGATTAATGAAATCAGAGTTACAAACAATGAGGTCCCAAAGTATAATATATAAATGTTTACAAAATGTTTCGAATGGTAAATACGAATGTATAAAGTATTCAAAACATGTCGTGTGACTCTATGCTTCAAACTCTAGCTATCACCTTACAGACCTGAGATAAACATGCTAAAAAGTGTCAACACAATGGTTGGTGAGTTAATAGAGTTTGTTTTGAATAAGTTGAAAAGCCTTTAAAGAATGTTAACACAGCAAAGGCATTGTAAATCCACTCAGTTCCAAGTTCCGCCCATACAAACCTTGCAACCTGTGTGTTTACAACCCACTGCTGTAATATAGTATGTCAATCATGTATGCATGTATCATAGTAGTAAAAAGTATAAATGTCACCACAAGGGTCTTCCAACAACTTAATTTGGGATGTATCTAATTTAATACCCTTCCAACAACTTAATTTGGAGCCACTAAATTAATGGTCATCCAACAACTTAATTTGGAGCCACTGTGTATGTATCTAATTTAATAGCCTTCCAACAACTTAATTTGGAGCCACTAAATTAATGGTCATCCAACAACTTAATTTGGAGCCACTAAGTTGAATAACGCTTAATTAAGTATAATGCACTCAAGAATAAGGCAAATAAGTATAATGCAATCATTTATAATGAAATCAAGTATAATGTTTTGAGTATTTATACAAGTAAAGCAAGTAGTTGAGCATGTATCTCCCCAAAGAGTTTGTAAACCAAGTATTAAAAGAGTAGGGGCTATGACTCACGGTAATCCTTAAAAGTTTAAAGTACTTATAAAAGTAAATGAAAATAGTTGAGCATGTATCTCCCAAAAGTAATTCAAAATGTATAAAAGTAGGGGCTATGAAACTCACCTTCAAAATGTTATCTGGCGTATAATGGAATAGATGGATAAGCACAGAAGTCTCTACGTATAACCTAGAATATGATGTCTTAGGTTCGGTATAATGCCTAAGAAAACATGAACGAGCTTATATATGCCATTATATTGATCATGACGTAGCATTGGTATGTTTGTTTATAGAAATGGTTTTAGTTTGTACATCTCGTACTACCGTTCGGGCCATCATAATTCAGAGGTCATGCAGTAAATGTTCGAGGAACTAGGACACTTTAAATCGTAAATCCAGCAACTCGTCGATCCGTTTACCCAAATGAACCCCTCGCGTGAAGTTCCCTAGTGTTGTAGTGCTCAATACGTAAAACATGTATTTTAATTATTTAATTATATGCTATATTAAGAGTTTATAAATACAATAAATAAACTAACAAAGTTTATAAGTATTTAAATAAGTTTGAGTTTTATAAATATACTTACCATAAAATAGAATGCTTGAGTATTATGGAAAAATAAAATATTAACGGAGCTTCGACGTAGAATTTGAAATCTTTGAAAACCTAAGGCTATTAGAAGATTATAACAACGCCTTCTTGAGAACCCGAAGAAGAAAAGAAGATTATAACGACGTCTTTTCGGAGACTTGAAGATATTTGAAGATTATAACGACTTTTCCTTGAAAACGTCCTAGAACGAAGATCAAGCGCTAGTTTTCTTCAAGAACACATGAATGTTCTTACAAGATTTATAAGAAATGCCTTAGGTTTAGGACTCTAGATGTTAATAAGGGTGGTGCAAGAAATTATGAAGGTTTATGCTTGGTATTTATAGGCTAGAAATTTTAGTTAACTATATATTGGGTTAAAAACTAACCATGGTTAAATTTACACATGTAATGATCTAAAGGTAGCATGCTTAGGATTTTGACACCAAGGTGATAACTCCCCTCCTTAATTTCGTTCATATAGAGATAAGATGACTTAGTTGGGTAGTTTTGGTATTATCTTGATTACGGAGTGAGTTTTGGTTCTGTTAAATGCAAACCGAAGCCATAAAACGTAAAACCGGGTATCGTAAAAATATGAAACTTGCAGGAATGATGAAACTCATCATTATACTCCATCTAAAAATATAAAATGGGTGATAATTCTTATTGGGGTGCAAAAGCGCTGCTTAAAAGCTGAAATACGGGTCAAAAAACG
The DNA here is from genome assembly GCA_022545495.1 of Chrysanthemum lavandulifolium. Taxonomy (NCBI): domain Eukaryota; kingdom Viridiplantae; phylum Streptophyta; class Magnoliopsida; order Asterales; family Asteraceae; genus Chrysanthemum; species Chrysanthemum lavandulifolium. Next base: position 503,027 of record JAHFWF010000030.1, read on the forward strand.
CGTAATTCGCGGTTTATCTAAAAAACGAAATTTCAGGAAACGACCGTGAATTTATTTAGAGTAGACTAAAATTAGTATAAAAGTGATATGAGATGTCAAAATTTGGTTTTAGGTCATACGTGGGATAACTTAATGAGTTATCGTGAAGTTTAAAAGTTCGCGATTTAAGCAAAAAGCGTAGAACGATACAAGGTTAATTTCTTTATGGTCAAAGGAGGAGGGAAATATGTTTGACTTTTCCAAAAATGTAAAATTGTCAAAACATATTAGAAACACAAGTCAGAGGAATCGTTAAGTGCGGATGTAAGTAGAATTGTTTAAAAGCGTAAGTTTAATTTTGTCTTCTTATTTGAGCTTATTTGGTAACATAAAATAAATCTTAAAAATTCTCAAATTAATCATGAGTGATCTAAAATGTATCCGATGCGGGAAAATTGTCGGAGTTGGTTTTCGATATCGCGGGATATTTAAATGGTGTTCCACCAAAATAAAACTTTAAGACGATGTTTTCTTAATAACTTTTGCGAAAATGATGTAACGATTGTCGAACTCTCCGGTCATTACTAAAATAATTTATTCTACGAGAATGTGAAATAAAATTTTACAGGATGAATAGTGAAAGTGAATAGTAAAAGTGAATAGTAATTCTCGAAAATGCGAATTGTTACAGTACCTACCCCTTAAAAGAGAACTTCGTCCCAAAGTTCTGTTGATGTTCACTACTTAAAGTGTGCATAGTCTAGGGATTACGTCAAAGCTCATGTATATGGGTTTCTTATCTAACTATGTACGTTCTGTGCTATCGTGACCATTTCCCATCCTAAATACATGCTCTTTTATGGTTAGGTTTGATGAGGCAAGCTTTCCCATTCTCGAGCAAAACCTTCAAAAGACTTTTAGGTAACGATTTTACTTAATCCCAAAACTCATCAAACAAGAGCTGTCATACGATTAGGCTAAATCGGTTTAAGTAACAACTTGTTTCTAGCTTGATCTTTGCAACTCATCAAACAAGCATCACTCGGATCAAGCTGGAAACAAGTGGTTTGAAGAAAATCTTTTGAAAATTTGGCTCGATTCTGAATTGCTTACACATATGAGACTACTACTCCTTCATTGCATGATTCTTCCCGAATTAGACATAGGTGATCGGGCTATGTATAATTTAGGAGTAACTATGCAATGCTTGGACTAATCAACTCATATGATGTTTGGTATTTCAGTCAGTTCATAGAAATCTCTCTTAGGTGCTAAAATTACGAAAAAGTCTAAAGTGTGCAAGGCGATAGGAGGAAGGTAACGTATATAGTAGTTATAGTCTAGGCTCTAAATGAAACCTAGTTCTCTATAACCAATGCTACGATACCAATCTGTAACACCCCAAAAATCGCAGCGGAAGATTGGGTCATTGGGGTCGCTTCATAATACAAAGTACAAGTTATAGAAACGACCTCTAAATGAGACTTTTGAAAAGTTACCATTCGATTAATGAAATCGAGTTAAAACCAAGAGGTCCCAAAGTATAATATATAAATGTTTACAAAATGTTTGAATGGTAAATACGAATGTATAAAGTCTTCAAAATATGTCAAATGCGACTCTATGCTTCAAACTCTAGCTATCACCTTACAGACCTGAGATAAACATGCTAAAAAGTGTCAACACAATGGTTGGTGAGTTCATAGAGTTTGTTTTGAATAAGTTGAAAAGCCTTTAAAGAATGTTAACACAGCAAAGGCATTGTAAATCCACTCAGTTCCAAGTTCCGCCCATACAAAACTTGCAACCTGTGTGTTTACAACCCACTGCTAAAATATAGTATGTCAATCATGTATGCATGTATCATAGTAGTAAAAAGTATAAATGTCACCACAAGGGTCTTCCAACAACTTAATTTGGGATGTATCTAATTTAATAGCCTCCGAAAACTTAATTTGGAGCCGGTTGTGTATGTATCTAATTTAATAGCCTTCCAACAACTTAATTTGGAGCCACTAAATTAATGGTCATCCAACAACTAAATTTGGAGCCACTGAATTGCACGTACTGGGAGCCTCTTCCCAAAGATTAATGGTCATCCAACAACTTAATTTGGAGCCACTAAGTTGAATAACGCAATTAAGTATAATGCACTCAAGAATAACGTAAATAAGTATAATGCAATCATTTATAATGAAATCAAGTATAATGTTTTGAGTATTATACAAGTAAAAGCAAGTAGTTGAGCATGTATCACCCCAAAGTAATTCAAAATGTATTAAAGTAGGGGCTATGAAACTCACCTTAAAAATGTTATCTGGCGTATACTGAGAATCGATGGATAAGCACGGAAGTCTCTACGTATAACCTAGAATATGATGTCAACTCTTAGGTTCGGTATAATGCCTAAGAAAACATGAGCGACTTATATATACCATTATATTGATCATGACGTAGTATTTGTATGTTTTTATAGAAATGGTTTTAGTTTGTACATCTCGTACTACCGTCAAGGCCATCATAATTCAGAGGTCATGCGATGATTCGAGGAGCTAGGACACTTTAAATCGTAAATCCAAAGAACTCGTCGATCCGTTTACCCAAATGAACCCTTCACATGAAGTTCCATAGTGTTGTAGTGCTCAATCGTAAAACATGTATTTTAATTATTTGATTATATGCTATATTAAGAGTTTATAAATACAATAAATAAACTACCAAAGTTTATAATTATTTAAATAAGTTTGAGTTTTGTAAATATACTTACCTTAAAATAGAATGCTTGAGTATTATGGAAAAATAAAATATTAACGGAGCTTCGACGTAGAATTTGCAATCTTTGAAAACCTAAGGCTATTAGAAGATTATAACAACGTCTTCTTGAGAACCCGAAGAAGAAAAGAAGATTATAACGATGTGTTTTTGGAGACTTGAAGATATTTGAAGATTATAACGACTTTTCCTTGAAAACTTCCTAGAACGAAGATCAAACGCTAGTTTTTCTTCAAGAACACATGAATGTTCTTACAAGATTTATAAGAAATGCCTTAGGTTTAGGAATTTAGATGTTAAGAAGGGGTGGTGCAAGAAATTATGAAGGTTTATGCTTGGTATTTAGAGGCTAGAGATTTTAGTTAACTATATGTTGGGTTAAAAACTAACCATGGTTAAATTTACACATGTAATGATCTAAAGGTAGCATGCTTAGGATTTTGACACCAAGGTGATGACTCCCCTCCCTAATTTCGTTCATATAGAGATAAGATGACTTAGTTGGGTAGTTTTGGTATTATCTTGATTACAGAGTGAGTTTTGGTTCCGTTAAATGCTAACAGAAGCCATAAAAGCGTAAAACCGGTATCGTAAAAATATGAAACTTGCAGGAATGATGAAACTCATCATTATACTCCATCTAAAAATATAAAATGGGTGATAAGTCTTATTGAGTGCAAAACCGCTTAAAAGCGGAAATATGGGTCAAAACGAGTAATTGCGGTTTATCGGAAAAGAAACGAAATTCCAGGAGGCGACCGTGAATTTATTTAGAGTAGACTAAAATTAGTCTAAAAGTGATATGAGATGTCGAACTTTGGTTTTAAATCAGACATGGGATAACTTAATGCTTATACGTGAAGTTTAAAGTTACGCGATTTAAGCAAAAGCGAGAACGTACAAGGTTAATATCTTTATGGTCAAAGGAGGAGGAAATATGTTTGACTTTTCCAAAAATATAAAAGTGTCAAAACATATTAGAAACACAGTCTGGTGAATCGTTAAGTGCGGATGTAAGTAGAATTGTTTAAAACGTAAATTTAGTTTTGTCTCATTGAGGCTTATTTGGTAACATAAAAATAAATCTTAAAAATTCTCAAATTAATCATGAGTGATCTAAAAATTTATCTGATGCGGGAAAAATTGTCGGAGTTGGTTTTCGATATGCGCGGGATATTTAAATGGTGTTCCGACCAAAATGAAACTTTAAGACGATGTTTTCTTAATAACTTTTGCGAAAATGATCTAACGATTGTCGAACTCTCAGGTCATTACTAAAATAATTTATTCTACGAGAATGTTAAATAAAATTTTACGGGATGAATAGTGAAAGTGAATAGTAAATTCTCGAAAGTGCGAATTGTTACAAGACCTACTTAAAAGAGAACTTCGTCCCAAGTTACATGCTGATGTTCACTACTTAAAGTGTGCATAGTCTAAGGGATTACGTCAAAGCTCATGTATATGGGTTTTTATCTAACTATATACGTTCTTGTGCTATCATGACTATTTCCCATCATAAAGACATGCTCTCTTATGGTTAGGTTTGATGAGAAAGCTTTCCCATTCTCGAGCAAAACCCTCAAAGACTTTTAGGTAACCGATTTTACTTAATCCCAAAACTCATCAAACAAGAACCGTCATACGATTAGGCTAAATCGGTTTAAGTAACAACTTGTTTCTAGCTTGATCTTTGCAACTCATCAAACAAGAACTGCTTTCGGATCAAACCGAAACAAGTGGTTCAAGAAAATCTTTTGAAAATTTGGCTCGATTATGGAATGCTTACACATATGAGACTACTACTCCCTTCATTGCATGATTCTTCCTGAATTAGACATAGGTGATCGTGCTATGTATAATTTAGGAGTTACTATGCAATGCTTGGACTAATCGACTCATATGATGTTCGGTATTTGATCAGTTCATAGAAATCTCTTAGGTGCTAAAATTAAGAAAAGTCTAAAGTGCAAGGCGATAGGGAGGAAGGTAACGTATATAGTAGTTATAGTCTAGGCTCTAAATGAAACCTAGTTCTCCATAACCAATGCTCTAATACCAATCTGTAACACCCCCAAAATATCGCAGCGAAAGATTGTGTCATTGGGGTGCTACTTCATAATACAAAGTACAAGTTATAGAAAACGACCTCTAAATGAGACGTTTTGAAAAGTTACCATTCGATTAACGAAATCAGCGTTACAGACAATGAGGTCCCAAAGTATAATATATAAATGTTTACAAAATGTTTTGAATGGTAAATACGAATGTATAAAGTCTTCAAAACATGTCGTGCGACTCTATGCTTTAAACTCTAGCTATCACCTTACAGCACCGAGATAAACATGCTAAAAGTGTCAACACAATGGTTGGTGAGTTCATAGAGTTTGTTTTGAATAAGTTGAAAAGCCTTTAAAGAATGTTAACACGACAAAAGCATTGTAAATTCACCCGCCCAAGTTACGCCTACACAAAACTTGCAACGCTGTGTTTACAACCCACTACTAAAATATAGTATGTCAATCATATATGCATGTATCATAGTAGTAAAAGTATAAATGTCACCACAAGGGTCTTCCAACAACTTAATTTGGGATGTATCTAATTTAATAGCCTTCCAACAACTTAATTTGGAGCCACTAAATTAATGGACATCCAACAACTTAATTTGGAGCCACTTGTGTATGTATCTAATTTAATAGCCTTCCAACAACTTAATTTGGAGCCACTAAATTAATGGTCAATCTACAACTTAATTTGGAGCCACTGAATTGCATGTACTGGGAGCCTCTTCCCAAAGATTAATGGTCATCCAACAACTTAATTTGGAGCCACTAAGTTGAATAACGCAATTAAGTATAATGCAGTCAAGAATAACGCAAATAAGTATAATGCAATCATTTATAATGAAATCAAGTATAATGTTTTGAGTATTTATACAAGTAAAAGCAAGTAGTTGAGCATGTATCTCCCCCAAAGAGTTTGTAAACCAAGTATTAAAAGAGTAGGGGCTATGACTCACGGTAATCCTTAAAAGTTTAAAGTACTTATAAAAGTAAACGAAAATAATTGAGCATGTATCTCCCAAAAGTAATTCAAAATGTATAAAAGTAGGGCTATGAAACTCACCTTAAAAATGTTATCACAACGATAACGGAATCGATGGATAAGCACTCGAAGTCTCTACGATAACCTAGAATATGATGTCAACTCTTAGGTTCGGTATAATGCTTAAGAAAACATGAACGAGCTTATATATGCCATTATATTGATCATGACGTAGTATTTGTATGTTTGTTTATAGAAATGGTTTTAGTTTGTACATCTCGTACTCACCGCTCGAGACCATCATAATACATAGGTCATGCAAGAACGCTCGAGGAGCTAGGACACTTTAAATCGTAAAACCAAAGAACTCGTCGATCTGTACCCAAATGAACCCTCACATGAAGTTCCCTAGTGTTGTAGTGCTCAACACGTAAAACATGTATTTTAATTATTTGATTATATGCTATATTAAGAGTTTATAAATACAATAAATAAACTAACAAAGTTTATAAGTATTTAAATAAGTTTGAGTTTTATAAATATACTTACCTTAAAATAGAATGCTTGAGTATTATGGAAAATAAAATATTAACTGAGCTCGACGTTGAATTTGCAATCTTTGAAAACCTAAGGCTATTAGAAGATTATAACAACGCCTTCTTGAGAACCCAAGAAGAAAAGAAGATTATAACGACGCCTTTTGGAGACTTGAAGATATTTGAAGATTATAACGACTTTTCCTTGAAAACTTCCTAGAACGAAGATCAAACGCTAGTTTTTCTTCAAGAACACATAAATGTTCTTACAAGATTTATAAGAAATGCCTTAGGTTTAGGATTTTAGATGTTAATAAGGGGTGGTGCAAGAAATTATGAAGGTTTATGCTTGGTATTTATAGGCTAGAGATTTTAGTTAACTATATATTGGGTTAAAAACTAACCATGGTTAAATTTACACATGTAATGATCTAAAGGTAGCATGCTTAGGATTTTGACACCAAGGTGATGAATCCCCTCCCTAATTTCGTTCATATAGAGATAAGATGACTTAGTTGGGTAATTTTGGTATTATCTTGATTACGGAGTTAGTTTTGGTTCCGTTAAATGCTAACCGAAGCCATAAAACGTAAAACTGGGTATTGTAAAAATATGAAACTTGCAGGAATGATGAAACTCATCATTATAGTCCATCTAAAAATATAAAATGGGTGATAAGTCTTATTGGGTGCTAAGCGGCGCTTAAAACCTGAAATACGGTAAAAACGCGTAATTTGCGGTTTATCGAAAAGAACGAAATTTCGGAAAGCGACCATGAATTTATTTAGAGTAGAATAAAATTAGTCTAAAGTGATATGAGATGTCAAACTTTGGTTTTCGTCATGCGTGGGATAACTTAATGATTATACGTGAAGTTTAAAAGTTACGCGATTTAAGCAAAAGCATTAGAACGTACAAGGTTAATTTCTTTATGGTCAAGGAGGAGGGAAATATGTTTGAATTTTCCAAAAATGTAAAAGTGTCAAAACATATTAGAAACACAAAGGTGAATCGTTAAGTGCGGATGTAAGTAGAATTGTTTAAAGCGTAAGTTTAGTTTTGTCTTCATATTTGGCTTATTTGGTAACAAAAAATAAATCTTAAAATTCTCAAATTAGTCATGAGTGATCTAAAATTTATCCGATGCGGGAAAATTGTCGAAGTTGGTTGTCGATATGCGGGATATTTAAATGGTGTTCGACCAAAATAAAACTTTAAGGCGATGTTTCTTAATAACTTTGCGAAAATGATCTAACGATTGTCGAACTCTCGGGTCATTACTAAAATAATTTATTCTACGAGAATGTGAAATAAAATTTTACGGGATGAATAGTGAAAGTGAATAGTAAAAGTGTATAGTAAATTCTAAAATGCAATTGTTACATTTTAGGAACCCAAGCCATTCTTGACTTGTGTTCCCTTTGTGAGTAACATACTCAAATTCCTTGAGTATGTAATCTTCTGATTTTTGTAAACAGTAATCAAGCATTATCTTTTGTTTTAAAACTTGTGGTGGATTTTCAAACAAAACTTTCTTTTCAACAAGAATCTCCTTTTCTTTTACCACAAAATCATCTTTATTAAAAACCTCTGTTTCACGGTACTTGTTGAAAGTATTGTTTGTTCATCATCGATACTTTTCTTAACCCATTTAGTTTTAACTTCGGTGTAGAGTTCCTTGATATAGCTACTTTCTTGGGTTATGCGCCTTCAGATTTATAGTAATTAGATCTCCTAGGGTTCCTATTCCAAGAGGTGTTTGGTGGCGAGCGATACTTTGAGAAAGTATTGTATTTTTTATGAGCCTTGAAAAGTGTTTGAAGGCACTTGGAGGTTTTGAAAAAGTCTTCTCTGGTGAGGGTACCTATAGTGCCGTGAGAAGTTACTATGGTTAACCCTATGTGAATGATTCCAAGTGGTCTAGTCTCCCTTGGTTTATGGTTGTGATTACTGTTCTTTTGGAACTTACTTAGGTACTCACGAATGTAAGTCACGATCCTTAATCAAATGATCGGGACTAAAACAAGCGAAACATAGTTTTGATCTATACTCCCAAAATTGCATTTTCTATGTGTATGACCAAACCTATCTGTCTTTTAGGTGAATGATTAAAACTGTTTTGACCAAAATTATCCCAAAAGGTTTAGCATTATTGTGAAAAGGTTTTCTTAAAGGTCTGCTTGAAGGTGTAGCGATGCTTTGAGATGTATGAGATTGAAGTGAAAATCTTGCTTGGCTTTTAACATCATCTACCTTAGGTGTCTCAACTGTTTCTTTTGGGGTTTCGCACCTAGATTGACCAATAAGCTTCTTTCTAAACTCTAAGCTGTCTACACCAAAACGAGAAACATCAGGTCTAATAGGTTGATGACTACCAGTGGGATGTAGGACAGCATTATAACCCTTGTCTTTTGATGCAGGTTTTACTGACTAGGTCTTAATATTTATAGTGTCTCGCTATACCTATGGTCTACCCTAATGCACTAACTAGCAGTGTACCCGGTCGTGTGTAGTATAGTAAATGGTAAAGCCGAGGTCGTCCCAAGAGCTATGTGTGTGGGATAATTACTAAGTCTAATTTTCACATAATATAAATGGTTTGATAGGGTTTAATTAATTAAACTACTAATCACGAATATAAAAGCAAATAAATGATAGAATGGAAATCAATAGAGAATAGTGTGCTAACCTAGTTAATCCTCCTAACTAGTTATGTCTACGTCACCTACTTTCAATTACTTTGGGGTCAAATTCGAGAGGACAAAGATTTGGTCAATTCTCACAACCTATCGACAAAGATGCCACCACAGAGAAATCAGTAGCACGTCATAAGTCCTGTTGTTCACGGTCCCCTAAGCGAGTCATTAAGTACCGCTACATGCTAGATTCTAAATAGTGAGTGTCCGTTGGGAACTTAGACACTACACCCCCATTCTTAAGTTCATCCAAGCGATAGGTGATCGGTTGGTCAAATCGTAAAAGTAGAAAGGGTCGTCGGTTGGTCATATCTTGCCTTTCCCGTCTCGGTCCGCTCACCTAGGGTCGAGTTGGTCATATCTCCTAGGCAATTGGCCTCTATCGCCATTCAAACTACCGAACCGGGGGTGACTACCAAAGAACTATGCATGCATACACTTAGAAATAATTGTACGGAGTAAAGGTAAACGCAAACAAAAAATTAAGGAATCATAACAAGGCTAGAACCAAAGGGTGCTTAGCAGCTCATATTAATCATGCACATCAATTCAATATTCAAAGGTGCGAAATACATGAATTGAAAGTAAAAGAAATAATAAACAGCTAGAGTTTATCGAATGGTGTGACTTCTCCCTTGGAAACGACTCCGTATGCTCAAATCTTTGGAATTAGTGGGTATTTATAGGCGTGTGCGGGTTGCGGCTTAACCAATAGAGGAGTTACGTCGTAACCTTCTATTTCTTCATAAATGCACTAGATGCATAGTTACAGGCGTAACCTAAGAAGTGGTTACGTCGTAGTCTTCAATAAACTAAGTTCGTCGTAAGTGATGCGAGTTACGCGTCGTAAGTATCGGTAGCGTGGAACCTCTTTTGACCTAATGGAGTTCGTCGTAACCTTTGGGAAGAGTTACGCCAGTAACCTCTTGATAAGTTGGACTACGGGTCACGCAATAGTTACGGCGAATGTGAGAGATGAGTTCGCCGTAACTTCTTCAAAATAAGCATAATGTGATAAAACTTTAGTAATGTTTCCATTTCGTGTCTCTTTAGCTCAATGCTCGTAATTTACACGAAAGTGTAAAACAATGGAAAACAAGCGTAAATCCATATAAATGATATAAATAACGAGCATTAACGGGGGAAATTGACACTTAATATTGGGACTATTTGATGTTATCAAATATCCCCACATGAACTCTACTTGCCCTCAAGTAGACCTTATTAGATAGATTCCTAAAAGATATCTCAGAAACACGGAAAATATGAGTTTTAGAAATCCTTATGCTAGAATAAAACAAAGCCGAACACCTCACGAAGGGGAACAAACACTCAAATCTCTCAACTATTCTAAGTGTCAATTTCGGGTGATCACTCAATCAGCATGATCATAGCATGTATTCTATCATAAGCTTGGCGGTTACACAAATCTCCACCACTAGAGTTAAGGGCTAAACAATTCTCGAAGGCAATATGGGTAGACACGACAAAGGTTAAGGGTGACTCGTCATTACTAACATGTCACGGCGAAGTGGAAAAATCAATGATACATGACCAAATCCATGGCCAGACACCAAAGATTGCTCATTGCATCACCTAGACACGCTTCATGACTAAAGGGTAGGATAAGACATGGGATATATAATTGGTGTAAAATGAAAAACAAGCGTGTAGTCTATATCTATAACTAAGTCATCACCACTTACCGTCGCCCAAAGTTCAAGCATAGAAGTCTAGAGACGGATCATGAAATGCAAGGTAGATTCGTCATTAGAGGGCGTCGTGATGGGCACACTACCTTTCTTCTTCGTTGGTATAACTCAACTCCAATCTTCAATGTGACCGAGGTGGCCTCCTCGATACTAAACAATAAAGCTCATACTATATTGCTTATAACATCGCACTTTACAAAATCATAACTTAATCAACTTTTTTTCGATATTTTTTTAATCATAACATGATAACATAACATCCCCCACTTGATATGAACAATGGGAATTGTGGGGTCTTCAATTATCTTCATAATTGTTGTCGATGAAAGCGTGATTTTCAAACCTTTCCACTCGAACCTTGAACTTAGGCAAATGATGACTTCCAGCATACAAATAAAGACTACGGGGTAGGCTAAGGTGTAAGGATGTAACGAAACAATATATTGGGGTGAAAAATGAAAGGAATGGCTTAGAAGGGTGTATCTAGGGTATCTTGCACTAAAGGGAGTGCAACAAAGGGTTTAACATGGGAATTCGAAAAGTCGAGGTGACTAATCGATAGACTCACAATGGTAGGTTGTTTAGGTGATAATCCTATAATCGCCTTCAAAGCGAAAAGTCCAAATACATCGAGCTAACTCAACATACTCGTCTATGGTCTCGAAATGATGCAAAGGCCAAGTTCTAAAGTTTACAAGCTATCGGCACACTCATAATTTGGTGGATTTGGGGTAAAATATTGGAAATGGATAAGACTAATCTCACCATGTAATATCAAGGTTGTATGTGTTCCTCTAAGGTCTAATCTAGTTAGGTTCGGAAAACATGTCAAAATTTTTAAATGGCATAATTTTTCAAAATAAACTAGAAAAATGAGGGCTAAATAAAGTTCAAGAGATAATTCTACTCCCGTCCCCACTTGATTGTACAAAGTCCCTTTTGTACTAGGCATTAATATAAAGGTGAAGAGAAAGGTAGAATTAGAGCGAGAACTTCCACGAAATTTGCTCCAAAATAAGAAGGCCCCGAGAAGGATCGTGCCTTCATTGAAGCATCATGAACAAACTTCAATCCACGAAATCACAACACCGACAAGCATAATTCTAAAAGAAAAAAATAAAATGAAAACAAACCTAACTCGCTTCGTAGGAATCACGGTTGCATTTAGTGAATGCAACAAGCATTTTAAACCACTTGGTGTCCCAAGTGGACGAGTGAAGTCTCGTGAGGGTTTCTGAGGAACATACCATAAAGTTCATTTAAAACTAATAAAGGTTCTTGTGTTTTAAAATGAAAGAATTAAAGCAGATGAGAGTTACGTCGTAACTCCTATGAGAGAAAGTTACGTGAGAATCGGCAAAACTGGTATGAGTCGTGAAGCGAATAGTTCTGGCGTAACCACGTGAGATGGTATTACGCCGTAATTGGTAATGTCGTCAAGAATTCTATTGCAAAATGATGGTTCTGCGTAATCACCAAGATGAGTTCTGTAGTAACTCTTGAATCGACAGCTGCGTGATAATTACTTCTTTGTCTCCGCAAAAATGGTTAGAAAACACAAAACCCTACAGAAAGGAAATAAAAACAAAAGAAAGGGATAATTCGGGTTGTCTCCCAAAAGAGCACTTTTCTTTATTTACGAGTCTTTAAGTTAGACTCAGAGTCGCGGGGCTCCTATGGGGGCCTTTGAGCTTGCCCGACTTCTTCAATATCCTTCATCAAATTGTGCCTCATCCATGCAACATTTGAGGCAGTTCGGAGGTATTCAATGGTTTCGATCTTTCGGACTTTACAAAATTTCTCCTCTAGACCTAGGTGGTAGCGAGTGAATTCGTATTTTTCAACTATAATTAGGGGTGGTCTTTTGTAGGGCATCCCCAGGAGCTTGCACCTTCTTTGCTCGTAAGCTTCGTCATCAGGATTAGTGAACTCCTCATTTCCTTGCAACTCAAGGTAATCTAGCATCCTTTCGATATCATCGTCATCAGAAACAGTGCCCTTGAACCATTCTTCATCGAGCAAATTATTCACTAGAATGCGCTTGCATTCTTCTTTATCATTACTCACCCGCTCTATGTCATCGTCAATTTCTATTTTACTCGTGTTTTCGATACTTTTGTCGTTTGAATTTTCTTGATCCATGTATTCCTTCCAAATCTTATCTTTTGTTAATGCGTCCACATGCCCATACTTAATTTTTACCCAACTATCAAACCCGGGTTGTCCATCCAAGGTAAACTCGTTTCTCCTCATCATTGGTTGAGGACCAAAAAATTCATCTTTTCCTAATCTTCGAGTTGCTTCCACCATTACACATATCGTTATACGGGTTGCATGGCCTTCCTTAAAATTTCCCGTGAGATTTTACTTTTTCGCACCGATGATGCGTAGTTCATTGTTGTCGGTTTCACTTAAATGCTCATCCGTGCATAGTATATCTTTATTATTCTCTTCCTTTTGAATGTGCTCCAGCGTAATCAATTTTTAGCTTCATAAGAAGGTTTGGATTGATCTTGGCATTCCCAAATTGAATTGCGTACCAATCTTTAAAGGCCAAATTACCGAATTTTATGCGATGTCTTTCACGCTCATGAGGGCATGTCCATTCTTTCTTTCTTTCATTGTCTCCTCCATTGCAATACTCGTGGAAGGGCTGCATGTAGGCCATGCCCTTATGGTTTTCATCAAGAATGGTGACGGGGAGTACACCGTGAGTGATAAGTGGCTCTTCTTCATCTTGAGGAGAGTTTCTCGAGTTTTCGACCGAGTCAAGTCGAGGAATTTTACGCCCATGTATCAGATTCGCCGTAACTAAGATTCTTAGTTCTGCGTAATTCATTAGAGTTATTTTCCTCGGTATTCTTCACAACTCGTTGTCATTGTCAAACACGACGTTACGCCGTAACTCATTAGGCATATTACAACAGAACTCGGATCTCATTGACTAAATCGTCCCCTAAACTCGTATCGGCCCTGAACCTTGAAGTTATCATCCGAGAAAATTACCTTACATTCCATAGCTGGTTTAGATCCTTGGGTTTATCGTTATTACTCCTTACTTTTTCACCGAGCTATATCACCATGGATTCAAGGTTTTTGAGTTGAGTCGTGTTTGGAAATGTTTCTATCAGTGTGTTGGGTTTTAGGTTCCTTGTATGATGAATTACTTTAAGTAATGGAACCACGGACAAGCTTGAAGATAACCACGGATGAAGAAGTGTAACCATCGATGAAGATAACCACGGCTAGTAGTATGATCAGAATCACGATAGTATATTGTAGCCTAATCGCTAGTTTTCTATAGTCGGTTGGTTTATTGTATCAGATAAATATGGAAAAGATATTTATCTTGTAGGTTCACGTATTGTACATTGTATAGGACTCCTTAGCCTATAAAAGGAGGTCCTAGGCTGGGTTAGATATACGTATGTTTTATATCTAAGGTCGATACACTTCAAGGTTGCAAAACCCTAATCTTGTAAGAGTATTCGTATTAATAAATAATATTGAGGTGTTGAATGTTAATTGTTCTTCTTCTTAAGATTAAGTGTTAAATTCGCATAATACTTGATAAGCTTTTTGTTACAAGTGGGTTTCTATATTAGATCGTTTGCTCAACTGGGATCAACAAGTGGTATCGAGCTTGTGATCTAGAAACCGTTATCAAGAAGAAGTCACATTAATTTGTACTCGAGGAAGTTAAGATGTCGAAGAAACTCATATGGTGGCGCTTCTAAGGTTCCCATGCTCAAACATGGTGAATATCAAACCGGAGGATGCGAATGAGGCAATACATTCGCATGATTGATTATGCTCTATGGGATGTTGTTGAAAATGGAACTCTCTTCCTTTGAAGGGTGAGGATGGTAAGGAGATTTCTATTATAAGTGAACTGATAAAGCTAAGAGGAAGATGGAGATCAAAGCTCATAGTATTCTCTCCATGGGAATACCTAATGAATTTGCATTAGATTTTGATCGGTATGAGTCGGCTAAAGAACTATTGGATGCTCTTGAATTAAGGTTTCATTGGTAATGAAGCTACCAAGAAGTCAAGGATGAACATGCTTAAGCATCGGGCTTGAAACCTTCCTTGCTTCAAAGTGGAGAAAAGATTGATGGCACATACAATAGGCTTCAAAACTCATAAGTTAGCAAGGCGTTGGGTTACAAGTTCCTTCAAGAAGATATTAATTTGAAATTCATAAGGAGCTTATCATCGATTGGGCTATTCATACTATTGTGTGGAGAAACAAGACGGACTTTGCTACAATGACTCTAGACAATCTCTTCAATAACTTGAAGGTCTATGAGTCTAAGAATACCTTTTCTAACTCGTCTTCTTCTAATCAAAACATTGCTTTTGTATCCACAAATCACAAAAGCTCACAAGATGTATCCATCGCCGCTATGGTATAACCACGGCTATTGCAAACAATACCCTTTATTAGTGATAATGTCGGTGATGGTGCAATCGTGCTTTTTCAGGTCGATTTAACTACCGATGTTCTTGTCTTTGAATCAAGATCCGGATGAAATTGATCCCGATGATCTTGAAGAGATTAATCTTCAATGGCAAATGGCAATGTTGACTCTTCAAGCAAGGAAGTTTCGAGGAGGACTGGAAGACGGGTTAAGTATGATGGTCAAAGGAAAGTGGATTCGACAAAAGCAAGATGGAGTGCTTTAAGCGCAAGAAGAAAGGTCATTTGCTAGGAATGTCGAGCTCCTAAAAGACTTGAGGGTATTAAGAAGACAACGAAGAGCCTACTATTTCTTGACTTTGGTTGCTTCGGGATGGACTTGGTGATTATGATTGGGTGATCAGTTGAAGAAGATCCAAATGCGACTTTTCTTGCTAGTGAAGCTTCAAAGAGCATAACTTTGCTCTAATGGCCTATGCTTCATCTTCCGTTTGGATTAAAGGTATCTAATGATTCTAAAACATCTACTTGTTCTTTTAAATCATGTTACGATAACTTAGAGTCTCAAAAGGCTATCATCGAGAGTATGAGAAAAGTAGAGATTGACTCTAGATAACTTAGGATATAAAGTTGGTTTAGAGGGTATGGAAGAGAGGCTAAAATTTTGTATTAAATGTGAATTTGAGTATGTAGAAAAGATCAATATACTAGGTGGTGAAATTGATCTTAAAAGCAGAGAGATTAAAATGCTTAAAGATAAACTAGCGTAGCGAGAAAGTGTAAAAGTTCGGGCCCTAGAGGAAAAGAAAACATATTGTTAGGGTTGCTAAATTACATTATGCTTCGATCTTGTACAAAACCAATTGGCCAAAACTGCTTAGAGATGGTCTTGGTATAGGATACAATGATATGCCACCACCCTTAATGAAACATACCACCGTTAAAGAACTCATTTAGTAGTGAATTCGGTTTAATAAACTGTTGAAGAAGTAAATAAGACCAAATACCTAAGATAAGTTCGATAAGTTATCCGGTGCTCCCATAATTGAAGATTGGGAATCGGTTAAGGGATGTTAATCTTGAATCAACTAAGTGCGAAAAGATAGAGCCGATTAAGAAAGTTGATTCTAAGCAAGTCAACCACATGCCTAGATTTGGAGCTAAAGTTACCAAGAAAGTTGTGAAGTACAGAGAAATTCTAGAGAGCAGATGAAACAATTTAAACCTAGGGAAATCAAAGAAGCTTAAATGGTCTAATTTCTAGCAGTTAGGTGATGAGTTTCAATGTGTTAATAAGGCTTGTTTGTGTGTGGTAGTTTTGAACATTTACAGAGGAATTGTAATAAAAGCAGACCACAAGTTTGGAATCATTGGAGGAGGTAAATCATAAAAACTTTTCAAATAAAACACACCTCATCCTAACTTGATAACATGATTCCAAGAGCGGTCTTGATGAGGAATGGGAATACAAAATCTATTGTCACCGCTTCACATAAATGGGTTCCAACCACGGATAAGCAAAATGTAAACACGGCTAAGCGGTGTCAAACCACCGATAAGCCAAAAATCACTGATTCAAAAGAAGTTTTAAAATTTCAAAGGTGATAAGCGATCTGGTGGTTGGAAATCATTTTATCTTTGTTAAGGCCTCAAAGAAGTTGGCAATGGAAGCCTAAGACAAAGGTTTTACCATATGTCAATGTGCATCAATGGACCTACCAAAATTTGAATATTTTGATGCAGGGGCAGACCAAGTCGATCTTGACTTGGGTCCACAAGAGGAACTAATGTGTGTAATCTTATGTGTGGCAATCTTCAAATGAGCTAAAAGATAAAGGAGTTTTTGATAGTGGTTGCTCACGGGCACATGACTTGGGATGGAAGCAATTTGGAAGATTTTGAAGCTTATGATGGAGGATATGTGGCATTTGGCAATGATCCAAGGAGGAAAGATACTTGGCAGAGGCACAATCGAGCAGGAAGCTAGACTTTGAAAAGGTCTATTTGGTACAGGACTAAAGCACGATTTATTCGGTGTTTCTCAAATGTGTGATAAGAAAAAGCGGGTACTTTTGGGGAAACCAGTGTGTGGTGTTATCTCCACGAGTTTAAGATGCACGATGAGAAGTTTATACAACTTAGGGTACCTAGGAAGGAAAATATATCTTGTTTTGATCTTAAAATGTTCTTCCTAAAGGTCCTTATGTTTGTTTGCTAAAGCATCCGTTGATGAGTAAAATTGTGGCATAGAAGGCTAGGTCATCTAAATTACAAAACAATCAATAAAGCGGTAAAGGAAACTTAGTGAGAGGTTACCTTCAAAGGTTTTTGAGTGTAAGGAAGCTGTGTGGCTGTCAAAAGGAAAACAACATAGAGCCTCTTGTAAGACCAAAAGCGTAAACACCATAACACAACCACTCGTTTATGCTTCATATGGACTTATTTGGACCAACCTTTGTTAGAAGCTTGAACCATAAGCGATGTGCCTAGTTATCACCAGCGATTATAGTAGATTTTCTTGGGTATACTTTTGGCTACTAAGAGTGAGACTAGTGAGATTCTTAAGAGTTTCATTACTAAGATAGAAAATCTAGTAAGTCATAAGGTCAAAGTCATCGGATGTGATAATGGAACCGAGTTTAAGAATAATGTGATGAATCGCCTGTAGCTAAAGGTATTGAAAGGCAGTTTAGTGTTGCTAGAACACCACAATGAGAATAGTGTGGTGAGAGGAAAAATAGAACACTAATTGAGGTCGCTAGGACAATGTTGTCGAATCTAAGTTACCAACTACCTTGGGTTGAAGTCTGTAGGAATTGCATGTTATGTGCAAAAGCAGTAAGGTAGTGAAGCCTCATAACAAGACCCCTATGAGCTATTACATGGTAGGAAGCCAATGATTGCATTCCTAAAACCTTTTGGGTGTCTGTTACCATTTTGAATACCATAGACTACCTAGGCAAGTTTCAAGAGAAAGCGGATGATGGATACTTTTAAGGCTATTCCACTAATAGCAAAGCCTTTAGAGTATACAATGGGAGGACTAGAATTGTTGAAGAGAACCTACATGTTCAATTCGGTGAAAAGACTCCTAGTGTTGAGACCAAAGGACCAGGATCGGTTGTTTAACATTGATATGCTAACCAAATCTATGAATTATGAGCCTATCATTGCGGGAACTTCCACTAATCTTCTTTGCGGTATACAAAAGGATTACAGTAGATAACTCTTCAAAGGAAGTCGATTCTCCAACAGAGTTCTATTTGGTTGAAAAGTGGAAAAGCTGATCTGTTCCTTCCATCATTCACAAGCAAGGTCCTCTCGATGATGATGTGCAGTGCAGGTCAAGTTGATCATCATCAAGATAAGGATGAGTTGTTGCAAGATAACTCGGTTGTCGGAGAAGAAATTGAAAAGAAGAAAAAGCGATCTGCAACGCACCGCTAAGCCTCACCGAAAGTCTTTGATAGGCCATTTGTAAATGCTTGACAAGCCATCTTCACCACCGATAGTTCAAGTGCAATTCACCGCTACAAGTCATCGATGATAGTACTTTCTTTGGACCTAATCCAAAGCAACTATTTGGTGAAGAGGAGTATCCACATGATCCTAATATGCCTGACTTGATTGAGATGGATACTCCTACTGATGATGAAGACATGAATGAATTCTTCAATGCTAATTTGACTAATTTGGACAATGTTATTAATGAAAGTCCAATTACTTCTACCAGAATTCACAAGATTCATCCCAAGGAACAGATTCTTGGAAATTTGAATACTCCAGTTCAAACAAGAAGCGGGGTAAAGAATTGAGAACCCTTTCCTAAACATGGGTTCTTTGCAAGATCTCTTCACAAAAAGCAGTCATAAAGATCCATAAAATTGCTTGTTTGCTTGTTTTACGTCTCAAAAGGAGCCCAAGAGAGTAGAAGAAGCTATAATGAAGAAGGATGGGTAGAATCAATGCAAGAGAGCTTCTGGGTTCAAACTTCAAGAGGTTTGGACATTGGTTGATCTTCAAATGGGAAGAGGGCTATTGGGACTAAATGGGTGTTCGAGAAACAAAAGGATGAAAGAGGTATTGTAGTGAGGAACAAGTCAAGGTTGGTTGCTCAAGGATATACACAAACGAAGGTTTGGACTATGATGAAGTATTTGCACAGTTGCAAGGATAGAGGCTATTAGATTGTTTAAAGCATGCTTCATTCAAGAATTTTGTTGTGTATCGGATGGATGTTAAAAGTGCATTTTTATATGGCACTATTGATGAAGAGGTATATGTTTGTCAACCTCACGGTTTGAGGATCTGATCATCGACAAGGTTCTGAGGTGAGGAAGGCTATGTATGGATCGCATCAGCTCCTAGGGCATGGTACGAATGCCTATCTACTTATTTGATTGACAATGGGTTTAAAGAGGACTGATTGATAAAACTTTGTTCATTAGAAAGCACAAAGATGATATTTTATTGGTTCAAGTTTATGTAGATGACATCATCTTTGGGTCTCTGACAAGGAGCTATGCAGAGATTTTGAGAAACTTATGCATGATAAGTTTCGGATGAGTTCTATGGAGAACTCACTTTCTTTTAGACCTGCGGGTTCAACAAAGGACTAATGGTATTTTCATTAGTCAAGACAAGTATGTAGCAGATGTGTTGAAGAAATTTGGGTTTCAAGATGTAAAAAGTGCAAGTACACCTATGGAGACTCAAAACCTATGCTACCGAGATGATGGAAGTCCCAAAGTTGATTTGAAGTTATACGGATCCATGATTGGATCTTTGATGTATCGATTGCATCTAGGCTGACATTATGTTCTCGATGTGTGTGTGCAAGATTTCAAGTAACACCCAATACCTCACACATGAATCTTGTTAAGAGGATCTTTAGGTATTTGAAAGGTCATCCTAAATTGCGCCTTTGGTACTCTAAGGATTCTCCTTTTGATTTGGTGGCCTACATCGCGGTGACTATCTTGGAGCTAGTGCGGATAGGAAGTCTACCACTGGAGGATGTCGGGTTCTTGGGAAGCGGACTAATTTCTTGGCAAAGAAGCAAACTATTGTGGCAAATTCTACAACCGATTTGAATATGTTGGTCGCTAGTTGTCGTGGTCAAGTTCTATGGATTCGAATCAATTCTTTGGATTTTGGGTACAATTTATGCATACTAAGATTTACATTGATAATAACGATTACAATTTGCATTATCAAAAATCCTGTTTTACATTCTAGAACTAAACATATTGAGATAAGACATCACTTTATTAGAGATTGTAATGAGAAAAGGTTGATTCAAATGGTAAAAATCCATACTGATTTCAATGTTGTTGATCTTCTCACAAAAGCTTTTGATGTGGGGAGGTTTTAGTATCTTGTTGTTAATATTGGAATGATTAATCTCTAAAATTCTCAAATTGTTTTGTATAAGCTTGTAAAAGTATTGGACTGTTATTATGTAATCTTAAGTATTGCTATTACTTTTATATCCACTGATAGTGTTGTTTCTAACCACTGACAGAGTTGATATATCCATCGCTAGTTGTTACGTGTTTCCACCAACCATTGTGCAGAAAATGCTAAATCATTATAGAGTTGCAAGAAATCTTGAAATTTCATTGTTCATTCAACAAAGCAGGTTTACGACTTCGACTTACAATGAAACTTCAAGTGCTAATTAAAGACTACATCTATACATGGTTTCTACTACTACTATCCTTGTCGATATCGTTTGAATCTTTGGATATGCATTTATCATATGCAAACGGCGGCTAAGGATCAAAATGGAAAGGATGGATTGATGCAACGAAGAAGTGAAGTCGATTGTGGCGAGATAGATGGCTAATATGATAATCTTCTTGTGCTCCATCTTCTCTTACCACGATCAAGAACTTACTCCATCTTCCCTTTTCCTTCACAGTTACGATATGTGTAGAAGCACCATGACTTGGTGCCCTAAGACCAAGAACCACCTCTCCGTCACTAGGAGTGGTGGGTTTCTTGCTCGAGGTCTTGGTTGGGGTTGAAGATGAAGGTTTGGAGTTTGAAGTCCTCTTCTTAGAAGAGTCATCGAGTCTTCGAAGCATCACTTGGATTCACCACACTATCATCTTCGATGATGGAAGAAATGGAGATTTTCTTGGTCTTGGTTCTAGTGGAGGCAAATAGGTTAATATGGGTTTCCATCTTCACTTGAGGATGAAGATGATGAAGAGGATGAGGAGGTGGTTAGATCAACCACTTCTGGTTTGTTCCAACTAGGGTTCCACATTTTTGATTGATTGGGGATTTTGGAGCAATTAGGGTTTTTATCTCTTGATTGGTTTGGGCGTTATATGATATTTGGGTGCTTTTTATAAGTGAGGCTTAGGGTTACTGGAGTAACTAAGGGGCAGGTTACATGTGGTTGGAAAGTTAATGAGGTTCTTGGGGATTGGACTGAGATATATTCTAGAAGTTGACTATGTTGACTTTACTGTTCTAACCTCGGATAGGTTGTTTGTAACCACTTCGGCTATTACTAACAACTTGTGATTATACTCTTTGTCTTTGTGTTTGTTTTGTGTTGTCTTGCGGAAAGAAGGATGTGTGCATAAGGAGCTAGTGTGTTTCTTTGCTTATGTTTTGTTTAAAAAAAAAAAATAGTTTTGTGTAATAGATGGTTTTGTGTCATCCTTCATATCTTGTGAGATCACTTTTCAAGAGGCATGGATTTGCTTGCTCTAATTTGGATCTGTTGGAGTGGTGCTTATCTGTATCCACTGATGGTGTGCTACAACCGCGGACAGTTGTTGTGGAACAACGGATAGTATGTTACTCTGTTTTGATACTTCAGGTGTTGTTTTGACACTTTGGCAAAAGTATATATATCACTTCCCAAACTCCCGGATGGATCACTTTCACTTGCAAATATCCTAAAACCCTAATCACTTTTATTGATTTCTTCACAAACCCACCTTATTCACATCATTAATGGAATCACAGAAAATGCCTGAGTTGTATTCCACTTCCCATAATCTTGTTGCTATTCTCACCAAAGATGCTCGCTCTGAAGGGTTTCATCAAATGATTGATTTCCTTGTTCATAGTACCATTCACTTTGCTTTAACGGTTGAACCTACCATTTTTAAAGCCTACATACGTCAGTTTTGGAAGAATGCTAAACTTGAGGAGGTTAATGGGTTGGAGGTTTTTAGTACTAGGGTGGATGAGAATGCTATTTCGGGTTTACGAGGAGCTTATTAGAAGTTTTGAGGCTTGATGATGCTTGATGGGGTTGATAATCTTTCCGATGTTGAGATTGTGGTGGTTTAGGCGATTAGGATACACATAGAGGTGAAAAGGTACAACTTTTAAGAATCTCATTTCTCAACAATGGAAGTTTTGATTCACACTTTGTTGATGTGTATGAGCAATAAGACCACGAGGTTTTAATGATTTTCCTTCAAAATTGCTCGCTATTATTTGTTTGTCGATGGAAGGAAATTTAAGCGGTCTAGGATGATTTATGAGGGTTAGTGCGAGAACATTAGGAAGAAGGAAAATATTATTTGTATCCTCGATTTGTTCAATTGCTTGTGGAACATCAAATCTAGGATCCTATTGAACATTTTAGAGTATGAGGTACATCGATGATTCCTCAGTGTTTGCATATGAGGAATCGACCATGAATGTTGTTATTAGAGATGTTCCTTTGTTTCCTCACATGCTAAATTTTCCTACTCATTCGATTTTCATGAGGATAGGAGAATACAGGCACTCGGCTTCCTGTGGCTAGTGCTAGTGGTGTGGTTCATGAGGCATCACCACGGTGTGGAGGTGACATGATTGGAAGGGCTTCCACCTCGATCCATGCTTAGATGTTGGTCGATAGTGGAAACATTATTAAGACCCAACCTTTGGCAACTCCTAATGTGGAAAGTTCTTTAGAGCTTAACACGGTGGAGGTATCCTAGCCAGTTGGCGCTACTGAGGTACATAGATGATCGAGCTCGATGCGGTGCTATGTCTTTTATATCCAAGGATTCACGCCGGAGCAGATTAACACGGCTCAAGTGATGAGGATAGATTGAAACCGATAATGAATTGACGGTTGATGACTATGTACATGATGACTTTTTCGATGATCCACCTCGGACGGATAACAGGTCGAAGTGGGAGGATATTCTTGAACGATGTAAATGAATTGACGGTTCAGGTGTGCTAAAATGGAGGATAAGATTTCTAGTCTCTGTGGAGGTCCTTGTTCTTCGAGGTAAAACTACTCGGAGATTAAAGCATAGGGTCTTGATTTTGGAGAGAGTGAAGAGACTGGACTTCTTTGTTTTGAAAGCTTTGAGGCGTCGAAAAGAAGGTGAACTCTTCTTCACTCAATGGATGATGTATCTAAGCAGGGAGGAGTGATGGCATGACTTGGAGGAGGGAATGTATCATTGGTGTTACTATGGAAGAAGATGTTGTGATGGAGATCAAGAATTTGTAGTTTCGATAAAGCCGGAATGATGTTGTTCTTGAAGAATTGAAGAATGTTGACATAGTGAGAACAAAACCATCGATAGTATATCCGAAACCCCGGTTAGTACTTTTGTAACCACCGATGTTTCAGATTTGGCTATTGTTTTACTCTTGTCATACCCATCGCTATCACAACTACTTCTCTTTGTTGTTACAACTCTTTCTCGAATTACCATCTAAGCTAAAGAAGTAGAAAGAAGTGCAAGAAGTAGTAATCAAGTTCAAAAATAAAAGCAGAACAAGAGGCTTATGATAGAGAGTTTGCTAGAAGTTTAGAAGAGGAGGCGAGTAGTTTTGGAGAAGAGAAAGAAAGATGAAGAAGAAGCTAGTCGAGAAGATATTAGCTACATGGTATGAATCTCAAAATTATCTTAAAGCTTCGAATTGATCAATGATGAATACGATTACAAGAATGGGCTTTGTTCGATGATGAAGAAAAGGCTAGACTTACGGGAATGTTGGCAAAGAAGGTTAGTAGAGAAAGAAGAAGATTGTGAAAGAAACCTCCTTCTATTGCTCGGTTGAGGAATGTTTTGATGAGGATTATCAAGAATTACGGTATATATTTTTCGAAAATCTTAGTACTGTTCATTTAAAAGAATTTTGAAATCTATGAGACATGTATGCGAATTAATCATGATGATTTACGTCCGATGGATTCTCAAAAGGAGAAAGAGTGGATTAAAGAGCATGATGCATGGATGCAAAGTAAACGAAAAAGAACATCGAGGTTCAGAGACATCGATTCTAAAGTTGAAAGTTGTTGCGATGTGAATCAAATCATTTCTTATGAGTTTAATCTTTTAGATGGAAGTGAAGGTGTTTGGAAAATTCAAAGACTCAATAATGATGTTTCGAGTATAATAAATTTTCTCAAATGCTTCAATATTTTGATAGAGATGATTTGATGAATCTTTGGGTACTATAAGAATAATTTTGGTGAAGTACATCCGAGATGATTATCATGAGAGAATGATGTATCATAATTTGAAGATTCTATTTGAGCCTACTCATCTCGAACACGAATGGCAAGGACTCTACAATGGTCAAGTTACTCGTTGGTTTCTATATCAAACCGTGGGTTCATGTTTTAGCTCGCTTACGGATGATTATTTATATGCTTGTGAAGGTGATTATCCTAAATTGAATAATCATCCGTGAATCATTGCTTTCGAGATGTTGAGGCCGGGTTGTTTCAAGATGTTATTGTCCTATGATAGTCAAGCTTATGACTTGTTGAAGAAGTACGAGAAGATACTTAAAAGTAAGTGTTTGGTTACATCCTCCACATCGAGATGTTTTGGTTTTAAAGAAACTTGAGAATTCATTAGAATTTATCAAGTTTAGGGGAGGATTGTTGGGTTTTAGGTTCCTTGTATGATGAATTACTTTAAGTAATGGAACCACGGACAAGCTTGAAGATAACCACAGATCAAGAAGTGTAACCACCGATGAAGATAACTACTGACTAGTAGTATTCTCGTAATCACGATAGTATATTGTAAGCCTTTGCTAGTTTTCTATAGTCGGTTGGTTTATTGTATCGATAAATATGGAAAGATATTTATCTTGTAGGTTACGTATTGTATATTGTATAGGACTCCTTAGCCTATAAAAGGAGGTCCTAGGCTGGGTTAGATATACATATGTTTTATATCTAAGGTCGATACACTTCAAGGTTGCAAAACCCTAATCTTTAAAGAGTATTCGATTAATAAATAATATTGAGGTGTTGAATGTTAATTGTTCTTCTTCTTAAGATTAAGTGTTAAATTCGCATAATACTTGATAAGCTTTTGTTACAAGTCGGTTTCTATATTAGATCGTTTGCTCAACTGGGATCAACAGTTGTTTTCACAGAATTCCTTCAACCATTCATCTTGCTCCTTTTGTCTTGGGCTGAATTTTCCAAAATTTATTAATTATTTCTTCAAGATGGGCTTTCTTTCTCTGTAAGGCCCACGGTTGTAATTTCCACGATAACCATTACTATTTTGATTGTCATTGTAAAATGGTCGATTTTCTCCATACTTAGCTTCTTGATATCCTCTTACGTCCATATGAGGACAATTTTTAAATAAGATGTCTTCCTCCACAACTTTCACAACCCACTTGGATGGCATGAGCGGTTTCTCGACTTTCGGCATATCTAGGCGAGGCTTTCAATTTTACTAGCGATTCTTTGCAATTAATCGAAACTTCCACCTTGGTTTCTTTTACTTCCGTCGTGCCATTTTTGAGAATGGTCCGCCATTTTTGAATGGCTTCAATTCGATAGTAGGAGTCATATTTGGAATAGGTCCTTGATAGTCCGACATCTATCTTGTAGTTACATTTATTCCTTTGTAGAAAATATTGACCTACGCTAGTTATTAAGATCATTGGTAGGACACTTGTAAAGAAGATCGTATTATCGTCCCAAGCTTGATCTGAGTTTAAATGTCTTCTTGTTTGAAATTGTGGATCTCAAGAGTTGATTAGAAATATTTGATGGTGGGCAATATCTTTGGATAAAGTGTTTCTTTAGTAGCGCCCAGTATTAGCGCCCGCGGCAATCTTTCGATCCATCTTACGCTACCCCAAATGAGAGTCATTGGGAAGATCCCGAGCATAATGACATCATGAGACACGCTGGGAATGTTGAAAAGGCTAGCGATGTATAGGACATTTTCAACATGCTCATATCGTCTTCGTCCTGTTCACGAAAAAGGGTTAGCGAAGCTCCTCATAAATTGGTCTTTAATCTCGAAATGAACATCCGCTCGATTGCCGGTCTTACAAGACCCGACCCTTGATCTGCTTCTAGTCAACGCCAAGTATTCCTCAAGAGTGAGGTCATCGATGTTAACAACTTCCATGGTACACGAAAACTTGAAATATGATCGTGAGAAAAGTTTAAAATGAAATGAAAGACTTAATATCAATCCTAATATAGCTCCCGGTGGCGCCAAAAACTTGATGCGGTTTTCTCGACAACGTCTTAATATTTATAGTGTCTCGCTATACCTATGGTCTACTAATGCACTAGCAGGCGGTGTACCGGTCGTGTGTAGTGTAGTAAATGGTAAAGCCGAGGTCGTCCCAAGAGCTATGTGTGTCGGATAATTACTAAGTCTAGTTGTCACATAATATAAATGGTTTGATAGGGTTTTAATTAATTAAACTACTAATGCGGAATATAAAAGCAAATACATGGTAGAATGGAAATCAATAGAGGAATAGTGTGCTAACCTAGTTAATCCTCCTAACTAGTTATATCTTCGTCTACCTACTTCCAATTACTTCAGGTGGGGTCAAATTCGAGAGGACAACATTTGGTCAATTCGCCTCAACATATCGGCAAAAGATGCCACCACGGGAGAAATCAGTAGCACGTTATAAGTCTGTTGTTCTGGTCCCTAAGCCGAGTCATTAAGCACCGCTACATGCTAGATTCTAAATAGTGAGTGCCGACCGTTAGGAACTTAGACACTACACCCCCGATTTTAAGTTCATCCAAGCGATAGGTGATCGAGTTGGTCAATCGCACAAGTAGAAAGGGTCATCGGTTGGTCATATCTTACCCTTCCCGTCTCGATCCGCTCTACTAGGGTGGGTTGGTCATATCTCCTAGGCAATTGGCCTCTATCGCCATTCAAAACTACAGAACCGGGGTGACTACCAAAGAACTATGCATGCATACACTTAGAAATAATTATACGGAAGTAAAGGTAGCCTGAAACAAAACAATTAAGGAATCATAACAAGGCTAGCACCAAAGGGTGCTTAGCCACTCATATTAATCATGCACATCAATTCAATATTCAAAGGTATGAAATACATGAATTGAAAGTAAAAAATAATAAACGCTAGAGCTTATCGTAATGGTGTGACTTTTCCCTTGGAAGCGACTCCAGTATGCTTCTGGACCTCCTTGAGCTTCTTCCCACGTTCTCGAGTGTTGTGTGTGGAATGGGATGCTGAAATCTTTGGAATCGTGGGGTATTTATAGGCCGGTGCAGGTTCTGGCGTAACCAATAGAGAGTTCTGCCGTAACCTTCTATTTCTTCGTAAATGCACTAGATCCGCTAGTTCTGGTAACCTAAAGTGGTTATACCGTAGTCTTCAATAAACTCGGTTACGTCGTAAGTGATGCAGTAGTTACGGCGTAGTATCGATGACGTGGAACCTCTTTGACCTAATGGAGTTACGTCGTAACCTTTGAGAAGAGTTCTGTAGTAACCTCTTGATAAGTTGGACTTAGGGTCACACAATAGTTACGGTAATGTGAGAGATGAGTTCTGTTGTAACTTCTTCAAAATAAGCATAATGTGATAAATCTTTACTAATGTTTCCATTTCCGCGTCTGTTTAGCTCCAATGCTCGTAATTTACCTGAAAGTGTAAAACAATGGAAAACAAGTGTAAATCCATATAAATGATATAAATAACGAGCATTAACGGGGGGAATTGACACTTATTATTCAGGACTATTTGATGTTATCATCTTTCTTATATTCAGGAGGTGGTTCGCTAAGTGATTCCTCATTACTAGATGTGTCTACATAGTTAATAAGTTCATCATCACTAGTGGTTATATCCTCAAAATCAAGGTCATCCTTATCACTAGGTCGGTTTTCCTCTATGCTACTGAAATCCATACCAAAACCTAGTCTAGTTCTATGGTAAGCCCTTCTCGTTTTTTCAACATAAGTGACATGAGAAAGACAGATTATTTCAAGCGACAAACTTTGCTAACAAATCATCTCTCCTTAGTCGGTTTCTCAATTTCGAAATATTACAATTTAACTTCCATTCACTTAGTTTTAAGCGATAATCCTATTGTTCATACTTTTACCCCAAGCCATTTCATTATTTTCATGTGTTATTATTTTGGCTTCCATAGCCTCTAAACTAATTTGATAACCTTGCTACCTCAGGACCTAGCCCTTATCTGATTATCTCTTTCGATTACATAGCTAGTAAGTACTTTTGATAAAAGTCATGACACTTAGAACATACCTCGGAGATAGGGGTTGAGCTTGGTGAAGTAGCTACCATAGCAAGTAGAAAGGATCATCTTCACCCTCCATGCTCGATCCAAAGCTTCCATAACCATCTTTAGACTCCATATGACATGTCCGGTTCCTCGTCAAAAGCGTACTCAGGTCAAACTCTTCCACCGATTCCTTCACGGCTACCATACGGTGGTTCTTGGTTCATCATCAAACTCGACTCCATTCAACCTCGATAGATTCTCTTGAGCAACCAAAGCTTTTGTTTTAGTAATTGGAATTTCTTTTAGCTCTAGCTTTGGTTTCTCGGTCATCTGTTTGCTTGATATTTAGCAAACCCGCATTCCCTTGCAAAATGTCCGGTCTTTTGACGGTTGAAGCATTCAATCTTGGATTTGTCAAAAGTGATTCCTGATTTTGGCTTGAAGTCAATGCCTCTTCATCTTCTTCATAAACTTCACGATCCTTACGTTGATCATAGCAACTTGCCACACGATATCAATTTCTTCAAGAGCATCCTCTTAAATCGTGAGAGATTTTCTTCATAAGTGACGAGCAAAGTAGCTTGATGTGCAAAGAAAGAGCATCGACTTCATCGAGTGGATGGTAGGTGTTGGTGTGACTTCTTCGAGCAAAGGTGGGGTAGAATAGGAAGCATTGCTTTGAGCAACGATTACTTTGAGTAAGAAGGGTACTTTTAATGGATCTTGCCTCTCTTTTCGAGATGATAAAAGGCTATCTTGTGAGACTTTGAACTAGTTTGGCCATTCATCTCATGCTCATACACCTTGGATGATTGTAAAGATCATCAAAGTCCATGACATCCAAACCGGGTTGTCTCGATCATTGTAGTAATCACATGCCATGTCGATGGCAAACTCCATAAGAACTTTAGATTAGCATCTTCAAGCTGAAACTTACGCTTTGTATAGCTCCGGCATGCTTAGAAGATTTTGGAATTTGTCATAAGCGCATCAAGGCCTTCTCTTTCTCCAACGTGAATGTTTCAAACCGCTTTGCTTCAGCAGATTTCGTGCATCTTCTTGGAAGCATCGGTGCCTCAAACCTTGTCTTGAGAGCAACCCCGAGTTGCTTTGCATCTTTAGCATCATGGAATTTGAGTAGATGACCATCCGGAATAGGAGACAACAGTATATTGAGAGCCTTCTCTTGATTTCTTATTGTTCTTTGCGGGTAAGGCGACGCTTAGGTGCTTTGGGTTGTCGGGAACATCAATAGGTTGGAATGACTTCATTACCATTGACAATTATATTCCATAGTGCATGGTGCAGTAATTGCAATGTCTTGCCTCATCTTCATGCTCCATAGGTCGTATTCTCCTTCTTAATGATTGGTATTACGGTGAGGTGATTGATGGTGGTGGAGCGACGATCGACATCTTTAGGTTTTTGATGTTAACTAGGTTTCTTCTTAGTCGAGTTTCCACACAAGATCGATACCACTTGTTGGATCGATGTACTCTAACCAAACTAACTTATATAGCTTGTTAGGGTTTAATAACCGGATAAATCCTAAGTTATTAACAATGAAACTCTTGAGTAATCTCTATTAAGTACTGGAATTTACTTAACAAAGCTAAGAAGATTTGACTTTAACAATATTATTAATAAATCTAAATACGCTTATTATGCGACTTTAACAACTCTAAAACTCTAAATAATAATCGTACTTTAGGATTCTAAAACATATATCTCTAATGCCAATCTAGGGTCCTTTTATAGGCTTAAGGATAACCCTAGTCGGTTTACAATTTGTATCCTTGTCACGACAAGTAATCTAAACAAAGAATATTCTAGAATAACAAAGCTTTCCATAAGCGAATATAGCAGTTCTTTAGCTTTGCGATGCTTTAACTTTGTGTTGATGCTTTGACTTTTACTTAGCGATACTTTGAATCTTGAAGACTTTGTCAATCTTGAGACTTTCATATCCCAACAATCATGTTGCATCTGCTTTAGATATTATGTTAGATAAATGTAATAGCAAAGGAATGTATTGAATGATAAAACCTTGAATACTTTGAATGTTAATGTTGAAGCTTCTTGTGTGTTTTGTCGTAAAAGTATGCTCTCTATTAATCATGATAATTGTGTTGCAAACTCTATCTTATCTCGTACTTGGAAACATACAAATGGCACCACCTCTAGGCCCACTATAGCTTCTAAGTCTGTGCTAGGCAAAGCGCCATATGTAGTTCTCTAAGAATACCATAGATGTACCCATAGTTGCGACACCAACTCCTAGGAAGATGTCTTCACCTAGCGAATTCACTAAGAAAAAAGCACGAACTAGCTGGACTTGGCAGAGAGGGTTACAATGTACGCCTAGTTTTAAGTGGTTACCCAAAATTATTACCATGTTTACTACAACTGTAACGAAACCCACTAACTCTTAAGGTTCCACCTTTACCACTATTCCACCTTCGTCGTCTATGTATAATGCATGTGATCCAAATCAATGTGGATTGTTGATAATGGCTGCACCCGACATATGACAAGCAATCTCAAATTGTTAACAAACTTTGTTTCAAAGTTCATCGGCACTGTCAGATTCGGGAATGATCACTTCGCTGCTATTATGGGCTATGGAGACTACATCAATGGCAACATCAAAATCAGTCATGTTTACTATGTCGAAGGCCTAGGTCATAATATTTTCTTAGTAGGTCAATTTTGTGATGTGGATTTGGAAGTAGCATTTCGGGAGAAAACATGTTTTGTCCGTGACTTGGAAGAAAATGATCTAATGTTAGGAAAACGGGAGACAAGTATTTATACAATATCCATGACATACATGATTGCTTCCTCACCAATCTGCTTACTTTCCAAAGACACTTCGACTAAATCATGGTTATGGCACAAATGACTTTCACATTTAAACTTCAAAACCATCACTGAAGTCGCAGGACATAAACTAGAAGAAGGACTTCCAAGATTCTGGTACTCAAAAGATCACCTATGTTCAGCATGTGAACAAGGAAAAAGCACACGTGCTCGCTTCCCTCCTATACCTAAACAACGCACCAGTCATGTACTTGAACTTCTTCACATGGATTTATGTGGTCTGATGCGCGTGCAGACTATAAATGGCAAACTCTACATTTTGGTAATTGTTGATGATTATTCTTGATGGACTTGGGTTTATTTTCTTCGAAGCAAAGATCAAGCTGCAGATATGATTATCACCTTCCTTACAAAGATTCAAGTTCAAATAAAGAATACAGTCAGAATAGTAAGAATAGATAATGGTACTGAGTTCAAAAATCACAAGTTTCGTGGATATTTTGAGATAACGGGAATTACACATCACACATCAATAGCTGGCACTCCCGAACAGAATGGTGTAGTTGAAAGACGCAACAGGACGTTAGTGGATGCTGCTAGAACAATGCGGATAAACTCAAAGTTACCAAATTACCTATGAGCTGAAGCCATTTCAACTGCATGCTAAAATCATAACCATTCAATAATCAATAAATGCCACAATAAAGCCCCTTTTGAACTTATTCATAAATGTAAACCTGACATCAAGCACCTTCATGTGTTCGGGGCTCTCTGCTATCCGAATAATGATCGTAACGATCAAGGAAAGCTCAAACCTAAAGTCAATATAGGTGTCTTCAATGGATACTGTGAAAATTCAAAAGGATTTCGAATTTGGAACCGTTGCACTAGGGAAATCAAGGAAACCATTCATGTAAATTCGATGAGCTTACAGAAATGGCTTTTGAGAAAAACAGCTTAGAACTCAGATTCAACTGTCTAAACTTTCCTGAATCATTAGCTAATCATCAAATTTAACTCATACGTCATCAATTAGAAACTTTGTTTACTCCACTGTTCAACGAACATATCAACCAACGTGCTCCAGATGTATCCAACGTTTCCACAGCTCAACTTGATCAAATTCCATTACCTGATACACCTGACACCACAAACTGTTGTTGCTGATGCACCACCTATCGAGTCTCCCAAGACAGAAGAACAAACTGCCTCCAATGACAATGAACCAGCTGATAATCTACTAAATCAAAATGTACCTGCATCTGCAGATTATGATGGAAATGCATTCTTTAACCCATTTACATGAGAATCAACTATTCCAGATGTTACCGAATCATCAATACGCAATATGGATCCACCAAATTTTCAGAGTGTATATCAACACCAACCCTCGACACACAAATGGACAAGAGATCATCCTTTAGTAAACATTATTGGAAATCCTAACCAACCAATCATAACGAGACAACGCCTTCACACAGACGGTGAAATTGCATTTATGCTCTCACTTTCAGTTATCGTGAACCCAAAAATATTAAAGAAGCAATGCCATATAACAACTGGATTGAATCCATGTAAGAAGAATTGAATTAGTTTAAACGTATAGAAGTATGGGAATTGGTTGAACGACCAACTGGGTCTATGTTATTGGACTCAAATGGATTTGGAAAAACAAGGTAGACATTGAAGGCACGATCATTCGTAACAAGTCTCGTCTGGTGGCTAAAGGTTATTGTCAGGAAGAAGGCATAGACTTTGAAGAATCATTCGTACCAGTGGCTAGACTGGAGGTTGTTCAAATCTTTCTAGCATTTGCGACTCACATGAAAATCACAGTCTATCAAATGGATGTAAAAATAACATTTCTGAATGGACAACTACGGGAGTAAGTGTATGTAAGCCAACCAGAGGGATTCGTAGATCCAGAGCATCTGAATCATGTCTACAAACTCAACAAAGATCTTTATGGTCTAAAACAAGCCCCACAGGCGTGGTATGATAAATTATCAGCTTTCTTGCTTGCTAAAAATTTACCAAAGGGTCCGTTGATCCAACGCTATTTATCCAATATCATGGGGAACATATTTTAATTGTTCAAATTTATGTTGATGACATAATTTTTGGTTCAACTCACAAAAAGTACTCAAACGCTTTTTTTTAAATTAATGATATAAAATTTTGAAATGTCAATGATGGGTGAACTAAAGTTCTTCTTAGGACTCCAAGTTCATCAATCACCCTGTGGCATTTTCCTAAGTCAGTCCAAATATGCTTTTGATATTCACAAGAAGCATGGTATGACCACATGTGTAACACCCTGATCTTTATAAGTTTCATAAATAGACTTGCATATTTCCTTTATAAAATTATAAAGGTCCTTATGATTGTATTTTCTAAAGATAAGGACTTAGATTGCAAGATAGTTATTGAAAAGGACCAACGACGTAAAAGATCTAACAATAGAGACTAACCTTTCCAAATTATGAAACTTACAAGATATGCTTATATATATTTTCTTATCATGAAGTAAACACAGAATTCAGCCTAAAAAATACATGTATTATGTGTTGGCATGGAACGTGGCATCACAAGATCAACAAGTGCGGAAAAATTATTAGTAAATTCCATTATCATATCATTAAGACAAGAATTATAGAAAGGATTACAAGGATTTACATGGGTTTCAAGAATCAAGGATAGTTTAAGGAAGAGATTATCAAGAAGCTTCAACATGTTTATATGGTTTTCCTTCAATTCAAGGTATGATGATAAACTAGTGTATAAGCATGAATTCATGTTATAAGGTTATGTTAAATTAAGCTTATGAAAACCTAGTTTTGATTATGATGAATCATGATGTACTAAAATTAGAAGTATTATTGTTATCATATAAATATGTTAGGAATCATGTACCCAAGTTATGGTTAATGATATAGAAAGATTCATGATGCTAGTTGTTGTTGATGATGAAGTATATCTAGTTAAGGAGTATTTGGAACAAGCTTATTAAGTGCTTAATTTAGCAAGATAGCTTATGGGCCTGATGAAATATGATCTTAACATGTTAAATAAGCTCTAATATAAGTTTAGTGAATAGTAGAATAGCTTATCATAAGTTTTGGCGATTTGTTAATTTGGGACAGCAAGGTTTTCAGAAAATGTGCAGACTTAGAAGGGTCGTGGAGAATAAACTGTTGGTCACAAGAAGCATGAGTTGACAAGTTTATTGTGCCTAAGAAACGCACCAAAAGTCAAGTAGCGTGCCTAAGAAGCGCACGATGTAGAACTTCCATAGTAGCATCCTAAGTGGATGACACGTGCCTTTATAGTAGAATCCTAAGTGGATGACCAAGCATCCTATGTGGATGACACATGCTTGAAAAGCACTTACATCCTAAGTGGGCGACCCATATCAGAAAAGCACGTATAATAAATTTAGAAGCCGTTAGAAGAGTACTCGTTGGCTAGGGAAGTTCTCACTCATAGCAGGACGACTAAGTATTGTCTAGTCAGAATGCACGTGCTTAGATATCTTGTCATGACTAAGAATTCAAAATAAGTCTCAGACTCATGTACAAGTAGTAAGATGACTAAAATTCGTACCATTTATAGAATTTGAAATACGTTTATGTTCAGAACTGCAAGTGGCAGTTCAGATATAGCTCTAGATTATACACCCTTGCAGAAGATTAAATAGACTATAGCTTATGTTTAAGATTCAGGTTTAGATATAGACTCATACCCATTTACTCACTAAGTCATCAAGACTTACCGTTTGTAGTTTCCATGTTTTGCAGGTTAAAGTCTTAAGGATGTCAGGGCTTGTTGATTAAGAACGCGAGTTAGGAGATCGACAATGCTCATGTATAGTGACGAGCATCACAACCATACTTTGTTATTCAGTTTGTTAACGCCCCAAAAATTTACGATTAAGTAGAAGTATTGTATTTTGAAATGTTCAAATAGGGGTGTTTGGGTTAATACCCGCATTAGTTGTATTTTACGGTTAATTCAGGAATGATTAAATACAGATTTTATCTTTAGCAGTTTTCATAAGAGGTCGATCTGATATGGGGCAGAACCTATACGATGCATCTAATATTTAATAATAATAAAAAAAAATCAATCGAGTCACGGGTGTTACAAGTTGGTATTAGAGCATTGGTTTGAGGGATTTAAGTATCTGCCATTAGTAGGAGGGTACTTAGATTTAAACCATCGCTCGGTATTGACCATAGAACATGTATACTTTCTTATATGCTATATAGAATTGATTGGAACCATGTTTATATATGATTAGTTACCATGTTTTTGCCATGATTAGTTAAACTTAGCATGTATAGAATTGTCATGTCCAGTAGAACGCGTGTAGGAATCCCTTATTAGTGCGATGTAGATGTAGTCAGTATGAGTATCATGTTAGAATTATTATTATTATGTTTTACGATACTATGATTAGAAGCATATAGATAATAGTAGATTACCATGATGAACATGAACGTTATAGCATGATGAGTACGGAAATAGTTTAGTAGAATGCCATGATAGTAGAATATAATGTTAGATAGGTCGTTTTAGTTTTGTAACTTGGGTCAGATTATAATAGCAACGAGTTCATGGCTATATGATGTGATTATTATGACGTCTGATCAACGTAATAATATTTACATGATATGACATGAAGTTATTGAGATTATAAGATGTCCCGGGGAGCTTCCTAGAACGATTATGAGTTAAATGTCTATATGTTTAGCGTATTAGAACACTTTAAGAGTAGAAATGCATGATTAGATATGCCTTAGTAACAGGATGATATAATTAGTCAGAGTAGATTAGAGAAATCAGAAGCAGGTACAGTATAAGTATATTATGTTATGACCAATAGTGATATAGTGGCTCAGTAAGAAAAATATGATCAGAATGCATGAAGTTAAGTGCATTATTAGACCATGTTAGTACCCAGTATGTAATAAGAATTATAAATCATGAGTAGAAATATATAGGCAGTTAAATAGCAGAAATAAAACAAAATGAGCTATGAATAACATTAGAACTTCTGATCCAGAATGTCATGTTAATTGTGCAAAATGTCATAAATAGATATAGCATGTATAGTATGATATGATTAGCAGCCATGTTGTTTCATAAGTTTGCAGTTAGAAGCAGAATGCATAAAATAGAAATGCAGTTATAATAACAGATTAACATGATAGCAGAACATGATGTTAGACAAGTTGTTTTAGTTATGATTCGAGGTAGAATATGATAACAATAAAGGAATATTTATATGATGCAAGTATTATGATGTCTGGACAACATGATAATAGTTACATCATATAACGTGAAATTATTGGGATCATATGATGTCTCGAGAAGTTTCTAGAATAGTAAGAGCAGATGAGACTGAACTTTAGTAGATAGAATGATGTTTAGTCATAAATAGAATTAGAAAGCGTGCATTCATGAGTAGTGTGCACGACAAGAATAGTTATAAGTCTTACCGGTCTCAATGTACAGGTTTAGTAATTAGATTTTATTATTCAGATATCAGTAGAATAGAATAGTCATGACAATTTAGATACTAGTAGGGTTTTGTATGGCACGGTAAGATAAATTAGTAAGGTCGTAGAGTTTAGTATGCACAAGTATATCATTAAAGTATAGTTAATAAGAAAACTCATAAATATGTTTTTTAAATTATAGACAACTTAAGAACGGATAGATAGACAGACTTAGACCATGTTTCTTTTATTTTCCTTTCTCCATAAGGAACCTGACTCACAAAAGGGCTCTGTTTACTAACAAGATATAGGACACAAAATTGCGTTTCTTTTTTTTTTGCTTAATGAATTACCAAAATGATCTTTTCACCCTTTTATCAAAACAACCTTTTATCAAATCCAGATCTAACTTTAAAACTAAAAACACATATACTAACAACCTTCTTCTTCATCTTCTTCATCAAGATCTAACTGTAAATCAAGATCTAACTGTAAAAATAAAAATTAGATGTAACCATCTTCTTCATGATCTTCTTCATATCTATGATTCCACCATTAAAGAGAGTTGAAGCTTTAATTTACATGAACGTGAAAACGAAGAGAAATGGTCGGCGGGAAGGATGTCGACGGTTGGGAAGGAGGTCGAGGTGGGGAAGAGGTCGTCAGGAAGGAATGGTGGTGTTGATGGAGGATTGAAGTCTTGATCGTTGAATGTTGATGATGAGTGAAATATAAGAGAAAAGGGGTATAAATTTTTCCTGGATGGGGAGGAGGCGAGTTTTTACACTCATTCACATTCAGGATGTTGGTTTGGAATAAGCAAAAAAGAAACATCATTACTTTCCTTTGTGGGGAAGAAAATGTTACCAAAAAGGACAATAAGCAAAAAGTAAACACCCCCTTAGTAAAACAGATAATAGCCTAGTAATACCTTTATTTAGAATTAGGCATGTGATATTATAGTAAATATCAGAATTTTTAAAATCCAGACCCAAAATAAGCATATTATGTAAACTTAGAAAATATTGAGACAAGTTTAATGGCCAGATAGAATTTAAAACTATTAGAAATGAAACTAGCTCAGGTATTAGAATAAGCTCAGTGGGGGAGACTTTGTAGATAGACAGAAATTAAGCAGAATAGTTTCAGAGGATGTTCGTGAGGGCACGAACAATTCCATTAGGGGAGTTTTGTAATACCTCGATATTTATAAGTTTCATAAATAGACTTACATATTTCCTTTAGAAATTATAAAGGTCCTTATGATTGTATTTTACACAGATAAGGACTTAGTTTGCAAGATAGTTAATGAAAAGGACCAACGACACAAAAGATCTAACGACAGAGACTAACCTTTATGAAACTTACAAGATACGCTCGTATATATATTTCCTTATCATGAAGTAAAACACATAATTTAGCCTCAAATATACACGTATTGTGTGTTGGCATAGAACGTGGCATCACAAGATCAACAAGTGAGGAAAAATTATTAGTAAATTCCATTATCATATCATTAAGACAAGAATTATAGAAAGAATTACATGGAGTTACAAGGGATTCAAGAATCAAGGAAAGTTTAAGGAAGAGATTATCAAGAAGCTTCAAAATGTTTATATGGTTTTTCCCACCACCATTATCATCAACATCTACTTCCACATGCTCATACCAACACAGATCTACACAAAAGAAAAGTTTTGAAAGATTCTACATCATAGTTCAAGAATCTACAAAGTTTGAAAGACAAAGATCAATGTTAAAGATTCAAAGTTATCCAGATGTATGAGCATGTTCGAAAGGAAGAAAAAGTCACAGATTCAAAGACGTTGATGAAGTAACGGTATAACCAACATAAGATCACAAGAACAAGAACAAAGAACAAAGAAAGTTAAAGACTAAAGAAGTCATCAACTTAGAATGTCAAAGAACAAAAGACGTCATACAACCTACAAAATAAAGACCATGATGACCAACCCTTAGGGGAAGATTGTTGGAATTACGTGTAATCAATATAAATTATCGGTCATTAGTTTATGTAATAGGTTGTATTAATTAGGCTTATAAGTTAGTCATTAGCCTACTAGCCCTTGTAGTAAGCCCATGGGCTTTGGGAACTTACTAGAAACATGTAACATAGGTGTTGCCCTAGTTATTCGTGTATATATACTCATGTAAACCTCACTTGTGAGGTTGGTTGAGTCATTTACAATAGTACTCTTTACTTATTCTGTTTCTTATAAATCCTCTCATCTCTTTCTCTAGAATTTCTCTCACTAGAAATCTTTTGTTAGTATACATATTTGGGAACCTACAGTTATTGGTACGTTCATCCAATCTTCCTCTTGAAACATGGACTTCCTCTTTCTGCTATTTTAATGGCTTCTGATCATGTTAATCACCTTAGTTTTCCCCATATTGTTTCCCTTGAGTAAACCTCTTCCTCTTTTCCTAACGTCCTTTATGAGATGATCCAATTTCCTGGTCTCTAATGCAATTTCGAGTTGCATCTTCAACTAAAAATAGTCATTCGTAAGTTGTCCTTTCTCACCATGGTAGTTAAATAATTTATCCATATTTTCCCTTCTCAGCGCACCGACTAAAGGTGCGGGAGGGGGAAGATTCTACCAATGCTCTGTTGCCAAGATCTCCTTCGACGGCTTAGTTAATGAACTCAGGTTCAGGCGATAATAATCATTTCTTGGCACGTCATCCTGGCGGTATTCGTTCCGAGTATGATTATCGTTTTTTGGTGCAACATGAGGGTAGTGCAGCTCATTTTTTCAGAAAACACTTCGGCGATCGTTTCTCCTCCTATCTCCCACGTAAAGGGCCCGAAGTGATTTATCATTATGGAAGACGTGGTGAGCCTTCCTATGCGATTCATGGACTTCTACCTTGGCAATTCGGTACTTTTGTAGGCCTCTTCGTACCTGAAGAATTCATCTAACCTTCTCATCATCTCCTTCACAGTACCAGGAGCTTGTTCGGATAAATGCTTTACTAACTTGGGACATTTATATGCATTTACGATGTCTGAAATTTTCATGATCTGCGGAATGCCTATGTTATAGCTGGTTTCATCCCTCCATCGCTCTTTGAAATCGGGAAGTGTTTCGTTTGCTTTCTGAACGATTTTTAAATTAAAGTGGGATATTTTAAATATATTTTTTGAAGAGCAAACCTGGTCATAATTTTTGTTCACTTAGGTCTTCTTAGTTGTCGATGCTGATGGGAGCTCGGTCAAACCATCATATTGTTGCCCCGTCTAGGGTTTGCTAAAACATCTGACACCATACATGCATCTTCCATTCTCTTTGATTTGTTGCTCCTGCGAACCTACTAAGATGGTCATCCGGATATGTCGATCCATCATATAGTTTCAGGTTCGTTGGCATGACAAGCTTTGGCTCGGAGAACTCAACGATCCTTCTTGTGAACATAGATCTCGAAGCTTCTTTGAAGGGATTTTGTAACTCGTCTACTTGCTTCCCTCCGGTATTGTTGTGATTCGACCCTATGACCCCTTCGTCTTCGAAATCTAAACGTATCGGTTAAGCATAATTCCCACTTTTTCATTTATGTTCCTTTATCCGTGCCTTAAGTGACGATACATGACTTAGGATTTGTTCTTGTAAGCTTGGCGAGTCCATGTTATTATCCCTACTTCCTTCGGCCTGGGTCGGAAGGGTTTCGAGGGTTTCATATGTAGCACATGTCATTCTGTAATTCTGGCACATTGAATAACAGGTCCCACGGATGGCGGCAATTTATTGAAGCAAAAATTTGCCCAACTGTTAGATCATGTGCAGGTCCTTTTGGATTGGTTGAAGTTACGTCATTCAAGTACCTACACAAGAGAAAGCACACATTAGCCTCGCCTTTGGTGTGACTCCAAGACTAAGCTCCATTGTGACAATAAGCATATGCGCTAGGGCAGAAGTTCTAATAATAAATTTGAGAGTAAATGTGCTTGTGTGTGTGTATTAGGTTTGCATTAAATTTGCTTGGGGTATTTATAATACCCAAGATCACGATACTTGTTGCGTTGGGAAAGAGTAAGACGGCCTGCACGCAGCCTATATGCTAGATGTCAGATTACATGGCGGACAAAGTCCCGTATTATCTGGGATTGGCAACGCAGGCGTGGTTAATGGCATGGACCGTTGGTTAAAAGGATCCTATGGATAAAAGGGGTGATTTATGCATTTGTCATTCGGCGCACGTTTCTTCGAATCGTGTCTTCCGGACACGTGTAGAGTCGTCTGGTCTTGCGCGTGTCCTCCGGACACATGCACCAACAGATACAGAAACAACAAAATATAAAGATTCAAAGGTTCTATGATCATATAACTAAGGGCAAATGATTTGAAAATACATTATATTTGCCACCTTTTACTTTTGTAAGCTACTTACTTTTAATTTTCCTAAAAAGTACATGTACTTCGTTAATCACTCTATTGTAGCCTTTAGGATTCCAGTTTGGCTCAGTGATTAACTCGGGCTAAACTCACTAGGGATATAATAGAGTGATTAAAGAAGTACATGTATTTTTTACGAAAATTAAAAGTAAGTAGCTTATAAAAATAAAAGGTGGTAAGTATGATGCATTTTCAAACCATTTGCCATATAACTAATCAAATTGGGATTTGATTCACTAAGGGTGTGTTTCTTTTTTCCCTTATCTAAAGGATTGAGTCCACAAACCTATTTAGTATTATTTTTTTTCTAAGTGAGACCCATTACTTCTCTTAGTTTGTCTATATCCTCAAAGCAAAAAAATAATAATCATTCCTCATTAAGTGATCCATATAAATGTAAGACCTGCATAATCCTTAACCTAAAAAAAACATCCCCTAACTCTATTTACGATCCAAGATGGTAAAATCAACTTTGATTTCTTCCTCAGAAATATCTTCCATGGGTTGAAGTTTCAAATCAAATATATTATTCGTTCTAGTCTAAAAGGGGTTAATCCGTTAGCCAACTCTCAACTTGTTGATTTCGCCATCCTAAAAATCGTTAAAATGGAAAATTGACAAGTGTTAATATTGGACCCACGAGTTGTCAAATTCATGCATGGACTTATGCTGACACTTGATACAAAGACTCGTAAGGTGGAGCGTAGAACACCGAATTACGTAACTAGTTAACTATCATTAGGCTATGAGTAGTGGTTCGGTCGAGTGGAAAGGTTGATCTCGGTCGTGATTCGGTTGCCTCACTGTGGAGTTGAGGTTGTGATCAGTCGTGGATCAAGAAAGAGGCGAACTAGTTTGTTTTGGTAACCTAGTTTGCAACACATATACATCCTTGGCTTAAAAAAAAAAAAAAAAAGAAAAAAAAAAAAAAAAACAAAACAACAACTAGGCCCCACCACTACGACAACTCGATCGTGCGCCAAATAGAAAAAAAAAATGATATGGCGGGTGACTGAAAGTCACCATCACAAGACAAATTCCAGTAACTCAAAAGTCTTATGTCCAACTAACAGGGACCCACATTTAGGTTATAGTGCAATTGAATGTGATAAGTATAAGATTGAAGAGTTCGCTAAATGATTCAAATCATAACAAAATTTGGTAATTTGAATCTTGAATCTCGTATTTCGAAAATTATTAATATCAACTGACATGTACAGTAAAATTTTAATAACTTGAATCGTGTATTTCGAAAATTTGTAATGTTTATCAAATTTATCAATGTTTTATATAAAAATAATAAAGTTATTGTGGGAAACGATGTACACTTTTTAATAATAAATCAGATTATAAATAACAAATAACAGAATGTAAATAACAGAAAACTAAATACAGACAGAAAGGGTAGAAGCGAACGCAGTACTATATCGATAATTAAATGAAAGCGGTAAGGTGGTGGAGCGAGGCTCGTTTTAACACGATTCCTTAAAGCAGTTCGCCGTCTGCATTTCGAGGTTCAACGTCCAAAGTGTTGTAAAGTCGGTTGGACTTACTTGCCCGAAAGATCACGAAGCTTGCGTGTTTATGATCGAAGATAATCTT
Organism: Chrysanthemum lavandulifolium; assembly: GCA_022545495.1. Taxonomy (NCBI): domain Eukaryota; kingdom Viridiplantae; phylum Streptophyta; class Magnoliopsida; order Asterales; family Asteraceae; genus Chrysanthemum; species Chrysanthemum lavandulifolium. The sequence continues at coordinate 546,028 of JAHFWF010000030.1, forward strand.
TGAATCTTTATTCTTTGTGGAGTTTCGTTTTTCTGTGTATCAAACTGAATGACCAAACGTTTATTATATAACCAATACCTAACTTGGTCTAAAAGATAAATATCAGTTTAAAATTAAAGGATTTTCAAATCTGTTAAAGCTATAAACACGATTTGGTATCTTTTCTATATAAACTGATTATGCACAACTTGTTCTAAAAGCTTTAATCAGTTCTAAAAATAAACGAATACAAAATCTGGAATCTTATTAAAATTGGAAACGAAATCTGCATGCGAGGTTTTGAGATGCATCGTGTCCGCGGTCAGCGGGCTCGCATGAGTTGAACTTGAACCCATTTTGGCCGAAATCACGAATCGCACCCCCGCTACAAGCACGGGTGTTGGAGTAAAACCAACAAATTATTTTGAAGGTCCAGATTTCTATATAAACACCCCACTTCCTTTTCTAGGCGATGTGGGATGTGTTTCTTTTTCAAATTTACATGCTTATGTACTCTTTTTAGACACAATATCTCATTCATATTAACTCCATTTTGGACATACTTTAGCTCATTGCGAAGCTCTCGTCGAGGATAACGCAAAGCTACCAAGAAGTATAAATATATATAACATATACATATATTAAATAGTGTCTAAAATTTAAAACTCATTTTGCAAAACCAATTTTCAACAATCCCCACATGAATGGAGATCGGTTGAAAACACACGAAAGTTTCGGTGAAATTTCTCGGTTAAGCCACATAGGATAGGTAGGTGTGAACTTTTGAACCTTCCTTGTGAGATGCACTTAGTCTCTAAACCGAGTAGAGCGTGATGTCCTAGAACTCGACCTGCTTACGTGAGCGACATTACACTTCACACAAGACTACTCACGACATTGTCAAGTCCTCGTAGTCGTATTCGTGATGGTCATTAATACTAGGCGGTTCTGCAAGAGCTCTTAGGAATTGCGCCCCCACATTTCTCTTGAAGCGACCCCACTTCTCTCACATAGGTGATTTCATCTTGAATCATTAAAACATATATTTTGTGATTTCATCTCGAATCATTATGCTTTGTGATTTCATCCTAAATCATTAAAGCCATATGTTTAACCTCTCGACAAGTCACATTTGTTATAGGAATGGACTAGGAAGTTACAATATTTAGTAACTCCCCACATTGGACGTGACTTCCCAACATTTCTATGATTAGGTTGTCTATTGAACCCGGATCTTGGGATCTCTATGATAAGGTTTTAAAATGTACCTTTTTGAGGGTCGTTTAAGCCCTTATTTGATCACTTTTGTATCCGTTATTACTTAATATCGTTCCTTTTCACTTTTAGGTATCTTGAAGGCAAAATCTTGGAATGACACTTATTCGGACGAAAAGGCGCGAATATATGAAGAAAATGGCCAAAGTCAAGAATCGAGACACTCAGTCATTGGGCCGAAGGTGGCGTCGAGTGTTAACTAGTGACGCCGTCGGACAACTTTGTGACGGCTCAATAGCCAAATTGCTCATTTACAAGTGACGGTTTCGTGTTTTAAAAGAGTAGGCGTCGCTGACTCGGACGGCCTAGATTTGATCGCACGACGTCGAGGCGGAAGGGGACGGCGTTACAAGCATAAGGTGACGCCGTCGCAAGACTAACGTGGCCAAGACGAAACCCTAATAACGGCGACCCGGCGGCGTCACAAATCAAAAGGGTACGCGTCGCATTTGTAATCTTATATATAGAATCCGAATTTTTAGTTTTCAGTGTGTAGTCTTTGGAGTAAAACCTAAACCGAACCAAGGCTATCTTGTACAATATTTTAGGGTTCCATACCCTATCTTACATCAAGATAAGTGTTTTACTTCATTAATTCAATTATGTCTTCAATTAATTGTGTGTATGCTTGCATGTTTCCCATGTCCGCTAATTTACTTGTGTGTTTGCTTAGGAATATGAAACTTAATTATTGAATATTGATTGGTTGTCTCTTATCTTAATTGTTAATGATCTAGTATTGCGATAGATCATCCGTTGTGTAGTTAATGCTTGATTAATCTTTGTGAACCTTAGCTTATAGTACCTAGAGTCATTGTAGGCTAAACCATCCGAAGAGTACCTTAGTGTTAAGTTTATAAATCCTAGAGATTTTGTAGGCGATAACCTTTGGTAGTTTCAAAGAGTTAGGGATAAACGCATACCCTACGACCTTAGACACACAACGCGATTAAGAATAAGGACGTGACAATTCAACCATCAATAGGAGATAATTAAGGAGTAATAAAACCTAAGTAAACACATCTTTAAATCATCATACGAGCACACAATAATTAGACATAGACTATATACACCTTAGATTAGATAATTAGATAAATAGAGTAATCGGTGAAATACCAACCCCAAATCCAAACCCCGAGATTCGTACCTTTCCATTTCCTAAAAACATAAAAGATAAAAAATAATCTTCCTCAACCCCAACCTTAGCGTAGTAACTTCTCACTAGCATTCCTATTCCCCTAGAGAACGATATCAATTCCGTGGCTTACCCTAATACTACACTACAACGATTAGGTTCATCGCTAGGGTGTTGAAAAACTTGCTCGATTTAAAAGGAAGTTCCTTTGACCCGAACGACGCGTGTAGCATTATCAAGTTTTGGCGCCTGCCGGGGAATAGAATAGCTAGTTAGAGTCCACCTCGCTTAGGTTTCCTTGCTTGATTCCTATCAAGTAAACTTTTTCCAATTTTAGCTTCCTCGTAGTCTATCCCCTTCTTCGTGACCTTTGTTAGTAATCCCATCACTTTTCATCATGGAAGGTGATAACCACCCATCAAACCTGCCATTTCCCCCTACCAATCCCTTAGACAACTTAGAACCCGCAGTTCCACCAGAACCCTTCTTGAACCGTTTGCTGAACCCGAAAGAGAGCTCAATAGGCGAAGAAGAGCTCTCCATGAGTCGGAACCTCAAGGCACTACCATCAACTTTGATGAAGCCACAACGATGAAGAGTCCACTCATTTCCCCAATCCTCGAAACCATCAACATTGACAATCTGAGCCAACATAGCGAGGAAATTCTCACGCTCCGGTCAATGAACCCATCAATCCACACAAGCAAAGTCCCTGGGAATACTCTTCCCTCCGCATCTGGATTTACCGCCATTGTCTACCCTTGAGCAAGTCAACGAGGTGTTTCATGCCTCCGACATTTGGCTTATCCAGAATGCATGTCAATTCCATGGATCCCACAGCGAAAATCCCATTCATCACATCAAACAATTTTTAAAGATTGTTGATGCTATTTATGCCGACGGGGCATCCAAGGAGACATCCAGACTTCGGTTTTTCCCATTTTCTCTTCAAGGACAGGCCAAGGAGTGGCTCGATAAGCTTCCTCCAAAGTCCATCTTCACGTGGGAACAACTCACAACCAAGTTCACAAAGAAGTTCTTTCCCCCTGGGAGAACTGCATTAATCAGGAGCAAAATTCTTCACTTCCATCAAACAGATGGAGAATCTATCGTTAACTCACGGACTCGTTATAAAGATCTCATTCAACAAGCCCCACACCATGGTATCAACCTTTGGTTGCTTGTTCAAATCTTTTACGACAATGTCTCCGAAATGACCAAAAGGATTGACTTCTCAACCGCCAAAGAATTTCTAATCTCACTACGGAAGAAGGGTGGGACCGCATTGAGGAATATGTTCAATACCAAGACAACCCTTGGAACGAGCCAGTGACTGCAATGAGTATCTCTGCTTTCTCAAGAAAAAACTTATCATCTCTCGATGATCGGATAAAGAAAGCACAAGAGAAACTTGCATACCTCACAAAATCGCCAGCCCCCAAAAGGTTATTTAACCCATACCTTATATGCGATATTTGTGGAGGGCCACACGAGAGTGATGAGTGTGATGACACACGCCAAGAGAGCGTCTTCCTTTCCAGTCATGATATTTATGATGACCCCTCCCTTCTCACATTCTATCAAAACGATGAATGCAATCCTTGGGGTAATCTGAAATGGAAGACTGAAGGAAAGGAGGGATCTGAATACACCATCCGTGATGCCTTTGAAAAAGAACTCGGGCAGTTTACCATGGAAGGGGCAATGCTTCTAAAAGGTCTTGAAGGATTCATTCAAGAGCAGCAAGCTGAATTAGAGAGTCAATTCGCCGAGCTCCACAAAAGAATAAGCGAACCTGGCCCAACCCATCACGACCCAACTTGTGCCATTACTACTCGATCAGGAATTACTACCAAGGATCCCCCACACCCTGACCAGAATCCCACCACCAGGGAGCCCGCGTCAGGAAACGAAGCAATTCCGGAACCTCCTCACGATCCCCCTCCACAACCAGCACCTGCCCAGCGACCAACTCTCGCAAGGATTCCTTATCCCTCGCGTCTAAAGAATCAAAAGGCTGAAGAAGACAATGAGAGAATATTGTCTTACTTAAAACGGGCTTCCGTCAACATACCACTTCTCGATGTATTTTATCATATCCCCAAACATAGCAAATACTTCAAGAGGTTAATATCGAATCGAAAGAAACTTGAAGGTTTGATATCGTTAGGAGAGAGTGCTCGACTATCATCCGTAAAAGCCCGAAGAAGAAAGAAGATCCGGCAGCTTCACCATTCCCCGCTCTATAGGACACTTTTATGAAAAATGCCCTGCGGATCTTGGGGCAAGCATTAACTTGATGCCTCATTCCTTGTTCCTCAAACTCGGATATTCATGGTGAAACCGACTAGAATGAGTATTCGATTAATGATCGATCAATCAAATATCCCATTGGAGTTTGTGAAAATTTTCTTGTAGGGGTAGTAGAATTCAAGTTTCCAGTTGATTTCGTGATCTTAGAAATGGAGGAAGATAACTCAGTCCCAATAATCCTTGGAAGACCTTTCTTGGCTACAGCTCGTGCCATTATCGATGTTCATGATGGCAAACTCACTTTACGAGTGGGGTCCGAGAGCTTAACCTTCGACATCAAGGATTCTATGAGTCACTCCTCCTCCTACGATCACCCTATTTATTTTGTTGTGGAAGTTGATGAATTTGTGGATGACATAGATGACTGCATTGATGAGTATCTATTGCTTAATTCATGAATGATGATAACAACACAATATACAATGATGGAGAAATCGAGATGGTTGGAGTTGTTTCCTTTTACCCCTGTAGGGACGAAATTGAACCCCTTGAGCTTCAAAAGCCAGAAAACAAGCCAAAACCATCAATCAAGGAACCCCCTACCTTAGTACTAAAAGATCTCCCGAGCCATTTAGAATATGCCTTCCTTCAAGAAAAGGACCAACTCCCTGTCATCATAAGCTCTTCGCTGACCACTAAAAAGAAAGAGAAGCTCTTAGAAGTTTTAAAAGATTACAAAGGAGTGATCGCATGGAGTGTTGCTGACATTAAGGGTATTGATTTTACATTCTGTACTCATAAAATCCTCATGGAGGAATATTACAAACCAACCGCTCAACCGCAGAGGAGGTTAACCCTAATATCAAGGAGGTAGTAAAGAAGGAGTCGTCAAGCTCCTCGATGCCGCCTTATCTACCCCATTTCGGATAGCCCATGGGTTAGCCCACCCAAGTTGTTCCAAAAAAGGAGGAATGACGGTTGTAAAAATGAAAAGGAGATTTAGTACCGCAGAAAGCAGTTCTTGGTTGGCGTGTTTTATCGACTATAGGAAGTTAAATGATTCCACCGGAAGGATCATTTTCCTCGCCATTCATTGACCAAATGCTCGAAAGATTAGCGGGCATGAGTACTAATGTTTTCTTGATGGCTTTTCGGGATACTTCCAAATCCCATTGCCCCGAAGATCAAGAAAGACTACGTTTACATGCCCATACGGGACTTTTGCCTACAAGCGAATTCCCTTCGGGTTATGCAACGCTCCCGCCACCTTTCAGCGATGTATGATGGCCATATTCCATGATTTAATTGAGGACAGCATGGAAGTCTTCATGGATGATTTCTCGGTATTTGGGAATTCCTTCGACCTTTGTCTTTCCAACCTTAGGAAGATGTTGAAACGGTGTGAAGAAACTAATTTGGTCCTGAATTGGGAAAAATGTCATTTTATGGTAAGAGAAGGAATTGTCTTAGGGCATAAAGTCTCGGGAAATGGAATCGAGGTCGATAGAGCAAAAATCGAAGCGATATCCAAACTCCCCTATCCTACTACCGTTAAAGCCATTCGAAACTTTCTAGGTCATGCGGGTTTTTATAGAAGGTTTATTAAGGACTTCTAAAATTGCCCAATGACATGACTTCTTGTCAAGGATGCCCCTTTGATTTTTTTTGAGGAGTGCAAAGAAGCATTCAACCGATTAAAAAGGATCTCACTCAGGGCTCCAATAATGGTCACCCCGATTGGTCTCAAAGTGTCACACCCCAAATTACATTTTTGCGCGGAATGGAATTCCTGGGGATTGACTGTCATAGCATCACAATCACAGTTATATTGAACGACCTAAAGTGTCGTTTGGAAAATACATCGTTTGATTTAATAAAATAATCAGAGTTACAACATGGGTCCCAAAAGTTTACAAAGTTTGCGGAAATATAAATATATTACAAGTCCAAACGATGGTTTTGAAAGAAAGTGCCATAATGTACAATGATGTAAGTCGACGCCGCGACTCAAAAGGTGGTTCCTTAATCATGCCATGATGATAATGCCCTAGTTACCTGAAAATACATTGCTAAAAGTGTCAACACAAGGTTGGTGAGTTCATAGGTTTATGTAAATGTTATACGACTACCACAAGTATAAATCAGGTATGACAATGATGTCACAAAATAATGTTACAATTGCTTAAGCGCATGATACCGAAGCTCCGACTGATGTTCGCCCCAAAAGAGTGTCTTGCCAAACAACTCTAATAATGTTTATGAATGAAATGCATCCGTATGACTAGTTGGGATTCACCAACCCGGATGGAGGTGTCACCCTCGATAGATCTATCCACTCACACACGCTTCTAGGAAATTAACGGCTCATGCATTTGAAATGGGGACATTTAACTGGCAACGTGTAACTCAAGCAATGTAAATGAATTTAACATACTTGGTATCGTAATAAAATGTTGTGCAATGTATTCTCCCCGTAGGTTTGAAATAATGTAAAACTTGAATAAATCGGGCTATGAAAACTCACTTGGTAAACGGTGTGATGACAAGAGTGAGTACATCGAGGTATATCGTGATGTTTCAAACGGACCTATTACGAATGATATGATATGTAATGAGTTGCAATGTAATGTTATGCATGCATTTCGTATGTTATTTATACCATTTGCGAGTTTTGAAAATAATACTTATCGTCGAAAATACTCTTTTGACGTCTTGACCATTCTTAAATCACTTTACAAGTATTTACGCCAAAATGTCATCCTACAATGGTTTCGTAATGATTTATGGTGAAATTATCACTTTTCGTCGTAAAATAAAGTCGTCGGAAATTTCATGAAATTGACAAAAATGGCTTTGAAAAACTAGTCGTAAAATGGTGTACGTCGATCGTTAGGAAACGAACTCGACGGTTTTAGAAAGTTTGTATCAAAATCTAAAAGTTTCAGTTCAGGAGTTTTCGTCATCGAGGTCTCGAACATAAAGATAATAAGGGTTAAAGATGGTGATTTTGTCTAATTGTTGTGTAAAAAGTGAGTTTCGGCCAATTTTAAACAACCGTAATTAATTTATTAAAACTCCGCTATACAAACGGTTGGTCGTTTTGAAAAATATGCTTGGTGATCTTGATTTTACTAGAAGACATTTCGTTTCAAAAAGTTCTACATCATAGTTAAAAACAACCGTCAACATGGTCATTTTAGTTACCGTAACACTTATCTCGTAAAAATAATATAGTTTTCTAAAAATAATAGTTACGGCAAGTTTATGAAACGTGCATATCTTAGTCGTTTCAAACCGTTTTCTATGTATTATATGTCCTTAGCTTCGTATCAAAGTATACTAATATATTTTTGACAAGTCGAAATAATTTATGAAGCTTAAGGCTCGTTTTTGACTCGAATAAAGTAAAAATAACTTGCTGAAATTTCGAAAAAAATATATTTCGTCAAACTTTAAAAATTCATAACTTCTTCGTTATAACTCCGTTTTATTCCGTTCAAGCGGCCACGGTTTCGTTTTAAAGTATATTTTCTAAATATCTAGGCCAAATATTTTTGTTCACTGTCGGATTTTCCAGAATTAAATTTTAAGGACAGACCCTTTTCAACACGTGTCGAAATGAGTTTTTCTCGCGCCAAACCTATTCTAACCCATTCAAAACAACTCCGAAGCTATTCTAATCCTACCATACACCTTCTTAGGGTGTCATGGGTTCCTAGACATCACCAAAACTAAAATATAACAAGGAGTAATTATAGGATGGATTATATATATTTAGCACATAAAACCTTAAAACCTTAAAATGGTATAAATATCATGAGACTTGCATGTTTCACCAATAAAATGATATGACCACAAAATGAATATGAAACAAAAATATAACTAGGAATGCTTACTAGTGATATGATGAGGTTTATGGACACAATGGTTTTTCCTAATCACTTGAGGTTTGTATTACAAAACCTTGCAACAAATGAGACTAGTGTTTAAATAAGTTACTTGTAAACTTGGAAATGCTTCCTTTGGGTCCCTTGGCTGCCGTATGTTTGTAGAGAGAAAGAAGATGAATATTTTGGTCTAGCTTTGGTTACAAATGAAATGAAATGAAGTGAAAAATTAAATTTGTTTACTACTTGAAATGAGATATTTAGTAAATCATATTATGACTCATCCCCTTGTCGACAAGGGGTTTGTCATACTTATGTTTGTGTTTTTTTTTTTTTTTTTTTTTTTTTTTAACTTGTATACATGTGAAATACTTGTAAGATTTTTTGATGTTAAATGGTAAGTTGTAGCATTTGTAAATATTTAGGGTAGCGTTGAATAAAAATAAATTTTCACGGGTCAAGTTAAAATATTTTAGGTCATAAAATTTATAAAAATACATTCCTTGCAAAATTTGAGTGATAAAATAATTATAGTGTAGTTTTTAAGAAAAACGTCGTAATAATATAACTTTAACGATTTATAGACAAAATAAATTTAAAACACTAGGTAAACTCAAAATATAGTTTTATCAACTAAATGTAAGTATAAAAATATCTCGGATCATTTTGGAAGTAACGGATTAAATTTTTAAAATAATAACTCACGCGATAACGTTTATTTAATATAAAATTTACGCGTTTAAGGTGAAATGCAAAAATCATGAATGAACTAACATAATGCAAATGATATTAATGAAATGTAGACTAAACTTAGTCTATATGAAATGTCCGTGATGATGTGATCATGAATTCGCCGCTAAACCAAAAAGGTTACGCGAATTTGGAACACGTAAACCTAGTTTACGATAAATGTTGAAATAGTGAAACTTGAGAAATGACCTGAAATTGCGAGTTGTCACATTCGCCCATCCAAAAAGGAATTCAGTCCCTGAATTCATTTCGTGTTAGTCTATCGAATTTTTGAGTTTGTGATGAATAACGAGGAGAAAAGACATGGAGAAGTGTCGTTACGGTTATCGATGATTGAGAGTGTCTAAAACATCATAGTAAGGAAAATATCGGATAAATCTCTCATAAGCAACACTTTGAATTGGAACATATGAACATTTTGCTTGCACTAAGATTTATAATAATCGCTCCCAACATAACGTGATCCTCCGAATTAGACATAGTTAGCTAGGCTATGTATAATTAAGGAACGATGACGTGACGCTCGTTTAGTTGTTATAACTCTCAATGTTTACAAGGATTTAAACCGTGTCGTTAAAATGGTCGATGAAGTAAAAAGAAGTAAAATTTCGTAAGTAATAACAAATCGGAAAGAAAATAAAGTACGATAGATGAGAATATTTTACAACGAGAGGTTTATCAAAAGTAGTACATCTTAAGTTATAAAGATTCGAATACGATGAAAGACATAAACTTAGTACAACATGGTACATAAAGAAAAACAAGATCGTTAGTTTCGAACTTCTTCGCCTTCCGCTTCATTGATACCTTGACGAGCTTCTCCTCCTCCTAACATGTATGCATTCCCATGAGCACCTTCAACTTGTTGACCTTGGTTTTGAGGACATTGATTTCGATAGTGTCCTTGCTCCCCACATCCAAGCATGTGACTACGGCTTTACCTTTACAATCCTCGCTAAATGTCCGGCTTTTGGCACTTGTGGCACCGGGAAGGGCAAGGACCCAAGTGATGAAAATTACATCGATTACATAGTGGGTGTGTTCCAAAGATACCCTCTACCTCTCATTGGTGCGTGACATAAACCATTCCCGCTTCTTGCCTTCTATTCATTGCTGATGATGGTTGGTGTTACGGTTTTGGTTGTTGTTGTAACCTCCTTGGTCATTTTCCCATTTCCTTTTGTTGTTGTTGAGTTGGTTATCGTCGTTGTTGTTGTTTTGGTTGGTGTTGGTGTACTTATCTCTCTTCACTACCTGGGCCATGAGCTTTTGAGTCACCCTAATAGCTTCCTCGATTGTTTGTGGATCAAACGAAGTCACATCTCCTTGAACAACCTCGGGAAGTCCCCCGATGAAAGCCTCTAGCAACTTCTCGTTATCAGAAACCATAGACGGGCATAACGCGGCCAATTCTTGGAATCTCCGAATGTAAGTGTCAATATCGTACCCAATTGTTACTAGTTCATAGAATTCTGTCTCCAACTTTTTCACTTCCGTTCGAGGACAAAACTTCTTAGTTACCAAACCCTTGAATTGCTCCCAAGTAAGCTTGAAAGCATTCTCCATTCCCATCGGTTGAGCATATGAGTTCCACCACGACAATGCTCCATCGAGTAGTGTACTTGTAGCAAACTTGACCTTACTATCATCCGGGCAATTACACAGCAAAAACACGGACTCCAATTTCTCGAACCATCGCACCATGGCGGTGGCTCCTTGATCCCTTTAAACTTGGTGGGATCTCCACTTTGAAATCCTTGTAAGAACGACTCTTAACTCCGGATCCTCCTGCATTTCCGATGAAGAAGAAGCTCATGCGGCATCGCAGAACTGGCCCCGGCAGCAGCAGCAGCCCACCGCTTCCCTTTCAATCCTTAATGCCTCGCTACACTATCCCTTACCAACTTTTGAATAGCCGTTTGTGTCATTTCGGTGTGGCTTTCTTGATTGCCATATCTTCTTCAAAACAAGAGGAAATGTGAGACGTAGCAAAACCGATGTTAATAATAAACGCCCAAAGAAATGTGATAAGAATGATAAGTTTGAGGTTATCTTTCAAAATAATCGACGGTTTCCCAAAAGATGGGTTATGAGATGTTGTAAGTGCTTCAAATGTATGGTGGTTTAGTGACTTAATGTGTGAATAAAGTGTAACTCGACATGTTAGTGGTGAAACAAGGAGTGAGAGTGACTTTGCCCTACTAAAGGTTTATCTCGGCATTCGACGTTATCGGTGATGAGTCAACTGATATAAAAATTATGATAGGGAATGACAAGGAATTCTCCACATTAGAGTATGAAGAAAGAATAATGGAATGGACATATAAGGGCATCCATGTGACAATCGTTGTGAAATGAAAGTAAATAACTCGAATAAAGTGCAAATGAATCCGCATGAAAAGTGAATATGCACTATGATGAAATGATGAGATGCTATGATAATGTAGCTATAGTCTAGGGTCAATGATGCAACCTAGTTCTCTATAATCAAGCTCGATGCCAATGTCACACCCCAAATTACACATTTTGCGGTGAATGGAATTCTCGGGATTGTTGTCATAGCATCACAATCACAGTTATATTGAACGACCTAAAGTGTCGTTTGGAAAATACATCGTTTGATTTAATAAAATAATCAGAGTTACAACATGGGTCCCAAAAGTTTACAAAGTTTGCGGAAATATAAATATATTACAAGTCCAAACGATGGTTTTGAAAGAAAGTGCCATAATGTACAATGATGTAAGTCGACGCCGCGACTCAAAAGGTGGTTCCTTAATCATGCCATGATGATAATGCCCTAGTTACCTGAAAATACATTGCTAAAAGTGTCAACACAAGGTTGGTGAGTTCATAGGTTTATGTAAATGTTAATACGACTACCACAAGTATAAATCAGGTATGACAATGATGTCACAAAATAATGTTACAATTGCTTAAGCGCATGATACCAAGTCGATCGATGTTCAGCCCAAAAGAGTGTCTTGCCAAACAACTCTAATAATTTTTATGAATGAAATGCATCCGTATGACTAGTTGGGATTCACCAACCCGGATGGAGGTGTCACCCTCGATAGATCTATCCACTCACACACGCTTCTAGGAAATTAACTACTCATGCATTTGAAATGGGGACATTTAATCGGCAACGTGTAACTCAAGCAATGTAAATGAATTTAACATACTTGGTATCGTAATAAAAATGTTGTGCAATGTATTCTCCCCCGTAGGTTTGAAATAATGTAAAAACTTGAATAAATCGGGGCTATGAAAACTCACTTGGTAAACTGGTGTGATGACAAGAGTGAGTACACTGAGGTATATCGTGATGTTTCAATCTGGGCCTATTACGAATGATATGATATGTAATGAGTTGCAATGTAATGTTATGCATGCATTTCGTATGTTATTTATACCATTTGCGAGTTTTGAAAATAATACTTATCGTCGAAAAATACTCTTTTGACGTCTTGACCATTCTTAAATCACTTTACAAGTATTTACGTCAAAATGTCATCCTACAATGGTTTCGTAATGATTTTGGTGAAATTATCACTTTTCGTCGTAAAATAAAGTCGTCGGAAATTTCATGAAATTGACAAAAATGGCTTTGAAAAACTAGTCGTAAAATGGTGTACGTCGATCATTAGGAAACGAACTCGACGGTTTTAGAAAGTTTGTATCAAAATCTAAAAGTTTCAGTTCAGGAGTTTTCGTCATCGAGGTCTCGAACATAAAGATAATAAGGGTTAAAGATGGTGATTTTGTCTAATTGTTGTGTAAAAGTGAGTTTCGCCAATTTTAAACAACCGTAATTAATTTATTAAAACTCCGCTATACAAACGGTTGGTCGTTTTGAAAAATATGCTTGGTGATCTTGATTTTACTAGAAGACATTTCATTTCAAAAGTTCTACATCATAGTTAAAACAACCGTCAACATGGTCATTTTAGTTACCGTAACACTTATCTCGTAAAAATAATATAGTTTTTCTAAAAATAATAGTTACGGCAAGTTTATGAAAACGTGCATATCTTAGTCGTTTCAAATCCGTTTTCTATGTATTATATGTCCTTAGCTTCGTATCAAAGTATACTAATATATTTTTGACAAGTCGAAATAATTTATGAAGCTTAAGGCTCGTTTTTGACTCGAATAAAGTAAAAATAACTTGCTGAAATTTCTGAAAAAAATATATTTCGTCGTCAAACTTTAAAAATTCATAACTTCTTCGTTATAACTCCGTTTTATTCCGTTCAAGCGGCCACGGTTTCGTTTTAAAGTATATTTTCTAAATATCTAGGCCAAATATTTTTGTTCACTGTCGGATTTTCCGAATTAAATTTTAAGGACAGACCCTTTTCAACACGTGTCGAAATGAGTTTTTCTCGCCAAACCTATTCTAACCCATTCAAAACAACTCAAGTTATTCTAATCCTACCATACACCTTCTTAGGGTGTCATGGGTTCCTAGACATCACCAAAACTAAAATATAACAAGGAGTAATTATAGGATGGATTATATATATTTAGCACATAAAAACCTTAAAAACCTTAAAAATGGTATAAATATCATGAGACTTGCATGTTTCACCAATAAAATGATATGACCACAAAAATGAATATGAAACAAAAATATAACTAGGAATGCTTACTAGTGATATGATGAGGTTTATGGACACAATGGTTTTTCCTAATCACTTGAGGTTTGTATTACAAAACCTTGCAACAAATGAGACTAGTGTTTAAATAAGTCACTTGTAAACTTGGAAATGCTTCCTTTTGGGTCCCTTGGCTGCCGTATGTTTGTAGAGAGAAAGAAGATGAATATTTTGGTCTAGCTTTGGTTACAAATGAAATGAAATGAAGTGAAAAATTAAATTTGTTTACTACTTGAAATGAGATATTTAGTAAATCATATTGTGACTCATCCCCCTTGTCGACAAGGGGGTTTGTCATACTTATGTTTGTGTTTTTTTTTTTTTTTTTTTTTTTTTAACTTGTATACATGTGAAATACTTGTAAGATTTTTTTGATGTTAAATGGTAAGTTGTAGCATTTGTAAATATTTAGGGTAGCGTTGAATAAAAATAAATTTTCACGGGTCAAGTTAAAATATTTTTAGGTCATAAAAATTTATAAAAATACATTCCTTGCAAAATTTGAGTGATAAAATAATTATAGTGTAGTTTTTAAGAAAACGTCGTAATAATATAACTTTAACGATTTATAGACAAAATAAATTTAAAACACTAGGTAAACTCAAAATATAGTTTTATCAACTAAATGTAAGTATAAAAATATCTCGGGATCATTTTGGAAGTAACGGATTAAATTTTTAAAATAATAACTCACGCGATAACGTTTATTTAATATAAAATTTACGTTTAAGGTGAAATGCAAAAATCATGAATGAACTAACATAATGCAAATGATATTAATGAAATGTAGACTAAACTTAGTCTATATGAAATGTCCGTGATGATGTGATCATGAATTCGCCGCTAAACCAAAAAGGTTACGCGAATTTGGAACACGTAAACCTAGTTTACGATAAATGTTGAAATAGTGAAACTTGAGAAATGACCTGAAATTGCGAGTTGTCACATCAGCCATTCGAAATCATGTGCGATGCTAGTGATTATGCTGTAGGCATCGTGCTCGGCCAAATAAAAGAGAAGCATTTTCAACCAATTTACTATGCTAGCAAAACCATGAATAGTATATCTAGTTAGGAGTCCACCTCGTTTAGGTTTCCTTGCTTGATTCCTATCAAGTAAACTTTTTTCCAATTTTTAGCTTCCTCGTAGTCTATCCCCCTTCTTCGTGACCTTTGTTAGTAATCCAATCGCTTTTCATCATGGAAGGTGATAACCACCCATCAAACCTGCCATTTCCCCCTACCAATCCCCTTAGACAACTTAGAACCCGCAGTTCCACCAGAACTCTTCTTGAACCTTTTGCTGAACCCGAAAGAGAGCTCAATAGGCGACGAAGAGCTCTCCATGAGTCGGAACCTCAAGGCACTACCATCAACTTTGATGAGGCCGCAACTGATGAAGAGTCCACTCATTTCCCCCAATCCCCTGAAACCATCAACATTGACAATCTGAGCCAACATAGCGAGGAAATTCCCGCTGCTCCGGTCAATGAACCCATCAATCCACCTGAAGCAAAGTCCCTCGGGGAATACTCTTCCCTCTCAGCATCTGGATTTATCAGCGCCATTATCTACCCTTCGGAGCAAGTCAACGAGGTGTTGCATGCCTCCGACATTTGGCTTATCTAGAATGCATGTCAATTCCATGGATCCCACAGCAAAAATCTCATTCATCACATCAAACAGTTTTTAAAGATTGTTGATGCTATCTATGCCGACGGGGCATCCAAGGAGACATCCAGACTCCGGTTTTTCCCATTTTCTCTTTAAGGACATGCCAAGGAGTGGCTCGATAAGCTTCCTCCAAAGTCCATCTTTACGTGGGAACAACTCACAACCAAGTTCACAAAGAAGTTCTTTCCCCGTGGGAGAACTGCATTAATCAGGAGCAAAATTCTTCACTTCCATCAAACAGATGGAGAATCTATCGTTAACTCCTGGGCTCGTTATAAAGATCTCATTCAACAAGCCCCACACCATGGTATCAACCTTTGGTTGCTTGTCCAAATCTTTTACGACAATGTCTCCTGAAATGACCAAAAAGAAATTGACTTCTCAACTGGCCAAAGAATTTCTAATCTCACTACGAAAGAAGGGTGGGACCGCATTGAGGAATATGTTCAATACCAAGACAACCCTTGGAACGAGCCAGTGACTGCAATGAGTATCTCTGTTTTCTCAAGAAAAAACTTATCATCTCTCGATGATCTGATAAAGAAAGCACAAGAGAAACTTGCATACCTCACAAAATTTCCAGCCCCCAAAAGGTTATTTAACCCATACCTTATATGCGATATTTGTGGAGGGCCGCACGAGAGTGATGAGTGTGATGACACATGCCAAGAGAGCGTCTTCCATTCCAGTCATGATATTTATGATGACCCCTCCCTTCTCACATTCTATCAAAACGATGAATGCAATCCTTGGGGTAATCTGAAATAGAAGACTAAAGGAAAGGAGGGATCTGAATACACCATCCGTGATGCCTTTGAAAAAGAACTCGGGCAGTTTACCATGGAAGGGGCAATGCTTCTAAAAGGTCTTGAAGGATTCATTCAAGAGCAGCAAGCTGATATAGAGAGTCAATTCTCCGAGCTCTACAAAAGAATAAGTGAACCTGGCCCAACCCATCACGACCCAACTTGTGTCGTTACTACTCGATCAGGAACTACTACCAAGGATCCCCCACACCCTGACCAGAATCCCACCACCAAGGAGGCCGCGTCAGGAAACGAAGCAATTCCGAAACCTTCTCACGATCCCCCTCCACAACCAAAGACTCGCCTCAATGACTAACTCTCACAAGGATTCCTTATCCTCGCGTTTAAAGAATCAAAAGTCAAGAAGACAATGAGAATATTGTCTTACTTAAAAGCAAGGCTTCCGTCAACATACCACTTCGATGTATTTTATCATATCCCCAAACATAGCAAATACTTCAAGAGGTTAATATCGAATCGAAAGAAACTTGAAGGTTTGATATCGTTAGGAGAGGAGTGCTCGGCTATCATCCAGAAAAGCCTTCCCAAGAAGAAAGAAGATCCGAGCAGCCTCACCATTCCCTGCTCTATAGGGACACTTTCTATGAAAAACGCCCTGGCGGATCTTGGGGCAAGTATTAACTTAATGCCTCATTCCTTGTTCCTCAAACTCGGGTATTCAGGACTGAAACCGACTAGAATGAGTATTCAGTTAGCCGATCGATCAATCAAATATCCCATTGGAGTTTGTGAAAATTTTCTTGTAGGGGTAGTAGAATTCAAGTTTCCAGTTGATTTCGTGATCTTAGAAATGGAGGAAGATAACTCAGTCCCAATAATCCTTGGAAGACCTTTCTTGGCTACAGCTCGTGCCATTATCGATGTTCATGATGGCAAACTCACTTTACGAGTGGGGTCCGAGAGCTTAACCTTCGACATCAAGGATTCTATGAGTCACTCCTCCTCCTACGATCACCCTATTTATTTTGTTGTGGAAGTTGATGAATTTGTGGATGACATAGATGACTGCATTGATGAGTATCTATTAAGCGAATTCATGAATGATGATAACAACACAATATACAATGATAGAGAAATCGAGATGGTTGGAGTTGTTTCCTTTTACCCCTGTAGGGACGAAATTGAACCCCTTGAGCTTCAAAAGCCAGAAAACAAGCCAAAACCATCAATCAAGGAACCCCCTACCTTAGTACTAAAAGATCTCCCGAGCCATTTAGAATATGCCTTCCTTCAAGAAAAGGACCAACTCCCTGTCATCATAAGCTCTTCGCTGACCACTAAAAAGAAAGAGAAGCTCTTAGAAGTTTTAAAAGATTACAAAGGAGTGATCGCATGGAGTGTTGCTGACATTAAGGGTATTGATTTTACATTCTGTACTCATAAAATCCTCATGGAGGAATATTACAAACCAACCGTTCAACCGCAGAGGAGGGTTAACCCTAATATCAAGGAGGTAGTAAAGAAGGAGGTCGTCAAGCTCCTCGATGCCGGCCTTATCTACCCCATTTCGGATAGCCCATGGGTTAGCCCAGTCCAAGTTGTTCCAAAAAAAAGGAGGAATGACGGTTGTAAAAAATGAAAAGGGAGATTTAGTACCGCAGAGAACGGTTACTGGTTGGCGTGTTTTTATCGACTATAGGAAGTTAAATGATTCCACCCGGAAGGATCATTTTCCTCTGCCATTCATTGACCAAATGCTCGAAAGATTAGCCGGGCATGAGTACTAATGTTTTCTTGATGGCTTTTCAGGATACTTCCAAATCCCCATTGCCCCTGAAGATCAAGAAAAGACTACGTTTACATGCCCATACGGGACTTTTGCCTACAAGCGAATTCCCTTCGGGTTATGCAACGCCCCGCCACCTTTCAAACGATGTATGATGGCCATATTCCATGATTTAATTGAGGATGATGGAAGTCTTCATGGATGATTTCTGGTATTTGGGAATTCCTTCGACCTTTGTCTTTCCAACCTTAGGAAGATGTTGAAACGGTGTGAAGAAACTAATTTGGTCCTGAATTGGGAAAAATGTCATTTTATGGTAAGAGAAGGAATTGTCTTAGGGCATAAAGTCTCGGGAAATGGAATCGAGGTCGATAGAGCAAAAATCGAAGCGATATCCAAACTCCCCTATCCTACTACCGTTAAAGCCATTCGAAACTTTCTAGGTCATGCGGGTTTTTATAGAAGGTTTATTAAGGACTTCTCGAAAATTGCCCGGCCAATGACACAGCTTCTTGTCAAGGATGCCCCTTTTGATTTTTTTGAGGAGTGCAAAGAAGCATTCAACCGATTAAAAAAGGATCTCACTCAGGCTCCAATAATGGTCACCCCTGATTGGTCTCAAATCACACCCCAAATTACTGCTTTGCGTGAATGGAATTTCGGGATTGATTCATCATAGCATCACAATCACAGTTATATTGAACGACCTAAAGTGTCGCTTGGAAAATACATCGCTTGATTTAATAAAATAATCGAGTTACAACATGGGTCCCAAAAGTTTACAAAGTTTATGCGGAAATATAAATATATTACAAGTCCAAACGATGGTTTTGAAAGAAAGTGCCATAATGTACAATGATGTAAGTCGCCTTATGACTCAAAAGGTGGTTCCTTAATCATGCCATGATGATAATGCCCTAGTTACCCGAAAATACATTGCTAAAAGTGTCAACACAAGGTTGGTGAGTTCATAGGTTTATGTAAATGTTACGACTACCACAAGTATAAATCGTGTATGACAATGATGTCACAAAATAATGTTACAATTGCTTAAGCGCATGATACCGAAGTCCGGATCGATGTTAAGCCCTAAAAGAGTGTCTTGCCAAACAACTCTAATAATTTTTATGAATGAAATGTATCCGTATGACTAGTTGGGATTCACCAACCGGATGGAGGTGTCACCCTCGATAGATCTATCCACTCACACGCTTCTAGGAAATTAACGGCTCATGCATTTGAAATGGGGACATTTAAGCGGCAACGTGTAACTCAAGCAATGTAAATGAATTTAACATACTTGGTATCGTAATAAAAATGTTGTGCAATGTATTCTCCCGTAGGTTTGAAATAATGTAAAACTTGAATAAATCGGGCTATGAAAACTCACTTGGTAAAGCGGTGTGATGACAAGAGTGAGTACACCGAGGTATATCGTGATGTTTCAATCAGGGCCTATTACTGAATGATATGATATGTAATGAGTTGCAATGTAATGTTATGCATGCATTTCAGTATGTTATTTATACCATTTGCGTAGTTTTGAAAATAATACTTATCGTCGAAAAATACTCTTTTGACGTCTTGACCATTCTTAAATCACTTTACAAGTATTTACGTCAAAATGTCATCCTACAATGGTTTCAGAATGATTTATGGTGAAATTATCACTTTTCGTCAGTAAAATAAAGTCGTCGGAAATTTCATGAAATTGACAAAATGGCTTTGAAAAACTAGTCGTAAAATGGTGTACGTCGATCATTAGGAAACGAACTCGACGGTTTTAGAAAGTTTGTATCAAAATCTAAAAGTTTCGGTTCAAGAGTTTTCGCCATCGAGGTCTCGAACATAAAGATAATAAGGGTTAAAGATGGTGATTTTGTCTAATTGTTGTGTAAAAGTGAGTTTCGCCAATTTTAAACAACCGTAATTAATTTATTAAAACTCCGCTATACAAACGGTTGGTCGCTTTGAAAAATATGCTTGGTGATCTTGATTTTACTAGAAGACATTTCGCTTAAAAAGTTCTACATCATAGTTAAAACAGCCGTCAACATGGTCATTTTAGTTACCGTAACACTTATCTCGTAAAAATAATATAGTTTTTCTAAAATAATAGTTACGGCAAGTTTATGAAAACGTATATCTTAGTCGTTTCAAACCGTTTTCTATGTATTATATGTCCTTAGCTTCGTATCAAAGTATACTAATATATTTTTGACAAGTCAAATAATTTATGAAGCTTAAGGCTCGCTTTTGACTCGAATAAAGTAAAAATAACTTGCTGAAATTTCTCGAAAAAATATATTTCGTCGTCAAACTTTAAAAATTCATAACTTCTTCGTTATAACTCCGTTTTATTCCGTTCAAGCGCCACGGTTTCGCTTTTAAAGTATATTTTCTAAATATCTAGGCCAAATATTTTTGTTCACTGTCGGATTTTCCAGAATTAAATTTTAAGGACAGACCCTTTTCAACACGTGTCGAAATGAGTTTTTCTCGCCAAACCTATTCTAACCCATTCAAAACAACTCGGCTATTCTAATCCTACCATACACCTTCTTAGGGTGTCATGGGTTCCTAGACATCACCAAAACTAAAATATAACAAGGAGTAATTATAGGATGGATATATATATTTAGCACATAAAACCTTAAAACCTTAAAATGGTATAAATATCATGAGACTTGCATGTTTCACCAATAAAATGATATGACCACAAAATGAATATGAAACAAAAATATAACTAGGAATGCTTACTAGTGATATGATGAGGTTTATGGACACAATGGTTTTCCTAATCACTTGAGGTTTGTATTACAAAACCTTGCAACAAATGAGACTAGTGTTTAAATAAGTCACTTGTAAACTTGGAAATGCTTCCTTTGGGTCCCTTGGCTGTCAGATGTTTGTAGAGAGAAAGAAGATGAATATTTTGGTCTAGCTTTGGTTACAAATGAAATGAAATGAAGTGAAAAATTAAATTTGTTTACTACTTGAAATGAGATATTTAGTAAATCATATTGTGACTCATCCCCTTGTCGACAAGGGGTTTATCATACTTATGTTTGTGTTTTTTTTTTTTTTTTTTTTAACTTGTATACATGTGAAATACTTGTAAGATTTTTTGATGTTAAATGGTAAGTTGTAGCATTTGTAAATATTTAGGTAGCGTTGAATAAAATAAATTTTCACGGTCAAGTTAAAATATTTTTAGGTCATAAAAATTTATAAAAATACATTCCTTGCAAAATTTGAGTGATAAAATAATTATAGTGTAGTTTTAAGAAAAACGCGTGAATAATATAACTTTAACGATTTATAGACAAAATAAATTTAAAACACTAGGTAAACTCAAAATATAGTTTTATCAACTAAATGTAAGTATAAAATATCTCGGATCATTTTGGAAGTAACGGATTAAATTTTTAAAATAATAACTCACGCGATAACGCTTATTTAATATAAAATTTACGCGTTTAAGGTGAAATGCAAAATCATGAATGAACTAACATAATGCAAATGATATTAATGAAATGTAGACTAAACTTAGTCTATATGAAATGTCCGTGATGATGTGATCATGAATTCGCCGCTAAACCAAAAAGGTTACGCGAATTTGGAACACGTAAACCTAGTTTACGATAAATGTTGAAATAGTGAAACTTGAGAAATGACCTGAAATTGCGAGTTGTCACATCAGCCATTCGAAATCATGTGCGATGCTAGTGATTATGCTGTAGGCATCGTGCTCGGCCAAATAAAAGAGAAGCATTTTCAACCAATTTACTATGCTAGCAAAACCATGAATGTAGCGCAAGAAAATTACACAACCACCGAGAAAGAGCTTTTAGCTGTGGTTTTTGCCTTTGACAAGTTCAGGCAATATCTCGTCCTTTCCAAAACTGTCGTCTTCACTGATCACTCCGCCTTGCGCTACTTGTTTTCCAAGCAAGATGCAAAACCCTGACTCATTAGGTGGATTCTATTACTTCAAGAATTTGACATTGAAATTCGAGATAAAAAGGGGGCTGAAAATCTTGCTGATGATCATCTGTCACGATTGGAAAACCCTGATCTTGAGAAATTAGACCATACCGAGATTCGTGACTCTTTTCCCGAGGAACGGCTAATGGCCATTAAGGAAATTGAGCCATGGTATGCGGATTATGCTAACTATCTGTCCAGTAAGGTTTTGCCAAATTACATGACCAAGCAAGATAAAAGAAAATTGTTCACTATACTAAAACATTACTTTTGGGATGAGCCCTTCCTATTTCGCATATGCCCCAATCAAATCATTCGAAGTTGCGTGGCCGAAAGAGATATTGATCGAGTTCTGAAAGAATGCCATGCGGGACCATCTCGGGGACATTACGGTGTAAATGTCACGGCACGGAAGGTTTTCGGCGCGGATTCTACCGCCTACTATTTTCAAGACGTTAAAAGATTGGTTCAAACATGTGATGCATGCCAACGATCGGAAACATCTCGAAGGGATGAATCACCTCGAATTATATCCAAGTATGCGAAATATTCGATGTTTGGGGTATAGACTTCATGGGACCTTTCCATCATCCAGGAGAAATGAATACATTCTCGCAAACTATCGACTATGTATCCAAATGGGTGGAGGCCCAAGCCCTTAGGACTAACGATGCGAGGGTAGTCATTCATTTTCTTAAAAAGCTCTTCGCATGATTCAGATTCCCAAGGCATTGATCGTTGATACGGAACCCACTTTTGCAATGCCCAAATGGAGAAGGTAATGAAGAAGTATGATGCTCATAGATTTTCTATCGCATATCATCCTCAAACGAATGGGCAAGTAGAAAACACAAATAGAGCATTAAAGCGGATACTAGAAAAAATGTTCCACCAGAATAGAAAGGATTGGGCATTCAAGCTGGATGAGGCACTCTGGGCATTCTTAATCGCATATAAAACACCTATCGGAACAACCCTTTTCGCTTGGTATACGGAAAGCATGCCACCTCCTTATTGAACTTGAGCAAAAAGCATCTTTGGGCACTTAAGGCCCGTAATATGGATTATTCCGAGGTGGTCAAATAGGTTTTTACAACAAGAATTGGATGAACTAAGACTGAAGCTTATGAATCATCGATCACATACAAAGAAAGGGCGAAAAAATGGCATGATCAACGAATAAAAAATCCTAAAGAGTTTTTGGAAGGAGATAAGGTGCTCTTGTATAATTCAAGACTGAGATTATTTCCGAGAAAACTCAAATCGAGATGGTATGGACCTTTTTCGGTGAAGAGGCAAATGAACAATGGGGTCGTGGTGCTCCTCGACCATGATGGAAGGAATATACCGTAAATGGGCAACGTAGAAACATTATCGCTGGACAATAATGAAATGGTCAACGATGAAGATATTGTTTTAGAAGAAGGTGACTGTAATGAAGTCACGTGAGGGCACGACTTGAGTCTAGCTACAAGACTCATAAATAAAGAAAAGCGCTTCGTGGGAGGAAACCCATGCTTAATGGTTTGCTTGTTTGTGCTGTGCATCTTTTATTGATTATTTATTCTCATGTTTAAATTTGTAAAAATGCTTTATTTTGTCTTTAACCTCATCTTAATTACATATAAAGGTATTTTACATAAGGGATAAGTGTAGGGAGGATTACACACGTTTTCAAAAGAAACGTAAACATGAGAATTTCAATTAATTAAAAGATATACATGTGTGTTTGTTTGAGTCAAATGCTTGTATTGAGTCATAATGGATGTATTGCGTGAAATTTTCCGATTCTAAAGATGTAAACTTTTCGTAATTTTTCCAAAATCGAGACCGCTTTTTGTCAGATAACTTGACGTCGTCAGATCGCAACCTAACGGCGTCGGGGAAGGAGCAAAACAACTCGATTACTTTTTTCTCGCTCGAGCTACTTATAAATTTTAGAATTTTCGTGTCTTAATTTTCCGTAAATTAGAAACATCCATTCCACAAGCATTATATCCTAGTTTAGTAGAGTCCTATATATATTATTACCACGATTTTACAAAGGTTTCGTTTGTTTTCTTCAACTGCAGCAGTTTAATTTACCAAGAAGAAGATACATAAGATGAGAAGGAGCTTTTAACGCAAACGTTCTTCTTCAAGAAAGATGTAACCACCACTTTACACGGATTCTACAGAGCTAATCGGGAGTATTAGTTTCTTTCATTTTAATTACCTTCCATTATCATAACTTTGATATTTGGGAACATTGGGGACAATGTTCGGTTTAAGTGTAGGGGGAAAATAAACGGAACTTTGAAACTATGCTTATCCTTGATTATTTGCTTTGTCCAATTGCATTGTGTAATAAACCATGAGAAAATGTCGGTTAGGGTAATTTTGGCACCAAATTTTCAATTTTCATAGCATATAGGAGTGGGCCATTAGTCTTAATAAAGCGCCTCATGGATAGGAAGTTATATGACCAACACAAAACCTTTGCCAATTAAATTCCACCCAAATGCGAGGATCGCCTTAGATTAGTAGGAATTAAAGCATTCATCTTTAATGCTTAGAGTGTGAATCGGTAGTATAATAGATTCTAGAACTTGTTTTGTGATGCATCCCGAGATCGCTAGTAAGACTACACTTGTGTAGTTAGAAATAACTAAATGATAAGAGGCATTAGGATAACCCTTGTTTGATACACGAATATAATTACTTCTTCCACATCGGTTGAGTAATTCCCCACACCTTTGCGTTGTACTCATCTTTAGTACACGATATCCCTAGTTAACCCCTCGAGCCTATCCTTTTCGGTTCTCGTGATGTTTCGGTTTTTTGGAATATCAATGAAGAGCATTGTTTACACCCCACCCCCAAATGTACACCCAAATCGCCTTAGCCTACCTTGTATGCACTCACTTTTAGTGCATTATTGTTATCACACTAAACCCTTAGTTCAATTATCTAGTTGCTTGCATAAGTTGCTAAGTCGAGTCATATCCTTTTGTTGGAATCACTCCTAAACCATAATCAAGTGTTAGTAATTAATATGTAATAGTTAGCTTTATTATGGCCTTTATGTTTGTTATTAGCCTTAAGCTTATGTAGAAGGCCCATGAGCTTAGGCCCAAGCCCATAAAATAAAGGATGGAAACTAGGAGTGTTGCCCTAGCTTTCCTCCTATAAATACTCTTGTAAACCCTCATTTGAGGGTTGGTTGTTCAAGTTATTCTCTCTTCACATACTCTACGCATAACCGTCCCATATTATCGTGTGTGTGTGTTTGGATCTTGTTCAATCACCTTATCTCTTTCTATATTACTTGTGTTTGTAAAACTACTGACCTAACAGTGGTATCAATCGCCAACTAGTTGGGTGAATCGTGTTTTTTTTTTAAGTGGGTTTCGGTCCTACGCCTAAAACGCACATTTGATACTTTGGTTCGCTTAAAAACTTGTTTTTTACACTTTTTAATCCAAGATTCTTGTACTTTTAACGTTTTGAGATGTTAAAATACTTGTTTTTGGCAAAAAGTTTCAAACTTTATGCGTGGATAGTTGTTTTTGATCGAGTTTTTGAACGTGGGTTCTATCCTACTGTGAATCGCTTTTAGAGGCTTTGGTTCATCAAGTTTCACACTTTTGTGTATTTTGGTGTTATTGAGCTATTTTATCACACAAAAGCGGTTTAGAAACACTTTTGGACGAATCAAAATTTTGAGCATTCCTACGCCGTAGTAAAACCCTAAAACTATGCGTAAGTGCTTCCTTGGTTTGATCTTCATTTTCTCGGTATATTCCGTGTTTTCTTACTTGGATAAGTCCGAAAATACGCACGACTTTGGATATCTCTTGCATCGTGATAGTGTAAAGATCATTTGGGCAAAAACCCTAAAATTATGCATAAGCATAAGCTTACGCCAGAAATCCTACGCCTAAGATTTTCCTACGCCTAAGCCTAGTCTTACGATAAGAAAATCCTACGCCTAACTTTCACGCCTAACTTTTGTCTACGCCTAACTTTAGTGCTTTTCCTACTTACGCGTAAGCTAAATCCTACGCAGAACTTCTCATTGTTACGCTGTAACTTTGGTGTTTTTACGCATAAGTGCTACTTGGTTTTTGTCTTTTCTACGCCTAAGGACACTTCATCAACAAAGGTTCATTCGACTACAAAGATCCATTTTTTACTACACAAGTTTATCAACATGTCTCAACCACCATACTCTAACTATTTCCCTCACACTTATAATCATCAACAACAACAATTAACTCCACAACATCAACAATGGAATCAACAACAAGCTATTTATCAACAACAATTTAATCAACAACATAATCCACAAATTGGTGCAATTCCACCACCACAAATGGTTCAAACACCACCAAGCCTTCAAGTTCAACCCTACACAAATGATTTCAATCAACATCCATCAAGGAACACTATGAAGGAACCCACTTGGTTTGCAAAGATGTGTGAAGCTTTAAGCAGCCAACAATCAATTCATGAAGCTGGATCACTTGATAGACCTCCAATGCTCACTCCAGAAAACTACGATCAATGGGTGATAAGGTTCTTTAGGTTTTGTGATCCGAAGAAGCCACATGGAAAGTTCTTAAAGAAGGTTATCTTGGAAGGTCCATTTGAGATGCCTCATTGTCATTGTGCCGGAGATCCAACCGCTGCTCCACCAAGAGATGAACAAATGAACATTGCTATTGTTGCGTAATTGAATCCTCAAGAACTTCTACACTATGGAAGCGGATGAACTTGCAATGGAATACATCCTCTTAGGATTACCAAACCCAATTCTTCGTAGTGTTGATGCTCAAAAGACCGCACGAAAATGTGGGATCATATTCATCTTCTTATGGAAGGATCGTACTCAATCGGGAGGATTTGGAATCCAAAATTTACTTGGCTTATGAACACTTCATGATTGAACACGAGAGACACTAGAGTCCTATCATCATCGATTTTCGGACATCATCAATGATTTGGATAAACACAACATCATCATGCCAAGAATTGCGTGAATACTAAGTTCCTGAGTAGGCTTGGTCCGAATGGGAGAAGTATGTCATTTTTTCGTCAGCGAAGAATATGCATCATTCTACTTATGGATTGTTGTGCGATTACTTGAAGCCACATGAAAAGGAAGTTAATTGGGAAAGGATTCTCGTGCTCAAATTGCTACAGTCACATCCGGAAAATCAACAACTTGCCTTGTATGCTCAATGTAATTATCCTCTCAACCAAAGAACTCAACCAATCGCTTCAACCACACCTTCACGAAACAACCTCAACAAAATCAATTGGTTCCATACAACAACAACAATGCTCAAACATATGTCGTTGAAGCGATCGAGGAAATCGATCCGCTCGAAGCATTGCAACAAGGATTTGTTATGATTGCTAATGCTTTTGGCGTTACACCAACAAATCCAACAATCGATTCGCTTCTCATCTAACACACGGACTCAAGTGTTGTGAACAATGGACGAGTTGAAGTTCGTAATCGTGATTATGGTCGCCGATGGGCGGTGGTCAAGGGTTTAATCTCGTGGGTAGGAATAACAACAGAGCTCAAGTGGTGGAATAGGGAAATGCTCAAAATCGGTTAAATGGTCTTAGATGCTACAACCGCAATGAGAAGGACACTGGCTAATGCATGCCCAAAGCCGAGGACTAGGGCAAGTGCTTATTTCAAAGAGGCTTTACTTTTGGCTCTTAGGATGAAGTCGGTGGATCTCTCTGCATAAAGAACGAGCTTTATGGCGTATGAGACTCGAGATGATGATATGGAGGACTTGCGTGCCAATGCATCATTATGTTGATGGCTAATATGCAAGAGTTACACATGAGTGAAACAGGCCCAGTGTGATAATCGATGGTTTGTCTCGGTGCACCAACAAACCATCATCATATCTCGAACTAATATCTCCGCCAATATCTGAATTCGCACGGCTCAGATTGTTCAAATGAGTCATCTACATCTCATTCTAACGATTTTCAAATAAACCCCGTAGTTACATTTGACGATCCGATGACCTTATGGTTTCCTTGATAATCAAATTGACTTTGTGGTTATACTTGAGGATCTAAATAATGATCATGTTGTGACTCACGTTGAACACGTTGAACCTTTGCCTCATCCACATCTTGTTACATTACTTAAAGACCAACAATCCCAAATTGTTGAATGTGTTGCATTAAATCGATCTTAAAAAGTAAAATGCACCGCTAACCAAGGATTTTGAATGCTTACAAATGCAACTCAACTTTTCAAAACTCAAGAAAACCAGTGAAAAAGGTTTTGATGCCGCTTTGCAAAATCTCATCAAAACGAAAAATATTTAGAGAAACAGATCGTGATCTAGCCTCGAAGAATGCTTTGTTGTCGAATTAGAACAATCAAACATGAACATAAAAAGCAAATTAACGCTCTCACCTTGGAAAATCAAAAAGCTAAGGTGAGTTGTTAACTTGTCAAAAACAGCTCTCCATACAAAAAGCATTCAACGAATCGGGTAGATGACCTTCTTGAAGAAATTATCGGCTTACAAAACAAACTTAAAGAGTTTAAAGCGTTGTTTACAAACATGGTGAATCAAGAATGACTATTGAAAAGTTTACCTTAAAACCCAATCCAAAAGGATATGGAAAAAATCTAGGCGATTACAAACCACGACTTTCACTAAAAACATTCAAACCAACTCACAAGTTTCCGGTCACGAGAATACAAAATTGATAATATTGTTATGAGTGTTGTTGAATATCATCGTCAAGAGGAATTAGATGCAAAAGACGAGAGTCGATCAAAATTAAAAAACGTTGTTTACAACAAACCTTTTAATTATAAAACGCGGTCACTTTCGTCACACCAACGGATTCTTCTAACACACCAAGGGTTATCATCAAAACACCGAGTCTTCTAATGTTAATCCCAAAACAGATTATGCACAAACTTATGGTCCTTTACCTTCAATTAGTGAAGTAAACTCAAAACCGAAAATCGAAATATTCTTAGATATTTTGACATTTTCATGGTGACCTCAAAATTTTACTACATGAGATAGAATATCGCTCAAATCAAAATTGAACACTTTCAATCGCCTCGCGCGAGAACAAAGAGACATTTTCAGGAAAATCTTTTACCTAATGTTAAAAACTTGAAAAGTTGTGCATTAGCCTGGGAACGGGATTTTCATAAGGAACTTGGAACTATGAAGGTTGTTTTCAAATTGATTCAAGAAAACCGTGTTTTTTATCTTCATTTTGTAAGTGTTTTCGTGTTCACAACATGTTTTTAAGATAAGGTTTTGAATTTCATGTAAATCCTACGGCTAAAACATTGTTCACGCGTGATTATGTGTTCTACGCTTAAGCGTATGAACACACAATCAATGCGTGTGTGTTTGTGGTGAAAAGGAGGTGTCAAAGCGTTTTAAATACATCAATGATACCATCAAAACCCACCCGTAAACACGAATTGGTGATTTTTGAAAATTAGGGTTTATAAGTCGATTTGGGTTTTCTAAATGAGAAGTGTTTTGGTCAAATAGATTGTTGGGTTATGGTCATAAGGTGTTGAATTGATCATTTCCATAGTTGGTAACCACCCGTAAACACAAATTGGTTGACAATTTGAAACTAGGGTTTAAAGTTCATAATTTTGGGTATTTTTGATTCACAACGATTTTGATGTTATAACTTGGCCTAAAGACTCTACCAACACTCTAGAACTACCGAATTAAAATGGTGCATATCCTATGGTTAGAAGTGATACGCGTAATTCTCAACCCTTGGGTTTTGACCTCACGCGTATGACTTTCACGACAATGTAATCATAAATGTTCTTGCCATAAATTGTTGTTAAAATGATGTTTGGTGATAATGTTAATGATTTGATGAACTTATTTCGTGATTTGTTACGCTTAAAATTCATAATCAAGGTCATTTGCATTTCTCGCATAAGGATTACCCTACGCGTAGTCGGGCTATGCCTACGCGTAAGGTTCTACGGTGGGACTACGCGTATCCCGTGAAGGATATGCGTAACATGCCTCACGCATAAGGTCTACTTTACGAGTAAGCCTTACGGCGTAAGTTTTTATACGCCACGCCGTAAGCTCTCACGCTTAAGGTCCCCTTTTCCACGCTGTAACATTTTCTGGCGTAAGATAGGATCCCACGCGTAAGCTTATAACTACGCCAGATAAAACACTTGCTTACGATAACTTTGTCATTGCTACGCATAAGCACGGATGGACCTTCATAATGAATTGTTACGTGTACAATCTTGTTAATAAGCTAATCATATCATCACGAATTCAATAATGTCACTAATAAACTTAAACGCTTAACATGTTATGAAATATAAGTGATAACATAAACTTTAAAACCTTAAAGTTAACTAACTCACGAAATGTTTCCGAGCATCATTAGACTATTGGACAAACAAGTGACTTAGGACTCAGAATAATCATTAACACTACTCATTCAATAATTAGACAATAAAACCTTACGTTGACTAACATTATGTCTTTCGATATGTTGGTTCTTTTGGCTAATGTTATTTCGAGATAAAGATATGGTGAACAAATGAACGTGGATGCACAAGAAGTTCTTACAATTCTTGATATCTTTCCGGAAGGTTACCCAGAAAACTTGGAAAGAATAACCTTAGGGTTGACTTTGCCACCCTAACATGCTCGTAATCTTCTTGTCTCATGGCGGTGGATATTCTCAAGACTCATTCTTATCGAATATGCTCTCACACTCCGCCACGGTTCAAGTCTACATTCAACAGTTCGGGATTCCATGCGAGAGGATCCCGGTCAAAATGTTGTGAAGTGACTCTTAATCACAAGCAAGTCACTATCACTCGATGACTTACTTTGTTCTCATAATTCCGACATCGCCCAACCGACTTCTTTGCCACCCTCATGAATGATCGCTCGCAATTCTTGATAGATATTGGTTATGATGAAGCCAGGAATCATTACTAAGCACTCTCGTGGAGTCAAGAATATTCCTCAACCATGGAGGACACTCTATATTATCATCACCAAATCGGTCTCGGGTCGTGACAAAGGATATGAGCATCCCAAGCTCATGGAACTGCAGATTTTCGGTCTCGATCAACAAGAAGGACATCATATTTGAAGCCTTTGCTTTGGGAAGACATGATCTTTCTTTCGAAGAAGCTTGGCAACAAAATTCCTATGTCGGATACACCAAGTCGTTGATTGAGAGAGCTCTTGGACTTCATCCCGATATCCCGGAGAATCAATGACCAGATAATCATGACATCCGCATCGAGCACATTCTATCCATCGTAATCAAAGAAACGTCTCTGAAGAAACGTGGAGCTGAATTACCCGATCACCTTCTTACGGAGGAAATCAAAAAGTGGAAACGTACAAAGGTATCGGTGTGGCCGTTAAAGAAGGAAAAGTTGGTCATCTTGATGAAAAGGCTTCGGGATACCTACCGAAGGACCGTAAGAGGCGATCTTTGGAAGTGCCACAAGTACTGATAGTCGAGGAATGTTCCAAAGAGAAACCTATTCCAAAGAGGAAACCTACTCCTAAGAAGAAAGTTCCTCTCGAGGAAGCTACTCTATTCCATCCTCTACACGAACCTCCAAGAAAGCTTTTGGACGAAAGTTACGAAGGAGCAGAATCGATTTAGGAGATTCATTATTCGAACCGCACAAGATATCTCGGACATTCCAAAACCTCCAAGTCCTCAAGTGACAAAAGTAAAGGAAGACTCATGTACTTGAGACATTTGATGAAAGCTCGAAAGTGAAAATGTTGAAGAGCCACCGAACTCGAGTACAAGAAGAAAGTCAAACGACTTAGACATCAACACAAGGTGAAGTGTTTGCAAAGATCAAATGGGTGGTCCGGGAGGATCAAGTGGTCGCCCGCCAACCAAATCCTCGATGCGGTTAATTGATCCGATAAGGAGCTGGTACCACCACTCTTATGCAACAACAACCACTGTGGAAGATACTATAGTGTATGACTTTGAAAATCCGGCCGACAAGAAGAAGAAAGATAAAGATCTTGATTATGACATGTTTCTTCGGATAGTCCGACACGCATACGAATGAAACTTATGAACCGCCAAAGGACCCGAGTCTCTCACATCTCATCATCATCGATTCTTCTTCTCACTCATCACAAAACCATCCAAGAAATCAACGGATCATCATCCAAATCTGTGAAGACACCACCGCTCTTGGATTTCTCGGACACATGAAAGAATTGTGAAAATTTGTCAAACAAGTCGAATGAAAAAATGTTATACTGGGAAGATTAACTTTCTCAATCAACAAATACAATATCTATATGACGAGAATGACAAGATGCAAAAGAAAGGAAGTTTATTCCGAATTCATGAAAAATCATCGTCAAGAGGCTGAGCGAAATGATCGAAGGTTACACTAACAAGTACCTTCGTAATATCGTTCCTAAAGTCACAAAGGCTGCTTACCGCATAACTATATTCGAATCTTATGCGAGATAGCCAAGCAAACTATAAGATCAACACCTTTAACCGTCACAATCAATCCATCCGATCCTGTCATTTTCTCGGATAATGAATTGGTGGCCAAGCTTGTCACACAAATGTCCACACGATCGGGACATTTACTTCGAGGAAGGAAAGTTGTTTCAAGCATTCTGGACTTCCAACTCAAAGAGGCTTGTAGATTCGAAGAGGAAAGTCTAAACGTCCTAGAGGCGATGAAGACAAAGATCCGATAAGCATGATAAAGCTAAACGTCGAGAAGAAGTCGGTGAATCATCTTCTATGCAACCCCTCCTCAACGAACTCCTCGCTCAACAAAGGTCCCTCCTCGTTCTTCAACCGAAAAACCTCGGGGCGATTCCGAGTTACCACCTCTTACTCAAAAACAGTGATTACTTTGAGTATACGGTGGTGACGATGAAGAGTTCCTTGAGCCCTCCAACAACCCACCTCACCCAAACAAGTGCGAAACCGTAATCATCATCAAGGCCTTCCAAAAGAAGAAGAAGACGACTCACCAAGTCGTATCATGGCTAGATGACGATAAAACAGAAGAGTTTGAATGGTTCTCACACTTGTCAATCAAACTCCCTACCCCGATGAAGGTCAAGACTTGGTAGACGGTTCTACATTGAGCACGCAAAACTTTTGCAAGAAAAGTTCCATGTGAAGAAAATGGCGAAATCTAAGTTGAAGCGAATCAAGAATGAAGCGTTCAACTTCTAAAAGACTGACCGAAAGCGCCTCAAGGTCGAATATCATCTTGAGAACATCGCTCGAGCTATGTCTAACAACATGGATTGGCTCAATCCGGAAGCAAACATTGACTTCACACAAAGGGACAACCTCCATACTACACCGATTGGACCAAACCCCTACCGACCATTGGTCAAGCAGATGAACCACGGTTCCCTTCCGATACTTCTTTAACAGAGACACGGATTTTCTCTTACGGTAGCGATGGTTCGCGAAAATACGCTACATCGTTGACTCTTCCATTCCCAACGGCTATTTACTCAAAGCGCATAGCTATCGAGGAACGTGCAAATCGCTTGTTTTCTCGACAACGCAAGCATACGACCGAGATGCATTGTATGGGATTCATCATTGGCCGAACGCCAAGAATCTACTATGTGTCGCACGGTTCAAGTCTCAACACGCGATGTCAGCTTCTAAGGACATCGTGGCCATCAAACACGTTAATCTCAAGTCTAAGTGGGACTACACCTTCTTGAAGAATATCATAGTCAAACGACAAGATGAGCAGGACTATGCATTCTCAAGTCGACTTTATGAATTTGTCCTCAACGACATCAAGACATGTACCTTGCCAAAGTATTGTGGTCGTATGAGACAATTCTCATCAAGTTCAACGCGAATTTATCAAGTCACTTCTCATCTTCATTAGACGATCGTGATCAAAGAACGTGTAGAAGATATCCACCGGTCGTTGAATCTTATCGGACAGCGTGTCAACCTCACTCCTCCAACGCTTGATCTTCCCGACATCAATCACTATCTCAATATACGCCATCAAGAAACCTTTGGAGTTGTTTACCGCAGTGAACTTCAAAGAAACCGCTTAATGGCGTGTAGTGAACTTCGAAGTCGGGATCATACTTTGAAGTCGTTAGGGACGGATTGGCATACGGGTTGAAGGATATACCGAAAATTGGGTCTCCTAAGCGCTGGAATTCTCAAGAAAGGAGGGATGTGAGACGAATCATCACAATGATTGATGAAAGGTTGTTCGAAGGGATCGATTGCACGATTGGAGAGCTATGTTGGTGGTCGACCAGGATTAACATAACCGGATTTCAACGCCTGTGTGCACTCACAGGAACATCATTGCACTTCGGTACCCCTTGAATTGGTTCTTTCATTATAAATTTGGATGTGTGATTAAATATGTCAATGGCTTGTGCACACATAACGATGTACCACCGTAATTGTCAAGAAAGGACCATGTGGTACGCTTGATTGCCACAATCCTTATAAAAGGAGCGAAGCTTCTTACTTTTGAGTAAAACCTATCAAACCTTTCATTATTCAATGTTTTGCTCAAAAGAACAAGTACTTCCCGTATGATTTTCAAAACCTCAACCGCTTATATCACTTGTTGAGGGGAGTATTTGAATTAAAACTTTGTTCACAAATTGTTCACGATGATCACTCTTTCCGCAACACTCGAAATGGTCATATTTATTCTCAAACGTTTCAAAATAACATTTCATATGCCATTTTTGAGGGGAGAAAATTGTGTGATAAGAAATATGTTGTGCAAAATGCAAATGAATCAGTGTACCTCGGACTTAACCAACGAATTGATGGTACTAAACTGCTTGTAACTCGAAAAGACTTGTCCTGGACGGGTAATAATTTCAAGCTAGTTCGCTAGTAATGTAAACGTGTCTCGCAAAGGACTTGTCCAAGTAGAAAGTACCATTCGAGACACTCTTGGTAGACATGAACTCGACGGTATGACAACCTTCGAGGTTTGTCTACACCTTCAAGGTAGTTATTAGAGCTAGTTGTTACCTAAAGTCGACAATGTAACTCTTTAACTATGCAACGAATCGTGTCTCATGGGATTGTCTATCTCCGATTGGATCAATTCAAAATGTGCTTGCTCTTTCCTCCTTGTGCATTTAAACCATTAAAACTCTTAAGCACATGTGAGGGGAGTATTATGCAAAATCCTATCTCTCACAATGGTTCAAACATGTTTTCATTTACAAACCTTTGAGAGATGTTTCACAAACAAATGGTTTAATGGGAACATAGGTTAGTCATGGAGTTATAAGGTGACTAAGGTTAGGAATAACTGTCTATGATCCGCCAGAGTCGGAGGGATCTACCCAAGGACATCACAAATAGTTAGTACTTAGAAGTCCTTAGTACGATTATTAAAAGGAGAAATGAGAATCGGAGAAAGAAGGAGTTGAAGAATCAAAAGAAATGCATAGAAAAGGGTGAAAAGAAATGCCTCCGCATTATTCAACTTAGGGCGATACAGGGTTCAATTCATATACTCTTGGTTGTCAATTAGTAACACCGGTATTGAAGATTAAAAGTCGTCATGGACCAAGTGACGCATGCACTAAACCTTCTTAACCACTCAAGTTTCTCTCAATGAGCTTGTTTCATTCTCACGTGGAACCCTACGTAAACTATTGGCTTTCTCTTGAGATCGCCGGTATTGAAGAAGGAGACCCTCTCCCTAGTCTCCGTCAGAAAACCAAACGCACTATTGAGTCTAGAGCCACGAGATTCATCAAAAGATCTATTAGAACACTTGACATTTTATCACTTGACGATCACCAAATAAGATCATCGATGGTTCATATCGAGTCCTTCACGGATCTTAGCAACTGTCGAGAACATTTATGAGAGGTTCACATCCGTGATCTCGGTGATTGAATGGAAACTCTGCCGGTCAACATCAAACCCGACAAGAGGTCATTTCGGTAACTCCCCGTGGATTACGCGAGTGTGTCTCAAATGGTCTACATCGTGAGGTGATGCTACGGTGTACCTCGTGACTCATCGAATCAGAGATGTACGGTACATCGTGTTATCTCACTTGTGGGACTCCGGGCTCAGAACGGCCTTTGTAAGAATTAGAGTTGTTTTCACACAATGTCATAACACTCTCAAGTTCAAACTTGTAAGTCGCTGGAACCGCTTATTACTAACCGCTTGAAATGTTTTCTTCTTATGGAAGCTCCGGAGCGGGATGATCATGTCGATTCTTCTCATGCTCACGCCAACATCATCACTAATGGAAGTTCTATTCAAAAGCAACACAACCGTCGAATGATTCTTCATCAAACCAAAGAATCTACAAAGTTAAAGACTTAGAGAACTTCATCGATGTTGAATTCCAACGTCATAGCGTGTGAGCATGTTGAAGAATGACATGGAGACACCTTTGGAGCAAAGAAAGCGGACTTGAAAGATCGATGCGCACAACAACATACTATCACCTTCACCACAAAGAACAATGATCAAAGAACAAAGTTAATGATGACGTCAAAGCATAACTATTCAAAGATAACTATCTCTCTACACTGGGGAGATTTTTCGAATCAAGGCAATTCCTCTCATAAGAAAGAAGAATGTCAGAAGACGTCAGAGCTACTATTACATCAACGCCTTCACCGTTCATCACCAACACTTGAGGGGGCTGTGGTGCTCCTTGACCATGATGGAAGGGAATATACCGTAAATGGGCAACGTGTGAAACATTATCAGTTGGACAATAATGAAATGGTCAACGATGAAGATATTGTTTTAGAAGAAGGTGACGGTAATGAAGTCACGTAGGGGCACGACTTCGAGTCTAGCTACAAGACTCATAAATAAAGAAAAGCGCTTCGTGGGAGGAAACCCATGCTTAATGGTTTGCTTGTTTGTGCTGTGCATCTTTTATTGATTATTTATTCTCATGTTTAAATTTGTAAAAATGCTTTATTTTGTCTTTAACCTCATCTTCATTACATATAAAGGTATTTTACATAAGGGATAAGTGTAGGGAGGATTACACACGTTTTCAAAAGAAACGTAAACATGAGAATTTCAATTAATTAAAAGATATACATGTGTTTGTTTGAGTCAAATGCTTGTATTGAGTCATAATGGATGTATTGCAGAAATTTTCCGATTCTAAAGATGTAAACTTTTGAAATTTTTCAGAAAATCGAGACCGCTTTTGTCAGGATAACTTTGACGCGTCGAGATCGCAACCTAACGGCGCCGGAAGGAGCAAAACAATCGATTACTTTTTTCTCGTTTTGAGCTACTTATAAATTTTTAGAATTTTCCGGTCTTAATTTTCCGAAGTGCAGAAACATCCATTCCACAAGCATTATATCCTAGTTTAGTAGAGTCCTATATATATTATTACCACGATTTTACGCAAAGGTTTCGTTTGTTTTCTTCAAGTGTGCGAGTTTAATTTACCAAGAAGAAGATACATAAGATGAGAAGGAGCTTTTAACGCAAACGTTCTTCTTCAAGAAAGATGTAACCACCACTTTACGGATTCTACCGAGCTAATCAGGAGTATTAGTTTCTTTCATTTTTAATTACCTTCCATTATCATAACTTTGATACTTTCGGGAACATTGGGACAATGTTCGCTTTAAGTGTAGGGAGGAAAATAAAACGGAACTTTGAAACTATGCTTATCCTTGATTATTTGCTTTGTCCAATTGCATTTGTGTAATAAACCATGAGAAAATGTCGGTTAGGGTAATTTTGGCACCAAATTTTCAATTTTTCATAGCATATAGGAGTGGGCCATTAGTCTTAATAAAGCGTCTCATGGATAGGAAGTTATATGACCAACACAAAAACCTTTGCCAATTAAATTCCACCCAAAATGTGAGGATCGCCCTTAGATTAGTAGGAATTAAAGCATTCATCTTTAATGCTTAGAGTGTGAACTGGTAGTATAATAGATTCTAGAACTTGTTTTGTGATGCATCCCGAGATCGCTAGTAAGACTACACTTGTGTAGTTAGAAATAACTAAATGATAAGAGGCATTAGGATAACCCTTGTTTGATACCCGTAATATAATTACTTCTTCCACATCGGTTGAGTAATTCCCCACACCTTGCGTTGTACTCATCTTTAGTACACGATATCCCTAGTTAACCCCTCGAGCCTATCCTTTTCGCGGTTCTCGTGATGTTTGGTTTTTGGAATATCAATGAAGAGCATTGTTTACACCCCACCCCAAATGTACACCCAAATCGCTTTAGCCTACCTTGTATGCACTCACTTTTAGTGCATTATTGTTATCACACTAAACCCTTAGTTCAATTATCTAGTTGCTTGCATAAGTTGCTAAGTCGAGTCATATCCTTTTGTTGGAATCACTCCTAAACCATAATCAAGTGTTAGTAATTAATATGTAATAGTTAGCTTTATTATGGCCTTTATGTTTGTTATTAGCCTTAAGCTTATGTAGAAGGCCCATGAGCTTAGGCCCAAGCCCATAAAAGAAAGGATGGAAACTAAGAGTGTTGCCCTAGCTTTCCTCCTATAAATACTCTTGTAAACCCTCATTTGAGGGTTGGTTGTTCAAGTTATTCTCTCTTCACATACTCTACGCATAACCGTCCCATATTATCGTGTGTGTGTGTTTGGATCTTGTTCAATCGCCTTATCTCTTTCTATATTACTTGTGTTTGTAAAACTAGTGACCTAACACCTTTGTACATAGTTTTGGGACGATTGGGACTCATGGGAAAAGTTAAACTTTATGAGATGACGGGAAGGGAACGTTAAATTCAAATTCCGTTTATTTGCATAATAATGTACTCCAAGTGTTTTGATCTTTTCAATTCGGGTCATATTAGTGTTAGAGTAATAAAAACTCAAGTGTAGGGATGTGCCTATAAATCCCTATCATTTTGATGTTATCGTAGAGGATGGTAGAGTAAAAGTGTATGAAGAAAAAAAAAAGGGCTACCATCCTACATCTATCTTTAAATTTATGTTTGTTTATTGCAGTTATCTAGAGTTTAGAGTGTCGAGTCTTGGCTTAGCAACGCCATTCTTCGCATGCTTGTAACATAAAGATTTTTGACTTGCCACCACTAAATAGCCTATCCCACTAAACCCTTTGTTTCCCTACCGTAAGCCTAACATTACAGCCCTTCAAAAGACCTCTTGGATAATCTTTCCTAGGTGCTTACGCCAAAGCGATGGAGGTTTGATCTAGTCTCAAGCCTATGGTAATCTATGTACTAGGAACGGTTAATGAGTGTTTATCTTCCATTTCCACTTTGATATATTTCATATACACCCGAGAGATGTGAGTATCCAAACACCCCATGTGAGGTGCTAGTATGTAATTTTCGTGCTTGTTATGACTTTTGCGGGGCTTATATGTGTTGTGAATCGTTCTAAACGAATGCTTCATGACCTCTAACTTATAAATTGATTGGCTAAAAGCACATTTGCTTGAGGACAAGCAAATACAAAGTGTAGGGA
Organism: Chrysanthemum lavandulifolium; assembly: GCA_022545495.1. Lineage (NCBI taxonomy): Eukaryota > Viridiplantae > Streptophyta > Magnoliopsida > Asterales > Asteraceae > Chrysanthemum > Chrysanthemum lavandulifolium. The sequence continues at coordinate 585,712 of JAHFWF010000030.1, forward strand.
TATTTGATAAGGTTTTAAAATGTACCTTTTTGAGGGGTCGTTTAAGCTCTTATTTGATCACTTTTGTATCCGTTATTACTTAATATCATTCATTTTCACTTTTTAGGTATCTTGAAGGCAAAATGCTGGAATAACACTTATTCGGACGAAAAGGCGCGAATATACGAAGAAAATAGCCAAAGTCAAGAATCGAGACACTCAGTGCTGAATCAAGGAAGACGGCCAGCATAACTAGTGACGCCGTCGGACAACTTTTGTGATGGCTTAGTAGCCAAATTGCTCATTTACAAGTGGCGGCTTGGGTTTTAAAAGAGTAGGGCGTCATGACTCGGACGGCATAGATTTGATCCAGACGACGCCGACATCTTGAAGGGACGGCGTCACAAGCATAAGGTGATGTCGTCGCAAGACTAATGTGGCCAAGACGAAACCCTAATAACGGCAACCCGACGGCGTCACAATTCAAAGGGTGACGCCGTCGCACTTGTAATCTTATATATAAAATCCGAATTTTATAGTTTTCGGTGTGTAGTCTTTTGGAGTAAAACCTAAACCGAACCAAGGTCGCATCTTGTATAGTATTTTAGGGTTCCATACCTATCTTACATCAAGATAAGTGTTTTACTTCATTAATTCAATTATGTCTTCAATTAATTGTGTATGCTTGCATGTTTCCATGTCAAGCTAATTTACTTGTGTGTTTGCTTAGGAATATGAAACTTAATTATTGAATATTGATTGGTTGTCTCTTATCTTAATTGTTAATGATCTAGTATTGCGATAGATCATCCGTTGTGTAGTTAATGCTTGATTAATCTTTGCGAACCTTAGCTTATAGTACCTAGAGTCATTGTAGGCTAAACCATCCAAGAGTACCTTAGTGTTAAGTTTATAAATCCTAGAGATTTTGTAGGCAATAACCTTTGGTAGTTTCAAAGAGTTAGGGATAACGCATACCCTACGACCTTAGACACACAACGCGATTAGGAATAAGGACGTGACAATTCAACCATCAATAGGAGATAATTAAGGAGTAATAAAACCTAAGTGAACACATCTTTAAATCATCATACGAGCACACAATAATTAGACATAGACTACATACACCTTAGATTAGATAATTAGACGAATAGAGTCATCGGTAGAAATACCAACCCCCAAATCCAATAACCCGAGATTCGTACCTTTCCAATTCCTAAAAACATAAAAAGATAAAAAAAAAAATAATCTTCCTCAACCCCAACCTTAGCGTAGTAACTTCTCACTAGCATTCCTATTCCCCTAGAGAACGATATCAATTCCCGTGGCTTACGCTAATACTACACTACAACGATTAGGTTCACTGCCTAGGGTGTTGAAAAACTTGCTCGACGAAAAGGAAGTTCCTTTGACCTCGAACGACGCGTGTAGCGTTATCAAGAAACTCATTCCTTCAACGACTTTAGTCCCATTCCTTTAGATGACCTACTAACTAACTCTCTGCTTAAGCCTTTCGTAAGCGGATCCGCGATGTTATCCTTTGACTTCACATAGTCAATCGAGATAACTCCGCTGAGAGTAGTTGTCGATCGAATTATGTCGACGACGGATATGTCTAGACTTTCCATTATACATTATGCTATGAGCTCGCCAATTTCCGATTGACTATCACAATGTATACTAATGGCGCACGGTTTAGGCCACCTTGGTATGTCCTTTACTTAATTGACGTAGCCATTCCGCCTCTTGTCTGCGTTTATCTAACGCGATAAATTATGATTCCATCGTAGACTTAGTTATAACAGTTTGATTGGAAGACTTCCAAGATATAGCCGCCCCTCCTAGCGTAAACACATATCCACTAGTCGATCTAGAATCATTTATGTTAGATAACCAATTTGCATCACTGTATCCTTCTATAACAGCTGGATATCTATCATAATGCAGCCCATAATCGTGACTGTATATCAAATAATGAAGTACCCTAGTCATAGATGCCCAATGTGTATAGCTTGGATTACCAGTGTAACACCCCAACCCGGCAAGGGTAGAAGTATCACATCATTGTGTCATATCAGTACATACTAATAAATTTTTTACAAGCGGAAGCCTTATATAATAAAATATAAAGTCATATCAACGGATGACTTACAAGGAAAATACAAAATCCAAAATATCAAAATGAAATGAAAATCAAAACAATTTCTCTTCAAAATAAGTCCAAAGTAATAAGGTAACTAGGGTCCACTCAAACATTCCAACTCTCAGTCCGTCAAAGCCCATCCTCCAACCTAAAACCTGCCGCAGGAAAAGAAATGCGGCTGAGCTTAAAAAGCCTAGTGAATAGATATAAACAATCGAAAGCTAAACAAAATCAGAAATGCAAAATGAAACAAGGAAGTTGATAACAATGTTGCAACGAAATGAGAACAATGAGTCAATGAGGAACCTGCAGAACACAATCATAACAGATATCCAGAGGAACAGATAACAAAGGAGAACAAAGCAAAGTAATGCATCGATGACATATATAAGCAAATATAAATAACCAAACATACAAGTAACGAAACCTAATCAAACATACCAGACGACATATCCATTAAACATAAGTATGGCATAATATTAAATCAAGAGATCAGAATACATATAAGCCAAACAGAAACCTAAAAGCTAGCGGAAGCAACTAATTAGAAAGTGAGCATAGAAATCACACAAGTCAAGTAACCCACATTTAATAACATAACAAGTACCATAAACAGCAGAAGTACTAACAACAGTCAAACATGGTAGCCACATGTATCAGGTAGGAATACAGAACAGCATCATAACTGAATGAATTATCAAAACAAGGACATATCATGGCAACTAAACAAGTTAACCAGACAGATAACATAAGCTGAACTATTTACATCATCAAACAGTATCATAGACAGAAATATAAACATGGCAGGTCAACAATTAGTAAATAAGGACACTAACGGATAATCATAGCCCATGAACCTAACTGAACGAAGGTATCCACAAACAGATAAATCAACTGATTACACACAAACATGATCACCAAACAAATCAAAGGGTCACATAACAGTAAGATAAACATATAGTCAGATATTAGCATGAGAACAGGTGAATCATATAATCGCATATTAATCATATCGTAGCAGGGTAAACAGTAGTCACATAAATCATATAATAGCATAATCAAACCAAGAATTCAATAATCATATAATAACTCGGTACGTGAATGGAGTGATAGTCTGAAGTATGAGCTTGATAGTCAACCAAAACGGAATAAGAGTATGACAAATCAATGAAGTGGAATATAGCATGGTAGAAGAGTGAGTACATAAGGGTATTGAGTAATGGACAATTAATATAGAATATGGTGCATTGGGAAATACAGAAGGTACAATATAGGTATATCAAAAGTGTAAAGGTTCTCAAAATCTACCACGAGCCAACAAAACAAACCAATATCAATAGTGGCAATAGCAGCCAAGTAACCAATGGTAACCATTGTACTCGGAGGGGTGACCTCTGAATACCAAAATATTAGGAGGGGAGACCTCAAGTAACCAATGGAGTAGCTAGCTCCCAAAATGTGAGGGGGTGTATTGCACACACGCACCACATCACCAAACCAATGTAGCAATATCAAGACAAAAACAAATCTAGGATGCATCCATACACCCCGCAGAACAAAAGTGGCCATACAATATATATCTTGAGCTCATAATCATATAATGAAAAGGACGGATGTGGAACATCACTCAACCACACTGTAGTCATGCCATTGGTGCATCAATGACACGGACATGGAACCCCATGCCTAGTTAATGGCTCGGTATCAAACCGATGTGTCAAAACAAAAGGTCCAAAGTGTAGCAATATATAAGTCTTCATAATCAAAGTTTCAATATCAATGATTCAATATCAAGGTCTAATATCAAAGGGTCCATAGCAAGGTTCAATACCAAGGTTCAATAGCAAAGGTTTGATAGCAAAGGGTCAATACCAAAGCAAAGGTTCAATAACAAAATGGCAAGAGATCATGAAAAACCTTATGAGAAAGGTAAGAATATATGTACTGAAATCAGACCACCCTCACACAAGACAGACAGGTGTTGGAGTAAAACCAACAAATTATTTTGAAGGTCCATATCATGATTTCTATATAAAACACACCCACTTCTTTTTTGGCGAGGTGGGATGTGTTTCTTTTCCAATTTTGTGTTTCACGCGCTCTACTTGGTATTACGATAACTCATTCATATTAACCCATTTTGACATACTTTTACTCGTTGTGAAGCTCTCGTCGGCGAGAGCGAAAGCTACTAAAAATATAAATATATATAACATATACATATATTAAATAGTGTCCAAAATTTGCAAAAACTCATTTTACAAAACCAATTTTCCAACAGTTATTTACGAGAACAAACGTGTTCATTTGATATTATAAACTTGTTCCACCATAGCACAAGTTAGAAAAGCCTTGTTGACATCCTTAAGTATCTTCGTCTTCGTCTTCAAATAAAACACAACCCACAACGTTGTGACTCATGGTGCATTTGAAAACAATGGAAATGGACATGCTTAATTATATTACATCCGATATGTACCACTTGTATTAGTCGACAGAAACACATAAAATAACTATTTAGTTGACATCCTTAAGTGTCTTCGTCTCCGTCTTCAAATTAAACAAGACCTACAAGGACCACAACAGCTCAATTCGTGTCACATTTGAAAACAATGGAAATTGAAGGGTGTCAATATTCAATCAAAATACTGTAGAAAACCCCACGAAACTTGAGTATTTTGGCAATACACCCCCACCAAGCAATCAAATTTTACAAACTGGTCCCCACAAATTGTGACACGCATATGAGGCATATGATACATGATGGTACAACAACTTATTGTAACCAACCGAAAGACAGTCATCACATGACTAATCAGCAACCACAAACTTGTACGTAACTTTAACTAAAATATCATGTCATGTAATCAAGATTGTGCGATCATACCGTATAGGTTGTGCATTACGCTTAAAAATGTACATTAAGAGTTGTATGAAATTTTGGTTATCTGTCTGAGTCTTCATCCTTTTGAAAAGTAAACTTAACCCAAAATAGAAACACGTACAATACCTTTTTCGTTCGGTTAATTTTAATAAAATAAATAACTTGGTTAAGCAACAGGTTGATACGTTTGTCACCTTTTTAGCTGTCACATACATCTCATGAGATGTGAGTTATTTTACACTTTATACTCGCACCATCGCCTTACGTTTACCTTTCTTACTCATCACAAATGATTTTTTAACGGCAAATTATTTTAACATTCTAGCAAAAAGATAGAAGAGAAAAACAAAAAGATTATGGCATGTTGTTTCATTAAATGGTTTAAAACCTATATAATTATACATATTAAACATAGATTTATAATATCAAAATATTTATAAATTACTAATGATTCTAGTGAGATCCGATACTGATCTGCATGACTGCATGTTAAATTTTCGATGAACAAACGCTATTTTGTTTTGGATTGTTAGATTTCAAATTTATGTTTTGATTGTTGGATTTCAAATTTATGTTTTGGAAGTTTTAATTATATCAGATATGTGGTTAAATAGTTGTATATTTTGATGAAAGAGATATTTTAATAACAGATTAATCAGATGTGTTGAATAGTGCTTTTTAGTTTTATTTGTGGCTCAAATACTTGTAAATTATGCTTATTTACTCAGTATTTGCTTAAAAATCTATTTTAGTTTATTCATGTGAAGCTTAATTATATCAGACTTTGTGGTTAAAAAGTTGTATTTTTAAATAAATGGGTGTTTTTAATAGTATATTAATTGTATTATATGAGTAGTGTGTTTTTAGTTTTATGTGTGTTTTAGATATTTGTAAATAATGCTAATAAGGTAGTATTTGCTTAAAATTCTATTTATAATGGTCTTAAATAATAAATAGGAGGAAAGTGTCCTCCTCCATTATAAATAGTATAGATAGATATACATATAAGCTTATAGACATATAATGATTATATAAGCTTTATATATAAATCTTCGTCATTGTGGATGCTCTTATTAGAACGAAGGAAGAGTGATCAATCCAGTTGGTAGAAAATTTCCTATGTCTATTAGTGATCCAACAAAAGGAATAGAGCTTGACGTAGTTGAGGATGAGATCGGAGTTTGGTTTTCTAACCGCGAAGGTGAATTCATTTAGGGGTGTTGATCGGTTCGGTTAATTTCGGTTAAATTTTTTTAGGTCAATTCGAGAACCGAACCGAAGCAAATTCAAATTCGGTTTTCGGTTCGGTTCTTGATTTCACTATTTTAAAAAAAAAATAATTACATAGATATTTAGCAAAAATAATATATTTCAAGCATAAAAGTGTTTTATTATATTATGATAACCTTTTAATAGTATTTATTTATATATAAATAGACATAAAAATATATAAATATATAAAAAAATATATATATTTATAAGAATTCGGTTTTCGGTTTGGTTTTTGGTTCAAACTGCTAAACCCATATCCAAACCGAGAACCGAATTAATAGTTCGGTTCGGTTCGATTTTAACAAATTCGGTTCGGTTATTAGTTCGATTCAGTTATTTTCGGTTCGATTCAGTTTTGGTTTTCGGTTTATTCGATCTTTTCGGGTTTTTCGCTCACCCTTAAATTCATTCTTATAACGCCAAAAAAACCATAAAGTGGATTGGGCCACCGTATCAAAGAAAGTGTGATGCGATTTGTTAAGGTTTACTTTGTACGTAAGGTTGGTTGCATCTACGAGTCTTTGAGACACCAACATTGGGGAGATTCCTCAATTCACTCGTCACAAATCTACACACCTTTTTATTGATCCGATTTTAAACACTTCGACTCATATTTGTCTTATTAAAATTGCTAAACGGTACTTTAGTAATGCAAGTATGGTTGTCATTTTCAACCATATTTTATTGTATGTTACAGAAAATATCTTATATTAATAATTATATATAATGGATATCAGATGACCTACATCCAACTTGTTTAATACGACTTTAGTGGTCTTTAACTTTGTTATATGTAATTATTCAAACTAATTCGTAAGGTGCATGTATCTGTGCTCTTTAACTTTGTTATATTGAATACTTATGAATAAATATATTATTGTTTCACCTCAAATACTTTTGTTGTCATTTAACTTAACATACAAATCATTTTTTATAATAATATCTAATATGCTTTTAATAATAAAAATTAAAAGATATATAATAGTTGTTAATCTTGAGACATAATACAATACAAAGTTATAAAAACATAATTCTTCCATGGATACATAAAACTATTTTTATAAAGAAGTCCAATGTTATAAATATACTATATAGTTATTACTAAACTTTGTAAAATCAATCAAAACAATTATTAAATATTAACATCAAAGTTATGAAGTTTATAGAACATATATAATATATTGAATGATTAAAATAAGAGAATTTTTTTTAAATGAACCGGTTTTATTAATATTTTACGAATTTGAACCTCACACATATTTTTTTTCAAAGTGAACTTTTAAATATTATCGGTTAGAGTGATTAGTAGATGACTTTTTATCATACACACTGTCTCCAAGCGAATTTCGCATTTACATTTCAATACTTAAATTTGTATTGTTTTCTTGTGACAAAGGGTTTTTTTTTTTTTTTTTTTTTTAACGACAATTTTAATTATCTCACAAATGTATCTCACATGTCCTAAGCAGGAATTGAACTCATAACCATTTGGTTAGGGAGCTTGTCACACAACATGAGGTACCATTAGGACACAAGTTTAATGCTAGGCGAGTGCTGGGTGAATGAAGAATGTTATGAGTGCAAAAGATACAATCGGTCTTCAGAACTACCGAAACTAGAGGATCAATCGAAAAACTATGCATGTACACACTATAAGCAATACTAAAAGCATGAAACATAATCAAGACATTTAAGGAATCATAAGTAGGCTAGCACCAGAGGTGCTTAGCCGATCATATTAATAAGAACACAAGATTCAATCTTTTGCATGAAAGTGAAAGACATGGAATCGTAAATATAATTAAAACAAGAATCGCTAAAACTTATTGATGTTATCGAGTGATTTCTCCTTAGAAATGGCTCCTTATGTTGTTGTAGATCTCCTCAGGAACCCTACTTGCCTCTAATGTTTTGTGGTGAAAATGATGTTGTAAAATGGAAATAGGGTTGGTATTTATAGGCCCGATATAGCTATGGCGTAACCTTAGGTTGTGGTTACGTCGTAACTAGTGTAATCATCCACGATCTTATCCAAAATTGATATTTACGGCGTAACTAAGATGGGTAGTTACGCCGTAACCGCCTGTGGTTTCATATCGCCGTGAGTCTTCATTCTTGGCTACGTCGTAATCTCGTCAATTTCATGAGCCATGTTATGTTCCCTTTACGTCAGAACCTTGTACATTGGTTACGACGTAACCTTCATAGGTATAAAAATCTCTAAGTCTTCAAAATATTACGACATAACCTTATGTGGTAGTTACGCCGTAATCAATAGTTAACGTTGACTTAGTCGTTATATTTAAAATCATAGTTACGGCGTAAGTGGATAGTGGAACCACGCCGTAACTCTTCTCGCTTGGCATACTAGAATGTGTACCTTTGTAAGCCTTTTTCCAATTCCCGCTCTTCGCCTCCTATGTTCATTTATAACCCGGAAACAAAATGTAAAGAAATCATAACATATATCCATATAAATGATACCAATAACGAGCATAATCTGGAGAAATTGACGCTAAAATATCGTGATTATTTGATGTCATCACACCCTTAGTCCAAAGTAATTTCTTAAAAAACTTATCATCGACATATATACTAGTAGGCAACATAAATAATGAAGACCAATAAACTTTTAAAGAGTATAAAATAGAAGAGATAAGATGTAACCATCAAAGAAAGGATAATTCCTTATTTCTCTAGTCCCCAATTCTTTTCTTGATCATCTCAATCAAAGTGTTGATTTGGTGATCACATGAGTATTTGGTATTTGTTAAATTTTAAAATTTAAAATGGGTAAATATAAACATACCATATAACGCATATTCAAACATGAGTAACCAAACTGCTTTTAGTAATTCCATATACTACATATTAAAACACGGAAAATGAGTAACCAAATTGTTTTTGTAATGTTTTGAATGAACATAGTGTTTATTTTGTGATCACGTGAGTATTTGGTATTTGCCGACTTTTAGAAGTCAAATTGATAAATGCAACACTCTAAACCGCATATGCAAATGCACATGCAAAATGCAAATACCACAAACTACAAAATGAAAATTACTAATTAAAATAGACTAGTTAAATATACAAGAAAAAGGATGTCTGTAGCAACTCAGAATTTTCATAAGGTAAAATGACTATTTTACCCTTTGACTTCTTAAAAGTTGACCTTGACTTTGACTTTTTACTATTTGACTTTTACCGTAACGTAAAAGCAAAATCATAATCGGTAGTAACCGTAATTTCTCAAGTTAAATAATTCAACTGTTTTCAAATTATTACACTCAACATTTTGTTCACCTTTGGCTATAAATAATTATTTAAAGTTGTTACTTTAATAATTACGAAAGTTTAATCGTAAACTTTCCTCATGGTCAACACAAGACTACGATAAGTCTAGGTGTTCAAAATACTTATTTTCACCAATAGTCATATTTTATATGAACTATTGCCACTTTGTTATTTTTACGTAAACATTTTACTCTTTACGTAATACGCGTGCTCAAACCTACGTTATTAGGTTTTAATAACATAGACGCACCCAAATAGACTTATCACACCTTTAATATACCTAGTTAGAGTATATTGATAAGTTTAGACATTTTCATAAGTATTATATTCTTATGTTACCCGGTTTTAAGTTTCGTGACTTAAGGGCTTAACATTAGTAATTACGGGACCAAACTATACCCCGTAGAAACCTAGCTTCACTATCAAGATATCATTAATATAAACACACTCACCACCTAAGCTAGAGGTGGGTGTTTGGTAAGTGTCACAAGACCACATGGCCTCAAATTAGCACACTATGTCTTATAGACACATCATTCATCACCTCCATATATAAGCTCAAAACAAAACAATCTTCATTAGTAAGTAACATACAAAACTTACCTAAATCTCTAGGCTTTCCTCTCTTATCCGTACACCATACATCATCCATCACCATCATCTATTTTAATTCAAGACACAATAATATACTAAGAAGATGAAGACTATGGTGTGTTCTACCTAGACCAAGAGTAGTTTTGGTGATTCCAAGCTTGTAACAAGAGTTATTCAAGGTGTTTAAGGGCTGAGATAAATGGGTATTTACAAGGTTCACATAAAGATTTACAAGGCTTGGGTTAAAGATTCAAGACAAGGGTGAAGATTAGAAAGGGTTAGGATTGATTATTCTTGTAACTTTCAACCTAATCCTTGTAAGAATTGTGATACTTCATATTTTATTCAATATGGTTGTAATAATCTTATATTCATTGGATGTAATTTGATATAAGTAGTATATGTAATATGGCATGATTGATGTTGTACATGAAGTTTGTAACATGAAAAAAGCTAGAACAAGCCTTAGGTAGGTTTTATGAACCGAAATTTGCAACAGTCCCAAAGATTGATTAAACTGATCATCTCAGTAAACTTTGAGGTTAATTAAGTAAGATAAGCTTGTAGAGCTATGTCTTATGGTCATTTCGCCGGGTGGCGACCTCATAACTCATCCCGATGAGTAAATGAGAGCCAAAATGGCAAAACATGTCAAAATCGCACACCAGATTTCATTTAAGAAAAGCCCATGGTTCGCTTCATTTCGGAAGTCGACTCGCTTTTATGAAATGTAGCCAAGACCTAAACTTGAAGTTTGGCGAAAGCCGTGTCAAAACAAGTTGTAGAACTCAACTTATGGTCGTTTTGGCAGACTGAATGTGCAGCCAAACTTTCTGCAATGAAATATAAGTAATTATTTGTAATTAAACTATTGATATAAGTAAACTTTGGAACTTGAACTTGATTAAGCTTTAGAAGCTATTATAGAAAGTAAAAACTAGAACTTGAGCTTTTGAATCACTTGAAAAGGACTTGTGGTTAACAAGTTATGCCTAGTTAAGTTTTTACAAAAAGGAAATATAGTGCTGGAACAAGAAAGCTTGCTGAAACGATTTTAAAACGAGTGTTTGACCCTTTTCTGGTCCGAATCAGCAAAAGTGTAAAACACAAAAGTTGCTCAGAATGACGTTTTCTTCAAAAACTCAGGTGCACATCAGCAGAAAGTGAACAGAAAATGCTAAAAACTACAAAAACTAAACCGACCTGTTGTTGACTAGAAAACAACCTTAGTTGAGAAACTTTAAGTGATATCTTGATTCCTTGAGGCCAAAACAAAGCCAAGGTTAAGCCAAGGTGTTGTTTCAAGATATTTTAACTTAGATACATCCTCAAGAATGTCTTTGATTATTGTTTGACTTAGCCGCACGGCTAATATAAGTTTAATGACCCGAAACTTGTTTTTAAAACTTGGTTCATTGGATTAGACTTTGCTAGACTTTGACAAACTAAGTAATGACCATATAGCATGTTAAACTACTTCACGACACACAACTTATATCATCATATCGTCACATAAGTCAATCAATAGTCTTTGACGAAACACGACACATGTTTTATATAACATTTGTCTCGTCAAATACTTTACTTATAAATAACAAGTACAATAATAGTAAGGAATTTCATTATCATAAGAGGCCTCTTCGGGGAGACGTATCGACGAGTTGGGGATTTACGATTTAAAGTGTCCTGGCTCCTCATACATTCACTACACGACCTCTTGATTTTGATAGCCCGAACGATGGTACGAGGTTATTTATAAAAGAGCTATAAGCCAAACAACACTTAACGGATACTTTAACTTAAGGATTCATGTACAACATCATATTGAAAGCCAACAAACTACATATACTTGTACACTTATATCGTACACTATACTAAAACGCGATTACTATGCTTTCGTAGGTAATCGTTAAAGATCGTGATCTGTCATACTCTACCGTTGACATACATTATATCGTTACACTCCGCCGATCACTACAAAATGAGTTTCATAGCCCCACTTTTGTTTAACTGCTTTATAAACTCTTTTGGGGAGATACATGCTACGCTTTTACTACATGCTAAAATGCTTTATTATGGACAATTACTTGCAAAATGAATGCCTTGATCAGTATTATTGCATGCCTAAGTTGTTTTTGCCAAAAGTCCCCAACATCATGGACCACTAATCACCGGAGTGAGCGCAAATATTGTGGATAGGCCTATCGAATTGACGAACCCGTCTATGTTATCGGAAATAACAAGGCGCACTATATTTGAGGTTACCTAGGTATATGGCAAAATACCTACCGGGCAAGTTACTTATATATTTATATATATCGTCCGTGATATATATACAACAATATCGTGAGTTCCATGAGCTTAGAGCAATAATAACTATCAAGAAGATAATTGTACACATTGCAATTATACTACAAACTATATTGTCCATCATCGCTTTCAAACCTATGAGGTTTCTATCGTTTGTATTGACCGGTTAGGCAATCAAACGCACTATGGGCGATAACAACGTAGCCCACTACTTTCATAAACTTGATATCTTGTGATCAACTATTTTGCTTACAAACCTATGAACTCACTCAACCTTTGTGTTGACACTTTTAGCATGTTATCTCGTGTTCGAAAGGAATTAGGCGGCATGGCATGTGAAGGCGCACGGAAAATATTTTGAAGACGATGCATATATTATCATTCAAAAACATTACAACTTTTATGTTGTATTTTTATGATTGTACAAACTTGTGGGACCGGTTTGTAAACTCGATATTTTAATCGAATGATAATTTATTTCAAAACGCCTCATTTAGAGTCGTCAGAACTTGTTCTCGTGAACTATGAAGTAATACCCCAGTGACACAATCTTCCGCTGCGATAATTTTGGGGGTGTTACAGATTGGTATCAGAGCTTCAGTTATAGAGAACCAGGTTGCATATGAACCTAGGCTATAACTACATCTTACATTAAACTTGTATCACTCATTGTTGTCTTCAACATTCCGTGCGCCATGCCTACTCCTTAACACAATACTATGTTATTTATATAAAGACTATTTATATAAATGATTGACTAAACATAACTGCATATGCCTATTCCAAGGCATTATGGCACAACCAGATATCCCCGATCATATACATTTTTGTGATCTACGAAACTTTCTCAGACATTGTAGTTGATACAATGGTCTCATTATTATTAAGACATTGTAAGTATGCAATGGTCTTCCTTATATCTCAAACATCGTGAGATACACAGTTGACTTATATATATCTCAAACATCGTGAGATATACTGACTTAGATATATCTCTCGTGAGATACACAATTGGACATTAAGAGATACACAATAGTTTTATCTATTTCTCGACATTGTGTGTGTGCACAATGGTCTCACCGGTATTTCTCAAACATTGTGAGAAAACTACTTCATAACTATGAACTCACCGACTCTTTTGAACGCTATGTTGATTCTCTCGATTATTTAACTCCTCATCTTCAAAGATGAGTGTGAACATTCATTCCATACTCTTGGAACACATTTGACGTCTCATAATATATCACCTTGTAACTCATCGATTAAGTATGAGTGTTGTGTCAGAAATTCTTAAGTAGGATGATTTGGAATGTCCTTATTTAAATGGACTGGGACGCCTTTTCATTTAAATAAAGAAATTGTAAATCGCCGAACCATAAGTTTATGATTTCTTACTTACATAAATTGGGACGCTTCTTTATGTAAGTAATGAATTATAAATGAGTGGGCTTATTTGTATCCGATATGACATGAGTATGAACTCGAACTCGAGAATCACAAGTATTCTTTGAAAAGATCTAGAAAACACGATAGTGTTTTACCACTCAACAAAAATCTTAAGACCTCATTTGAACAACCTAAGTTCATTCTTAAGTTATCACTTTTGATGTTACAAATCCTTACAAACATGAACCATTTATTGAGCTAACAAAATTGGTTAAAGTCAATTGAAACCCGACCTGATAGAATCAGATGTTTCAAGAACATAATTGAAACCCGACGATGGTTCAAGATAGAATAGAATCGATGTTTCAAGAACATAATTGAAACCCGACCGATAGAATCGATGTTTCAAGAACATAATTTAGGCATTTTTGATTATGCACGAGTCGCATAAGTCAAAGTATTCCATATTATTGAGCTAACGAGCTTGTTACACTCTTGAACTAATGGACTTAGTTCGGTCTCGAACTAACAAACTGGGTACGATGTCCCATTATCCATCACATAAGCTTTCCCACGAGCTTCTCCTATTGGTTGGCCATTATTTTGAGAACATAATTTCTAAAGGTTCTCACTTGCCACATCCCATCACCATTTGTTACTATTGTCGTTACTATTGTTATTTTGCTATTGTTAGATCCTTGAGCAGTCTAAGCTCGCACAACTTGATCCACTAGGTTATGAGACATCTGAATTGTTTCATCCATTGTGAGTGATCAAACGAAGTAACGTTCTCTTGAATACTTAGTGAAAGTTCTCAGATGAACTCTTCCCATAACCTCTCATTGGTTGAGACCAACATTGGGCACACTATTGCCAACTCTTGAGAGCGACGAATATAAGTTGTGATATCAACACCACTGACAACAAGGAAACTTCACCTCCATTTCTTGCACCTCATTCCGAGGGCAATACTTATTGAATTATAATTTCTTTAACTTAGTCCAAGCAATCTAGTGAGTATTCTCAATACTAATAGATTGAGCAATAACATTTTACCTTGACAAAGCATTGTCCAAAAGCATGCTTGCAGCATATTTGACTTTGCAATCTTTAGCACAATCGTTGGTTAGAATTTCTGAGCTGCCACTCACGAAATCCTTGTAAGGAATCTAGTACAATGTTTACTTCGGCCCCGCAATATTAGGCCACACATTATCACCGTAAAGGTTATACTGATGTAAGCGTTAACTTTCAAAATATCATACTAGGATTAAGGTTTTGTTGAAAGCCTCATTATGTAAGGTATGATTCGTTTGGGAAATTAGAAAACCAAACTTAAGATATATTGGACTTTATACGATATTAGCAAGAATTGTCTAGTAGCTTTCGGACTCGAGCTACTACCGAACTTGGCGGTGTACACCGCCTTCGTGTGTGCATTATGAAGAAGTGTCATGATGAGACACTCCCTATTTCTCGGAAGGATCCAGATTGATTTACGCTTGATCTTATCGGAAAATCTACGAGATCATGGACCATGAGGTCAAATGACTTAAGAAAAGTCGCATTCCTATTGTCAACACTCAATGGAACTCTAGAAGAGGTCCCGAATTCACGAGGAACGTGAAGATGAACTCAAATATACCGTTAGTAGATAACACTCACCGAACTTCGTGACAAAGTTCCATTACGAATACCCCACCTCTTCTCGGAACATCATTAACTCATAACACGAACTAAATCATGAGGACATGATTTCAGAATCGGTGGAGGTCAGTAGCAACTCAGAATTTTCATAAGGTAAAATGACTATTTTACCCTTTGACTTCTTAAAAGTTGACCTTGACTTTGACTTTTTACTATTTGACTTTACCGTAACGTAAAAGCAAACATCAGAATCGGTAGTAACCAAGAATTTCCCAAGTTAAATAATTCAACTGCTTCAATTATTACACTCTGAACATTTTGTTCACCTTTGGCTATAAATAATTATTTAAAGTTGTTACTTTATTAATTACGAAAGTTTAATCGTAAACTTTCCACGGTCAACACAAGACTACGATAAGTCTAGGTGTTCAAAATACTTATTTTCACCAATAGTCATATTTTATATGAACTATTGCCACTTTGTTATTTTTACGTAAACATTTTACTCTTTACGTAATACGCGTGCTCAAACCTACGTTATTAGGTTTTAACAACATAGACGCACCCAAATAGACTTATCACACCTTTAATATACCTAGTTGGAGTATATTGATAAGTTTAGACATTTTCATAAGTATTATATTCTTATGTTGCCCGGTTTTAAGTTTCGTGACTTAAGGCTTAACATTAGTAATTACCGGACCAAACTACACCCGTAGAAACCTAGCTTCACCATGAAGATATCAATTAAGCTAAACACACTACCTCACCACCTCAAGTGAGGTGGTTTGTAAGTGTCACAAGACCACATGGCTTCAAACTAGCACACTATGTCTTAGGTTTAGACACACATTCATCACCTCCATATATAAGCTCAAAAACAAAACAATCTTCATTAGTAAGTAACATACAAAAGTTAGTAATCTCTTGGCTTTCCTTCTTATCCGTACACCATACATCACTCCATCACCATCATCTATTTTAATTCAAGACACAAGAATATACTAAGAAGATGAAGACTATGGTGTGTTCTACCTAGACCAAGAGTAGTTTTGGTGATTACAAGCTTGTAACAAGAGTTATTCAAGGTGTTTAGGGCTGAGATTAATGGGTATTTACAAGGTTCACATAAGGATTAACAAGGCTTGGGATAAAGATTCAAGACAAGGGTGAAGATTAGAAAGGGTTAAGGATTGATTATTCTTGTAACTTTCCAACCTAATCCTTGTAAGAATTGTGATATCTTCATTTTTATTCAATATGGTTGTAATAATTTATATTCATTGGATGTAATTTGATATAAGTAGTATATGTAATATGGCATGATTGATGTTGTACATGAAGTTTGTAACATGAAAAGAAGCTAAAACAAGCCTTAGGTAGGTTTTATGAACCCGGAATTTCGCAACAGTCCCAAAGATTGATTAAACTGATCATCTCAGTAAACTTTGAGGTTAATTCAGTAAGATAGGCTTGTAGATCTATGTCTTATGGTTTTTCCGGTGGCGCACCTCATAACTCATCCCGATGAGTAAATGAGAGCCAAAATGGCAAAACATGTCAAAATCGCACACCGATTTCATTTAAGAAAAGCCCATGGTTCGCTCATTTTGGAAGTCGACTCGCTTTTATGAAATGTAGCCAAGACCTAAACTTGAAGTTTGGCGAAACCGTGTGTCAAAACAAGTTGTAGAACTCAACTTATGGTCGTTTTGGCAGGACTGAATGTGCAGCCAAACTTTCTGCAATGAAATATAAGTAAATACTTGTAATTAGAATATTGATATATGTAAACTTTGGAACTTGAACTTGATTAAGCTTGAGAAGCTGTTAGAGAAAGTAAAAACTAGAACTTGAGCTTTTGAATCACTTAAAAAGGACTTTTGGTTAAAAAGTTATGCCTAGTTAAGTGTTACTAGAGGTAAATATAGTGCTCGAACAAGAAAGCTTGCTGAAACGATTTTAAAACAAGGTTTTGACCCTTATCTGGTCCGAATCAGCAAAAGTGTAAAACACGAAAGTTGCTCAGAATGACTTTTTCTTCAAAAACTCAAAATACATCAACAGAAAGTGAACAGAAAATACTAAATACTACAAAACTAAACTGACTGTTGTTGACTAGAAAACAACCTTAGTTGAGAAACTTTAAGTGATATCTTGATTCCTTGAGGCCAAAACAAAGCCAAGGTTAAGCCAAGGTGTTGTTTCAAGATATTTTAACTTAGATACATCCTCAAGAATGTCCTTGATTATTGTTTGACTTAGCCGCACGGCTAATATAAGTTTAATGACCAAACTTCTTTTTTAAAACTTGGTTCATTGGATTGGACTTTGCTAGACTTTGACAAACTAAGAAAATGACCATATGGCATGTTAAACTACTTCACGACACACAACTTATATCATCATATCGTCACATAAGTCAATCAATAGTCTTTGACTAAACATGACACATGTTTTATATAACATTTGTCTCACAAATACTTTACTTATAAATGACAAGTACAATAATAGTAAGGAATTTCATTATCATAAGAGGCCTCTTCGGGTGTCGATCGACGAGTTGTGGATTTACGATTTAAAGTGTCCTGCTCCTCATACGCTCACTACACGACCTCTTGATTTTGATAGCCCGAACGATGGTACGAGGTTATTTATAAAAGGGCTATAAGCCAAACAACACTTAAGAGATACTCTAACTTAAGATTCATGTACAACATCATATTGAAAGCCAACAAACTACATATACTTGTACACTTATATCGTACACTATACTAAAACGCGATTACTATGCTTTCGTAGGTAATCGTTAAAGATCGTGATCTTGTCATACTCTACCGTTGATAAACATTATATCGTTACACTGCCGATCACTACAAATGAGTTTCATAGCCCCACTTTTGTTTAACTGCTTTATAAACTCTTTGGGGAGATACATGCTAACGCTTTTACTACATGCTAAAATGCTTTATTATGGAAAATTACTTGCAAACCGAATGCCTTGATCAGATTATTGCATGCCACTAAGTTGTTTTTGCCAAAAGTCCCCAACATCATGGACCACTAATCACCGGGAGTGAGCGCAAATATTGTGGATAGGCCTATCGAATTGACGAACCCATCTATGTTATCGGAAATAACAAGGCGCACTATATTTGAGGTTACCTAGATATTGGTCCTTGTACTATTAAAGATTGGCAAATTTGGTCCTTTGATAAGTTTGGAAAAGCTACAGTTCATCCCTCAAGTTTGGAGAAATTGCATAAATGGTCCTTGTGTATTAAACAAACCAAACCGGACCCCTTTGTGTATTTTGAACCCCAGCCAAACCCTTGAGCCAGTCCAAAACCCACATGAACCCCCAAACTTATTAATACCAGCGGTCAACAAAAGTCAAACTCGCCCACTGTTCATCTCTCTCACACAAATCCCGCCAAACCAGACACATCCTCAAAACCACAAACCAGGTGGTTTTTCCACCACCTCACCACCTTTCCACCTCACTACCTACTCTCCCAGCTCATCCCCACTCCTCTTATACCAGCCCACAAGCATTTAATGCTTCCCCACCATCAAACACTCCAACCTCACCTCAAAACCTGTTTTTACTGCAAATCACCCCTAGCTCCATATCTACTTCTCATTTTGTCCCCTAATACCTCCACAATCTTCCAAAATTCCTTAATTGAAGAAAACCTGCTCTAATCCAATCAAAAGACTTTTGGCGCCAAAATCCATTTTGATGGCTAGGATCTGTTTCAGAGCACCAATGGTCAAGATTGTTGATGGGAAATGTTCAGAGGCATATGGGGAGTCTCAAAATGCTATAAAGAAGAGAGGAGATGCAGTGTAAAAATCTATCTAGTGTAAATTAGTTTAATGTATGTCGTTTTAAAAAATTTCAAATTCCAGTGTAATTTTAAGCTTTCAAGTGACTTGTTTATGTATTTCCAGTGTATTTGAATCTATTTCCAATAATCAATTTCATTTTCGGCCTCAATTTCGCTTTGTTTAATTTTCAAGTAAAATCTCATATGTCTTAAAGTTATTTGTAATGTTGTCTTGGACTCATAAGCCAACATAAGCTCCTAGAAAGCTTATCTAAGCTTTTAGAAACCATAAAATCGCCTAGATATAAAACTCAAAAATTACCAAAAATTCAAAAAATTAGTTAAAAATAAAAATCAATGGGGATGAAGATCAAAGTGGAGCAGGTAAATATTGATTGCCCTTTGGTTTAGAGCTTCTTGGGAAGCTATAGGAAGTGTTTCTAGCCCTTGGTTCTCGCTATAAGCTTGGAATAAACTTGTAAGCTTAATCCTTGATTTTGGCATTTCACTATAGAACCGCTTAATTCTGCTTATCTCTGTGTTTTTATGCTTGTTTGGTGTATGATTAGTGATATTAGTGGTTAATATTGCATACTTGTTCATTAGATCTCTTAGTTGCTTTGTTTTCATTTTTTCACTAAATAAAACTGCATAATAGTAACTTATAGGCTGTTATTGTTAATGTTTAGGTGCTCAAATCAGCTTTTTATCTCATTAGATGTTTGTATGAATCAGTTTCATGGTTTAAATTCAATAAGGACTGTTTGGATTTGCTTAGTTAACTGTGGTAAAGGCTAATTGTGTTGTTTCTTGTTATTGTTCTGTGTCACATAAGTACCTAATATCTCGCTCAACCATAAAATCCAAGGCTTATTTGTGAAAAAGTCAAAATAGCCCTTGATCACTCCTTGCTCATCAACTGTTGGATTTTCATGTCCCATGATCTTGTTTTCATGTTTATAAGTTGTTAGAATTGATCAACAGCCTTAATTCACCTTAATACATCATAATCGATGATTAGGATTTATTCAAAGTTCATATTAGTCAACATATTAGTGTAATATAAAAAGTCAAAATTTCCATTTGGTCGCTTTTAAATAAAATAGATAATTTTATATAGAGTTTAATATTAAGTTTCAAGATTTGAGCTTTTGGAATATTAAAATATAACCGCTCATCTTTATCCTAGTATTTTTATATTTTCTAGTTAGCTTATTTAATAGCTTATTTCTTAGCTTATTTTGAACACTTTGTCTCAAAAAAGATTGCCGCGTACGCTTACAACCATTTTCACAAGCTCACAGAGCTTATTAGTGAGGCTCACCAGAACTTTAGCTTTTGGAAAGCCCACGGATCATCTTGACACCTCGGTCCTTGTTTTGAGCTTTTAAGCTTATTTGATAAGTTTAATTTGTTTGGCAAAATGGTCAGCAGCCTGCTTTGTTTGGTAGATTTAGGATAAGTGCTTATTTGCTTATTTTAGCTTATCAAGATAGTTCTTTGTATCTTTTAACTTCATTTGAGTAGCTTTAGCTTATTTGTGTCTTATTTTACTTTTGTTTCTTTCTCGTGAAGCTTATTTCAAACTTATTTGAGCTAAAATCATTAAAATAAGCTTAAAAGCCCATCGTTGAGATCATAAGCTCTCAAATAGCTTATTTTTAAGTTGTAAAATTTTGTTTTCATTAAAGTTGCTTATAATCAGTAGTTAAATAGTTTTCAAAAGAAAATCACAAAACATTATTTTAAAAATAGTGATAGCGTTTACTTAATGAAATTAGCTTTTAATTTTCTTTCACTTATTATTAAGCACTTTCAGTTTTATAATTTTCTTAGTTTTCTGTCATCATAGGATAATTTTATAAAAAGTTTCAGAATTTTCTTAGCTTGTTTAGTATTTATTAGAATTTAAAATAGTTAAAAAGTATTAAATAATTAATAATAAATAAATAAATAACATAAAAAATATCTTTTCAGTTTTAAAATAAGTTTTATAATATTTTAGATTTTTCTAAGTCATAATTTCATTTTTCTAGCTTTATTTCATATTTTATTACATTTTAGGATATTATTAAATAGTTAAAAATAGTTTTTAATTAATAATAATTAAATAAATAGTCATAAAAATAATTTTCTTTTTCCAATAATTTTATTTTATTATTAGGATTGTAAAAATATCATTTTCATATTCATAGGTCTTTTATTTCTTAAAACTCACGTTTTATTTTGTACGTTACGTAAAATTTAATAAACGACGTATTTACGTTTGTTTAATCTGATTGTTGTGCTTTATAGTTCTGTATTCAAGTACCATTCCAATCAATCAGTAGTGTAATTTTCAATCAAAATCCTTACCGATCATTATCCTTAGTGATCATTCGACATCCGAACGCTTTTAAGCACCATTAATCCTCCGGACTTAACGACTGTGGAATCCACTATATTCCAAGGAAATTGCATTGGTTTTAGACTGTTTGAATTTTATTACGGTTGACCATTCACAAGTGGTTGACTTGTGTAATAAACTTGACGGTTGGGATCCAATCAAATTTTAGCGCCGCTGCCGGGGAGGCTTTAGCGTGTTTTAAGCAATTTTCAGATCCATACTTGCACATATACCACCTTTTGTAAACAGTTTTTTTTTTGTAAGGTTATCAAAACGTTTATTAACACTTTTCCTAAAGTGTTAACAACACCAAAAAAATATAAAACAACAAAACAATCGTAACGTTTTCTATCTTGTATTTTCTTTAAGGTGATTCTTAAAGAGATACGATTTAGTTAAACGAGACGATACCAAAATATTTTCCAAAAGTATTTAAACCCTTAGCACAAATCCATACCACGCCTTTTAGTGGTACTTAATAAATACATAAAATCAACCACCGCAAACCAAGGCAAGACACCTACCAACGGGGTGTGAACATTAATAAGTTCCCAATCTTAAAGATCAAAACTTACCATTGTGTCCTTGTGATTTGGTGTACCTTTTAAAAGAAGCCATTTCATTTGTGATTATTGGTTTAAGTTCACTTGTCGCTTTGCCTCGCATTTGTTTTAAAACCGATTTTTATACTTAGTGCATGCGACTCGTTCTTCCACTCTACAAGTCCACTTTCGAGCTTGTAAGTATTCCTCGAGACGAGGACGCTCGCTCCTTCACCGTGACCGAGGAACGCCTAGCACAACCACCCCCGTCGAATGGCGGAAGACAAACCTATGAATGAGCTTCTCCAAGCACCCATCGAGGGTTACGGAGATGCCATTATTGTCCCAACCATCGTGGGCGATACCTTTGAGCTCAAAACGGGTTGCTTAATCTTGTAACCCAAAGCCAATTTTATGGTTTTGAGCGGACGACCTCATGCACATATTCGATGGTTCAACAAGATTGCATCCACCATCAAATACAAGAATGTCCCACATGAAGCAATTAAGCTTCTTCATTCCCATTCTCTCTAGAGGCACTAGTACAAAACGGATTTGGTCACGCATGGTCGAAATGGAAGCGACCACACATTCGCATATTTGTGTGGTCAAGGTACGAAATTGACAACATGTACTAATTAGTCACACATGAAAATTTTAATTGTGTGACCATTAGAACTCATATCGCCACACAATTAAGCGCTAGTGGCTAAAGGTATCTGGTGATTTTGTTTCGCATCATTTAGCCACATATGAATTTGGAAGCGTGACAAATACAAGTAACCTTGATGCGTTAGTCACATGAAGTAATTTTTGTGTGTCTAAATCATAGAGTCAAGTTTTGTCACACATTATTTAAGGGTGACCTGATATGTTTTGCCAACTCTTTAGCCACATCCGAAATTGGAACAAGTGACAAATGAAAAGTAAGGTTGAAGCATTAGTCACGATATACATATAAACAAGTGACAAATATATGTCACACACTTGAACACTGTGACCAAAAGCCATATATGGTCACACTAAATGTTTTGTCACACATTCGTTAAGTGTAGCCAAAATCCAAGACATATGTTCACGTAAGTTAATATGTGTGTTTAAAGTTTAGTTTGTGTTAGCTTGCAAAGCTAATCTATAAAGTCACATTTGCTACTAACACGTGACCAAATGCCATATATGGTCACACTAAACGCTTTGTCACACATATTATTCAAGTGTAGCCAAAATCCAAAGACATATGGTCACGTAACTTAATATGTGGCCATTGGATGATGAATAGTCACTCAAAATACACGCTTCCTCACTTGAAACACCATATGGTCACACTTATTAACACGCTTAGCCACTTTATGGTTAATTGTATGTGACTAAATACCCAAAACAAACATGCTTTGTGTGACTAAATGTTAGAAAAGGCCACACAAACATAAAATTCATGTGGCCATTGGATGATCAATATTCACACAAAAGACACCTTTCTTCACTTGAAACACCATATGGTCACACTTATTAACACTTTTAGCCACTTTATGATTAATTGTATGTGACGAAATACCAAACACAAACAGGCTTTGTGTGACTAAAGGTTACAAAAGGCCACACAAACATACAACCCAAGTGGCCATTGGATGATCAATAGTCACACAAAAGACATATTTCTTCACCTTAAACACCATATGGTCACACTTATTAACACTTTTAGCCACTTTATGCTTAATTGTATGTGACTAAATAACCAAAAGAAACATGCTTTGTGTGACTAAATGTTAGAAATGGCCACACAAAAGAAATTTGATGTGGCCATTGGATTATCAATAGTCACACAAAAACTATTATGTTTTTCATAAACGTAACTAACTACGAATACTAAATGACTTATCTTATTTCGCTAGACTTAACCTTGTACCGGCAACCTTAACCACTAAAACTAACCTACCGGACTTAACTTTGTAATCGCGACTTTAACCACTAAAGTTTTCATTTATAAGTAGACCACAACACAAAATATATATATTTTTTTGGTGCAAAGATGAACTTGTATTAATCAAGGAAACTTTGTAAAATGAAAAATCAACACACACCGATATGGACAAGTTCCATATCAAGTTGCATACTAGGCAACTCTATTCAATATCCGATATATCTCGTCTTATAAGTCGATAATAAAACAAACTACCCATATCATACAACCATGGATGATGACAACCAACACAAAACCATCACAAAGAACACCTTTTAATGCACCAAGATGAACCATACACTTCCAGATAGGGCTATACCAAGTAGTTTACATTCCATCTCATGAATGGCTTCAACTACTTGGGAACACACACCCTAAATGAAGCCAACCAAATCCTACACAATCCTAATATCATCGCTTATAAACGTGTTCACCAATAACAACCGATAACGCCGGAATTACGTTTTAGCACATGCTAAACATTGGAATTATAATGGATTACGGAAGACACGAAGCTTGGTCGTCGATGACAAAGTCAACAAGATTGAATCGACCATTTTGTTTCGTTCCCACCGACACTCCTCAACAATCTCTCCATATGGCGCTTATGGTAACGTGGTTCTTGCTTCTAGGCCTATCGCGGTGGTGCGATTCACGCTCACATAAAACTCCATGTCTTCCCGTATCTCGAAGAATGCGTTATGGTACTTCCACATGTGATTTCGTCAGAACTTATGTGGTATGTTCGCATTAAAAAGAACAATGTAGTATGCTAATCAAAAGTATGTCCATGTGTTGAAGTATATATTAGTTTTTATGAAAGCGATTATAATGATTGAAATGGTCCGATTTGTATCATTACTTACCAAACGACTCTGTCCGTGACATATGCAAGGATGGGCGCCAGAAAACAATCCTTTCACTTTCATGCTCGAACATTGCTCGATGCACATATGTGTTTCATACGCTCATCCGCAATTGGAATTTAATAAAACGGTAATTAATAATTTAAAAGCTATTATATGGAAAGGTTTATTTTTAAAATAAAGTCATAGATTATGTCTACACTTTGATTAACATACCTTCATCTACGGGGTTTCTCATGAACGGTCTTGTACGATTCGACTCCATACGCTGCACAAGTTCGAACGCATCATCATCCATTTTCAAAGAAATGGCATCGTGGAAACAAGATTGTTTAGAGATTTGTGAAAACAACTCTTGTGCCAAGAACAGTTTTCATCGTGAACCAATACATTCCATCCGTGCCCACCAAACTCATGCACGTGTCTGTTTTCCTCCGGTATTTCAATTTGACGGTGAGTGATAGTCGCCACGGGCATGCCAAAGAACAAGAACGTCAAATTGGTTATTGTCGAGATGGTCCCGGAATTGCAAGGAATGACCTACGTAATAGTTTAGTTTAAAGAAAACATTAGCGGGTCAAACAATTAAAATAATCCCCATTTTCAACAAACTTATACAATGTATTGATTAACATTTTTCTTACCGAGGTTGTGCGGGATATTCATCCAACGTAACGTGCACCTACGTTGTCTGTAACCTAGAAGAGGCAGATCGTATCCGTGGCATTCGTGGCTCGCATCGTTGTACTCTGTTACATAATAATGCCTTCTTCCGACGAATGAAATGGAATGTGGCCACATTGATGTATTGGCTTTGATCAATAAAAGCTTGCCACTCGGACCCTTGCAAAGTAATGCGACCACGAACCAATTTCCAAAGAAACCTTATGTTTGGTTCCCTATTGTGGATTAGGTATATCCCAGCTTCTTGGGTACAAGTGTTTCATAAACAAAGCAGGAAGCATCTTAAATTTAAAAAGTAAGCACGTATAAATTTTGATCATGCAAAACCGTCAAGTCTAACAGACTTAAAAAATTTTAAGCACAAATACAATGAAGATCGAGAATATAGTGAATTCGGTCGTTAAGTCCCAAGGAGACTCAATGGTGTGTAAACACTTGATCGATGATAGAATGATCACTAATGATAGTGATCGGAAAGGATTTGAATGGATAATTACACTACTGAAAAAGTTTATAAATTAAAGCGACTTAAATACAAATTAAGAAAATTAAAAAGATAAAAGATATTAAATAAACGCTATCACTATTTTTACAATGATGTTTTTGTTGATTTTATAAAACAAAATATCTTAAATAAACTATTTTAACTAAAACGTAAACTTAAAATATCTAAAAACGTGGCCTAAAATGAAAACGTACGTTATGTACGAAAATTACGCTGGAGCGCAAGATAAAACGTAAAATTTGTAAAATAAAAGTCCTATGAATATAAAAACAATTTTCCTACGTCCTAATTGACTAAAAATAATTTTAGGAAAAAGCCGGGTATTTTTCTGACTTTTATTTTATTTCCTACTAATTAAAAACTAGAAATTAGAGATTAAATTATTAAAAATAACAAAATAATTTGAAAAAATACGAAAATTTCCAGAAAAATACTTAATAATAATATAAGCCTAGGAAAAATGAAAGTTGTAAAAAAAAAGCTTAGGAATAAGTAACAATAAACCAATTTGTTAAATGAAGCTTAAAACACCAAAAAGTAGATAAAAGAAGTAACTATGCATTTAGTAACCAAAGACACAAAGAGCGCAGATGGGAATCCTGTTTGTGGTGTGCTGCGTGGGAAAGGTGGGCAGGAGGTCTTGGGTTCGAATCCCTTGCCTGTCACCTTTTATCTTTTCTTTTTTTTCTACATTGCAATTCGAAAGGGGAACAAGATAACACCTTTTACAAAAACTAAACTTACAAAAACTCCAAAAGAAACTGTATAAACTGTTATTCTCAGCAGAAACAGTTAAAGGACCAAGGGGTGTTTGGATGCAAGTCACTAAGGGGGCTGTTTGGGACAGCGTTTACCAAGGGGACAGTATGGCTTATGGGCTAACAAAAGGCTACTAAAAGCTTACATAGAAAAACTATTTTCATAGGTAAACACTTAATAAGCATTAGTCTAAAACCTACACGCAACTGTGAACATGAAATAAGCTTGGCTAACTAAAACAGTTTAATAATTTTAAGGAGGATAAGCTAATGAACCAACATAAGAAATAAGCTAAATGAAAAGGCTAGGCTAGGGAATTAAGCTACTAAGGGAATCCTAAGGATTATAAAACTTACAAGCAAACCTAAACTAGATTAATAAAGCATAACTGAATAAGCAAAAGAAAGAGACAAACAAAAAAAAATGACCTGTGGACTGTGATGTAGCAGATGTAACACAGCTTGAGGGGGCTCTTTGGAAATTGTTTTCAAGCTCATAAACAAGCTTCCAAGTCAGAAACAAGGCTGCAACAGCAAAGTTAGACTAGAGAGGATTTGAGATAACCAAATGAAGCCAAGCATAAACTTGAAACAACTTGAACTTGAGCTTGGCTTATCTTTTTTAAAACTTAACTAATAACTAACAAGAGCACCTTTTAACACAACAGGAGTAGTAATAAGCACATAAGCACCATGAACTTAATCAAATATAAGAATAAAGTTTGAAAAGATGGATTAAAGTACACTTTTTCGTTAACTAGCTAGGAAACACTACAACTCGAATTCACAGAAAGCTAAATTGCATTACTTGAACATTAAAGATTACATGAAGTTTAAAACGACAATTAAAACGTAACTAGAAACTGATTCTCGATTGAAAGCTAAAACTGAAAAAAAATAAAAGAAACAAAAAAAAAAACTCTCTACTAAAAACTAACTAACTCCTTATATATTGGCGTACAAGCTTTTTTATACTAAAAACTAAACTAGTCTTCTTTCTTTTTTTCTGTCTCTCCACGTGCTCTCTGCCTTTTCTTGGCTTTTTGACCTTCTCACAGCCATAGGATTATTTTTCGAGTCCACCACGACCATTGATTTGGATATGCAACTTGGATTGTTAACTTGTGCCAGGTTTTGGGAAAGACAAGGATGGGGGTTGAGCAAGAAGTGATGGGTACATTTTGGGTTGTGGGAGTTGTCGAGGGAAAGGATGGAGAAACAAATTTTTATGTTTTGTGTTTCGTGTTGAGTGTTTGGGCGGTAAAAGCAGAGAGAAAGAAAAGGGTTGGTAAACACTGACTAGGGTATTTAGGGTTGACCAAGGTTGAGAGTTAATTGATCGGGTTTGGGTCGGGATGGGCTTGGGATTGTTTTGGGCGTGGGTTAATGAAGGCTAATGGTTTAACTTGGACTTAACATGGATCCAATTAATACCTTAGGGACCAAATGGTGTAATTCTGAAAATCCAGGGACCACTCATGTATTTCTGAAAATGTCTTCCAAGGACCAATCTTGCCATCTCAAATAATCCAAGGATCATATTTGCCAGTTGTGAAACTTGAGGGACTAAAATCGTAGTTTTCCAAAAATTGTTATAAGGACCATAAATGATAAACTTTTATTATCCAAGGGCCATAAATAACATTTTCCATTTTTTTTAAAAATCCCGGGGACTTGTTTTGCCATTTTTTTGAAAGTTGGGGACCCAAACTTGACCAATTATGCAAACTTTGTTTGTTTTTTCATTTGTTTTCAATAATTTTGCATCCGAAACATATAAAACACAATTTTGAGATATTTTCAAGATTTTGATGCATTTCGAGTGTTTTAAATGTTTTGCGGTTCAGATTGACCAAAATGATGAGTTTTACACACTCATCAATCCCCACACTAAACCATTGCTAGTCCCTAGCAATCTTTTGAGAAAACTTAATGGATTTGAATCTCTTTACGAAAAGCCATTACTCGGAGTAGCCAAATGTTTCAGTTCAAGTAAGAACCATGGTACACCGACAACCATGTGATTTTGAGCAAACCACCATTAACTGATTTGATTTGTCTTTACGAGGCCGCACCTTCCGGACTAGCCAAATCTTAGATAAATTATCAATATTATCTTTGGTGAGTGATTACCAATTATGGTTTTTCCACGCCTTTACCACAAGCCATAA
Organism: Chrysanthemum lavandulifolium; assembly: GCA_022545495.1. NCBI lineage: Eukaryota > Viridiplantae > Streptophyta > Magnoliopsida > Asterales > Asteraceae > Chrysanthemum > Chrysanthemum lavandulifolium. The sequence continues at coordinate 614,923 of JAHFWF010000030.1, forward strand.
CCTCATGGGCTAGCCAACTCTTCACTTTTAAGGATATGGTGAAATGAATACCATACAATTTTGGGCAAATTGCAAGCCATATAAACGGATTTGAGATATCTTTACCAAGAGCCGTTGCTCTGGATTAGCCAACTTTAGTCTATTAGACAAAGCGGATCGATAACCAAATGAGTAAGTGTAAAACACTTACTCCAAAAAAAAAATTTGGCCAAAACGGGAATTGGTATAATTATATGATAAAATTCGTGAGAATTTCCCACACTTAGAAATGAATATTGCCCTCAATATTCAAAGTACCGCGGTTATGCCGAAACAAAGAACGTAAAGGGAAATACTACGGCCATTATTTTAAAAGATTTTTTTTTTTTTTTTTTTTTTTTTTTTTAACATGGGCATCACCCCACACTTAGGTGGTAGAAAGGGGTAAGAAGTCGAAATATGGGTGAAAACCCATATGGTGTGTGCTCTCGTTTTTATTTCCAGTCGCTAGCTTGACTCGACCCAATTCATTGGTTCATGGGGAAGCAAAGTGGAAGAAACAATCTCCATCGGACTTTCATTCAAGATGTTTGGACAAACATTCGAGCACGCGAAAGTTCCACACCGATGAGATAAAGAAAGACGCACCCGGCTCACAAATGATAAATGAAAATGCGGGGTCAAAGATAGTGTCCTCACTCCCGAAGGAGAAAAGGGAATGAGAAGACACACCATATGTGAAGAAAAGAAGGAGAATCATGTTAATGATCATGACTAACTCCTCATTATCGAAGGAGAATTCATGATTTTGGATCATGAATCTCATCGATGAGGATAGAATCATCATCACATGATGGAAGAGATAAGATAGAATACGAGAGGTGGGACAAGTGGTGTGCTCGAGAGCTAGCAATTTCCACCACTTCCGTGATGGTCTCAGATCGGCCTCGGACATTTCATCGAAAAGAGGATTTACTTTCTCAAAAGTGTAGTCATTATTAAATTCAAAAGAGGATTTGAGAAAATCCGGAAGTAACCTCGTAAATGTCGAGAGAATCACAAAACGCAAATCACAATCACTATCGGATATATCCTCGGACTCACTGGGATTGGGACAAGATCCTCAACACTTGATGATTCCGCTTCGAAATAGTCTTGAGATGATCATCCTCCATTATGAGAGAGTCTTTGGAAGCAATAATAGGTAAGATAGGTGTGATAGCAATAGACCGAGGAGTTGAGAAATAAGATCGTTCAATTGAGTAACACTCTCCTCGTCGTCCTCATAGTATTCCTTCATTTGAATACTATCCTCATCATCATCGCCATCATATCTCGATTCTTATATTCATCAAGTTTACACACCATTCTTTTCATTAGCGTTTCTTTCGAATGCGTATTTCTTCTAACTTTGAGGAAGATTACACTCCTCGTAATCATTGAAATGATGTGAAGGCTCGGAAGTCCGATGACCGATGGAATATTGTGGGGTTGGAAATTGTCAAACCGGAGAATTGGAATTTTGAAAATTTTGATTCATCGGTTGACATTCAAAAGTCGATGAGGACCCCGCAATTCTCACAACAGAGATAATTGGGAAAATAACTTTCACCAAAGTTCAATGTAACACGGTTCCTCCTCATAGACAAGCGGGACCGTGGTGGACAATCAAAACCGTAATGAGAATCATTCCACAATACTGCATGAGTAGGATTCGTATGGGGTCATGGAGTGAGGTAGGAAAATCGGTGTTTCGTTATTTGAAATGGGATCGGGATTACCGACAAACTTGTCTCCGAAACCCACATTGGTACATCGCCGACAATTTCCGCCGTTAAATGGACCTCCACACCAGGAACATGTCAAATACCATGACATAGAGAATTAAACAGATAAGAGGGATAAGAGATGAAGAATTAAATGGATTAGAGGGTATGGGAATGGAGAATTAAACAGATTTGAGGATAAAGAAATGTAGAATTAAACAGATTAGAGGATAAAAGATGGATATTTTTGGATTTTTAAAAACATGCTATAAAAACAAAGAATGAAAATATTTTTGGGTTTGTTAACACTTCAGGAAAAGTGTTAATGAACTTTTGGATTTTTGAAAACTTTACAAAAAACTTTTTACAAAAGATGGGTTATGTGCAAGAATGAGTCTCGAAAATGGCTAAACACACGCTAAAGCCTCCCAGCAATGGGGCGCCTAAAATTTTGATCTGCGGTAAAACCGTCAAGTCTAACAGACTTAAAACAAATTAAGCACAAATACAATGAAGATCGAGAATATAGTGAATTCCGGTCGTTAAGTCCCAAGGAGACTCAATGGTGTATAAACACTTGATCAGACGGTAGAATGATCACTAATGATAGTGATCGGAAAGGATTTGAATGGATAATTACACTACTGAAAAAGTTTATAAATTAAAGCGACTTAAATACAAATTAAGAAAATTAAAAAGATAAAAGATATTAAATAAACGCTATCACTATTTTTACAATGATGTTTTTGTTGATTTTATAAAACAAAATATCTTAAATAAACTATTTTAACTAAAACGTAAACTTAAAATATCTAAAACGCGCCTAAAATGAAAACGACGTTATGTACGAAAATTACATACTTGAGCGCAAGATAAAACGTAAAATTTGTAAAATAAAAGTCCTATGAATATAAAAACAATTTTCCTACGTCCTAATTGACTAAACATAATTTTAGGAAAGCGGGTATTTTTCCGACTTTTATTTTATTTTCTACTAATTAAAAACTAGAAATTAGAGATTAAATTATTAAAAATAACAAAATAATTTGAAAAATACTAAAATTTTAAAAATACTAATAATAATATAAGCCTAGGAAAATGAAAGTTGTAAAAAAGCTTAGAATAAGTAACAATAAACCAATTTGTTAAATGAAGCTTAAAACACCAAAAAGTAGATAAAAGAAGTAACTATGCATTTAGTAACCAAAGACACAAAGAGCGCAGATGGGAATCTGTTTGTGGTGTGTCGTGGGAAAGGTGGGCAGGAGGTCTTGGGTTCGAATCCCTTGCTCATCACCTTTATCTTTTCTTTTTTCTACATTGCATTCGAAGGGAACAAGATAACACCTTTACAAAAACTAAACTTACAAAAACTCCAAAAGAATCAGATAAACTGTTATTCTCCAGAAACAGCTAAAGGACCAAGGGTGTTTGGATGCAAGTCACTATAATGTTGGGACAAAGTTTACCAAGGGGATGTATGGCTTATGGGCTAACAAAAGGCTACTAAAAGCTTACATAGAAAAACTATTTTCATAGGTAAACACTTAATAAGCATTAGTCTAAAACCTACACGCAACTGTGAACATGAAATAAGCTTGGCTAACTAAAATGCTTTTAATAATTTTAAGGAGGATAAGCTAATGAACCAACATAAGAAATAAGCTAAATGAAAAGGCTAGGCTAGGAATTGTTACTAAGGAACCTAAGGATTATAAAACTTACAAGCAAACCTAAACTAGATTAATAAAGCATAACCGAATAAGCAAAAGAAAGAGACAAACAAAAAAAAATGACCTGTGGATTTGTGATGCGTTAGATGTAACACACTGAGGGGGCTCTTTGGAAATTATTTTCAAGCTCATAAACAAGCTTCCAAGTCGAAACAAGGTTGCAACAGCAAAGTTAGACTAGAGAGGATTTGAGATAACCAAATGAAGCCAAGCATAAACTTGAAACAACTTGAACTTGAGCTTGGCTTATCTTTTTAAAACTTAACTAATAACTAACAAGAGCACCTTTAACACAACAGAGTAGTAATAAGCACATAAGCACCATGAACTTAATCAAATATAAGAATAAAGTTTGAAAAGATGGATTAAAGTACACTTTTCGTTAACTAGCTAGGAAACACTACAAACTCAATTCACCTAAAGCTAAATTGCATTACTTGAACATTAAAGATTACATGAAGTTTAAAACGACAATTAAAACGTAACTAGAAACCGATTCTCGATTGAAAGCTAAACCGAAAAAAATAAAAGAAACAAAAAAAAAAAAAAACTCTACTAAAACTAACTAACTCCTTATATATTGGCGCATGCTTTTTATACTAAAAACTAAACTAGTCTTCTTTCTTTTTTCATGCCTCCACGTTTCCCTCCGCCTTTTCTTGGCTTTTTACCTTCTCACACCATAGGATTATTTTTCGAGTCCACCACACCATTGATTGGATATGCAACTTGGATTGTTAACTTGTGCCTGGGTTTTTGGGAAAGACAAGGATGGGGGGGTTGAGCAAGAAGTGATGGGTAACAGTTTTGGGTTGTGGGAGTTGTCAGGGAAAGGATGGGAGAAACAAATTTTTTATGTTTTGTGTTTCTGTGTTGAGTGTTTGGGCGGTAAAACAGAGAGAAAGAAAAAGGGTTGGTAAACACTTGACTAGGGTATTTAGGGTTGACCAAGGTTGAGAGTTAATTGGATCGGGTTTGGCTGGGATGGGCTTGGGATTGTTTTGGGCCGTGGGTTAATGAAGGCTAATGGTTTAACTTGGACTTAACATGGATCCAATTAATACCTTAGGGACCAAATGGTGTAATTCTGAAAATCCAGGGACCACTCATGTATTTCTGAAAATGTCTTCCAAGGACCAATCTTGCCATCTCAAATAATCCAAGGATCATATTTGCGGTTGTGAAACTTGAGGGACTAAAATTGTAGTTTCAAAATTGTTATAAGGACCATAAATGATAAACTTTTATTATCCAAGGGCCATAAATAACATTTTCCATTTTTTTTAAAAATCCCGGGGACTTGTTTTGCCATTTTTTTTGAAAGTTAGGGGACTGAAACAGCCAATTATGCAAACTTTGTTTGTTTTTTCATTTGTTTTCAATAATTTTGCATCTGAAACATATAAAACACAATTTTGAGATATTTTCAGTATTTTGATGCATTTCTGAGTGTTTTTAAATGTTTTGCAGTTCAGATTTGACCAAAAATGATGCGTTTTTACACACTCATCATATATCAATTTGATGGTTACATCGATAAATTTATAACCTTAAGTAAGCATTTTAAGTACAACTTACCTGCAATGTCCTAATGTTTGTGCGGTTTGTCTCCACCAACAATTGGATGCTCATTCTATTTTAAAACCACAATCGTCTTAATGGTCAATAAGGTTATATCATATGCATAACATTCAACTAATACAAGTCTTAGATGATCAATACATCTTTATCATTAAGGTGTCAAACAAAATATGATTGAAGATGTACTACTACATATTTAACTATGTTTCAAAACCAATAATCATATAGTCCTTTTAGAGTAAAAATCAGATTTTTTACGTTTATTCATCTTACCCAATACGCTTGTTAAAATCTAGTAAGAAATCCATAATCTACCCAACATACCATACGCCATTGCTTCATCCAATGTTTAAACCTAAGCTCGATAATTAATTACATAAGGTGTAGTGCTTTACCAAATCATATAAAAGCTATACTAACCTAGATTAAACATATGTTTACAAGTTGTCTAATTAGCTATTTAACAAATAGTCGCACGCTTTTCCACAATCCACATATATCCATGATTTTTTATTCAAATCATCCTATATTTACATGTCACACAATATTCTAAAGAATCAAATCGCATATAGTTCTAATAAAGCGGTGTTACTTTATGATCAAAGGATACTATATTCTTTAGGATATGTTAAACATTGGCTGAAAATTACCAAACATGCATTTGTATCCATCAACATATCGAAACATGCATATCAATCACTTTACATTTGCGCTCATGGTTAAAAAACAAAAGAAAAAAAAAAAAACAATGTGTAACATTACCGATGATGCGGTTGTTGTGTTGAAGAAGATAGACTTGAATATTTTGCTAAGACTATGTGATTAAGTGTAGCCGTAATATGTCACGGTTCTCAAACTCGCAATGATTACAATTAATTAAGGAAGGATTTTTGTTTTATTTTTTAGCTTGTATTATGGGAGCATTGCATATATACCCACTAAAACTCAAAAGTTTCATATTTCTCCATAATACAATTTTTTAATGCATGATGTACAATGCAACTTAAGCATGTTTTGGGTATATATGCAAATATGTAAATTTTACACAACAATTACGCA